>CM061921.1:92651123-92944377 GCA_031002005.1 Vandiemenella viatica | reverse complement strand
TATTCTTTGAGCCTGCAGTGTGCGGAGCTGAGCTAACTGCCGAATTTGTAAGCTCTTGTTACTAAACAGGCAATGTAATCATCATCCACGTCGTCAGGATGGAACAGGAAAACAGTGTCATGGTCATTGTTGCTTCACATCCATGTACCAGGAAGAATGGCGTAAATCCGGTCGTGTCTTGTTTGGCAGTATTGTTGGCAAACATCACAAAAGGCAGCACCTCATCCCAGTTGGTTTGCTCGACACTCACGTAGATGGAGAGCATGTCAGTCAGTGTTTCGTTGAAACGTTCTGTAAGTCCGCTTTCTCACCACACAGGCCACACAGGGTCAGTCATCAGAGCCTTTTGCAAAATGTTGAAAGAATCTTGTTGAGATCTACACCAGAGAAATTTAGCACCACTTTTTAGCAATTCTTGGAGCGGCCTGGCTTTCATACAAAAGTCTTTTATAAAATGTCAATAGTAAGAACATAGGCCAAGAAAGCTCCTCACGTTACTGGTATTCTTAGGAACAGGAAATCCCGTTATAGACCTCACCTTGTCTGGATCTGGCCGCACACCCTTGTTCAACACAAGATGCTGAAGTTTTTATTTCTTTAGCTCCAAAAAGACACTTTCTTGGGTTAAGTTGTAAGCCACTAGTTTCAGGCACATAAGAACAGCTCTCAATCTTCTCACGTGTTCCTCGAAGGCTTCGGAGAACACTATAACATCGTCTAAATAACAGAGACACATCTTCCACTTCAGATGACATAAAAGATTATCCATCATCGTTCGAATGTTGCTGGCGCAACACAAATCAAATGGCATTACATTGAATTCATACAGGCCATCAGTGGTAATAAATGCACTTTTCTCGATCACTTTCGTCTACCTCTATCTGCCAGTATCCTGAGTATAGGTCCATCGTTGAGAAAAACAGCTCCCTTCAGACAGTCCAACGTATCGTCAATTGGAAGAGGGTAAACATCTTTTTTAGTCACCTTATTGAGTTGTAGGTAATCGACGCAGAACCGCCAGTGGCCGTCCTTCTTTCTTACGAGCACTACCGGCGATGACCATGGCTCTGAGACAGCCAAATGACGTGTCCTTCAGCATCTTTTCTACTTCTTGCTGAATTATTGGCGCTCTGCTGCTGAAACTCGATATGGTCTTTGGCTGATTGGTCGATGGTCGCCAGTATCAATTCGTGTTGTACCTTCAACGGGGTCGACTTGCTCTTCATCTGTGGACTGAAACATTCATAGAATTCCTGAAGAACTGCGAATAGCTAATCCTGTGTTCCTTAGGTAGATCTGGCGAGAGTTGGGACTGAATGTTTTTCTCGTTGCTTCCGTTACAATCACACTTGTGGTTCTTCGCAAAAGGTTTCCATGCACTCGATGCCCTTCAATTAACATCTCAGGCGCCTTGGGAGAGTATGTGGCACCTTGCAGCAGTTGACTACCCACAGTTCACCAATTCCATTCTCAAATGAGACAGCGGAGGCAGGGATGAACAAATCTTTCTCCAGTGGTAAAGTCCTATTACATTCCAATAGGAGGTCCATACAAGGACGTGGCGTATGACACATGACAGTTACCTTCGAAGCACTGGTGGCAGGAATTACGACATCATCCAGCACACGCCAGGCACGGGAGGGACTGTTTCCCCCCTCTTCAACTCTCACATCGTCTAGCAAAATCTTCGAGCGACCACAGTCTATAATTGCGAGGCCTTCAGAAAGTCCCAACCAAGAATGATGTCATGACTGCATTCTTGTAACACAACGAACTCAAAGGGCTGCTCGTGGCCATTTATAGAGACACGAATAGTGCACCTTCCTGTAGGCTGTACAGTTCCCATTAGCCACCCTGAGCAAAACATTTTTGTTGTCAACAAACATAGTCTTCCGCAGCTAGTGCCGGTACTTCTCCGAAATAACAGAGAAAGATGCCCCAGAGTACAAAAGAGCATGAGCTGGTTGGAACCATGAGGATTTCAACATAATTTGCCAACATCTTCGTAATGATCGGTGGCGGAGGATTTTTCCCTAGAGCGGCCTCACCTCCAAGGAAGGTCGCACCTTCTAGTTTTCCAGGTTGTGGCAGCTTGGTGACTGGCTGGAGCATCAGAAGGGTGACGGAGACTTGATCGGCGTGTCGGCAAGCGCTCTCTGAAGCGACCAGCTTGCGGCGACGGTGATCTACGTCGTCCAGAAGTTACGTCTTGATCTTCATTGTGGACCTGGGGTCTTTGGCCATTGAAACATGCTTCGAATCCCCTTTCGCAGGGATCATTAAATATCTGCCATCTCTCTTGACAGTAGCACACTATATGTCCTGGTCGCCCACAGTGAAAACATACCGGCTGGTTGTCCCTTGTTCTCCAGACGTCGGTTTTCCTGGGAACATTTGCAGGATCTTCACGTTGCGTCTAGTGGCATAAATTCTCTTTGGCCTCGGCTGTTTAACAGTTTTTGTTGGGGCTGCATGGTAAGAGATGGGCGCCAGCATTTGTTCCACTTCCTCCCTTATTATTTCCTCAAGAGTCTCAGTTTTTGGCCCGATATACACTCCCATCGCCCTTTCGACTCCTCTCTCACTACTTTTCGAATAATGTCTCTAATACCTGTGTTCTCTTCCACTGTGGCCACTGATACGACGTTTGGTAATCTTTCAAACTTCTTTATCCAATTCTTTTCTGGTGCATCATCTCAGTGTATTGGCAACACTTAATAAAGTCGTCTGTTGTGGAAATTTCCTTCAAAAGCAACGCTTGGTAATGTCATTGGCGATGCCTTTCATAAGGTGTGCTACTTTATCTTCTTCCTTCATTTTGGGGTCATCTATTTTACACAGCCCCAAGACACTTTGTATGTATGACTGTGTCATTTCCCCTTGGCGCTGCACTCTACACTTTAGTTTCTCTTCGGCATCGCGTCCCAGCCATTGTGCATCTCCAAAGCACACCTGCAGTTCTTTCTGGAATGCTGGCCAGCTAGTCAGTTTCTCTTCGTTATTTTCGTACCATTGTTTGGCAGTTCCTTCAAGGTAGAAAAATGCATTGGCTTGGCACACTGTATCATACCAGTAGTTGAATTTAGCGATACATCTGTAGCCTTTCAGCCAGTTGCCTGGATCTTGGCCGTCATCGCCTGAAAATACTGCTGGATGACGAATGTGCTGGCAGGTGGTCGGCGTCATCGTCGTCCTTACTTCTTCTTCTCATTCTGACAGCTTCCACTCAGACGAATATGTCTCGTACTCTGGCTTCTCGCCTCGTAAGCGATGGCTCTCTCGTGGTCTGATTGGGGCCATGGTGCTCTGTAGATTCTAGTGGTCATGAGAATCTACCCAGCGTCTCCACCAGAATAATTTCCAACAGTCTCTTAACTTAACCATTACACTAAAACAGTCTTTCTTTCTTAATGACCCGATCCTCTTGATGTGCGACAATATTTAGGCCTAAAAAGTGAATTTAAAGTTTCCAAATAATCGCACTGGTGACATCATAATGCAAGGCTATTAGATTTGAGTAAAATAAAGAATAATACCAGAAGACAGGGCTTTAGCAATTAAATACCATAACCATCAGATAGGAAATAAAATTAAGGGAATTTGACACCTGTTTTAGACCGATAGGACTAATATTTTGAGAAATATTCACAATTTAGACTTAGTAACTGTTACAACACACGAAGAAAGAGTGGTTTCACCTCAAAATACTATCAGAATCAGTTAAGATATTTTTTATAGAATATTTTGATAAAAGAATCAGTTCACAGACTTAAGAATTGTAGTAATGATGGTAGATTCAATGTTTTGTAAATTTACGAATTTTTATCTCAGAAACCACAACACCTAGGAGAAAAACTCTCATAACTAAAATTGACATTTAAAACATGCTTCACAACATACCAAAATTTCAGAGTGATATAAATTAAAATAAGTTTTTGTTTTTTTTGTTTGTTAAATCACAAGTTACTGTGATGTAATTTTCGACTGAATGAATAGAAGGAGGCCCCACAGGCCAAGAGGCATGGCAATATTTGTGCAGATTTTCTAGAGTGTAGACATGTA
The DNA here is from genome assembly GCA_031002005.1 of Vandiemenella viatica. NCBI lineage: Eukaryota > Metazoa > Arthropoda > Insecta > Orthoptera > Morabidae > Vandiemenella > Vandiemenella viatica. The sequence continues at coordinate 92,940,315 of CM061921.1, read as the reverse complement.
GGAAGAGTGGCAGTATTTGGGCAGATTTTCTAGAGTGCGGTCGTGTGTTGCGAGATGCAGGAAAATTTTTTCTCAGTAGGTGCACAACAATGATGCTGGTTAGTTTGGTGCAGGGCCGGCATTGGGGGGGGGGGGAAGGTAAGTGGGTCAAAAGTACCCGGGTCTGATGGCTGGTGGGGTCCCCGATAACTGACTGTAGGGGCCCTCAGGCCATGGAGCCAAGGATCTGCCAATTGTCCCAACGCCAATTTGAAGAGCTAAAAAAAAAGACGCCATTTTACCCCAGGCCCAAAATTCCTAGCGCCGGCCTGGTTTGGTGTACTATTAATTTTCATCCGGGGGGTGATATTGAAGCTGCTTATGGTGTATGAGGATGGTTCAACCTGTAATCATTAAATTGGAGGAAGTCTGATGTTTTTCTAAATTCTCCTGGTACCGATTCATGTAACAGAACTTTGAACAATTAATCAGTTTCAAATCAGCAAAAGTCTATATTGTTTCATTTAAAGAACATACCCTTATCTCCTGGGGTTATTACAAGTGATTGGTGGCTGCAAGGAAGAATCTATTAGAGCACAAGAGCACGGTTACAGAGGCAGTTCGGACTAGTGGCATGTGCAAACTACAGCATACAGCAAGTCCCTGACACACTGCTTGTTACATGAAAAATAAGTCACATGTTTATCAGGAACCCGGTATCCTCTTTAAGCAGAAAGAGAGAAAGAAAAAAGAAAAGAACCTTCCTTTAATAAGTTACACATTTTTAAACCCAGCAATGTGGCTCAGTGCACTTAGTTCTGATATCAGAACTGATGTTTCAAAGAAAGGATATATAATTACTAGTTGAATGAACACTCCAATGCAAATGTTTAATTTATTTATTGCTGCGTCGTACGCGTTTCACCTCTCATCATGGCATCATCAGCGACAAATTATTTCCATTTGTTAATATGGTATGCAGCTGTGCATCTCTGCTTCTTTATACAAAGCTTGGTTTGCCTGTATTGTATTTACACTATTGTGCATTTTCATTATTCTGGGGCCAGCTGGTTTGTTTATGTCGTGTCTTCGCGCACCAGACACGACATAAACAAACCAGCTGGCCCCAGAATAATGAAAACACACAATAGTGTAAATACAATACAGGCAAACCAAGCTTTGTATAAAGAAATGGAGATGCACAGCTGCATACCATATTAACAAATGTAAATAATTTGTCGCTGATGATGCCTCGATGAGAGGTTAAACGCGTACGACGCAGCAATAAATAAATTAAACAGTTGCATTGGTGTGTTCATTCAACTAGTAATTAATTAAGCAACTGTGGAAACATGGCCTGCAACAACATCGCAAAGGATATATAGTTTCAATGAACTTACATTTTTTGTTTACTGTTATATTAACCCTCCAAAATTTTAAGGGAGATCTTCATACATTCCTTTCTTAGAAAGGTGAACAATTCAGTGAAAATTTTCGAACTTAGCAAAATATAATCATTCACGAAAAGCATATGGTATCAGGCCTGTAACTGAACAATCATGGCTAACAGATAACACAATGGGTAACCTGTTGTACCCACCAACAGCAAGCTTAACCATAACAAATTCTATTTCCTTCTTTAATTTTTCAAATCTACTTCCCTATTCAGACTTTTAACATTCCATGTTCTGACTCAAAGAATGTTTCTATTAATTCTGATGTCTCCTCCATGATCAGTCCCCTAGCAGCGATTTGATTGGGGAATTATTTTTTCCCCAGAATATTTTACCCAATATGAAGGCATCGCCAATATGTAATCTGAGACCTTGTGATACCTTTTGGATCTTTAATGCAGTTGATTCTGTTGCCTTCTGAATTATAATGCTGTTAACCATTTCTGATTCAGCCACATTTAAGGGCTGTTTCCAACCCCAGTGCACAAGAGTGCAATGAGATCACTCCTCCACCTTCTGTTAAGGAGGCCACTGTCAAGCAGTGGGTGACTCATTATATTGGAAATTATTCAGTTACCAGTGAAATATCCATGCAAATAATGTACACACTTAAGAAGAGGTAGACATTTGGCTGAAAGATAAAACCTTACATCCCAACAATGAAACAAAATTTGTAGACAATTAAGGTAATCTGCCAATAATAACGTACAAGGGTTGATCAAATCTAGCATAGACTTTCGAAATGGGTGCAAACCACTTTAATTCTCATTAATGTGGCAACAGCATGAAGTAGATATGAATGTGTTAGGATTCTAAATGCTTTACAATTGTTTCCACAGTTGGTTAACTTATTATCATGATGAGTATTCAGAAAGGAAATGTGTCCACCAAACAATACATGATTATTAAGTTCCTAGTATATGAAGGTGTTAAATCCACAAAAATTTTGATCAGATTAAATGCACAGTTCAGCAGTAATATACTTTTGAAGCCTCAAGCATATCAGTATCAAAGTGCTTTTTTTTTTTCTTTTTTCTTTTGCTTACAGCTGCATGCCTCATTAGTTTTGAGGTCATTAGAGGAGGAAGTGAAGTGGGTATAAGGAAATGGAAAGAATCCAGATACGATAATTTGAAGGAACCATACTGATTTTCACATAAAGTGATATCAGAAAACCAAACCCTGGATGGCCAGACAGGGATTTTACCCCATTTCTTATCAAATGCCAGGTCCAAATGTTACTGCTCACCCACTGGGCTTGGTAATAAGTTAAGGTTGGCCTATAGTTTCCCACCACCCACATGCATGGCATTCCAAAACATGTACCACACTGCAAAAAAAAAAAAAAAAAAAAAAAAAAAAAATCAAAACATTATTCATAATCTTCTAGAAATTAGTGCAGGAACTGGATTAAGTTATGCACATGTGCAGACAACCATGAAAAACAAGTTACAAAAAATCACTTCAAGCTGGGTGCCAAGATCATTGAATGCAAAGCAGAAAGGTGCAAAGGCTGAGATTTATCTGAAAACCTTGAAAACTTTGTATCAGAAGAAGACTCATTTTTGATGCACATTCTCACATGTAATAAATAATAGGTCACCACTGTACTCCTGAAATTAAGAGATAAGGAATGGTGTGCAGAACAGAAAGCAGATCTGGTGAAGGTGAAAACTCATTTGCCTGCTGGCAAGGTCCTAATAATTGTTATGTGGGATGTTGAAGGTGCCAAATAAGTCAATTTTCTGTTTGTGTGATGTAACTGTGAACACTCCATAGTAATGTAAATTTCGGAGTAAGATTAGAAAGGCATATTGGGCCAAACAACAAAATATTCTGGTCCACAGCATGCTTCCACATGACAATGCTCAATACCATGCTGCTGCTTCTATGCAAGGAAAATTGGAAAAAATACACCGATAAGCTTTGGATCTTCTCCCCAGAATGCTATAAAAAGTTTGACCAAAATGAAAGCAATTACTACTAGGAGGTGGCAATATCCCTAAGCATAGAGACTATTTATTCCAGCTGTGGAAGACATCAAGTGTGACACATTTTTACTATCTTTTGTAACAGTTTGAAAGTGCTAGAACAACTGGTTCATTCACAATCACATAGTAATCAGAATAGGAACAATCTGCTAACCAATCTTTTTTTTTAAATGGGGTAAAAGAGTCATAAACCATTTAAAGTAATTAATTTCTTCATAGTAAATCAATTAGCCATTAGAATAATTTTAAGTGGTATGCAATACTTCCTGATGGTAGAGAAAGCACTTACAATTATACATGGCCAAAACCATCACTGAAAGTTCTAATTGAAGATTTTTTTTAAAAAAAAGAAAAAGGCATCTGAAATTCAAATGGACTATTGATTATCTACCAGGAGCACCAAACAGTTCACTGGAATTCCTAAAGCCATTGTGGATTCCATTTTAATGGAGAATCTGGACAAGCATTAGGTGTGTTATCATATAATACCACAGAAACCAATGATAAAAGAAATTGCAGAATGAAGCACTGCAAGGAAATGAAAACAGCTGCTAATATTGATCCATGGTTCATTTCAGGTGTTGTGTAAAGAGCTATTAGTATGTGCTACTTAAAAAGTATCAGAGCTCAATGGGGACTTAAAAAAGTATACATGCAGTCAAGCCATATAAAACAAAGTTTTTTAAAATTATTTTCTTATTTTAGAGTACCTATCAGTGACAAATCTATGTCAGAAGTAAACAAAATATAGCTTTGGTGCTTTGAATTGTTTATGATCCAGGATTCTTCAGTTTGACCCAAATAGCAGGAAAAAAGGGGTATGGTCTCTGTTGCATGATAATGTGCCCATACACATAAGGAAGAATGTATGCAATTGCTTGGCAAAAAAGAGAATTATTCACCTGATTTGGCTTCTAGTGAATTCTAGCTATTCCCAAAATTGAAATCTGTGAGGAAAGGAAAGCATTTTGTCATGATTTTCTTACATTCAGAAGACTTTGGCGGCAATACTAGAGGATATTCCGAGGAATGTGTTTTGGAAAAGCATTAAAAAAATTATGATCGCCTTCGATAATGTATTAACTCACAAGTGGTCTATTTTAAATACATTGTAATGGAAACTAAAAATAAAATATTCCCTGTATTTCGTTTCCCACCCATCACCTTTCACATTGGACTGATTGTACAAGTAAGGCATTTACTATGCCATGATATTTAAAATATATAATCTAGGAAAGTAAATATTTCAGTAATAAAAAATACAAGAATATTACACAGAAAGTTTATCAAAATGTTTTACAGTTTAAGGCAGAGATGAGAAGCACAATGTCTACTGACAATTGTAAACTAGAAATTTTGGAGATATAAAGGTTATAGAACCACAATAAACAAATAGATGAAGATGACATAAAGACATTACACAACAGATGAAAAATAGCACAATTGGATATTTTAGGAATGTTTGATAACCATTTAACAAAAAATAAATAAGGACAAAGAAAGCAAATACTATAGGACAATTAGGATGACAGTGAAAATGCTTCCTAGGACAATCATCTGATTCAGTGACAGTTCAGTACAACATTAATTAATTAAACTGAAGATCAGTGACAGTTGGCATTATGGAAATGTGGCAATGTAGATGATCTGTAAGCAGAAAGAAAATGACATAAGCATTTAATCACAAGCTAACTATTAAAGCCCAATGAATTGGTTAATACATCTCATAAGTTGTGCAGGCACTGCAAATTTCACTGTATCAAGCATGTATTGCAAGTGCATCAATTCCAGTAAAACTATCCCTGACAAGGCCTGATGCCACAGACAACAGCATGTAGACGAGCAGGGTCATCATTGGCTAGCTCACCATTGGATACATGAACAACATATCACTTTTTTCAACACTGGTACAAAGCAACGTGCAAGCAGCCACAACATCCAGAGCCAGTTCCTCACTATTGGTTACAGAAACTACCGTCCTATGGATACCTTTGCTGACCACATATGATAGGTAACAAAGATTAGCATGGGCACAGAAAATCACCATAAGACCCTAGAAATGAAGAGAGAACTGTTGCCTGGAATGATGAGCAGAGATTCACATTGTTACATGCTGATGACATGGTATGAGTATAGCACAACCACTAATAAGCAGCAGAACCTTCTTGCGAGCAGGGTACTCTTCATACTTGAGATGATGGTGTTCTCACTCAGGGACTGTTTACATTGATTGAAATGAGACCCATAGTGTGAGTGACATCATCCCACAGAGATCAATTTGGATTTCCTTTTTCTTGTCTGCAGCATCCTACTGGAGACCTCATCCTTGAACAAGACACCGAACGTGGTGGTGTAATGGTTAGCGTTCTGGCCTCGCATTCGGGAGGACGGCGGTTCGAATGCCTGTCCAGGCGTTCAGATTTTTTTTTTCCATAGTTTCCCCAAATCACTCAAGGTGAATGCTGGGATGCTTCCTTCAAAAGGCCATGGCAGAATTCCTTCCCATTCCTTGCCCCCCCATCCTTTCCTGTCTCTAAAGACCTCGCTGTTAAGAGACGTTAAGCAGTAAAAAAAAAATTGAACAAGCCAATTCATCATGCCATCAATCCCAAATTGTATCTTCAATGTTGGGTGAATACTAAATAGATATGAACTGGCTTCCCTGGCCAGCAAGGTAACCTGACGTCAATACTAACAAGCAACTCTGGAATGCCATCGAAAGTGATGTTCAAGTTTTTGACACCTCCCTCCATAAAATCTTCATGAAGTGTGGGTTGTGAATCCAAATGGCTACCCAATGGAAGCAGTGTCTTATTAAGCCTACACCAGGATAAATTGTCTGCCATCATTAGGTGAAAAAAGTGGTTCTACACAAGTATGTCTAACTCAATTGCCCTTCATTACATATTAAAGGAATAATAATCTATAAATAGGATAACAATACACTCCATAATTTATTTCACCAGTTTTTATAAGTACTATAACAAATGATGATATTTTACATTGGAAAGAATACAATTTTGTATTCACCTTGTTCAGCGATTTCAATTTCTCTTCGCCCAGCAATGTGTTGTTCAATATTCTTGATACAGAAGTCAGAAAATCCTTGTGAATTCTTTTGGATCTTTTCTCTTGGTGAGATATCATCCTCATCTGAGCTGCTCCCTGTGCAAGATGCTGTCAAGGAAGTGAAAAACTAAATTGAACAGGTTACCTCTAATTTTATTCATTTTATAAACACAGAAGGTTTTCAGCTACGATTTGTATACATGGTCTATAAAGATTCGTAACTATAATAACATTATACATTCAAAGAGAGAATAAAGTTTCTGCAGTCTCAACTGAGCTAGTCAATATCTAACATTACTAAGTGATCACCAAAAATAATGTGTATTTTGTCTGTCTTATGTTTTGTGTCATCACAGCGCTTCCACCTCAAACTTGGGTAAGTGAAGGGTTTCCTTTCCTTAACCTTGTTTGAAATCACATTGCTATAAAGCATGTCCCAGCTTGTTATTACCACCATGACTACGTTTCTGTTAACATGCTTCATTTTGTTATGTTCGTGAAATGTGATGGGTGTTTGGAACCATCTCACCATACCTCAGTGTTTATGAAAACCTCGTAAGAATCAATAATCAGGATGACTGCTACACAAGCAGAGTGAGGATTTCATCCCATAACTCCTAAAGTCCAGCATAATGACACCTTAATACACACAGCAAAACTAATAACAATGTAATTTCTGCTGCAAACTTAGTTTAAGCACAAATCACAAAAATGTATTTCACACAATGTTAAATTTTCTGTCAGGTTGAAACTGAAACATTTCCAGTAATAAAATAGCTTCACTTGTGTTTGCATCTTTACTACAGCTAAGTACTTCAATCAGTACTGTAGCAGTATTTGGAACTTTATACATTTTCAATGCAGTCACCAGCCCTTTGTGCATACGAATTTGAAAAATTAGGAAAAGTTGTTAATTTTTTTTTTTTACTGTAATTTTCATATCGATATATTTAAAAGAGAAATGTCCAAAAAAAAAACAGTTCTGAAAAATTGAATGATATCTTACACATTACAACTCCATAAATACTCACTGCATGTGGAAAGTATTATCTGTTCTTTGGAATAATTTTAAGCAGTGATTGATCTAATTACTTCTCTGAGTGCTTTGTTTCTTTTTAATTAATAATTAACTCCACAAAGTATTTAGTATATCCCAAAATAACTAATATTTCTTGGTAAAGAACTGAGTCTAAACATCACCAGACAAAAATAACAGAGCTGCAGAACTGATCCTGCAGGTTAAAGCTGATAAAACTGAGCTGTCACATTTAATGCTTTCAGTGAATGATGACTGACATTTAGGAGTCTCATAGCCACTGCATTTGTGTGCATCATTTAAAGACTGACTAATTCAGAAACTGAAACCTCCATTATGTACTAGAAGAAATCTTAGAGGAGGAACATCAGGGAAGAGGATCAGAAAGAGCTTTTACATTCATAAAATTCCCAACCAGATAAAGAGGCTATTGTTTATCAGGATAAAAGTCAACAGCAATTGCTCATTAGTTCAGCTACTAGCATTTGCAAATGACTGGATTTCCAATTTATTATTAGAGCTATTATTTTCTCACCAGCTGAAGTTCTTTATAGTAACAGCAGTCTCCAAAACCAATTTATATAATTCTCTCTAATATCTCATAGTTTAGCTGCAATATTTCCATCACTTGTAAGGAACATAGACCGATACCGGGGGTTGTAGTATCGCCTAAGTGCCTTAACTTAAACTCTTGATAGCACTTCACTGTTCGATGTAAACTTACTGAAAAATGTTAATTTGCTTTGACCATGTTGCCAGGATATTCAACTAGAATGCTTAAAGGTCGCCACAATATTTGATGACCCCAAATATTGAAAAGGTATTTCAACAGCTACCGAAATAAAAAAGTTCACTTTCCCAAAAATTCTTCAAGTTTATTTAAAATGAAATTCAATGTTCAAACAGCATTCTTAAAGTTGATTAGGCATATCGAACAATCGTTCCAACAGTTTGCAGATTATGGAGAGAAAATAAAACCGACCGACCCCTTTGAAATGTTTACAAGTTCATGTCAACATAAGTGCCACGCCCCACATGCCGAAATATCATGATGGCTGACCCGGTACTGCCAACACAAAATCCGGAGCTACCAACTTCACCAGCGCACACACTTATAACATCTTATTAGTACAACGTTCAACCCGGAAAAGAGATGGCGTCTACACAAGGCGTCTTAAGATTTATACCTTTGCTGACGTCAGAGCCAAAATACAACTTTCTGCTGACACCTAAACGATTTAGATCGGAAATATCTCAGCAACTAACCAATTATGCAAAACTTTAGGTGTACCAGTGTTTATACTTATTTAATTGTGAAATAATGGATATTTAGTGATTAACTTTAAGTGTTTGGTTTAAAAGATCTTAGCGTAGGAGTGAACTATTTTCCTACTCTGGGGAATTACTATTGTTCGAGAAACTTCTCTATTTCGTCATTTTATTAACGCCACAATTTATGCAAATTATATTACTATCACCGTGTTTTACTGAAATTCCTGAGTTTATTGGTGTAATTTTTATTAAGATTGGTGCAGGGAAAGTTTAACTACAACGTAACCAAAGTGCAATTTCAGTTTTAATTTTATAACTTTATTTCTATTACTTTTATTGCAAATATAAAATTACCACGAGATTCTCTGAATTAAATTACGCGTTCTGAAAGTTATCTCATCTCTTTATCTACTTTTGAACGGTTGTAATTAATTTCGAAACTATGCACGTGCCTGCAATGAGAAATAAATTTTAAGATCTCTATAAAATCGGTTCTATTACGTGGAATTACTTGAAATTATTATATGTGATATTAGATTTTTAGGTCTTCCCGGAAATCTACTTTTTATTTCGAATGTTCTCTAGGATTTTGAGATAAAAATTACCAAAAGTGAAGTGCATCTAACGAAGTATTAAAAAATTGATTTAAGTTATCTAAACGTTCAGAAACTACGAAATTTTAGTGAATTTATATTTCAACCGAGTTGTTACTTCATTAAAACTACATTGTTCTGTTCGAAAGTGTATAAAAACAGTGAAATGCCAAATATTAGAAATCTCTTGTGTGCTGAACTTGATTATTTTGGATTATCATATTTAAGGTTAGTAAAAGGTGTTAATATCATTACAGAAAATTAGTGTAGTTGGTTTATTAAGTATTGAGTTACTTTCTTGCTCCTAAATTGGTTTAAAAATGACAAAATGCTCCCCAGTTAGAAGCTCATAATTACAAAGTTGGATTACTGATGATTATTTAGTTTTCAGTTGATTTAAAGTTTATTTATTATTATTCAAAGTTTATATTCGGCATTTAGCAACTACTAAAAGTCTTTACTGCATTCAAATTGGTTTAGAAACTGTAAAGTTAACCTATATCAAAATCTATTATTTGGAACTGAACTTGGGGGATTTAACCTATTTCCTCCCAAACTGATGTTTTCTTTCTTTTAAAGAAGATTTATTTAGAGCATTTATTTAATTTTGACTACTTTTATTATTCCTAAAGGGGTTTATTTAGTGTGTTTGGTTACTGTAACCTCATGCTACATAAAGCTTCACTCCCATAACCTATACATGAAATGAAAACTATCTTTACCTACAGAGTAAGCTTTCCCTCTAAAGCCTAAAGGTGAGAGGCTAGAATTTAGTAAAATTCTAAGATGCTTACACACTTCAATTTTGGTCATACTCCTTTCTAACTTAACAATGATTCTAAAATTAAATTTCAGATATCAGTAAAAAAACATTGCTGGTGAAATAACTTTGATAGGTGTAACATGATGTTAAAACTACTGGATAGTACATTTAACTACTTAAATTACCTGAGCTATGAGAATCTGCAGATGAAGCTGACAAAGAACGACTCTGGTAGCAACTGGATTTTTTCAGGGCTCCTGATGTTTTCACATCCTGAAATTGTTATAAAACTGAAAATTCAACAAATCATTGTATTATTATTATTAATAATATTTTTTTGACACAATGTCATTATATTTAGCAGTGCTGCTACCATGCATTTATTGGGTAGGTTATCTAAGAGCAATATTACTTTAAATGTTAAAATAATTTTCAAAAACCAAATGACACCTTTTAGCAGAATTACATTTGGAATATAAATAATGCATACCTTATTATAAATAGTGGAATCAACTATTTTTTTTTATTCAAAGAAAGAAGTCCTGCTAGCAATATGCAGCAGTCATACACAAGGGACAAATAGATTAAAATAATGGCCAGACTATTTAAATATACAAAGAACAAAAAATAATAATTATGACTAGAAAATCTCCCATGATGAGTACTCACTAAACATTTAGTACTTAAAGTAAAAACTGTGCTTCATTCAACAATATTAGAGAATAAATGCAAAGAGGAAATGATTTTAAATTCAACTCTGTTTCAAGTTCAGTCAGTAGAAACAAAGTCAGCAGCTCTCTCAGAAGTAGGTTTAACAATGGCTTGTCTAGTACATTTGTTAGTTGGAACTGACAGCTAAAGTCAGATTTCTCTGGAAAGATGATGATTGCCAAAACTATAGAATATGCACCTAGGCCCTGCCAGTCACAATATTTTGGGTGGCAGAGAGTGATTTGCATCAAAATTAATCACTCCTGTGTGCACTTCATTCCATAATGGTACAAGCATTGCAGCACTTTATTTATCTAATTTTAACTCTCGTCCCATTGTGACTCAAGTACTTTGATAGGCAAAGTATTTCTACACAATAATAAATGAAAGTGGATGTTCAAATATTTTGCAACAAATTCAATTTGTCTATTTGCCAAAAAATTTCAACACAATCTCTACACTCAGTCGGTGACACTTTTGTAGGGGCTATATCAAATGGTCACAAAATGAGTGGCTCTTCTCTATCAATCCTTTGCAATGTGGATTACAAACAGCACAAGAGTATGCTAACATCATCATCTACTTTGGATATGCATTACAGGTTTTCAAAATTTCATCCATGAATTGCAGTCAAGGATTAGCTTTTCATATGACTGAACTTACATGCTCATCACCTGTCACGTTGCTTTGTACTATTACACTAGAATACCAGTGGGAGTCAGCCTCATCATCAATTACACAGCTTACTTTTTATTCATGAATGAGGGGACTGTTATGTTTATTTATATGGATTACCTTGCTCTATGAGCAATTTATTTTAAGTTCCAATTTATTGTACCATGCTGAAATAATGTCAAGATTGTGCAGAATTTCTAAAGAAACAGTAGAATTCTTTACTTCTCTGTAGATAAGTGCACCATCTGCAAATAACTTAAACTGCTATTATCATTTTCCCCAAGACTGTCAATAAAAACTAAGAAAAGTAGTCAGGTAAAACCTCCTTGCTGGGAACCCAAAGTAACATCTACACTATGTGGTATTTCTGAATGTTTATTAATGGTCTGTTTAGGGGTACAGTGTTGAAAGCTTTCTAAAAAACCAAAAAATAGTATCTACTTGTGTTCTTACATCATGTCAAGAGAGAATAAAGCCAGAAGTGTTTGATGCAATCTATTTTCCTCTCAGCATTCACCTGGAGTGATTTGGGGAAACCATGGAAAATTATAATCTGGATAACCGGAAAGGGATTAAAACCCATGTCCTCCTGCATGCAAGGCCAGAGCATTACCTCTCATCCACCCTGCTTGGTAAGAATTTCATGTTCAAGCATACATTTTTTTTTTTTTTGCTGTCATCAGTTTTTTGACTGGTTTGATGCAATCCTTCATCCTGCTAACCTCTTCATCCCTATGTACCCATATAACATACTTCAAAACTCTACTGCTGGAAGATTTTAGAAAAATCAATCTCCTTTCTTAAAATTTGTAACTACCTACGCAATTTCCATTTTGAAGATACTTTTTCCTCTTCTAATGAATTATAGTGTATGTCGGTCAGTAAGTATTCAATGTCAGTTACGTACTCACAGAATACTTGTAAGAAAGTATAAATTTCCTATTTGCTGTCTCATACAAGCAGTATAGAACACATTTCACAATGTTACCATAATACATAGGATATGTTCATGACTGTATTATTTTGACGAGTAATAAAGTGATAAAAAGAAATGGAAATTGAATTAGCTACTGCCAAAATTAAGACTTCTGGTTTCAGTCTTAAGCAGATGCAGAAAAACCAAGGAAAATCTAAACCCTAATGGCTTTATGCCTCATCAACGTCTAGGCCATTAGGGGAGGGAAACGAGCATGGGCAAATAATGGGAAGGAATTTGAGGATGGCCTTTGGAAGGAACTATCACAGCATTTGCCTGGACTGATTTGGGGAGAACACACAAAACCCAAGATCTGGATCGCCAGATAGGGATTCGAAACTGCGTCCTCTTGAACTCTAGTGTTACCATTCACCCACCATGGTTGGAGCCAAGAAAGATACTTCCATATACATCTTGACTAACCTAGTTATTTGAGCAGTATCTTATCAGTGACTTAATTGTCTATGTTACTTTCTACTCAAAATTAACAATGATACTTTTATAATTCATTTCACTGTGTGTGGATAGCAATAGCTTGATTTAAAGGATTAAAATACAACCAACTATGAAGAACTTACAGGTTAATATAATGGAAACATTTAGATATACAGATACCACATATTTAAAGCAATGATGTAAAAGAATAGGTTTCAATTTAGCTAACAAGAAGGCTAAGTTCCTTTTCTCAAATAAGGTGGCAAGTTGGAACAGTCAATCCCATTGAGTTGTAAAGATGCTCAGATCTTTCTACTATACCATTATGATGCTAAAAAACATAAGCAAAATTGCGTGAGTGGAGATTTTTCTGGTGTATTGCTGAAACATAATCTTGATGTATGTCCAACCAGCTGGACACCTTTGAAGATTATAAGCAATATTCATTAAACTGAAGTCAGATAGATTTCCTTTGTGGACATAGGTAACCCATAAAAATAATTGTAGAAACAAGTCTCATGCTTATGCAGTGACAAAAAGTAGCGAGATCTTTTCTGAGCAAGTCTACATATTGTAGTGCATATACACTTTACTTTCTGAAACAAAATGGTTTCTTTCATTGTTATAGACTGTTTACTTAGAATGAAAAAAGAATCTGGTGACTTGGACATTGTTCATGCCATGTTTTAGTAAACCATTTAAAAACTTTGAATGTGTTTCTTATCAATCTTAAAAATACACAAAAGCCAAGATTTCCCTCCTTTCACGTCTTTCAGGTTTGACAAGTCTCAGAATAAATTATATATATATATTTCAGTAAAAATCATGACATGCATAATGGCCAAGTCACCAGATTTTAAAAAAAAATAAATAAACAGTATATAACACTGAGACAAACCATTCTGTCCCAGAAAGTGAAGTGAATACACACTGTAAAGCGTAGACTTGTCTCAGAACAAGATCTCATACCTTTTGGTCACTACAGAAGCATGAGACTTGGCCGGCCTACTTTTACAAAAATTGTTTTTGTTGACCTCAATTCTTTTTGTAGTAACTTCGAGTTTTGATGATCATCAGTCAGTCATTGAGTATTGGCAAAATTGGTAAAATTTGCATATGATTAACAGCCAAATCAAGAAGCTAAGAATAGGAATGAAACAAAAATTTGTATGTTTGCCAAGATTGCTGATATCTATATCTATAGAAATTTGAGCCATATAGCATCAAGAAGAAATTAAGGAACAAAAATGGCTCGAATCGCTTCAAGGAAGGTGTAGATGGTGCTGAAGTGTGGATACACGGCTGTGACTGTGTTATGAGGTTATTACAAGCAGGATCTGACAACCTATCTCAAAAACAAATATTTCACAAAGATGGTAATGCAAACCACATCAGGACAAAGTATACCCAGTTCACAGACAGATGGTAGTACTAGTATCTCTCCCTTTCTTACCCAGAACAAACAAAAACCTGAACACTTGGTCTATATTAATTTTTTTTAAAAAGTTAATATGATTAGAAGTAGTGGTGAGTAACCAGAGTAAACAATTACTTTCAGACATGAGCATATCTTAAATGTGTCATGTTAACATGTTTCATGTATAAAGAAATATTAGTAGCCTGTCCTAGGTAACTTGCACATGCATTCTGTATGAAATTAAAATCTTCATTAAACATGTAAAACAATGTTATAACTTTAGAAACCATCACAGCAGCAGTTATCAGCTCAGTTCACTTGGTGGGTGTCGGTATGAACTCACCTGTCTCTCACCAAGTGTATCACCTCGCTGCTTTAACATCAAAATATTTCATTATTCATGTTCGTACTTTTGTGTTAGTCACTGCCCTACTGCTCTCATCTATGTTAAGTGTTGGGTTTATTTCCCCTATCCTTCCTTATTTATGCATAGTAATTAAAATTATAACTGGCTAAGAGAGAAATGTTTGAAGAGCTCATTAACCAAGTAAATCCTTCTACATTGCAAAATTCTGATTCTTGTATTCAGTAGAACCACCTAGTATTTATTTGTTTCCACATTACCCCATAATAGTGTGCCAAATGAAGTTTTGTCCTTAAAAACAAGTGGCTCTTATTCTACCTTGTAAAGCTAAATAAATGCTTAGGAACAGCATTAGTTCTGTCATGGGGGTTGTGACTGAGGAGAATTGGTAGGTGGGGTTTCACTAGGCATGGCCTACACTAAATAGGAGGAGCAAGGGAATACTTTCTGAGTTGTTGGCTAGGGCTGTGAGGGAGCCCACTTCCAGTGGTGAAGGGGTCAGGATTGTGACTTTTTTAGATTAAGGGCTGCTGACGAGGGGGTAAAAATAGGTAATCATAGGGATACTGAATGTAGATCCATAGTTAGAAAAATCACTAATACTAAAGAAACAGAAGAAGCTTTTGAAACAATAACAGAGAGGGGCAGATCTGGGAAAGCAAATATCACAAAGCCAGAGTGTTAATAGTAAACTTTAGAAGTATAATGAACTAAGTAATGGAGTTTGCAAACCTAATAGAGATACACGAACCTCAAGTAGTTATAGGGGTAGAGCCCTGGTTAAAAGAAGGAGTACTAGACAATGAGGTTTTTCCGATGGTTACAGAGTGTACCGCAGAGATAGAGGAGCAACTGGGGGAGGGGTATTCATACTAGTTAGCAAAGACTACTACAGTTCACTGGTGTTCAGAGGTCATGACCATGAGTTACTTGGGGTATACTTCTGCGGAAATAAAAATAAAAAGTCAGCATGTTGACTGCATATCACAGTGGAAAAATGAATGATAAAGATGAGGCTCTTGGAGAGAAACTAAATTCATATTCAGAGTTCAGAAGTGAGCATAAAATGGTCATTATTGGTGGGGATTTGAACTTACCAGGTGTCAACTGGGTAGGAAATAAGATTGATAATACAAAGGAACAGAGATTTGAAAACACCTTAGTAAGGAAAGGAGGCTTTACACAGGTGGTTGAGCAAAAAACAAGGGGACCAAACACGTTGGATATCTTCCTGATAAAGCCGGATGATAACCTAATCGGATGTCAAATAACTGAAGGAATAAGTGATCACACTGCAGTTCTGATGGATATAAGGGGATTCAGTAAACCAGTGGCCAGAATTGAAGGAGGAAATAGATACAATTATAAAAAGGCACAAATCTTGGAACTGAAAAGATATCTCAGGGTTAATTTTATTAAATGGAAGAATGGCACAAGTTTAGTGAAGACAAATGTTTATTCGAAAACAGAGCATAAAGAGAAGTACAGAACCTTCATACTATAACAGGGAGGTGAGGAGGTTAAAGAGATTGGTGAGACGAGAACATAACAGAGTTAAGAAACAACAAGGCAGTAGGGAAGTTTTGAAACAACTAACCAAGGTATTAATAATGTCAAAGAAGCTGGCTAAAGATGACTTTATGAAGAATATTATTGGTGCAGGGGGACCTCTGACTGATGCATCTAGAAATTTCTATAGCTATATCAGCAAATGAGGGGAAGAGAGGGTGTTGAGAGAATTATAGATAAGGATGGAGAAGAAGTAACTGAGGATTTAAAAAAGGCAGAGCTATTAAGTAACTGGTTCAGTGAGACCATTAGGGACAATAATTCAGGGCCTATATCAGAAAATGAGCCTATCCTCACAGTTGGAGGTGAGCAGATTAGAAAATTTGAAATTAAATGTGAAGATATCACGACAGAATGAAGGAATATAAAAAACTGTAAAGGGGCCGGTATTGATAATATTACTACAGATGTCTTAAAGATAGTAAGATGGAACATTGTACCTTAACTTGAAACATTAATTAAATGGAGTAAGGATACTTGTTCTTTACCAATGACTGGAAAAGCACAATTGTAGTACCAGTCCATAAAGGAGGGGTGACAAACAGGGTCGAAAACTATAGGCCAATTAGCTTGACATCAGTGGTAGGTAAATTAATGGAGATATTAATATACAACCATATTAGAAGTGTGTGTGAGACAAGGATATTCTTGTGAATCTCAGTTGGTAGGCTATATGCAATATATTTCTGATGAAATGGACAGGGGAGGTTAAGTTGATAGTGTAGCCACTAGATCTTTCAAAGGCCTTTAACAGAGTGAGACATAAAATCGTGCTAAATAGGATAAAAGCTATTGGAGCTGATAAAAAGGTGATTTGCTGGGTAGAATATTTCCTACAAGGTAGTAAGCAAAAAGTGAGGGTAATAAATGCAGTATCAAAAGAAGTATGAGTGAACATGGGTGTACCACAGTGTAGTGTATTGGGGCCATGGCTGTTCATTATTCTGATGAATGATTGTGTTAATGGTTTACAGTCAGAGGTTAGATTGCTTACAAATGACATAATGTTGTATAAAGGAATCAAAACAATAGAAGATTATAAATAGCTGCAGGGTAATCTAGATAGGATAACTAGCTGTGTGAGTCAACATAGGATGAAGATAAATGCAAAGAAGAGCCAGATAATTAGGTTCACAGATAAAAAGCTAAAGGTTGATTATGATTATAAAGTTGGGAAAGAGCTACTAATTCAAGACTCGAAATGTAAATGCATTTGATAGCAGACTTAACTGAGCAGTACATATTGGACAGGTAGTATGGAAAGGGTTCAAAATCCTTCACCTGCTGGAAAGAGTGATGAGGGGATGCACTAGAAAAGTAAGGGAATTGGGGTACAAAACTCTGGTCAGACCACTGCTGGAATATGGTGGTGTAATATGGGACCCACATTTTGGGTATCAAATACAGGAGTTGGAGGGGGTGCAGAGGAAGGCTGCCAGGTTTGTCTTTTGAAATTACCACAAAACACAATCGGTAACTAACATGGTAAAGGATTCATTGGAGGATAGAAGGAAGGTGAAGAGAGTCATGGGTGTGTACAAGGTCTATATTGGTGATGAAGCATGGAAAGATATTGGTAGGAAACTTAAGAGAGGTGCTTGGAAGGGTAAAGATGACCATGACCACAAGCTAGCACATGATTTCAGGCATAAAGGAGTAGGGAAATTTTCTTTCATGGAAAACGGTGTAAGGGACTCGAATAAATTGCCAAGAGAAGTGATGAATACTTTACCAGAAACACTGATAGAATTAAAGTAAAAATTAGTAGAGGGCAAAAGTAGGTTGGAAGAGGAAAGGAGGACGACGGGTGTGAAGGTGGATTGCCACCAGAGTGGGCGCTCCATCAAAATTTTATCAATTATTATATTACATTAAATTTTCATACGCTCATAATTATTGACTACCAAATTTGTATGAGTTTTCTTCTATCAAAGTTTTCTGCTAACATGATCATTCACGACCAAGGCCAAGAACTTTACATACGAACCTTGTATAAGTATTATGGCATTAATAGATACAGCATCTGGAAGTTTAATTTAAAATATTCTGTATTTTTGTTGCATTATGAAGGTGACTACAAATGAATCAGGATAAGTAGTTCCACAAAAAGAGATGATCACTTAGATCCTGTATGCACATCCATCATACCTTATTACATTGGTATGAAAAGATATTCTGAATATCCTGCAAATCCTTTTTAGAGCTTTGCACCAACACGAATCAGATTGCTATTGCTGATCCTATGCTGTCTGCTTGTCCATCTGACACAGCATATAACATTTAAACAGAGTGGATTCAGAAACTTGAATTTTCATATTTTGTACGTTTCATTGAAATTCTGTAAAATTATATTCTGGAGGGTTTACATAGATATAATCCCCACCCAAATATATGTGGTAGATATGTTTAAAAGATTATCAAGCAGTGAATGTGGTGAAGCATGGATTTAAGAAAAACCATAAATAAGAAAAATTGGAACATTTGAAACATAATGCTATAGAGGGAAACCAAAAATTCAGCAGACAAAGTATGAAATAAATGTGTTTTAGAAATGATGGTTGAGGAAAGAAGTACGAAAGAAGAAAACAGGATGGTGCTTCACATTTTAAGACATGCAAGACTGGTTAATTTGCTATTGGATGGATCAGTTGAAGGTAGGAGTTGTAGAGGAAGACAAGATTCAAATATATGAAGCAGATAATTGAGGACATAGGTTCTAAGGGGTATGTTGAGATGAATAGATTGGCCCAAGGTAAGAAGAGATGGATGGAGGACACATCAGTAGAAACTGAAGACATCAAAAAAAAGTTGAGAACTAAGATTTTCTTGTTTCAGGATAAAGACGTTAGCGGCCATCAATGCCATTTTAGATCATTTGTCTACTGCGTCTATCTAAAAAGTGGTACTACATAGGTCCCAATGTCATTCATACCATGTATTTAAATGACAAGTAAATATATAAATCTAACACAATTTGTAAGTTTTGAGCAAAACAAGCAAAAGTTTTTGTTTTGAGGGAATTCTTCCTAGTATTAGTTCTATTGTTTGAAAAATGATCTTAACAGAGATTTTATTGTGTATTAATACATTTATAATGAACTTTATTTGAATCAAACAATTGCGCTAGCAATTTGAGTGACACTGTGGTGCAGCATTGGGAGTTGTGCAGCGTAGTCTGTTCTATAATCTGAAAATGTTTCAAGCATAGATTTTTCCACCAAGTAAACTTCTGATCTGTCAAGTACAAGATATCTGTTAAAGTCATTAGAGTATGGAAAATTAACTGTCCAAGGCTCAACTCACACATGACTGGTATTTTCAGTTCAGAAGGGTAAAATCATTGTGATAAAGTAGTTAAGACCTGTATTCTTACAGCAATATGATACACCATGTACAAAAGTATTTTGTCACTAAAAAGCAATATTTTTCACCATTCTGATCTAACTAACTTACTTTTAGCAGTAAGAAGTATCAATTGAATTGGACTCCTTACTTGCTTCAAAAAAACAAAACACCTAAAGAATTCAAGGTTCTCTGTGGCATACATTATACTACTATCTAAATGCAATAGAATTTATTTTTAAAAAGGGGAAAGGGGAGAGAAAATGTTAATATTTTACATATCATGTAAGAAAAAGGAAACCAAATTATCATCATACCACGTAAAAAAATTACCTATATGAAGAATTGTTTAAATTCAGAAAACACTTGATAATTAGTTTATGATAATTGTTAAAATGGCTTTTCCTTCCTAATTTATATTAGTATGTCCATATGCCACCCACCAGCTTGGCCATATGTTTTTAAGTGCACCAGCAGATATACTAATGAGGTCTTTCTTGGTAATGCATTTAAATAGTTTCTGGGTAAACTAGTCAAGTGAGTACAATGATAAAACAAGATGTTCTGGTGATCAAAGTCACTTAACAATAGTGGCAGAGACTTTGACCACTGAAATGTAATGTTTTATCAACAGACTCACTCATCTACTTTCCTGAAAAAGTTTAACTCAGTTTTTAGTACGTATTCCCTTCTCACATTAGCAAATGCTAGAATGGTTACCAATTTCTGCAGCCAAAAACTACAAATTTCACTTCACATAACCACATAACAGAATTACAGGGTTTAAAGCCATATGGTTCTTGGCCTTAGTAGACAATTTTCACATTTTATTCCATTGCAGATATGTCAATTCATAAATCCTTCCCACAAATGAGAACATTAAAAACTGTAAAAATTCCAACAGAAAATTAAAATTATTTTCGAGTTATAAGGCTTCTGGTCCATTCCTCAAAATGAAATATTATTTGTCTCTTATTTTCATATCCAGTTTCTAGCTGTAACTGAAATTCCCCAATAGCCATAAAATCCTGCAACCCTCTCCCTTCCCTTCCACATCACAAAGGGTTCACTGTGTATGATATTGCTATCAATGTATTAAAGATAGGTGGCTACAACATTGTGCCATACCTTGAAATATTATTTACAAGATTCGGTATGGTGACTTGCTGCTTGCAAGAAGACTGGAAAGTGCCATAGTAGTACTGATTCATATACAGGGTGTTACAAAAAGGTATGGCCACACTTTCAGGAAACATTCCTCACACACAAACAAAGAAAATATGTTATGTGGACACGTGTCCGGAAACACATACTTTCCATGTTAGAGCTCATTTTAGTTTCGTTAGTATGTTAGTACGCTCTCCTGACCTCAACCCTCTTGACTTCAATTTATGGGGGCATTTGAAAGCCCTTGTCTACGCAACCCCGGTACCAAATGTAGAGACTCTTCGTGCTCGTATTGTGGATGGCTGTGATACAATACACCATTCTCCAGGGCTGCACCAGTGCATCAGGGATTCCTTGCGACGGAGGGTGGATGCATGTATCCTCGCTAACGGAGGACATTTTGAACATTTCCTGTAACAAAGTGTTTGAAGTCACGCTGGTACGTTCTGTTGCTGTGTGTTTCCATTCCATGTTTAATGTGATTTGAAGAGAAGTAATAAAATGAGCTCTAACATGGAAAGTAATCGTTTCCGGACACATGTCCACATAACATATTTTCTTTGTTTGTGTGTGAGGAATGTTTCCTGAAAGTTTGGCATTACCTTTTTGTAACACCCTGTATAGAGGGAGATAAAAAGTTTCAAAATTTCAGGTCTATTAGTTTAAAATCAACAGCAAGTAAGTTAATTGGGAGAGTGATGTGCAACTACATCAGAAATATCTGTTAAGAAAGAACTGGTTTGCAGAACAGTGGCATAGATTTAGGAGAGAATATTCATGTGAATCCGAGATAGTGGCTTATATGCAAGATATTTTGAATTAAATCTACATGGAAGTCCTAGTAGATAGAGTAGCATTGGTCTCTCAAAGCAAACGTGAGCCATAAAATGGTAGTTAATAAATCAAAAACCATTCGGATGAATGAAAAACTGCCTGAGTAGAAGAATTGTTTAAGAGTTAGGAACAAAGAGTTAAGGTAGGAAATACAGTATCAAAAGAGATGAAAGCTTTTTAGAAAAAAAATAATAATAATGGGGGAAAGAGAGAGAGGGAGAGGAATGGGGTCATCACTATTCATTACTATTCATCACTATTCATTAGTCTAATGAGTCTGTTGGTACTTTACAGTCAAAATTTTAGTAATTTCCTGATGACATGTAATATAATAGTATTAAGATGGTAGAGGACTGTTGACAGCTACAGAGGGATCTGGGCAGAAGGTACGTCTCTCAGAATGACAATAAATGCCATGAACAATCAGCTTATTAGTTCACAGATATTCTGATTTTTTTTTTTCATGATAATTGTTTTTTTTTTTTTTCATGATAATGGGGTGGGGGATGAATCGCTTGTCGAAGACCGTAAGTGTAAATATGTTGGCTTAATATTTGATGGTTAACTCAAGTGCGTGCCACACTTGTCAGATGATAAGAAGAGGTTTCAAAATCCTTTCTTTATGGCGAGGGTGAAGAAGGGACATACCAAGGAACTGAGGGAATTAGGTTACAAAACCTTCATCAGACTATTACTTAAGCATGGTGGAATTGTATGGAACCAAACTTTGGATATCAGATGCAGGAACTGGATGGATTGCAAAGAAGGGCAGCTAGATTTGTGAAAATTAGTGCACAACACAATCAGTAACTAATATGATAAACAAGATGGTTTGGAAGTCATTGTAAGACAGAAGATGTGTGAGGAGTGTGTTTACTGGAAGGACATAATTCATATGTTGGCGATGAGGACTAGATGGATATTGGTTGCATTAGTAGTACACAGAAGAGATGACCATAACCAAAAGCTGGACCTTGGTTTTAGTGGCCAGGGAGTGTGTCAAAGAAAAATGATGACATGGGAATGTAAATTAAGAGGGAAGTTGCCACTATCACATATGTTCCAACACAATAAAATCAAACCATCCTACAACCACCTCGTCTACTACGTATACCACAGAATTACATGGTTATATATGAGAAGTTTCTTGCTAGCCTTAACATGTTAACATGTTTACATGGTAGTGATGCACCGTTGCTAAGGAAGAACCTTGGCTGAAAATTTTATTTCTTTTATTGTGCCACTTTGCATCCTTTCCTCTCCTTGTGGCTTTTGTTATGATAAGAGAAGAGTTCATTTACAGGTACTTTTTTTTCCAGGCTTTACACCTCATTGACATCAAGGTCATTAAGAGACAGGAAAGGACTGGGGGCAAAGACTGGGAAGGAATTCAGCCACGGACTTTTGAAGGAACCATACTGGTTTCTCCCTGGAGTGATATGGGGAAACCATGGAAAACTCAAATCTGAATGGCCAGATGGTGTTCGAACCTACATCCTCCAGGATGCTAGGACAGAGCGTTACCGTTTACCCACCACGCTCGCTCACTGTTTATTGTTGCTCATTGTCCAGCATGTATTTTCTACTACATAAATTAGTTAGTTAAAAATATGATTAAACTGTACTAGGTTTTTTTCTGTGGTCATTCTTATGCAGTGTTTATAACCTCATAATCAACATTTCAAACAGAGTAAGAAGCTACAACTAACAGAAGAATGTGTAATGGTGGAAAATTAGACACATTATGCCATGAAATCATCAGTGAAGTTTCCAGGCACGACCCTATATGTTAGGAGGGTGTTTACACAGACGTGGCTACCCAGGCATTCCAAAAGTGGTCAGCAAACAAACTTCCTGTGTAATCTCCTTCCTAACAAGCATCTTACCTCTAAAAAGTTTCTTTCTTTCACATTCAAAGCCAACATTTTTCTGACATTAAATCAAATATTAGTCTCTTCACACCTATTTTTTTTTAAGAAAAAAGACCACAAATTCAGAAAAAACATACCAACTTATTTTTGAAAAGAAATCACATTTTTTTTTCCTGGCACACACAATAATGCAAAACCTGTAATATCCATCCTGCCTCTACTACCAGCACCAATCAGGCTGCTGGAGACACATTTCACTTCAAGGATCTCTTTCTCCTCTCCCCTCTTTTTTTTTGTGCACCCTGTGCAACTGTTCATTACAGCAAGAACTTTGATCCTTTCACTAAAAGCAAAGTAATCAGGACTCTTTCTTTTTATACCAGTGTTTGGGGCCCCTTTTTTCAGAATTCATGCCATAGTGGAGACATGTAAGCATGCTTCTTACTGGTGATGAGCCTGTTCCAAACATTTTGCTTTTTTTTCCCCTTGTGGCTTTACACCACATGAATATCAAGGTCGTTAGAGATGGGAAAGGACTGGGAGCAAGTAACAGGAAGCAATACAGACATGACCTTTTATAGGAACCATCCTGACATTTGCCTGGTGTGTTTTCAGGGAATGATGGAAAACCAAAATTTGGATGGTCAGATGGGAACTCAAATCCAAGTGTGCCTGAATGTAAAGCCAGAGCATTAATACTCACCTGCCACACTTTGTAACAGTTTACTGTTTACATCATAATGTACCATTTGTTTTGCTGATGTAGCATCTTCTTCCTGAATAGGTGATGGTTTCTTTATCTAACCTTAATATGATTAGACTGGCGAACATCATTTATTCTTATCTAACAAATACAGGCTATACTCCTTTTCTGCTATCAAATAGTTAACAATATTTTGCTTATTAGGTTTACTGTTAAATGTAAAGCAAAATTTGTACAATATGAGAGGAATGTCTTAAAGAAATTGAATGCACAAATTACTTGACCACACACTGACAAATTGTCCCACCCAAGAGCTATTCAAGCTAATTTTGTCTGCAAACTTTTCTTTCTAAAGACCTAAGGCAGCTAAATATTAATAAAGAAGCTGTTCCAGTTTCCTCGTTTCTATTTGTAGTTTCTTCTTGGAGAGCTTATGCACATTTTCAGTATTAATTCCACATTACTCTAGTAAAGAATACGTATGCTTCTTACACTTGAGTAATACATTTGCCATAATCATTTTTGTCTTTCCTAGTACATAATCAAGAAACTATGACATGGAGGAGAAGAGCAAAAAAATGAGAACAGGACAAAAATAAAAGTACAATAAAAAATAAGTGATGAGTCAAGCCATCACTACTCTCCCCATACACCAAAGTTGGATAAAATTATAAACAACTTGTATTTCTCTCCAAAACTATTTTTTTTTTTTTAAACTGCTTAACATCTCTTAACAGCGAGGACTTTAGAGACGGCCAAAACTACAACTTGAACTGAAAACTTCTTTGTCTGTCACCATGTTGCCTTCAGCACTGTAAATGATTTTTCTCACAATACAAACACTATTTAAAAATTGTATTTGGCCTTTATACTTCAAATCATTGTAAGAAACTATAGATAATCTCATAAAATGATACCACCGTTAGTGAACAGAAAAGTTTTAAATCCTCAGAATAATCAATGATTTAATTATCTCCTTGTAAAGACAAATAGAAGAGCTGAGCCTAGTTAAAAAATTTCATTCAAGACCACCATGCAGTGTGGATTTTCAGCAGATTTCTCACTTAGACAAATTCAGCGCAAGGTTGCAATTTCTTTGTCAAAATACACATTAACTAAAAGAATAACACAAAGCACTACATGGTTAACAGATGGAAATACTACGTTTAAAACAATTCATCACTAATGGCTCATCTGTCATGAAATATAGTGTGTTCAAATACTATGTTATGAATATATAATGTGTTGATATTATGTTTGGACTAAAAGAAGAATGGTAAACAAAAAGTCTATTCAAGTCACACAATGAACCACAAAAACTATAAGAAATAGACACAAAAACTGGCTGAAATTTTTAAGTGGAAAACAGAAGACAGAGTAAAAAAAGTACTGTGACAAAAACCATATGATGGTAAAATCGAACTTTGACAGCGTATGAGATTTTAACAATTATATGAGACAAAAAATTCAGAATTGTTTTTTCCCCTTTATGGTTTTATGCCTCATCAAGGATGAGGTAAATAGAGTGGAACTGTTAAAGTAAGGAACAAAATGTAATAGATCACGTCATAAAAAATAAGAAATGTTTATCTAAAAGTTGTATACGTACAATATTTGTTGAAGAATGAACTACAGTATACCCAACTTCAAATACATCTAATATTTCAATGAGTTTTGTTATCCAATGTATAATAAACATCACTGCAGTGACAAACAAAAATAAATTTCAGAAGAGTAAATCCTGGCATTCTCCTGGAGTGATTTGGGGAAACCATGGAACACCCTAATAAGAATGGCCACACAGGGATTTGAACCTGTCTCCTACCGAATGCAAAGCCAAAGCATTACCATTCACCCATAATGCTCAGTTTTATTTGAAGAATCATTCTGTAGTTACAACTTAGGGAGCATTAATAAACTATGTGGTTTGATGTGCGGGGGGAGGGGTCGGCTGGAAAGCTATGCTGGGATATGGGGGAGGGGAGATGGGGGAGTCTGAGCCAGGCCACGTTGCTTTTCATTCATATTATTTGCCAAAGTTAAAATGATGTACAGAACACACAACAGTATGTAAATATTTATTTTTAATCATTTAATTATCTCCTTATGTAATTTGGAATAGTCTGGCAAGATAAAACGGTACAAAAATGTGTTCTGGAATCAATATGGAAAAATGCTGCATGGTATGCGGGAGGGGGGGATTACAGACATAAGCTACATCGCGCTACATTGGGGGGAGTGGGGGTTCTCAGGAGGGCAAAGTGGAGCTACGTGGTTTATGGACGCTCCCTTACAAATGAAATCCAGTAATCATGATAAACTGATTATTATTAATTACAGCAAGAAAATTTGTGATGGGGAACCTGTTATTTCTAAAACTGCATCATAACACACAGTGCTGGGAAAAAGTAAATTCAATCAAGTAAACGTTATAACGGTATGAGCTATTAACCATCGTAGCATTGTGAATTAAATCCAGCAAGGCTATATTAATAATAATAATAAAAGGATTGCAAGCAATATTTCAACTTTAGTAGTCAAGTAATTAAGCAGAAAATTCTTATAAAAATCATAAGAAAATTAAATAAAAGTAAAAACCACAGTAAATATTGGCTCATATATCATTAATAACAGACCTGTTGGTCCCCCCCCCCCTTACTTTTTCTGACAATCTGGTTATTAATGAGAAAATAAGACATGAAATTGCATGGACTGACACTTTATCAAAAATAAAGGCAAAATCGTAAATGTTTGGCAGCTGTAAATACTAAAAGAAAAGGTGTTTACTGAAGAGATGTGTTTACAATACAATACCGGCAACATATGAGTAAAATCAGCAATTTCAAGCATCCAGAATGCAGCAGTGCAACACTATGATGCAAGGACACAAATAGAATGCATCTTGATATTAATAATGATAATGACATACTCAGAACAAAAATAAATATAAAGAAAATAAAGTCTTTGGGCAACATTATTTTTTTGCTGATTCTAATATACAAGTTTTGTTTACATGCTATAATGAAACATAAATCTGCCAGATTGTGTCTAAAATTATATAAAACCAAACAGTAAAAATTAAGAACTGCTTTGTTTATTTTTAGCTCTACTAATTTGTTGGTAACTTAAGAGTGCCTCAAGATCAGAGTCATTGGTGCATATTTTATTTATATATATATATATATATATAGTATATACACAGTTACTACAGACGGAAATATTATATTTAGTTCATCAATTCCCAAGAATTAAAAATTAACATTATGCTTCAAATTCAATTGATAGCTAAAAGCTGAAGACAGTTGTTACTATTTCTGAATGAATATTAAGATAATAGTGAGAATGGGCTAAGTAGATACTAGTTTCTTTAACTTATCTAACTGTTTGTACATTTATGTTAACCCTTTCCTACCGGCTATTGGAAAAAAAGGGAAATTTATAATTTCAATTATATATTTGTATAAAGGTACTTGAAATTAAACACACGTTTTTTTTCAAATTTTTTTTGGAACTCTAAGTGCGAATTACTAAGCCGGTACTTATAAGTACCGTCAGGGACTTTGTGTATCACATGATGTACAGAAATAGCAATTGAAATCAATTATGTTCATATTGGTATGAAATATTTGTCCCCGATATTAAAAAAAAAAAAAAAAACAATTCTTTTTGCTCATTCAGACACAAAAGACATTGTAGTGCAACATTTGGAATGATGTTTTTACTGTATTTTCTTCGTTCTACATACTTCACATCTTCATCAGATTTTTACAATTTAGGGACAGTTTCCAAATCTTACATTGTATTCATTGTAATGTACCACTTGTTTTTTTGGTCTGTATGCTGAAAACTTAGAAAATTAATTTTTCGGCAATTTCACGCAGAAATTTAAAAATAAATGTTGTCATTGTCTGACTTAATCATACAACAATACATCAACAGGCTTATCAATGCAGTGGACACTGGTATCGTCGAATTATATGGTGGTAAATACAGTGGTACTTATAAGTACCGTCAGGGAGGAAAGGGTTAAACTGAGAACTAAACAAAAAAATCATTATTGCCACAAATTCTTTCATTTTCTTCTACTTGAACAAATATCATAAGTGACAAAATGAACATTAAACATGCAGCAGACTGCACATCAGTGAGTTGTAGCTATATAAAATGCTAATAAATGACTGCAAAGGAAATGAATACAGGTAAATTAAATAATGTTATGTATTTGATACTTTATTTCAAATTTTTTTATACAAAGCATAACAGGGAAAACAAAAAAATAACCAAAGCTGCTACATCAAATAAAATATAAAAAAAGACACATTTCTCTTTAAAACTTAACAAAAACATTTCACGGTGTGCTGGATAATAATTAACTTGCATAATCACAACAGAGTAACAAAATTATTGTACACATACATAGCTGTTCATGCTAAGGAATTGTTGGGAAAGGAAAAAAATATATGCTTTTATAATATATATTTCACACTACCACTCAGTTGATATACTTGGGTTGTCTGAAAGGATCTTGGCCTTGGCCACAGATGGTGGTGATATTGGCAAACTACAAAACATGAAGTTTCACACACATATATATAATCATCATTTGCAAATTGTCATGATATTTGGCAAATTTATTTACCAGCAGATCTTAGAATTATGTTCAGAGTAATTTGTGGCTGAACCTGAGAACATTTCAGACTGCCCTTGTACAAAGGCTTCTTTTATTCATAAGGCTTATCAATTATTTTTTCAATGGCTCATATGTTCTTATCAAATTAATACAGATGATTGATTAAATCCAAAATGACCATTTCTAACTTCCTTATTTACTGATTTACTTTTCACGCTGAGAATTGCCATTAAATATTATACTTCCAGTACGCAGCTACACAGACAGCTCGCTTTATTACTAGTGAAACATTTCATAATGTACAGGTTGAAGATATATTTGTTTAACCAGCAGTTGTTCTTCATTCTGCATCAGCCCACACTTGCAGATTGCATTTCCTTGAATATAACCCCATTGCAATTATTATTTGTACATTTTAAACAGCAAATTTCAAATTATATACTGATAAAAATAAACATAGCTTTCTAGTTCAAAATAGTACATTTTTATATTTTTCTTGTAATTTGTCTAGTATATATAATGCACAAAGTTCATTATGCTAACATTATTTTTTCATTTTATACTTGTTCCTGAAATATGTGTGGTATGTTTTTTAAGTAAGTGCCACTTTTAAATATGACTGCTGCAACACTGTGATCGGCAATCTGCACATGCGTGCACACTGAGCACCTGAATCTATTGTCTACCCAGACATGCCATAACAGAAGCATTAAAAAGTGTTTATGTTTGTTTGTGTTTACTTAAAATGCCTCAATTAACTGAAAATCCTTTAGAATGTGAAATAAGTGCAGTGATTTGTTTTCTGCATGAAAAAGATCCAAAAGTGGTCAAAATTCATTGGAAATCAAGGAGTTTATGGAGAAACCACTATGAGCGTCGTTATGATAAGAAAATGGGTAAAAGCGATTTAAAAATGGCCATACTAATGTTCATGAAAGAGTGCAAAGTGGACTAACATCAGTCATAACTGAAGATTTGGTGCTGAAAGTTGAGGCAACAGTTAAAAATGGAAGCTTTACAATTTTGTCTTATCTCATGAGTTTCCTCAGATTTAAAAGTATTCTTCATGAAATTCTTGCAGAATACTTAAACCATGGAAAGTTGTGCACACGATAATGACAACATTAAAATGGCCATCTAGCCATTTTTGGCAAATGAGTTGACAGATTTTTATAAGTATAGAAATCAGAAGTTAACTGTTAATTATAAGAGCCATAATAATGGTGGAAATTGTGTTAAAAAAATTAATTAAGCTATAGGCATTCATGCAATGGTAAAATTGTTTAAAAAATGTACTTGTGCTATTTTAATATAAAAGCAGTACTTACTTAAAAAACACACCTTATACATTACCAATGACATTATAATTAGAATTTAAAAAACTATAATTTGATAAGTCAGAGACAGAAGCCGTGTCTCAGGTTGTTAATCAGTTGTTTACCATCTGCACGCACTATAAATTCAATTCAGACAGCTAATTCCAAACAAGATTAAAACAAAAAAGTTAAGACCATCAATATTAATGCTACCGCCAATGATCATAACTTCTGATTACTGACCACACTGCTTAGTCTTATACCTAAGATTTATTTTGGCAACTTTGTTTAGCTTATTCTACCAACTAACTGATCAACTAGGGAAGTTGACCAGCAGAAATACTTCATTTTTTCTCTTTATACTTACCATCTGTCATACACCAATTTCTGTAAATTCATAAGATCACAAATTTAACCTCCTCTCACCAAAATTAGCTCCTTAATGTCCTTGTAAAGACAATTTTTAATGCTAGTCTCATTACTTTATCTCATACAATCTTTTCTATGGCTCAATAACTGCTAAAAAAGACATGAAAGATTATTTGTGCTCTGATACAGCTGCAAGGATTTCTCTCAATCTGAGAGGCTTCTTAGGAGTTAGTATAGAGTTCAACCCACACATTATTAAGATTTTAATGCTGCAAGTTTTTTGACTAAAAATGGACAAAGTAAACGTGTTTCTTAATATTACACTCACATCAATCCAAAAACAATCTTAACTCAAATGTGAAAACAAAGAGATGTTTGGTAAAATTAATCACCCAAATATCCAGATATATACTTAATATGTAGATCTTAGAACCTAACATTTCTTGAAAAGGTCGAGTAGAATATTTTAGTAATTAAATATAAATACCACTAACTGTGATAAAAAATAAATAAAAAAAATGGGCATACCCAGGGCAAATGATCCAGAAGGGATTAGAGCTGGTATAAAGCAACATTACAGGTAATATTGCAGCTGATTTTTATTTTGGCTATGACAGATGCAAATCAGGAGGGCACTACAATCCTGGTAACATGAATGAAAATAGGAGAAATCTATATGCAGTATTCAGACTACTTTTAGGATGAACTTTAGTCAATAGAAAACATTCCTCAGTAATAGACTTGACCAAGGTAAATGCATGTTACAGTATTAACATGGATGTAGACAATTTTTCCACAGTTGCTGAACAATAAATTTTATAAGTAAAAGGGCTTGGGATTGCTGAAGACAGATATCCCAAATGAATTGGCATCATAATACGGCAGTAGTCAAGCGCAAGATGCTACTAGAAATAATTTACGAAGTACATTTAATTGTATTATGCTGGTCCAGGGTATATTACAACATAATTTCTGCTTGAAAATAATAAATCTTGCAACTGACTACAGCCGTATTATGACGTCATTAGCGAATGATGATCACGATATCCAGTAGATACAATGCCTTCTACAAACAACTGTTTTGCTTAATCTTTTTTATTCCATAGATGTGTTTTGCTGTTTTAATGTGGGGCATCGTAAGTAGCTATAAATATGTATTGTGTTAACGTTATAGCTAAAATTACTATTTACAATACAAATCATTATATATATGCTATACTGACAGATACTGTCATAATCCTGTTCCAGATCCCCATATTAGGATTACTATTGTATCTTTAATATCACATTAATGGAAATTTTTATTTTCTGTGATACATATATGTTCTTGAACTCTAACAGCTAACTAGTTCTCCCTTATCAAGAAAAATTTTTAAAACTATTTTATACTGTTTGCATTCATGTCTGTATAATAGTCAGCAGTTTTCTGTAAGGATTGCAGTGGTGGATCTAAAAGTGTTCCGAGCTAGGGCAAAAACTTGAGACTGCCGCCTTTTCAAACATGTATTTGCCACCTGTGGCAATATATAGCTATTCTTTGATTTAGCCGACCCTCCTGATCGTTTCTGCTCATGGCAGTAGAGCTAAAAAAAATCCCATTTATCACCACTTCAAACAAGTTTTTGCCACCCCCCTGAACTTGCCGCACGCACAAGTGCCCCAGTTTGATCCCCACTAGATCTGGCATTGATGGATTACTGAGCTTCTGAAGATGGGCACTTATGCTGGCTCTGCTCATGTATTCACACTTGTAGCTGAATTAACATTAGTTGTAAAAACACGCAAAATTAAGCAGCAAAAAAAAAAAAAAAAGTCTTCTACTTGCCTAAGTAGCAATGTGCCACCCCAAAGAGGGAAGATGTGCATGTTCTCACAAGTGGCTGATACTTGTGTACAAATTTTGCTTCTCCCATCTGAGAGTAAAGCACCACATATATTAAAGAAACAAAGGATCTACTAGAGCACGATACTGCAACAATTAACATTATATCCAATTTTTAATAAACACAAGATATGCTGCTATGACACCTGGACCAATATTGCCCATTGGCAATTAGAAAAGATACCAATAAAGCTTTGATTGTATTTCCTTCTAATCTACGAGATCGGCTGCCTTGCGAAAACACCAGTATCGTAGAGATTATTGGAGATCACGATATTGCTACAACATTTTCCCACATACTAGCGATAACGCTACAACTTGCCACCACACTAACCCATGTCGACACATCATACCATGATTAACATGATTAACTGTGCATGGAGCTCCATACACCATTAGCTGGATCTGGATGAAAAACGGGGATTTTCTTGGGTGTTGAAAAAACAACAGCACAAATTCTTTAAAAAAATAATAATAATTATGAAACAGTGGTCCAGGCTGAATTCCAACCTAATTACAAGTGCTAAAAAAATGGGTCTACTGGAGATTGCAATCTCACTACAACATTATTCATTAATGAAGTCATAATACTGCTGTAATTAATAGCGAGACGTATTATTTTCAAGCCGTAACCAGGTTGTATTACACCATGGACCAGCATGACAACACAAAAATTACTTTGGAAAGTATTTATAGTGGTATCTTGCATTTGATTACTGCAGTATTATGATGCCAATTCCTTGTGGAATCGCAATTTCTAGTAACTCCAAAAATAAAAACGAGCCATATCAATACACCATATGGCAGAAAGTTGTTGTGACAGAATTACCGTCTCAAGTAGACGCAGTGTTTGAGGCACAGTGTTCTCATGCAGTGGCGTAGCTAGGTCAACAAGGGCCCCGGTGCAAATAATTTATTTTGGGCCCTCAGGCCAGATGGGCGACCTTTTTTTTTTGCTTTGTGTTGCTGCCCTGAGCTGAGGATGGAGTCCCTCTGAACTGCGCTTGGGGCCCCCAGAGGTATGCTTGGGGGCCCCCTGAGCATAGGGGCTCCGGTGCACTGCACCGCCTAGCCCCATAGTAGCTACGCCCCTGTCCTCATGCACAGCATAGTAGTGTCAGTGTCCACTACTGCCTCTTATTTTGCAATAAGACAATTAAAAACTATTTGTTTCAGTCTTCAGTGTCATCTGCTTTTCAAGATAAATCTCATATACCAACTCGACACAAATCTCAGGCAGTGTGCATTTTGTTCATGGCTCGTCTGCTGTTACAACAAATACTGCATGCACAGCAACTATTGGGTACAGCAGTCTTATATTAATCCACTGAAACACACTTAAATGTGTAAGGTAAGTTCTATAGTCCAAATTTCAGTTATTTAGGCAAAGAAGTTGATTGTCCTGAAAACTTCTATTTTTCTTTTGCATAACTTGTCCATTACTTGCAACCTTTAAGGCTTCTAAAATCGTAATTAATTACTGAGACTGTCTCTGGAAGTAACTACTCTTTTAATCCTTTAAATGTGAGTAAATTTTGCATTACCACACCAGGATCACCAAAACAACTGAAGTGTGGCTTTTAAACTGGAATATCGCTGCCCTTAGATGGGGATATGCAGTTCACAATGTAATAAGACTACTAGGCCTACAGTCCTATGTATTCTGGTGCATATGCTTAAAAATATTAAGGGATAGTTAATCAAAACAAAGGAATATTCACATCCAATACCTTGACAGAAGATCCAGGATCTGTGACAGGTGAATCTGTCACAACTGATGGATTAGATTTAGTGACATCCATGGTACCTCCAAAATGATCACTCATTTTCAATATTCCTTTGGTGCCACTCTGAACATACTGATCACAGCTAACCTAGTTTTCTGAAACAAACAGCATTTTCTATGTAACCATATAAAAAGAGAACCATTGCTGTAAAACAACATACATACGGCAAAACCCCAACAAACCCCACAACTTATCAGTTTCACAAAGGCCTTTGTTCGACATTTATTGTTGTATCAGATCAGTTTCAGAAACAAAAACTGACCCTACCCAAAAATGTTTCCCCCCTTCCTAACTAACATCCACTATACATCTTGCTGTCACACATCAGTGACAAGCAGATACCATAAAAATGCTACAGGTAAATTTGAACCCGAATAATTGCTTCTGATTCAACTACCTTATTTTCTACTTTTGTCAATATTGTGAGCCGCAGGTTTTTAACTACATGAAACGCGCATATTCCAAGTATATCGTTCTTATCGTTCCAGACCAAACAAATTAGAATTATTGCTGTTATCTTTCCTGTTACATTAACTCACCGCCTTCACCAGAGACAATAAACACGGTATCCACTGTTCGTAAACCATTTCTCTTATCAGCAAAGAAATTATTAGATCCGAAATTATCTAAAGTTGAATTTCCTTGTTAACAGGCATTGTTGGATTGTCTTAGGTTGCAGGTACATCCGTCATCTGTTGAGTTATAATCCTCTCCCAAGGTATATCGTTCACTTCTTGCCAGAAAACAGAATTATGGCATTTGTTATGCAACTAGAAGATCGAACACAAGTCGAGTGGCATCAGCATTCAGGATGACATCTAAAGTAGTTGTTTCTATAAAAAATAAAATAATTCCATAAAAAACACTAAAATTTTAAAACAATTCTATTCCTGAGTTAGAAGATAAATCTAAATGGACAATATTTTACATTTCTATTACTGAAATTTTTAAATTAATCACATTTTTTTAGACTAGGTGCCAGCTGTCACATCGCGAGGAACGAATTTCTCTACACGGGAGGTAAGACCGAAAATTCCAAACATTTTGACAACATAAAGGGAGGCGGATATTGTTTTTGCAAGAGGCAGTTTAGGGAAATAAATTAGACGGTTTATTAATCTGTGGTTCAGCTTCGTTGGTGGATGAGTCATAACTCTCGAGCTATAGTGACAGTTGGTAGCCTGCATCAAGCGGTAAACGCTTTACAGTTACAGTTAACATAATATTCAGTGGTTCGTGTATTTGGCTTCATTAAAATACCAAATTCCGTGTGTCAACTGTATGTTTCAGTTTCGTTGAAACATATTTCTCTCATTAATAATAGGAAATTCATTTTTATGAATTATTGTCATTCTACATTTTTTTTGTTTTTCTAGCACTGACTACAAAAATAACTAATTAATATAAAAATTTCAATGGTAGTAAAGGAAAATATTGTCCATTTAGATTAAGTTCTTCTAAGCAAAGTGTAAAGTTATTTTAAATTTTTTGGTTTGTGTGAATGAGTTTTTTTTTTAAAAAAATGCTGTAGCCGAGTCTTTTGAAGCGGTAACTTATGGTATGAAGCCACCATGCAATATTAATCCAAGTGACCTTAATAACTGTGTTTCTTACCAAACATAAATTTGGATGAGGAATCTAGAGTTTTGCTGCGGTGCTTTATTACCATATTCAATGGACTCCTGGATTGTGCAAAAGTTTTTCAAACATAAAATAAGTGACCTGAAATACTAGAAGGAGAGTTACCTGAAACAACACAGATAAAATTTGACGACTCGGCAACTGATTTAAGAATGAAAGGCAATGATTGTCGCGTAGGAATTTCACCTGCTGCAACATTCCAAGCGAAAAGGGGATATGAAGAAGTGGAATGTAGAATGATACCGCTCATTTAAACCTGGATTGTAAATGCAGGAGTATGTCGGGTAGTCCCGGAAGCCAGGTGACACCGGACGTTTAAATTTCTAAGAATCAAACAACGCCGTGTCGGTGAAACTTTATTGTAAACGTGCGCCCTTTATTGTAAAAATAAACACAACTAATCTGTGGCGTGGGTGCCGAGTGAATTTCACGCTAGTATATGGTTTGACAACGGTAGAATTTTTCGTCGCTCCTGTCAATGTATCAACTATATTAGTATGCGTACGTGTCTATTGTTTATAGTTGTAGGAAATTTTATTTACTGTATTTAAAGTTTGTAGTAACATTTGTAACATATCTTATACAATTTCAAAACTAACTAAAAATGTTGTATGGTAGAAATTGAGTAGTCCCGGACGAGAAAATGAGGGGTAAACCCGGGCAGCGCATATGTTTTGAATTTTACAATATTATTTATTGAAACATGAAATTTTTACTGACATTCGACGGAAGTATCACTATCAAATGTGCCATATGCCCTCAACCATACACACAGCGGAGAGTTCAAATCCACCTCTAATTCATTGGAAAAAATCTGTTACAATATATAGGATTGCTGATAATAATTTAGTAATAACCGTTGCTCCTCAAAATTACATTTGACCTCATAGTAACACATATCCGAGAAATGTTGTTGAATTGAATTGAATTTTATTTGATCCATGAAGTCATAATTTATGACATAGGACAAGTCATCAGTAATTACAATATAATTTTTTCACACAATACAGGATTACATATCATTATTATAATTATCATACTTAAAATTGCACAGTCAATACAAGCAGCATATGAAATACATATGTTCAACTGAAGATAAATTAATATTTCAATGTTTTACATGTTACAATACAAAATAATTTAATCATGTTTGTTCATTTCTCGATGGTTCATATATTCATTGACATTATAGAAGCTATTGACTAATAAAAAATTTTTTAGCTTATATTTAAAATTATGTAAATTTGATATTTGTTTTATGTTTTCAGGAAGAGAGTTGTAAAGAATTTTAGGCTGGTAGAGTACACTATTTTGGTATAGAGCTTTCTTGTGCCACTCTAAATGAAAATTATTCCTATTCCTTGTTTCGTGTTTATGTATTTCATTATTTAGCGCTGCATATTCCTGATGTGATTTCAGGAAGCAGATACACTCAAATAAGTATATACATGGTAGAGTCAGTATTTTTAGTTCTTTAAAAATATCCCTGCAGGATTCTCTACGTTTCATACCTCTCATGATTCTTATAGCTCTCTTTTGAAGTATGAATGCCTGTTTTGCATGTGTTGAATTTCCCCAAAAAATTATACCATATCTTAATAAGCTATGCATATATGAATAGTAGGCACACAACATTGTTTTCAAAGAGCAGCAATCTTTAAGCATTCTTAAAATATAACAACATTTGCTTAACTTCTTATTCAGTGATTCAACAGGTTTATCCCACTTTAAATGTTCATTCAACCATATTCCTAAAAATTTTGTGTCATGTACTTGTTTTATATAGGTATCTCCTATCCTCACTAAATTATTACTGTTATTTTTGTTTATTATATGAGTGAAACTAATCCATACTGTCTTTTCATGATTTACAATCAAGCAATTATCATGGAACCACTTTTCTACTTCTTTTGTTGTTGCAGTAATTTTCTGCTGTAGGTCAACTTCATCCTGCCCTTTTATAAAAATATTAGTGTCGTCTGCAAACAATACCTCATCAGCTGTTAATAAATGATTTGGTAAATCATTTATATATATAAGAAATAGTAAGGGTCCTAAGACTGAGCCTTGTGGTACTCCGTGGTCAACTTTCTGATACTCTGAAAAATATTCTTTACCATCATGACATACTTTACTCTCTGGTACCTGTTGGAGAGATATGATTTAAACCAATCATATGCTCTGCCACGAATACCATATCTGTACAATTTTATTAATAAGAGGTCATGTCTAATAAGATCAAAGGCCTTGGACAGGTCTAAGAATAACCCACTGTTTATTTCACCCTTATCCACTGCATTGCTGTGGACCTATTTTTCCTAAACCCATGTTGTGAATTGCTTAGAATTTTGTTTCTAGTGAGAAAATCAGTGAGCCTTTCATACATTACTCTTTCAATTATTTTTGAAAAGCCAGGCAGTATAGACACAGGTCTGTAGTTCTTTATGTTATATTTGTCATCCTTTTTGTAAAGTGGTGTTACTGTTGAATACTTTAGTTCTGTTGGGAATATTCCTGCACTAAAGGAATCATTAATAATATCTGTAAGGTGGGAAACAATGGATCCTGAGCTGTGTTTAATGATTTTATCTGGGATCCCATCAATATTGCAGGACATTTTATTTTTTAATTTAGAAATAGCATTTTCTACTTCAGTTATAGTAACTGGATATAGAAACATAGTTTTTTCATTCATGGGGACATTTATATTACCATTTCTACTGCACATCTCATTGGTGAAATTTTTTGCTATGTTTGTGTAGTGTTTACTGAAAATATCTGCAATCTTTTTTGGGTCCTGAATAATTTTTCCTTCACTTTTTATAACATATGAATTAGTTTTTGCTTTAAAATTGCCTGTGCTTTTATTTATAATTTTCCAAATGGATTTAATTTTATTCGAACTTTTGGAAATATATGTATCATTTGTCTGCTTTTTTGCTGCTAATATTACTTTTTTGAAAATTTTTCTATAGCATTTTACATATGACTTTAAATTTTTATTTTGTTTGGCTAATTTGTTTAAAATTCTAAGATTTTCTGCAGAATTTTTTAATGCCCTGGGTTATCCACGTGATTGGATTGCTTGTAATTCTAACTCTTTTTAATGGGAATGCAACTTCAAAGCAATACTTATAATTAGACTTAAAACAATTGAACTTATCATCTATACTATTATGCATTCCTTCCCCCACTTTATATTTTGAAGCATGTAGTTGAAAGTCACAATATTATCATCATTAAAGGACCTCCTCTGCACATACTTTTCACCAGTCCTGCAAGATTTGGTGAATATGTTCTTTACAGATAATTTAATAGCCAGATGATCAGAGAAACCCATATCTATTGTTGTGATGTTATAGTTACATATTTCCTTGTTGATAAATATTTGGTCAATTGCAGACTCACTCCCGTTACCATACCTAGTGGCATCATACACAGTTTTATACATATTATAAGACATCAGCAAATTTATTAGCAGTTGCTTTCTAACACAATTACCATTAAAATCAACATTAAAGTCCCCAACTAATATTATATGGTTTGTTTGATTTTTTAGTTCACTTACAAGATCTTCCATGTTTTCTAGGAACACTGTAAAGTTGCCAGATGGTGATCGATATATACACACAATAGTAATTTTACATTCAATAAGTACACATGCAGAGTATTCAAAATCTTTTTCAAGACATTTTGCACTTTTCAGTCTTATTTCCTTTGACTTCAAATTAGGTTTAACATATATACATGTCCCACCACACTTGTAGGTTTCTCTGCAGAAACTACTTACCAATTCAAAATTGGGAATGTGAGCTGAACTTGTTTGAAATTCTTGTAACCAGTGCTCACTTAGACACAAAACTGATACATCATTCAAACTGTTATTTAACAACACTTCATATTCACTTAGTTTATTACTTAGACCTTGCACATTTTGATAGAGAACTGTAACTAGTTCATTTGACCCTATTTTATACGTGCTCCTGTCACTATGTTGAATATTGCAGGTTGATACTATGGGTGTATTGTTTTGGACTGTGGCCACCAAAAATCCTCACCTCTTGGTGGTGGATGTCTCTTTCGGGCTGGTTGTTTTCTTCTAAAAACATCCATTTCACTTTCAGTAGCATTTACAGGATTTTTTGTAGACAGTTCTTTAGGGTTAGTATTTTGAGTAGTACATACCTGTTTGGATGTTGCTGTTGCTTCAACCACTGTTGTTGTAACAGATAACTCTGTAGTGTCCAGGACAGAATTCTTGTGTTCTACATACACACTTGGTATTTGAGATACTATTGGTAGATCTTTCACTTGAAATTGAGTGAGACTTGCATTTTCGTTTTTTGTTTTAATATAATGCAAAATCTGGTTAGCTAATTCTACTTTCCCTTTGTAGTTTCGGTGCATGCCATGTCTTGTAAATTCGTCTCTGGGACATTCCACTTTCAAATAATTGACATTTGTAAATGCTTTGCAAATTTTTTCATACTTCCGATTTGTAGCCTCAATTTCTTTGTTTACACATGAGGCTGGTGTCAGGTCATGTCTGTGGGGAATGCTGACTACATACACATTTATATTGTTCATTTTTCTTAACGTTTCTGCTAAGGTTCTTGTTGCTGCTTTCGCTTCATTTTGTAGACGTCATTATCGCCACCTATAATCACGCAGCTGTCTCCAGTGTTAAAGTCCCACATTTTATCAAAATCTTTCACTATTTCACTCAACGGAGCACCAGGTTTAACTATGCAACTAACATTGAAATTGTGATCCTTTTCAGCGATGATATTGTTACTATAAATATTATTATTGTACCAATTATTCAGGTATGTACAATATATGTGATCCATAATATAAGCCTTGGCCAACATGAAAATAAACAACAAATAAAAAAAATGATGTCCTGTTAGCATGAACTATATGAATTAATCATCCACTATTTACGTCGTGACAAATATCAATCACACTACTAAATGATATATTAGGTGTATAATGCATTGTCATGATTTGAATTTTAATATATTGATCCAAAGCCTTATATAAATGAAATATTTTAAGGTGCTCACTAATCATTAAATGAGTTATTAATAATTTTAAGTACTGGGTTACTGATATGCAAAAAAAATTCATATATTTTTCGAAAGGTTGATAATTTTTACTACTACTTCTGCTATCGTTATTAATAAATAAATTATTATGATTATCGGTGTTAAACTTGTTAATGGGTAATATAATTTTTTAATTGACTCTGAAACCTCTATGTTTGAGGATTTTGTATTGTTATGTTTCTATTTATTTATTCATGAATCAATAAGGTTTTGTCTATATGAGAGCACAGTATTATTAACATCAAAATAATTATTATTAATCGTACATTTTTTATTATGATACTAAATATTTCATTCGATGCAATTCTAGTAATATAAATGAAGATTACTATTAATCCACCCAAAAAATTCAAAATATTCAGTAATTTGTTATAATAATTTCTATAAATATACAAGTTCTAAATTTTTGTAAGAGAATAATTACTAATATTGAAATATGTGTTTTTAATATTATTAATATAAAATTTAGTAATAATGATGGCATAAATAATATTGTACTTAAAACAATTGAGATTAAAATAAAATATTGGTTTGGGAACCAGTAAAACAAATATGTATCTCTGATGTTTTAAATGTATTAATTTTGGTTTACAAGACCTCTGTTTTATACATAAACTATTGATATGTATGTTTTCATTATCATTATATTATTCATTGTTTATTTATTTTGGTGGTGATTATATTTATACATCTAAAGATAAGCATTTAATGATAGTTTTGCTAATTTTAATTGTTAATTTATTATATATAGTTATATCTGTTTATTTGGAATAATTCAGAATTAGAGATTACCTTCTTAATTATCATTTTGGTGATCTCGGTATGTGAGTGGGCAATAGGTTTATCTATTTTAGTTTCTATAATTTGATCTAATGGTAATGATTTATTTAATTCTTTTAGATTTTCTTAATATTAATATATATTATATTTGTTATGTTTATGATGCCTTTACGTTTATTAAAAAATCTATGGTGGTTCCTTTATTCTTTAATATTTTTATTAGGATTTATTTATTTAATTAATTATCGTAACTATGAGGGTTATAATTCAATTAGATATGGTTTGACTTTTGAGTCAGTTTCATTCTTTGGATTTGGATTTTAATATTTACTTCTAGATTAAGAGTTTATTTGACTGGTTTATATTCCAGTAATTTTAAATTTCTTGTTTTTCTTATTTAATGTTGTATTTGTTTTTTTCTATATTATCTTTGAATTCTTTCTATTTTGATTCTACATTAATTCCTACGTTGCTATTAACTTTGGGATGAGGTTACCAACCAGGGCGTTGACAAACAGGTATTTATTTAAATTTCTATGCTTCAATTGTCAGATTAA
Organism: Vandiemenella viatica; assembly: GCA_031002005.1. Classification (NCBI taxonomy): domain Eukaryota; kingdom Metazoa; phylum Arthropoda; class Insecta; order Orthoptera; family Morabidae; genus Vandiemenella; species Vandiemenella viatica. The sequence goes on along the minus strand of CM061921.1, from coordinate 92,898,024 downwards.
TTTTATTATTACTTTTATTACTTGTTTATAGCGGCACCAATCCCCGTTTCTGCTTTCGTCCATTCTTGAATTTTATCAAAATATATTATCGAATATAGAAAAACTAGAAAAACTAGAAAAATATATTCCATGTTGACTGTATGAATATATATATAATGTATAAGCAGCACTAAAAAAAAAGATAAAATAAATAAAACAGGTAATATAATAGGTCAAGAAATAATTCTATTTATTCAAGAAATTTCGCCTCACAAATTTAAAAAAGGGGGAAAAGCCATATTGGAAGAATTTAATAAAAATATTATAAACGCATTGGAGGTATAAAATTAAGTATTCCTTTATTGATTAATAATCTACGATTACCTATTCGTTCATGTATAAAATTAACTAAACAAAATAAGCCAGATAAAAATAAACGATGATCAAACAATAAATATAAGAATTTTTTAGACCTCAATTATTTTTACTCATGAAACCCACAATAACTAAGGAAATATGATCAATATAAGAGTAAGATATTCATAACTTTAAATCACACTGACGCATATAGATTAATCTTATACTTAATCCACCAATTAAACCTAAATCTATAGTAAAACAATTATATAAAAATCCAGATCACATAATAATTTTTCTTTTTCGTATTAAATATACCGCCTTAATTTTAACATCACATCATCCAAAATTAGTCCTCCTGAAATAGGTGCTTCAACACGTGTTTTACTTTGTCAACAATGATTTATATATATTGGAAATCTCTACCAAAATGGCTAAAATAGAGCAAGTATGTATAAATTAAATTAAAATCATCTAAATCCACCAATATATGAAATAATAATCTACCCAAGTTACTATAAATAACTAATAAACCTAATAATAAAGGTAATTTGGCAATTAAATAATTACCAGCATCTCAACGGTATAGTTGGTAACAGCAACCCAGAGTTAATATCAAAGCAGGAATTAGTATAGACTCAAAATATAAATGAAAAGAAAACAAAGATAATCAAGAAAAAGCCAAATACAACATTAACATTAAAAAATAACAACAAATATAAAAATATTTGAATGTGAACCAGTCAAATAAACTCCTAATCTAGATGTAAATATTAAAGTACAAATCCAAAAATTAAGTAAAACCACCTTAAAACAACTAAATTAAAAGCCAATCCATATCTAATTGAATTGTAATCCACGTAGTTATGGTAATTAATTAAATAAATAAAAAATCATACAAATTAAAAGAATAACCAAATACCATAATTTTTTACTAAAAAAAATTGCAACATACATATAACAAATATTTATTAACATAAAGGAAAATCTAAAAGAATTTAAAAAATCACCACAAGAAGAAACTGAAATAGATAAACCTAATGAATAGTCACATACCAAGAACACTAAAAACATAATTCAAAAGAAAATATCTAATCTTCGATTGTTCAAATAAACAGACATAAAATGAAGTAACAATATATTCTAAACATAGCAGAACTATCATTAAATGCTTATGTTCAGATGAATAAACAAAAACACCATCAAAATATATAAACAATGAATAATATAATGATAGTGAAAACATATGTTTTAATTGTTTACATATAAAAACTTGGACTTGTAAACCGAAAAAAAGTAACACCTTCAAATCATCAGACATAGATATTTCTTTCACTGATTTCCCAAACCAATGTTATATACTCTATAATTATAACTATAGTGTTATTTATTCTATTATTAATATTAAATATAATTTTAATAAGATTAACAACCACAATTATCAATATCATTAAATATTCCCTTACATAATTTTAGGGCTTGTGAATTTTGAAGTCTTATTTTAAGAATTTTCAGAATATTGTACATTTTATTTTTAATCTTTCTTGGTGGATTAATAGTAATCTTCATTTATATTACTATGACAACAGCACATGAAATATTTAATATCAAAATAAAAATTATATGATTAATATTAATTATTTTGATATTAATAATACTATACTATTATATAGACTAAATCTGATAGATTCATGAAAAAATAAACAATACAAAGATTCTAAAACATTGAGGGATCAGAATCAATTAAAATACTATATAATACATCAAAAAATTTAACAACGGTAATAATAGTATTTACTTATTAATTACAATAATTTTAGTATTAAATATTACTATATTATCCGCAGGAGCAATTAGAAAAATATATAAATAGTACATATCTTTAACCCAGTACCTAAAATTAATGATAACTCATTCATTGACTAGAACTTATAAATATTTCATTTTTAAGAAACTTTGGATCAATATTAGGATTATATCTTATAACACAAATCATGACAGGATTATATTTTGCAATGCATTATACACCTAATACTGAAAGAGGATATAGTAGCGTAAATCATATTTGTAGAGTCGTAAATAATGGATGATTTATACAAACAATTCATGTTAATGTGGCATCGTTTCTTTTATTTGTTTATTTATTCATATTGGCTGAGCCTTATATTATGGATCAAATATATTTATAAATGCCGGAATAATTGGAATAATAATTGTATCTATTGTAATAGCAACAGCATTTTTGGGTATGTATTACCATGAGGTCAATTTATTAATCCTCATATGTTAAAATGTGGTTTATATATTTATACAAATCTGAATAGTTCCAACAATAATTATATCTATAGTAATAGAAACAAAATTTCTTGGGTATCTATTACCATGAGGTCAAATATTATTTTGAGTATGGTAATTATTTATTTATAATCAGTATTCCCGTTTGTGAGATTGAAGGCTTTCACGGCGTATCGATGAAAATGTAGTCTTCACGGGTTTTCCAACTTACGGCGGAAAAAACCCGTGAAGACTACATTTCAGTATTCCCGTTTATTGGAACAGATATAGTCCAATAGATTTGAGGTAGATTTGCAGTTGATAACACTACATTAAATCGATTCTTTACATTTCATTTTGTATAACCATTCATTATTGCGGCAATAGATATAATTCATTTATTTTCTCTTCATAGACAGGATCGAGAAATCCATTAGGATTAAATTGAAATACTGACTAAATTTTATTTCATTCTTATCTTACATTCAAATACCTTGTTACTTATAATTCCATTGATTAGTCCACATATATTATGAGATCCAGATAACTTTATTGCAGCTACCCATTTTCAAACAGAATGAAATTTTCTATTTGCTTTTGCAATATTATGATCGATTCCTAACAAATTTGGTGGAGTAATTTCACTAGTAATATCAATGAGAATTTTAATAATCACAACATTTTATATTAGGTCCAACTAGAAGAAATTAATTATATCCCTTGAATCCAATTACATTTTAAGTACTAGTAGCAAAGGCTATTATATTAACAAAAATTGGATAGGCCCAGTAGAAGAACCATAATTTTATTTACAACAAATATTAACATTATTTGTCATAATTTATTAAAAATATTCATATTTCAAATCTATGAGTTAAAATAATTAAATTGTTAGTTAGATAAATACCACCTATAAACCTACAACATTTCATTAAAGTATCACTATATGACTATAATGGTGCTATTAGCTACATCTAGAAGTCGAAATCTAGTATTTTTAAAATCATTTTAATTTAATAAATATCAATAAAATTCAATGTTTTTGAAATCTGAATATTCATATCTTCAGTACCATTGACGTCCAATTGTTTTAATTGTTATCAGGGCATAATTAGAATTAACAATTAAATAAAGTATACAGATTGAAGGTAGTGGAATTAAAATTTAAGTTATTGCTGGTACTTAGTTCAGATTGATTAAATTAAATGGTAATGTAATGTATATCGATGTAAAATAACGTAATACTATAATAATTACAATAAAAACAATCAATGAATGATCATGAAAAATGATAATTAATATATTACTGGTGATAAACTATCTTGACATGTAATATTTGATCAAGTTACAATATTGTTTCTAATAAATGGTTGAACTTTATATACTATATAAAGCGTAAATGCTATATTATAAATTGGAATCCACTGGTAGTTCATTATATCTCTGTTCGGCTGGTGGGTAGTTTTGATTTCATTCATTAGAACTTGATATATTATTGTTGTATAATAATTTACGATTTGAATTATTTTCTCTCAAATAATTAAAATAAATATGATAATTCTGATGAATAAAATTGTTGATCCCATTCTAGATCTTATATATCATGATGTATATGCATCAGGAAAATCTGAGTATCGTCGTGGTATACCTGCAAGACCTAAAAAACGTTGGGGAAAAATGTTAGTTATACTCCAATAGATATAATTATAATTATTTTTTTATTTATTGTTATACCTGTAAATAGTGTATATCATTGAATAATTCCTCCCATAATAGCAAATACAGCTCCTATTAATAAAACTTAATGAATGTGAGCAACTACCTAATATGTATCACATAAAACAACATCAATAGATGAAATTTCTAAGACTAATCCTGTTAATCCACCAATTGCAAATACCTATTGTAAATACGAAAATAAACCATAGTGTTCATATAATAAATGGGGAAAATTTAAATTTTCTTCCATATAGTGTTCCTAGTCATCTAAATACTTTAATATCAGTTGGAACCGCAATAATTATTGTTGGTGAAGTGAAATATGCTCGTGTATCTATATCTATTCCTACATGTGCTCATACAGAATTCCAATAGTAGCCATGGCTTAATTATTTCTAATGTCCGAAATGCTTCAATTTACCTTCTTTGCTGACATACAATGTGGGAAATTATATTAAATACTGGTATAATAAGAATGTATCCTTCTGGATGCCCAAAAAATCAAAATAAATGTTGATATAAAATTAGATCTCCTCCACAAACTGGATCAAAAGTTTATGTAATTAAGTTTCTGTTAATATCTGTTAAGTATCTGTTAATAACATGTTGATTGCTCTGGCAAGGATGGGTAAAGACAATAGAAGTAAATTAGCTGTAATGACTACCCATCAAACAAATAAAGTTTTTTTTGATCTAAGGTTATTTTAGGAGATCCTATATTAATAGTAAGAAAATTTACTGCCCCTGAAATGGATGATACACCTGCTAAATGTAATGAAAAAATTGTTAAATCTACTGATCATTCTCTATAAGCAATTTTCGTTCGTCGGCAACCGTTACGTGAAGTAGTACCTCCAGTGATAATTTTAATTCCAAGTATGCGGTTAGTAGTAGCTTCATCTGTGCATATTTGTTTGTCAGTAGCAGCAGCAGCAGTCATTCGTCGGCAACCGAGGTTTTTACCACCAGTGATAATTGTAATTCAAAGTGTGTAGTCAGTTGTAGCTTAATCTCTGCATATTTGTCTATCAGTAGCAGCAGCAGCAGCAGCCGTTCGTCGGCAACCATTACGTGAAGTAGAACCTCCAGTGTTATTTAATTTGAAGTGCGTAGTTAGCTCAAGCTTCGTCTTTGTATATTTGGTTATTGGCAAGAAGATTCCTATTGAGAACGCTAGTGGGTCCGTTTTTCGTGTATTCCTTAGTTTTTCTTTCTGTAAGGTAGCATATTTAGGGACTGTGGTTGTTGTGTGCAGACGCAGGCTAAGGTGACTGATCTACGCACCCAGCTTGCAGCTTTGTTAACTAGAGTTACACAGGTGAAAGCTGCCGCAAGTGATTGTAGTAGATGCAGTTTTGGTGACTCTGTAGAAGCAAAGCAGCTCGCATGTTCTCCCATACCTGCCATGATTCCTGCAATCCAGGCCAAGACGTCGGAATCGCTGCGGCCGTTGTCTAGTGGTGGCTGGCGTGTGGTGTCTGGACGTTGGCGCCGCATGCGGGGGCAGTCGTGCAAGCCTGATTCCCAAGAAGGCGAGCTTGTACGACTGTACAACCGGTTTGACGCATTGTCTGGAACTGATTAAGTCCTGCAATCGTCGGCCTGTGAGTTGGCAGCCCCACAGCCCGCTAAGTTTGGACAACTGCAGAAGAGGGTTTTAGTGGTCGGTAGCTCCAACGTCAGGCGCTTTATCGAGACACTTAGAGAAATGGCGAATAGGTCGGGGATGAATTCCGGTATCCATTCATTGTGTATTCCGTGGGGACTGATCCCGAAATGTGGAACAGGCCATCCCGGATGCCATTGAACAAGCGGGGTGCAGGTAGCTGCGGATTGTGGCTCATGTCGGCAGCAATGATGCTTGCTGCCTAGGGTCGGCGGTTATCCTCTCGTCCTTTGAGCTACTTGCAGAAAGGGAGAACTCTGTGGCCATTGGCCGCAAGATTTCTGCTGAGCTAACCATCTGTAACATTGTCGATTGGACTGACTGTGGACCACTGGTTCAGAACCGTGTTGACGGGCTGAACCAAAGATTATGGCGTTTCTGTGATAGTCATGGCTGCAGATTCCTCGATCTTCGGCCTGGGTTTGCGTCTTGCAAGGATCCCTTGGATAGATCAGGATTGCACTACACACAGGAATTGGTGACACGGGTGGCAGGGGCCGTGTGGCGTGCATTCGGGATATTTTAGGCTGAGGGAAGATGACCCTGAGGAAGAAATTCAGTTAAGAACAGCCAAGATAATTTCAGCACCGCATGTTAGGGGTAGTTTAAAACAATCCCGAACATTAAAAGTTCTAGTAGCTAACTGCAGAATTGACTGTAATAAAGAGCCTGAACTCGAAAACGTTATTCGTAGTACAGATGCTGATATCGTAATAGGCACAGAAAGTTGGTTAAAACCGGATATAAGTTCTGCCGAAATTTTTAATAGTAACATGAACATTTTCCGTAAGGATAGGTTGCATTCCCAAGGAAGTGGTGTATTCATAGCTGTTAGTAAGTACATCCCATGTAGCAAAATAGATGTCCATACAGTCTGCGAAATCATATGGATCAAGCTCAACGTAGCTGGGACAAAACTTGTAATAGGCTCCTTCTATCGTCCACCAGATGGAAGTGTAAATAATGCCGCAGCCTTAAGAAATATTGTTAATAATATAGCTCGGCAATTTCGGGACCATACACTAATATTAGGTGGTGACTTTAATTTGCCAGATGTCGATTGGATTAATTACGTTCACGTGACTGGGGGCAGGGTTAAAACAGCTTGCGAAATCATTCTAGACCTTTCCTCAGATCACAATGTTCAGCAGCTCGTCACTGAAGCATCGTGATGCCAAAACGGTAACGAATATATTTTCGATATAGTCGTTACAAATAGGCCTGAAGTATTCACGGATATCTCTACCACCGCGGTAATAAGTGATCACAAAGCTGTAATTGCTACAGTAAATCTAAATACCACACTCAAAAAGAGAAAAGAGAGGATCGTTTACAGATTCGAAAAGGCTTCAAAAGAGTGTTTTAGAGCGTATTTGAGGCATAATTACCATACCTTCTTAGTAGCAGGAGGCACCGTTGAAGAGAGGTAGCATCGGTTCTTACGTATAGTCGGGGAACGTGTGAACTTGCATATACCAAAACGGACAATCAGGGAAGGGAATGATCCCGCATGGTACACTCGGGAGGTTAAAAGGTTACTCAAGATGCAAAGGAAGATACATGCACGATCAAAAAGGACGATGCATCGGACTGATTTAGTTAGACGAGATAAGGAGACATGTTAAGAATGCGATGCGTGAGGCCTTTAATGACTTCCTTCCCAATTCTCTCTATAAGAGCCTCACTGAAAACCCTAAGAAATGTTGGTCGTATGTAAAAAAAAGCCATTACTAATAAAAGACGGACGGGAAGTTGAAGACAGCCACGACAAGGCTACCGTAATTGACACTGAATTCAAAAATTCATTCGTGAAAACATGGAAAACATCCCCACTTTACCACATAGTGCGGAATCGGAGATGGATCCGATAGAAATTGATAGCGTGGGTATTGTAAAGCAATTAAAACTCCTGAAGTAGTGTAAAGCGCCGGGTCCAGATGGTATACCAGTAAGAGGATTTTCTGAATACGCGGAGGAAATTGAACCATTTCTGTCAGATATATTCCGTAAATCTTTAGAAAAGAGAAAAGTACCTTCTAGCTGGAAAATAGCCCAAGTAATTACCGTTTTCAAGAAAGGAGATCGAAGTGATCCTAGGAATTATCGACCCATATCTCTAACATCTGTCTGCAGCAGAATTCTGGAGCATGTCACATGCTCGAACATTATGAAGTTTCTAGATGAGCACGAGTTACTTACACCGTGTCGACACGGATTTCGGAAGAAGAGATCGTGTGAAACACAATTAGTCCACTTTTCCCATGACGTAATGAAAGTTATCAATGCAGGTTCGCAAGTTGATGCAATTTTCTTGGATTTTCAGAAAGCTTTTGAATCTCTACCACAGAACTGACTTTTAGCAAAGATTCGAGCTTACGGTGTTTCGGCTCAGATTTGCGAGTGGATACGTGATTTTCTAACTGATCGATCACAGTACGTCGTTGTCGACGGGGAAGCCTCTTGTAAGATAAATTTTACTTCGGGAGTTCCTCATTGAAGTGTATTAGGACCACTTCCTTTCTTTATATTTATAAACGATCTAAGTTACAATGTCAAATGCTGGTTGCGATTGTTTACCGACGATGTAGTTATCTATAGGGAAATAAGGTGCTCCGACGGTTGCTTAGAAATTCATCGCGATTTGGATGCTATTTTCGATTAGTGCCATAAATGGCAGCTTACACTTAATTGAAAAAAGTGCAAGGCAATGAAGATAAGTAACAAAAAGAATCAGTTTGCTCAGGAGTACAAAATAAACAATTCAGCTGTTGACACGGTTGATTCCCTGAAGTATCTGGAGGGATAGTACAAAGCAACATGAAATGCGACATGCACATAACTTCAGTCGTAGGCAAGGCTAATTCTAAATTACGATTCATAGGTCGTATTTTGAGGAATTGTAATGCTCATACAAATGAGATAGCGTATTAAACATTAGTGCGTCCGCATCTGTATTACTGTTGTGGAGTTTTTGATCCGTATCGCAAGGTTCTGATCGACTCAGTGGAGAGGTTGCAGGGGAGAGCCGCTCCAATCGTGACTTGTTGTTGCAGCCCTTATGAAAGCATCACAGAATTGATACATAGATTGGGCTGTGCTAGTTTGTAAGACAGACGACGTAGCTTGCGTTCGAATTTATTGGAGAATATGCGAAAAAATTTAAATTTCAAATGCAATGAAATACTTCTTCCGCCAACCTATTTAGGTCAAATGACCGGAGGTATAAGATTAGAGAAATAAGATGCCATACTGATGCTTTTATTTATTCCTTCTTTCCTTGCGCTATTCGGGATTGGAATGCGCAGGTTTAGGATTGGTGCTTAGCACACTCTGCCACCCACAATGTTTGTGATTTGCAGAGTATGGATGTATATGTAGATTGAGATGCTCCGGCAACTACTTCTTCTACTATGCTTGATATTGGTAATATAGTAAAAGTTGGTAATAGTCAAAATCTTATATTATTTAATCGTGGGAATGCTATATCTAGAACTCCAGTTATTAGATGTACCAATCAGCATCCAGACCCTCCAATCATGATCGGTATAACTATGAGAATGATCATTTCGGAGGCGTGAACTGTAATGATTAAATTATGGTTATAATGACAATAATTCAAACTAGAAATAATATATTGTCATTTACTATAGATTGGATAATAATTCATTTGGTATAAACCAATGAAAGGTATGGAATACCAAATGATGATAATAATCTTAAATCAGAAGCAAATTTAATAGATTCAGTTTCACAATTTTGTCTTATGATCAGATTTAATCAAAATAGTTTATTTTGATTAAACATTATGGCAATTGTTGTTCCCCTTAAATAAATAATAAAATAATACTCTCATATTTTTTCTCTTATAATTATTGATACTTACATATATACAATATATCTATTAGACGCAATTTCTATTAGTTTACGAATTGATGTTTGATTTAATCCAACTAATGCTACTACTATTACTGATATAATGGCCTTTGTTGATATAAAGTTATTTATTTTCAAACAATAAGTTATTATTGACATAAATACTAATTTTTGTCATCTTGTTAAAATTAAACAATTTGTTGAATTGGTTTTGCTTATGATTTCCGGAAACCATATAAAAAGGTGCTGCTCCAATTTTGAGTAATAATCATAATGAAACTATTAGAAATATAATTAGGACGTTTTCTGAAAACAAATTTTAATTATTTGCAAAAAAATAGTAATATTATGGATGCTAGAGCCTAAATTACAAAATATTTTATGAATGGTTCATTTATGGCTGAATTTTTGTTTCTTGACTTTAGAGCAGTGTTTCCCAACCTTTTTTGGGTCATGTCCCACTTTCAACATTTTTTTGCCCCCCATACATAATTTTTAAAAAAAAATTTTTTTGTTATTAAAGAAACTAATATAGGATGGTTTTTGAAAGAAAACACTTTAATATTATCATAAAACACAGTAAGTAAAATTAAAAAAAACATATAATGAAATACTAAAATTCAAATTCAAAAGCTTTATAATAAACATTTATTATGGCAATTTAGTGTGATCCTTTTAAGAATTTGCTTTTTTGCTATATTTTGTAACCATATCTGGCATTGCGTTTAAATAACCCAAAGAGAAAGCGGAAAAATCGCATCAAGTCAATTTCTAAATTGCCCCCCTAAAAAAAACCAAATTGCCCCCCTGTGGGGCGTGGGCCCCACGTTGGGAAACACTGCTTTAGAGGAATAATTAATATTATATTAATTTCTAATTCCATTCGTAATTCATGCCAAGAATTGGAAAAAATGAATTTCCCATCACTACAAATGGTAAGGATAAAATTTCTATAGTGTTGTTATGCACTAAAATGAAGAGAATTAATATTTCAATTGATGGCGAGCAAACCTGTTAGCTTCATTAGCTTGTCTTTTTATTTATATATAAGTATTTGAGGCATATAACTTTCTGATACTTAAGGAAGTAATTTAAATATATAATGAGGGTAATTGTCTACATTATTTACCCTACCTAAGTAGCCCTTTATTAGTGAGGCACCTAATTTACTATTTAATTTTTAATTAAAAGATAATATAAATTTTTCGCTTCAGGCATTATTAATTGAGATAAATATATTCAGATCGTTTCGAGTTCTTATAAAATTTCTTATACTACAGTAAGTAGAATAATATAATTATATAATTACATTATAATGTTTAATTAGATCAGGAAAGATACATTTTTAATAAATACTTATATTTAAATTATATTTATAATATCTATAGACCCCTATTTCAGATGTTTAAAACGAAATATTTTATATATATATATGTATATATATATATATATACATATATACATACATATACATATACAACCTTTATTATACTATAAATGATTAAAGACTATTGTATTATAGAAATAATTTATATTAAGTTAGTTAAATAATATTTATATACTTATACAAATTTGTTATGAGATATTAGTTACTTATTATATATAAGTATATATTAATATATAATTAGATTTTATATAAAATATTAATTAAATATAACACTACTTTATATGGCATAAATAACGTTATTATATAGTTAATGTTATATAGAATAAGCACCTTTATTATTTAATCTTTTTAAATATAAAAACTAAAAAGATTTTAAATATATAATATGAATTTATATGATTACTTATCATGAACTAAAATTTATTGAATACTTGAAACTTATACAGTTATGTATATATGGAGTTATTATTTGGTTATCGTTGAAGAGACTGATATTCTATTCATTGTGACTAAGTAGTCATACATTTTATTTTAATTCCTGAAAATGTTTGATGTATAAAATTTCTGAATTTATTAGTTAATTTTTGTTGTTTTTAATGGTTACTTGTTTTGATTTGAAATATTTCTATATAACTCTTGTAAGATTTTTACTTAATGTTCATATGCAGTCATATAAATTAATTATCAAGAAATATTGGATTTAGTATCAGTATTGGAAAATATTGTGCCTCCAGCTGCGGACATAAAATAAACGCATTTTTAAATTATTAATTGATTGTTATTAAAATTTATGAATATAATTTTTAGGTCAGATTTTAATTATTTTTATTTTAAATAAATGAACCTATGAAATTTACATTATAATCGAGGATTGGATACCCCATTATTTTAAGTGTTAATTAATTTGCTAGATTAGTATTAGTTATGTTCTTAAAACTCCATGAATTTGGTGGCATTTTTATCTATTTAAAGGAACTTGTTCTGTAGTCGATATTACGCGATATTTCATACTTTATCTATTGGCTTGTCTATATCCTTTATACGCACTTTGATTCTATTAGAATTCTATTTCTGCATTATTTTAATTGAAATACAATTCAGGTCAAGATACAGCTTATAATACAGTAGAGATAGGTTACAAAAAATTTAGTTATTTGAATAATATTGTTTAATCAATATTTGAAGGTTTCTTTCTTGTTTATATTCATAATTTAATTTATATGATTTGTGCTCTAAAATATGTACCCATTGTCCGTCACTCTCATTATTACAGATATATCGTAACATTTTAGGTGTACTGGAAATTGTGCCTAGAAAGATAGGATGATGATAGTTTAATATTTCACTTACAATGAATATAATCATGTGCAATTCTGGAGATCTTAAAATAAAAATGTTATTTTCATTTTATGTTAATTTAATTAATATTAAACATTATTTTGTTTATTTATGTTATGGTATATTTTAGACAGAATATATTATTAATTTTACATTTTAGTAAAGTAATTGGATTAATTAATTATATAAATGTGTTTAAGTTTATTGTACTTTTTGTATCAGGGTGTATCAAAATATATATTTTTATTTATTATTCTTGATTTGAATAAATTAAAGGTAATATTGAATATTTAATTATAATTTATATTTCGTAATGATATATCATTCGTCATATAAAATATCTAGTTTCTTTTGGTTGAAAGTTAATTTTAACAATGATTTAAATTTTTTATTTATTAATATTTTATAGTTATTGTTTTATTGATTAGGGGGTGATCTCTAAATATGTTTATAATATTTGTTTTAAATTTTTCTTAATAGGATTTAAATCAGATAATTAATTAATTTCGTTTTAATTATTATAGTTTATATAAACTATTTATATGTTATATAAAGATAATTTTTAAAACAATGAATGATATGAAAAATCATTTAATAAATAAGTATTTTTGTATCAATTTTATTATAAGTCTAGTGTAAGCCCATGACAGTTTTTTGTGAATCTTCACGGTTTAGTTCCGGTTTCTAGGATGAAAGATTATGACAGGTTTACCTGATTTGACCAAATGTAAACTTGACCAGTGTTTCAGGGTGAAAAAAAAATCTGTTACGCCTGAAGAACTCAGAAGCATTAATAGAGGAAGGTATCAAACACAAGCGAATCCGTATAATTGCTTAAATAGAAACTTGCTTGTATTTGACCCTTAATTTTAAAAATTCTTGTTTGCTTCGGAAGCATCACTTTGTCTTTTATTGAGACTGGGCAAACACTCATAATGTAATCATTGGGCATAGTATCTATAAAGGCCAGAGAACTCACTATACATTCCATATTAATAAAATGTTGAGCTATTCTGAAGAAATGAATTTCCATAACACTCGATTTGGTATCATATTTTGTCGATGTACACTTAAAATAACCTAATAACTCACATGCATTGAACATGAAAAAAACCATTAACGAAAGTGATCAGTAAAATCAGTAAAAGCAAACAAACCATTATGCATAAACTTATGTCAAGCAACAACATTAGTTAAAATTAAATTATACTGAAATTTTTCCAAGCCGGAATAACAATTGTCAATTGTGCTTATACACGAGACCATGAGTAATTTGTTAAGGTTTTTTAAGTTCTTTCATTACTAACATGTTACTGAAAAGCAGATCCACTTTCTTTTCAGCCGCAAAATTTATAAATATTTTTTAACTATGAAACGCTACGAAAAGCAAACTTACTTAATGACTGGATTATGGCTATTAATTAGGTACTAGTTGCTTGGCTATAAAATTGTGGACATAACCACAAATTTTTTATAATGGTATCTCTGGTCGCTGTTTTGCGAGCGAAGGCAGGCCTGTAACGTCATCATTTTCCATCCATAGCTATCGAGGTGAATGAGTGACCTTATGAAATTATATAGAAGATAATTTATTTTTATGGAACTAGGCAAAATTTTTCTCTCCTGCATATCACAAAATGTCTTTTTGATAATGATTTAAAGTCTGACCTGCTCACTGATTTATTGAAGAGCCATGGTATTTTGTCCGTGCAAAGGTTGTATTATCATTAGTCTTTAAATTAAAGGCTAGAATGAATGGTTTGACGAAAAATTAAGTCTCATTTCAACTAATTAAACATTTAAGTCAAAAGGCTTAAATATATTTCTAGGATGACAATACCTTGTAGAACTTTATTATAATTGTTAATTAATTTATTATTTAATTTTTATTTAAATTTAAAATTATTTTTCTGGAGTGGCAGAGAAAATAAATAAACTTTCTTTTATTTAAAGATTGATATATGTTCTTGATCCATTATTTATGATGAAACTTGCTTCAGGGATAACAGCGTAAGTATTTAGAGAGTTCATATTTATAAATTCGTTTGTGACCTCGACATTGGATTAAAATAAATTTATCGTACAGAAGACATATAATAATGTCTTTTAGATCTTTAAATTCTTACATAATCTGAGTTCAAACTGGTGTCAGGCGAGTCAGTCTCTATCCTGAATATGATTATTTCATAAGTAGGAAAGGACCATAGAAATGAGATAATCATGAATTTTGAATATTAATATTATTTGGCATATAAGTGCAATATTTTTAGATCTCAAGAATTTGAATTTAATTTTACAGGTAGTATTGAAAATATACGATTTAATTATGTTTTTAATTAATTTTAATATACTATTTATTTTAGTTTTATTAAAAGTAACTTTTTTTACTTCATTAGAACGTAAGAAATTAAGATACATTCAAATTCGTAAAGGACCAAATAAAATTGTTGTTATTGGAATTCCCCAACCATTTAGCGATACTACTAAATTATTATCTAAAGCATCTTCTTTACCTTACAATACAAATTATCTTATTTATTATTTTTCTCCAGTGTTCAGTTCACTAATTTCGTTCTTTATATGAATATTTTCGCCGTATTTAAATTATATGTGAATTTTTATTTTTCCTTTGTTGTACATGTTTTGGAGTTTATGCAATTATATGTGCCGAGCGGTATCCTAATTCTAATTATTCTTTATTAGGGTCATATATTTCTATCGCTCAAAGTATTTCATATGAGGTGAGGTTAGTATTAATTTTATTATCAACTATTATTTTAATTGATATATACTATTTGTATTATATATATTTATATCAATTGAATAGATTATTTTATTTATGTATATTTCCTTTATTTGTGGCCCGATTTTATTCATGTTTAACTGAGACTAACCGTACTCCATTACATTTTTCTGAGGATAGTCTGAGTTAGCTTCCGGAATCAATATTGAATATTGTGCAGGTGGATTTACTTTAATTTTTCTTGCTGAACATACAAGAATTCTTTTCATGAGAATAATATTATCTTTGATTTTTCTTGTTGGAGACTATTACAAATTGATATTTATTTCATTTAGTTCGTGGGATTCTCACACGATTTCGTTAAGAAAAATTAATATGTAAACAGCTTGCATTTACATTTCCGTTTAGATGTTAGTTAGTTGGTCTCCTGCGTTCCCATCCAGCATAGTGCTTAAAATATCGTATGTAATTATTCTACTAGGAGGCAGTTGATACCTTATTACTTCTCTGACAGTGTCAATCTTGATGCACTGTATTATTTTGTTTTAATAGTTAAAGTCATGAAAGAGATTACTTCTTAAAAAAATGGTAAAATACCTTACTTGGAATTCAGATCATGGGAGATTTTTTTGTAGATCGTTTATCTACACTTCACCGATGAGGGAAGTGCCTTTTCATCTTTGAAGAACAACATTAAGAATCCGTAGTCCGGATTCCACGGTTTAATGCGGGATGGTTAGACCAATATCGTAACATATTGCTTAAGGTGGTGATAAACACACAGACAGGCGTTTAGGGAAATCGCCAACGAGGATGGATCCCGGAATTGATAATAATAAAATTCTCTGGTTGAAGATTAAGTCTTTTCTTTAGTATTGGTGACTAATTCGTCTTATCGTTTAACTGTTTACGGAAAAAAATGGTTTGGGGCTCTCGACTGGTTTGATGCAATCTCTTCCTATCTTGCATAAACTATTGATTTCAACATACTCTTAATACCTACGTCCTCAATTAGTTGCTTCATTTATTGGTATAATTTGGCCCTATATATCATTTACAAACAATAAATTGTATGATTTCTTAGGACAAGTGTTTTCAACTGTTCTTACCTTCAACTTTTCTCTCCGCTATCAGATCAGCTATTCCTGCATGTCTTAAATTTTGTCCCATTATTCTGTCTAATGCGTCGTGAACCACGAGGGCTAAACCAGAAGAAAATAATGGGAGAAATACCAGGAGCCAAGAAGAGCTCGCTCAAGGTAACCAATGTAAATGAGCGTACAAGCGAAGATGTACCGAATAATGGGAACCAAGGGTGATAGCCGGACGTAGGAAAGGATGAACCGCCAGAACGCAGGAAAATTCGAAATAATGCGATATCATAAGTTTTAGCGTCGAGGACCGACGATAAATAGAAAAGTGAAACCATGGAAGATTTCGGAATTACGGCGCAGGGAATTAGCGCGCAAGCAACTAATTGTAGGGAGGAAACGACTTCCACAAATTTCTTTTCCCATCAATCAAACGTTATCAAAAGTTTTTTTTTAATCAACAAACGGCATAAGTGTGTCTTTGTTTTCCTTGATCCGCTCTTCAAGTATTATTCCTACACCCATAATTTCTTATCTTGTACTGCCGTTTTTCCTTAACCCAATCTGATCTTCACCTGCCATCTCTACTTCTATCCTTTCTATTCTTCTGCATATTAGCCTGGTCAGTAGTTTTGAATCATGTGGCGATGATTCTCACAATTGTGTTATCTTAGGCTCTCTTTGGAAGTGTGAAGATGATACTTAAAAAAAATTGTTTGAAATCTTTCCAGTTTCATAACTTTTTCATATCAGTCTGAATACTTTTTATATTCCTTCTTCTAGGGATTTCAGATGTTCTGCAGGAATATATCAGTACTGTTCAGGGAAGTACAATACAATACATTCATTTTCCATTGATCTAAATATAAGAGACTGGCTCTGTGGGATGTGGAAAGTTGTCAATTTACAGATAAACAGTTGCACTACAAAATAATAAGTACAACACTAGATGCATAGTCATAGCATACATGGTACATTAAACAATGCCAGTAAAAAATAATACATACACCAGAAGATGTACAGTCATAGAATACGTGGTACATTTAAAAAAATCCATAATAAAATAATACATTCACCACAAGATGTACAGTCATAGCATACATGGTACCGTAAACAATTGCGTAACAAACTAAATACATATACCAGGAGATGTACAGTCATAGCATACATGGTAAATTAATTATGTAAACTATATTTACACAAGCTACTGGCAGTTATTTTTTAGATACCTTAGAAATATATTCTTCGATAGAGTAGAAGGAGTTGTCGATTAAAGATTTTTTCAATTTTTTCCTGAATTTATTCTTATCATCTGCTAGACACCTAATATGTGTTGGGAGCTTATTGAAGATATGTATCCCTGAATATCGGACCCCTTTTTGAACAAATGACAATGACTTGTAAGTCTTGTGAAGATCATTTTTACTTCTAGTGCCATAATTGTGTATTTTACTATTTGTTTCAAACAAAGTATAATTTGTGACTTAAAAGGACATTAATTTGTATATATACTCAGACGCTAATGTTAAAACCCCTAACTTCTTGAACAGCTCTCTACATGAAGTTCTATTGCTAACCCCACACATAATTCTTATTACACGCTTTTGGGCTATGAACACTTTGTCTCTATGGGTAGAATTGCGCCAGAATATTATTCCATATGACAAAAAGGAGTGAAAATAAGCAAAAAAAACTAGCTGCCTCATACAGAGATCACCTATTGCCGAAATGGTAGGAATTGCAAACCTGGCTGCACCCAATCGCTTTAGTAAGTCAGAAACATGTAGTTTCCAATTTAAATTATGATCAATATACAAACCTAGAAATTTCACACTCTCTACCTCTTGAATGGACTGGCCTGAAAATTTTATGTCTATATCTGGTGTTAATCTGTGTGATGTACTGAATTGCATATACTGAGTTTTATCCAAGTGACATCAATGATTACATGGAGGATATTTCATTCCTCCATGAATGATTATATATATCTTTTTTTCTATATCTTTGGTGGTAGAAGTCGTATTTCATTTGTCTCTGATTTTGTGGTACTAATCAGCAACTACTCTGCTAACCACTTGAGTTTGTTGTATTTACTCATGTTTGTTTATCATTTTGCTTGTGCACTGTCAAGTAGTAATGCAAGACGGAAATCATATAGAGACAAGTCAATCGATTCAATTATGTGTTCCGTCAATGGTTGGGCTTGAAGGTGTTCGGAGTGTTTTTGATTTTCCGTGTGTGTTCCAACTTGTCCAGCAAACAGGCGTGTGTGTACCAGCTTTTGACTTTTTATTGATTTATATAGATAAAATGAGTGTCTTTGTTAAATCGAAATTTACAAAGATTGGTGACTGTAAAATAAGAATGAGGTAAGAATTACTTGTGCTATTCGTTTGAAATTTGTGACACATGTTCCTGTTGTCATACTTTTTGAGAGAAAGTGTACATTAAAGTGAAATGAAAGATACCTTAGACGTGGTGCCTCATAAAAGTTACGAAACGATGCATTTCAATAGTAAATAAACCACCATTCGGAGTAAAATTGTTCTTGTGAAAGATAGTATCTGCAATCTACAGCAACGAATCTAAAACTAATTCCTCTCATCTAATAATGTTGTAACAAAGTTATTGTTTATTTTCCACTGTAGAAGAGGCTGCATTACAACCTAACCACCATGCCAGTATATTGAGGTAAAATCTAGATCGCGATACCGCTGCAACCACTTACCGCCTCGCGATTTAAACACTTCAGGATGGAGGGAGTATGACGTCACTACCTTGCTGAGTGTGACGTTTACGTTCGGCTCGTAGCTTTAAATGTCATTAACCGGGCGTCCACAGAAAGTAGTCCATCACTAATACGTATCGAGAAATCGTTAATTTTGCACCAGTAGTACAGGAATAAATTCGTCCGCAATAAGGTTTTGGTGCAGCCTGGACCACACTGAAAAGTAACTATTGAACACCTTATTGCAGATACCTAATTTTTATGTCGTATCTATGGCTGTTTACAGCCAGGACCATAGTGAAACATAACCGTTGCACACAATATTGCTGAAACCCAATTTCCAAATTGTATCTATCACTTTTAGTATGGTCCAGGCTGCGTTTCAATTTAAAGGCAAACGGTTATTGACGAAATCTAGTTTTTATAAGTATTGTATTTCGTATGAATGATTTTAATAGCAATTTCAGCCACGCGAAGAAATATAGAAGAATGGAATCAAATACAAATCAATGGAATTGTTACTAATAACGTTAATGCTAATGAACAATATCAATTATCAGTTTGGAATGTTGTACATATTTTAATAATATTATTAATTGTGCAAGTAATAATTTTCTTTAACTGTTTCAATCCGAATTTCTTAAAATTATTATTACTGTTAGTTACGTTCTATGGCCTAACGTGTATTCTCAAATCGATCGGAGGCTGAACACGTCATTTACGGAAACACAGTGATGTAATACTCTCTCCATCGGGAAATGTTTACATCGCGAGGCGGTAAGTGGTTGCAGCAGTATCACCATGTAGATATTACCCATATATTACTGCCAAAAATATCAGGCAACCTTTATTTATTAATGAAAACTAAATTCTTTGCTGTAACAATTTACGTATTTTTTCAATCTGCTCCAGCTGGTCTGTTATGACATAAACGTGACAGCAATTTATATTCGTTAGAATAGAGTGTAGATACTATCTTTGGCATGAACAACTTGAATGGAAATGGCGGTCTCTATTGTTTAAGATGCATCGTTTTGTAACTTTCGTGAGGTACCACGTCTATGGTACGTTTCATTTTGCTTTTGTGTACACTTTTTCTCAAAAGGAACGTGTGTGACAAATTTCAAATGAATAGTACCTAAAATTCCTTCTTACCTCATTATTATTTTACTACTGCCCAAAGATTATTTAAATATACAGAAAAAAGTGCTGCATATGATTTTGTTATCAGTAGACTGATAGGAGTTCATCAACAGGAAAATAAAGAAATAGTTATATAATGTTATAAAAACTTGTTTTTTGAAGGCAAAGAAACAATATAATAAGTCACGTAGATCGGGATCTGGTACCGAAGATATCGTTTAGCCAAATTTATGGTATCTTGTTGCTGTTTCTTACTGATCGAGAAATGCAAGCAAGATAGCAGAGGCATGTTGCTAAAAAGACGCAATTTAGCACTAAAATGTTCATGGCGTGTTATTGCGTTTCTTACTCTAGTGATTTGCATCTTAATACATGGCGTCACCATTGCCAGTAACACGGAGCAGGTTTCTGTGTTCATGTGAACCTAATTAAACCAATCTTCAGTTTCTAGCTTCAATTCATTTAGTAAATTAATGTGACTTAATTCTGGCCTTTTCAGTAACCACTGTTTTGTCCATTTCTCTCTAATTTTATTCTTCTTTTTTTTTCACCCCTTTCTTTCTTATCATCAGAATAATAGCTGCAGTAACAGCTAATATCTGTACCTCAGCCGTAATTACATTTTGCAACTGACAGTAAAGTTAAATAGTAAACGGAGTGTCAATGGTCTCAGCCTAGTTCCATCGAAGGGTCTTGCATTACAGCTCTGGGTAGCTGTAAAATAAGAATGGAGAAAGAAGGACTTGTGGTATTCGCTTCAAATTTACCACATAAGTTCCTGTGGTCATACCTTTTAATAAAAAGTATACATGGAAGCGAAATCACACTTACCTTAGACGTGAAGCAACATAAAAGTTACGAATTAACGCTACAGAAAATCGCCATATCACTTCATATTGTTGCACCAAAGATAATATGTGCACTCCGGAGGAAAGACTGTAGAATTACTAGCAACTATGATAAATCCAATTTGAATATACTGCTATGGCGTTATGACGATTGTAATGCAGCATCCAAATTTTAACATGTACTCAATGTGGTCCAGGCTGCATTTCAACCTAAGTGCATTGACTTCAGGTTGAAAAGAACCATGGACAGCATGAATTCGTTAGCGTTTTGGCTTTAATGCAGCCTGGACCACAGTGAAACAACCATCGGACACGAATTGCGAACACCAAATTTCCATGTCGTGTATCGGTACTACTATGGCCCAGGCAGCATTACAACATAAACTCAAACGACTATTGACGAAATTATATTTTACAAATATGCGTTTAGTCTTAATTCAGCCTAGATCATAGTGAAACGTAAACACACGATATTGCAGATTTCCAATTATCGTATAGTATTTATCATTATTACTGTGGTCCAGGCTGCATTACAACCTAAACGCGAAAGGTTGTTGACGAAGTCATATTTTATAAATTTTACATATTTTTGTGTGCACGATTGTAATAACAATTTCAGCCACACGAGCAAATTCTGAAAAAAAAACGGAATAAAATAAATCAGTTGATGTTGGATTAATAGAATCAAGAAAAGCTCCTACAACCTTTTGTCATTAAATCGAGTGCGTTTCAAAGGCAATTTTATTACTCAGTAAGTAAAGGCGGGTTTACACGGTTCACTTTTTGCAATCACTCAGGACGAATCACTTGCAGTGAAAGTAAAGGTGAATTCACTTTCCGTTTACATGAATCATCACAAATGTACCATTCAATTCACTTCAAGATGGGAACAAACAGACTTGTACGTGTTGGCGTGGATTTAATTTTCAGGATCCTCGCCTAAGGAATTAAAGGTTACACCGTGCAAAAAAGAGAAATTGGTAGGCGAGAGATTGGAGCTTTCGGCATGGTAAATGGGTATTGCAAGATAAAATGGCATTTAAAAATTATCTTTGAATGTGTAGAACACAAAGATTTGCTTTCAAAAAGCTTACCGCTAGTTACAAGACAGGACACTAATGAGAAAATGTCTTCTGGCTAAACTGAAGTTAAAAACTACTCTTAGGTTACTTGTAACTGCTTTAAAACACATTCGTATAGAAGCACAATTTACACAACATCTTTTGGTTTTAAAAATTTAGTTAATAAGCTAGAAAACCTGGATCGGAAAGTTTAAATTTTTTACTTTTATCCTATTGTCAAAAATGGGAGATTAATTTATTTAATCATGTCCTCAATACCCCTATTACTTATGTTTTTTTATTTTTATAACTTTCGAATTTTGTTTTCTATAAACACTGGTTGTAATGGAAAGATTTCAAAAATAAAGAAATGTTTCTTCTTTCCATTTAAAAACAATTATGTGTTCAAAACAACAACAATTAGAAACAAACAATTACGACCGATCCAGGAAGAGGTTTCACTTCGATATTCTGACTGTTTACACGTGTCACTCTTGATGATTCAACCGAGTGAAACACAGAAAGTGAACGAAAAGTTGAACCCGAGCCAACTTCTTTCATCCATCATCTTGTATGATCACTTTGGATGATTCTCTGTTTATACAGTTCACTTTCCTTTCACTGCGAGTGATTCATCCGGAGTGACTGTGAAAAGTGAACCGTGTAAACCCGCCTTAAACGTGTTGTAATACGCCGATTCATACATAAACTATACATCCCATAAGCAACTGATGGCCGCACATCGCGATAAATCGCAAGCGGCCATTTGCCACGAATTGTACTGCTCACTGCTAAATAGTGCCAAAAGAAATTGGTTCTGCTGCTTTTGTTTATGAACGGTTCACGCAAAAGAAAAAAATATATTTCTCGGCGTGATGTCTGCTTTTTATTGATAGTAAATAAAATCACAATTCACATGGAAATATCCTTGCATCTGCCCTATTACACACTGCACTGAAACATATTTATATTGTGTCAGAAAAATTCATCAGAGATTTCACAGTTGTTGTGATGATGTGAAGCCAGAGTTTTTCAATAACATCATCTGTGGCGCGCCAATATGTAGTGCAATTGCAGTTTTTCTGTAGCATTAATTCGTAACTTTTATGTTGCTTCACGTCTAAGGTAAGTGTGATTTCGCTTCCATGTACACTTTTTATTAAAAGGTATGACCACAGGAACGTATGTGGTAAATTTGGAGTGAATACCACAAGTCCTTCTTTCTCCATTCTTATTTTACAGCTACCCAGCTCTGGCCTTTCATTCAGGAGGATGTAGGTTCAATTCCCCACCTGGCCATCCAGATTTGAGTTTTCCATGGTTCCCCAAATCAGTCCAGGCAAACGACAGGGCCAAGTTACTTTCCATTTCTTGCCCTCATTCCTTTCCTGCATCTACTGACGATGATGTTAAGAAGGCATGAAAAAATGTTTTTGCATTACAACTGTAGATTACAGGCAAAATTATCAACAAACATAAGTGTTTGTGTGCCAGCGTTACATCAGTACTAATTACCATATATTGTCTTTGCTTGCTACTCAGAGAACTGTAATAAGTAATTATCACTTGTGGATCGACTGTAGTAAAAGCCTTTCTCTTCTGATTAGTGGATTGCAGAAATTGAATTTTGAAGGTAAATTATGAAATTTGACAAATTTTTCCATAGGTTTAAATTTTTAATTTGATGGTTTACTTTGCCTTTTGTGCCTGAAATATTTGATAATGGTTGTAATAATGTGATTTACATCAATCTTTGTGCAATACAGTTCAGTCGTTTTCCATAAATTGCAATATAAGAGACACACCATCTGGAATGTATAAAGGATTCAATTTACATCAAAATAATTACAGATATATTTGAATAGATGCATTTCACACGCTAATATGTAACAATGACATTTATACAAAATGCTGGCAATTATTTTGTAAATACCTTTGAAAGAAATTCTTCTATGGGGTAGAAGGAGTTGTCAGTAAGTAATTCTTTTAAATATTTCCTGAATTTAATAGTATCCCCCTACCAGACATTTAAGATGTGTTGGGGGCTTGTTGAAGATGTATATCGCTGAATATCTGATCCCTTCTTGAAAATTGTGAAGTTCATTTTTACTTTTAATGCATAATTGTGTTTTTTACTAGTTGTTTGTAATAGGGTAGAATTGGCGACTACAAAGGATATTAAAGTGCATATACACTTTGCCACCAGTGCTAAAATTCTTATATAATTGATCGGCTCTCTGCAGGCAGTTCTACTGCTATTCCACACTTAATTCTTAATACTCCCTTTCCAGTTCAGAATACTTTGGGGTGAACTGCCCTGGAAGAGTATTCTAGCTGATATTAATGAGTGAAAATATGCAAATTCAGCTAGTTTATTCATAGTGAGATCGCCTGTGATTGAAATTGTATACACTGCAAATGTAGTTGCACCTAATCACTTCAGACATGTACTCTACAATTTACATTGTTATCAATATGAAAACTTAGAAAATTCATACACTCTACCTCTTGTATAGAATGGCATGCAAATTTTATATGTGTGTCTGGTGTTATTCTGTGTGATGTCTTGAATTGCATATATTGGGTTATAAGTTACAGGACAAGGCATTAGCTGTAAACCAATTATTAGTACGATCAAAGATAAAATTTGCAGTATATTCAGTAGAAGGCATTATACTACTCTCTTATTTTGCAGTTATAACCACTACTGTTAACAGCGGGAAAACCAATATTTTGCACTCGCTGGGCCAGCATTTGAAAATGTGTTCAGAAACAATCCTCTTTTTCTTCGTAAGTGTTACTCGTGCTTGGGATTTGCGAAGTATTGGAGAAGAGTTAAATATTTTTGCCATTAGTGAATATATGTGTGATGTAAATACTACATGATTTCGTCTTCTAGATGTCACTCGAGTGAATGGACTGAAAGTGGGAGAAAAGAATTTTTGGGCTCCTACAAAATACTTGTGTTTACTGCCATTGCGTAAAAACATACTGTCTTTGAACTGCAAGGCATATAATGTATATTTTACTGCACCAACTCCTATTTTATGTCAGCAAGGGGTCTGGTTATTAAATGCTGGCTCTTAGGCATACAGTTTATGAAACTTATTACTTTGGATCAATGCAATGGTAATAACTCAGATGCCACAGCTAATTGTTTATTGGCTTTAAAAGTTATTGTTTAAGTAGTTTCCCACTTGTGATTTGGATTAATGCTGTGTTGATGTCTGAATTAATCCTCAAAAAGAGAATGAATGGCCTGGTAGCTCTGTGGTTAAGATACCTTGCCATCAAAGTGTTCAAATCCTGGCAGGGCTAGGAATTTTTAAGAGTTTTACTCAATCATATAAGCTATCCCAGGATGTTCTGTGGTTCATATTCCATTGATGAACAGTAGGCCCAGCCACGACAAAGGCAAATCAGAAACTCGGTCATCAGGTCGCAAGACCACATGAATTTACTTTTTTCTTACTTTAAGAGGACACATTTCAGAAATGGCTTGTGACACACTCATTTCTCCCTTACCACAGATTGTATTTTAAATGTAATGTTAAATCCAAATGAAAAATGTAGAGGCTGGATCATCAGATTTGGAAATGATGTCTTCTTTACATTCCACACTTTGCAGAAAAGTTGAGCCAAATAAAAATGCCAAAATTTGAGAGTTGTACAGCTGTCAGATGCCACCAACACTGAAAAATTAATATAAATCTCATGGAATGTCAGTTAATTCTTTTGTTGTAGTGTGCTCCTGGTATTTCAGCTTCTCTTTACTGTAAAAAGTCTCACAAAAGTTTAAAATTGAGAATTTTCAGCAGCGCAGAGTAACAGCTTTGGTTGCCCTGTTATATTAATAGAGGGATTAAAGTTCTTTTGTAGTAAACTACTTTGAAATTTCAAGATGGAAGCTTCAGAAGAAAATTTGCTATAGGGCGATAACAGAATTTTTTTCCTGCTTGTTCAGGCAGCATTCCAACTTAACGACAACTGCTAGGGGGGAGGGAGGAACAGTATAGGTTGATTTCATGACTGTACCGACAATATTTGTGGCATTTTTGCAGTGCTGACACCGTTTTGGAGTTGCATAGCTGTTTCATATTTCAGCATTTTCAGTTTAATTTGTAATGACTTTTCTGCAATATATGCACGATAATCATTAAAAAGACGTCATATTGAAGCAGTTAATTACAATTTTAAGAGGTTAGTTACATATTTTGATATGTGGAGCCACCATTTCTTCCTTAACATTGGCATTAAACAAACAAAAAAATTGTGTTGTATGATCGATATTTTAAATTCTTCAGTGTTCCGTATGAATGCACAGAATAGGGAAAATTATTTTCATTTAAGTATGAATATAGAGGTGGCAAAAAACAAATTCATTGATTAGTGATTCTTTAGTCATTGGATTACATAAATATGTTTTATTTATTTTTGAAGAGAGAGGCACAAATGAGAGGAGTTATGACTAGGAATTAAAAGTAATATTTTTCAACTAAAATGAAAGATATATTAAATGCATTATCATGGAGTTGCTCAGTCATCAAATAATGTTCTTAACGACATTTTTATCTTAAAAATACTTAATTTATATTCAAACATTTATAAACAAAGCCTTATTTTATCCCTTTCATTAGTACATAAATTTTATGGTTGGTGTAACTGCATTTTACAGTGAGCCAAAGAGTGCTCATTTCTCTACTGATATTCCATATATGGGAGGCTATAGTGTTCCAACTTGCTCATTATCCTTGTACCTGATATGCATATCCTATTTTTTTCCCTTACAATCGTATAATTTATTGGTCTTTTCGATACCAGTCTTTATTTATTTATTTTAAATGTATTTTGCTCCCTTTTTCTTGCTGTGTTCTTTGAGGGGTTAAGCTTCCAAGTCTTTGCAGCTGCTTTATTTTTCTTAGGGATGGAAGGTTGTTTTACAGTGTGTAGGCTGCTAACCTGTTCCAACCACCTCTCCTCTTTTATCTGGGTTTGGAAGCAGCAAAGAGAAACACCAAGCTACTCACCCCACTCAGTTGTTTTTTGCCAGCATAGTTCCAAAACTGCCAAACTCGTCACCAGAAATTACAAGATACAAACTCATGACAGTTATCTTTATTCTGATACCAGTGCCCCCTTGAGTTAAATCTTGCAGTTGATCTTGGTAGGGTAGTCACAAATAATGACTTATTTGAAGTGCAACTAAATGATTGAATATCTGTATTTGTCCCTTCTTACAAATATTTTATGTTGCAGGTGTATGCACACAACAGAGAAGATGATGTGGTTTGTTGCCAAGAACCAAAATCCATTACTTTCCACTTGAAAGTGATGGAAGAATTGAAACTTGCCAACTTGAATTTGGTTACCGTGTAGTGTACCAAATGATTTGGAACTATTGGTTCAGTGTTATTTAGTTAATACAAGGATCCATGTAGTTTTTATTGCTTATTAATAAATAATCTTATGCACTGTTTTTTTTGTATGCTTTGTTGCTGTATAACAGTGTTCTTACATAGTACCTCAACTTTCACAGAAACATAATTTTGTGTAAGCTACTAACTGCTATTGTGAAGTAACATTGTGGAAATTATTATAAAAGTGAATGTTTTACTTCTATCTCTCTTACGGATACATGTTTATAGTAAACAAAAACTGTTATTTACATCAGATATACAAAAATATGTGAGAAAATGAAGTCATCACTGGTTTACTGCCAAATTGTTTTGTGAAACCACAATATTTTGATTGCTGACTTTGTGATCTTCTTCAGGTGTAACTGTATAGATCAGCAGTCTGACAGAAGCTCTCAGTCAATCTTTATGTTGTGAGTTACACATGGAGAAGATGACAAATACAGATGTTAAAATATTGTGTTTAAAACACATTCTGTTGTTACAACTGTGAATTTTTAATTGCAACCATACGACGGGAGTATTTTTGTTCTTAAATGTGAGAGATCTCAAACACATGTTGATCAAGTACAGCTTAAATATTACTAATCCAAAATATCTTTCCTTTCAACAGTAGCTAAATGATGGTCATGAAATGTTTAACATTGTAAAAGTATATATTCTCTATGCCAGCATGAGCAGTAAAAATATAACTTGTAGGTGCAGAGGGTCACAGAACTAAATAATTTTGAATAATAATATTCTTAGCAGTTATACAAGCTGCAAAAAGGGGGTGAATTATACCATATAAAAGAAGTGTGAATTTTTTCATTGTTGCATCTGTAATTAGGTAGTCTCTTTATATTAGGATTGGTTTGTCCCATGACTCTTGCACCAGAATGAAGGTCGTGTGCTAACTATCATGCTCTGATCATCTTATTCCTAAGGAGTTTCCTCTCCATTAATAATTTGAGAGCAGACTGAATGGGAGTGGAAAACTAAAGCAGAACTTCAGCTTGAAGAAAAAATATTTGTGATTGATCCATAATCACACAAGATAGATATTAACCTTCTGTTATATTTCTCACCAAAGTTGAAGGCAGGTGGATAGTGATGAACACAAAAACAAGATGAATGTAATATTGAAATATTTTGTTTTAACACAGTCATGGAGAGTGGTATGACCTGTTTGGCAAGGGAGGTATACAATGCTGCTTCTGCACGATTGGTTATGCCATGAAGAACATGGTGGGATAATTGGGGGTGGAGAGGGTTGAATAAAACCGTGTAAACTGTTGATAACTGAAAAAACGTATATAGATATATATTTGTGTTCATTTGAATGTTCCCCCTTTTCAGTGATATCATTTACTTTGTTTTACTCAAACTCCCCTAAACCCACTTCACTTCTCCCACCCTGTTCTCCATGGTGTACCAAGTATAAGGTTAATGGGCTCAACGAATTATCATGTGTACCACCTGTAGTATTGATCAATTTTTTAGTAGTAACGGTCTATGATTTGAAATGTGACAGTTGAGACTGCAAGCAGAGATGAAATTATTGCTCAGTTATGTGTGGAATGAAAGATGTGGATGATATAATGTACAACTGAATAAACCTGTGTTTCTAAAAAGTTGTCTCCTTATTTTAATGTGGAAGTTAAATACAACCAAATGTAAATGTGTCATAGTGAGCAGTTAAAATATCTAGAATGAGAAGGTGTTATCTTTAGCAGCTTCACTTTTCCGAACTGAAAAAGTACACATACAGATTGTGTTGCGGATTAGGTCATATTGAGTACACACCTCCCTTACCCAGTGGCTTGTACATTTCTAAAACAATCAAGTGGCTACAATAAAAGTAGAGAGCCATGAGAGACATGCATCCGTTAAAAAGGGTGTGGCTGAGACAAGGTTGTAGTCAATCCCCGTTAATATTTAACTTGTATGTAGAGGAAGTAAACGAAAAATTTTCATATGGCATAAGTGTTAAAGTAGAAAAAATCAGTATGCTATGATTTGCTGATGACATTGTCTTGTTAGCAGAATAGGCTGAGAATATTGAGAAGTTACTGAACACCATGAACAAAATACTGAAGGAAGATTTTGGACTGAATATAAATCAAATCAAGATAAAAGTGATGAAATGTAGCAGAAATGATACCAATTACAGTAGATTAAATATAAAAATAGGATCGGATTCAATGGGAAGCAAAATTACAACCGATGGCTGAAGCAGGAATGATGTTAAAAGCAGAATAGCACTAGCAAAATGAGCCTTCATGAAAAAGAGAAATATTTTAGTTTCAAATATTGATCTAGGACTTAGAAAGAACTTTTTAAAACTCTATGTGTGAAGCACAGCACTTTATGGTAGCGAAGCATGGATGTCAGGAATACCTGAAAGAAAGATAATTGAAGCATTTGAAATGTGGCGCTACAAAAGAATGCTGAAAATTAAGTGGACAGACAAAGTATGAAATGAACGAGCTTTGGAATTGATGGGTGAGGAAAGAAACTTACAGAAAGAAGAGACAGGCATGTAGGTTAATTTGCTGGTGGAGGGAACAGTCAAAGGAAAGAACTGTGAAGGAATACAGAGATTAGAATATATGAAGCAGATAACTGAGGATGTGGGTTGTAAGGGGTATGTAGAGATGAAGAGATTAGCACAAGATAGGAAGGGATGGAGGATTGCATCAAACCAGTCAAAAGACATGATGGCAAAAAAATATGAATAAGGTGTTAAACCGAAATATTTTAGTATTATGTTCATGTTGTGCTTTGTGTGTTTGATCAGTCCTGTTTTAAACTTTGGTGAGTGATGGGTTTTTCTATCCTTTTCTGTTTTCGTTGCCCAAAAGCCTTTCCTGTTTTAGTAGTATCATTGAAAGTTCTGTTTCTGTGAGTTTGATTTTCTTTCAGGTTACACTCGGTTCTCTTTAATAACCCTTTTTTGCCTATGGATTTACACCTCATCAAGGTAATTAAGAGGCAGGAAAGGACTAGGGTTAAGAAACAGGAAAGAATACAGCCATGGCATTTTAAAGGAACCATCTGCAGTTCATATAATAATGAGTGCGTCATCTTATTTCTCTAATCTTATCACTACTGTCATTGAGACCCAAATAGATTGTTGGACGAAGTATTTCATTGCACTTGTAAATGAGAGTGGGTGTAAGCATGTTTACAAATAAGTTCAAATGATACCTACATTGTCTGTCTGCCAGAGTATTCCTGCCCAATCTACGAATCAATCTGTGACGCTTTCATAAGGACTGTAGCAAGCAGTCATGAATCGAGTGGCTCTTCGCTGTACTTTCTCTATACTGTCAATCAGCCCCCTACGAAAAGGGTCCCAAACGCCGCAACTGTTGTCCAAATAACACTTCTTTAACTCGGCTAGTCACCCGAGAGCATTTCATATATGTTGCCCAAATGTTGACGCACGAGACTTTTGTACACTATCTCCTTTGTTTGTGCATTACAATTTTTCAAGATGTGACCAATGATTCACGGTCTAGAATTAGCTTTACCTATGACTGAATTAATCACAAGTCCCATTTCATGTTGTTTGTTTTTTGCTTTTACACCCAAACACTTCATGGCATTGGCCATATCAATAACTGAACTATTTCTGAATAAGCTGATTCTTTTTGTTGGTTCTGCACATTGCCTTGCACTTTATACAATTTAGTGTAAGTCACCATTTGTCGCCAGGGGTGTAGCTACTATGGGGCTAGGCGGTGCAGTGCACCGGGGCCCTCACGCTCAGGGGGCCCCCAAGCATACCTCAAGGGGCCCCTAAGCGCACCTCTAGGGGCCCTCAAGCGCAGTTTAGGGGGCCCATGAGCCTTCACAGCAAACTGGCGACCTTTTTTTTTTTTTTTTTTTCTTTTAGCTCTACCGTCGTCTAAGGGGCCCCTGAGACTGAGAACACAGGAGCCCCTCACTCCCTCGCTTTGCTCAGGGGGGCCCCAACCACTGCTCAGGGGCCCCTAAAGAATAATTCAAGGGCCCTCATCCTCAGTTCAGGGGGCCCCTACCAGCAAACAAAGCAAAAAAAAGGTCGCCCGTCTGTCCTGAGGGCCCAAAATAATTTTTTTGCACCGGGGCCCTTGTTGACCTAGCTACACCACTGTTTGTCGCACCCTGCCGAAATAACATCCAGATCAGGTTGAATTTCTAAGCATTTGGCCGAATTCCTTACTTACCTATAGATAACTGCATCATCAGCAAACAATTTCAAACGGCTCTTCATGCTGTCTCCAAGATGAAAATTAAGAATAGAAGTTGTCCTATTACACTTCCTTGAGGTATACCCGATGTAACATCTAGTTTAGAATAGGCTGCTTCATCAACGATGACATACTGCGACTGATCACTTAGAAAATCCTTTATCCATTCACAACTATCCTGACATTCACCTGAATTGATTTGTGGAAACCCAACTCTGGATGGTCGGACAGGGAGTCGTCTTGACTACCCTGTCTTGAATTCCTTTAACAGCTACTTGAATACATTGGTTTTGTTACTGTCCATCAGTTTTCGAGTCGTAATCTAGATTTTTCAAACTCTGCACAGCTATTTCTGGCTGGACTACATCAGAAAATTATTCTTCTAATATTTGATCCCTTTGCAGTGGGTGCTACTCACAAATTTTTGTTCTCTGCATTACTAATTCTCTGTACTTACCAAATACTGTTAATGATTTATGTAACCTTGTCTTTACTTTCTGGACTGATGAGCCTTTGCTTTGTAGTTTGAGAGTATTTGTACTGTCAGGGAAATTTTATGCTAAAACTCTTGAAATTATAGTTTATTCTAGTGATTGCATAAATCGTCTCACATACTGATTCTCATTTTTTAATGGTAACTTACAGTAGCTGTCCTGATCATCAATGATACACATTTAAGATACTAAAATTATATTATTTTTGTTCTTTTTATTTCTCTACCCCAATGAGCCCTTACTCAAATTTGAAAAAGAAAAATGTGTTTGTTTGTTGAATTGTGTTCCTTTTCCAGAATTGTGTAATGAGTGTATTATCCACAATGGACTGACTTTTTGCTGATTTTACTTTGCTCCTCATCCACCACAGTTTTTGCAATTATTTGAACTCTCTCAGTTATTAATTCAGAATATGTCTTCTGTCCAACATCAAGTAGGCATGTGCCTCCATTAACTGCAGAATGTCTCTTATTTGTAATATTCTCCAATGACTAAGTAATGGTTTATGTTTAGATCGACTCTTCTGTACACATGAAAATCTTGTAAATTTACTTCTTGAAAAAAGGATTTGCGAGTTTTAATTTATTTTGTAAACATTAACCCACTAAATGCTGTCCATTGTTATTTTATGTTACTTCTCCACATATTCCTACTACATTGTTGGTATGCTGATTTCCAGTTCTAACATGAAGGTAATCTGCAACTAATAGTTAGTTTTATTTATCCTTCTCACTGAGGCTGATGGATCAGTGGTGACATTTAAAAATGGGTTTGGGATACTTTTAATAACCTGCACAGAAGGAATCATCTTTACATATGTTAGGATGAACAGGATTCCCATAAAAATCACTGGTCATATTTTTACAGGCTTTTGATTAATGGTATGTGGTTCTGCAGTATATTAATGCGATGTCGAAAAGCTGATAAATTTAAGATAAAAGTGTCCATATATTAGTATCAATTTTTGGTTGTACATGATTCATGCAATAATTATTGATTGGATGTGTGAGTGGAAACTTTCACGGCATATTGATGCAGTTTAATCTTCTCGGCTGTCCATCCGGATGGTGTCGTAGAAACACAATGTTTTGACAGCTGGCTCTGCTGTCTTTATCAGGTGACAAGCAGTTTCCTGTGTGACTGTCTAGACTGACTTGGGATGTCTAGTATCAAGAATAGCTAGTTCACATCTGCAGACTTCAAAGGTGTTGTGGTTTCAGGGAGGATGCTGATTGCCTCACTGTAAAACAGTTGTTTAAATTGTTAACTTGCATTTTCTGCCAATGAGTGGGATAAGTTGCTAATATAAACTGTCTGCCTGTGGCCATTCA
Organism: Vandiemenella viatica; assembly: GCA_031002005.1. Classification (NCBI taxonomy): domain Eukaryota; kingdom Metazoa; phylum Arthropoda; class Insecta; order Orthoptera; family Morabidae; genus Vandiemenella; species Vandiemenella viatica. Next base: position 92,864,361 of record CM061921.1, on the reverse strand, counting down.
TTCTGATGGTGAGTAGGTTAGTGGTGAAGCCAATATATAAACTGGTACAGTGGAGGCAGGTAAGTTGAGATGTGTTGTGGTGTATGCGGCATGTCCAGTGTTTGGATTAGAGTAGGTATTTGTAGCCAGGTGCGTGTCACACATTTTTTCATTGAAGTTTGTTGCAAGGGAATTTTCCATGTGGTGGTATGGGAATGCTTGCCAGCCAAGATATTCTTGAGATTGGGTGGTCTGCTAACGCATGTTCATAGGGCAGTGGGCAAGATTTTGTGGAGAAGGGTACACATGTTCAGGAAGTCATGCCAATGACAAAGGATTGGGTTAATGGCCTTAAGCTCAGGAAAGAACTGTATTTAATTTTAAGAGGTACAGTGTGGAGTAGTTGTGTGAAGGATGGGGTGTACCATGATAGATTTCTTTTTGTACTAGATCAGAGGGGAGGAGGGGGAGTAGTAATGGGAGATTGGGTCTGGTTTTTGGTGTTTCTGGCGATGAAATGGATTCTTCACTGGAACAGATGGCCAGGCACCTAGGAAGGGAATGTTTTTTGTGGGAGGGATATCAATTGCTGAAGGGAAGGTATTGTAGATTTACAGGTCCGATGTTAACGGAGGTATGTAGGCCACCTTTTTATAATGAAATGTCAACATCAAGAAAAGTGATGTGTGTGAGTAAGTCCAGGTAAAGTTGATGAATTGGCTACTGTTTAGGAAGTCTGTTAGGTGGTTTTCATTAAGCATCCAGATGAAAAAAATATCCTATATGTTTCTGAAGCACTCAAGAGGTTTGAGTGAGATTTTGTTTTGTAATTCTTGCTCTAGCAGGATAAGTGAGGAACCAGGACTGGTAGGCTTTGTCCATCAGTCCTGGCTCTCACACACCTGGTCCTTTGTCACCCACACTCACATGGGAATGTTCAAAGACACTGAGTTACCCCGTAATGAGCCAGACCCTCATGTCTCATGTGTGGGTGCAAACTGTCATTATAACTATACACAAACGGACCCCTTTGGTTTTTTTTTTGTTGGTTATGGCTTTACATCTTGGCATCGTCAAGTTCATTAGAGGCGGGAAATGACTGGGAGGATGAAATAGGAAGGCATTCAGCTATGGCCTTTTAAAGGAAGCATCTCCGCGTTCACCTGGAATGATTTGGGGAAACCATGGAGAACTTAAATCTGGATGCCCCGACAGGTTTAATAACCCACGTCCTCTCTTCCCGAATGCAAGGCCAGAACGTTAACCGCTCATCCACCACGCTATGTGGCCCCTTAGGACTTTCAACCAGTCAAAATTCCTAGGGGCTGTTTGGAGTATCAGTCATTATCTCTAAATGGCAGGCTGTTCTGTATGCAGCTAGCTACAGTTTATTGAAAAGAAAGTTAAAGCATACAACATGTTCAGTTTGACGCAAACAAAGTTTGGCAAAAATTAAGGGCAAATGAGGCAGGTGATTATAAAAATTATCTTCATGTAGATGAGACACTTTTTGCCAAATTACTAAGTTTAGTTAAACCTTGATTTGTGAAAGGTAATACGTGAAAGAGAGAGTGCATTCCAACATTGAAATGTCTTTTTGTAACATTGAGTTTTTAGGCTACGGGAAGATCAACTGCTTAAATTTTCAATTGGAATTTCAGCGTAATCTTTTGGGATATATTATACCAGAACAAAATATTATACAAGGAACTCAAGAATGATAATATATATATTTCCGTAATACTATATACATTACAAAACATTCCATGTCTTAACGTAATTTCTTGAGTTGTTAGATATAGTTATTATAAAGCTGTATCATGGTACAATTAGCAGAATTATTCTTGTGCTCATTACTTACAATTATACGCCATGACTGTACACTCGTTGATGCATTAGACTTAGACGAATTGTTCTAAACACTATGTTCTTCTAGAGCTAAAATGTATTAATTTTTCATCTGCCTTATTTTTTAATTTAAAAAAAAAATCTGTACATTTTAATTTCCAACAAACCAAGTGTCCATTGTAGCAGAATATGCGCAAGTCCAAGACAGTCTATAAGACTGTGTGCTAATGGCGATCGAGGGCTTGTAGGCTTATGCTTGAAGACTGTGACGGGGAAACCCTGGGATGCCATTTACCCACTAACTAGAAGTATTTGCGACAAGACCAGCCCACCACATTCCAAGACTGTCCTTTTTCCCGCTAGTATATGGGCAGCTGATGGCATAGAATGGGGCTCGCAGGTACCTACAGCAGTGCCACATATCTGGTGGTAAACATGAAAGTTGAAGGATAAGATTTTTAACAGAATGAGGTGTGCCAAGTAGATGAAGAAGGAAATGTTAGGAAGACTGTAGGGAGGGTCACACTTTCAGGAAGTGTTCCATGGCACTGAACTCTCACAGGGAGAGATGTTAATATACAAGGAGGTGAAATCTATGGAGACAATTAAAGGAGTCTGGTGGGAAAGGAGTGGAGATTGTGGAAAGAAGTTCAAAAAAGTCTGGACAGTCTTATGAATGATGAAGGTTCTGATCCATAAGAGCTGAATTGCTTTCAGTAGGCAGTCCATATGCCACAATTACCTGTAGCCCAGCATTTTCAACCTTGTGGGTCTTAGGTAGGAAATGCAAGGTGGAATTACGGGGATTCTGCGGAGTAAGGAGGGGCAAGGATTTGGATGAGAGATGTTGAAAGTGGTCCTTGAAGTCAAGGAAAGTGTATACTTCTTGGAATATCGAATTGTAGAATCAGGACAGTATGTACTAGTGTCAGAGAGATGTCTCAAAGCGTCAGCCTTGTAGTCACTTCAGGCTGTAACTATGATGGTTAAGCCCTAGTCATGCGGGAAGATGGCAATTTTCTTATTCTTCGATAGTTTTCTCGTGGCCTGTGTTGCAAGGGAACTGAGATGTTTTGGGTGGGAAATGGAATTCAGAAAAGAGGACAGAGGAAGGGATGGTTTTAGGTAAGTATATCAGGGTCTATTTGTGATAGAGGTTTGAACTACTCTCTGTCTCATTATGTCGATTGTCACTCTCCTCCCTGGTGGCAAGGTGATACCGCCATCAGAGAGAGGGGTCAGAATGCTAGAGTCTCAAACCAAAGTGGCATAGTCGAACTTTGGGGTCGGAGAAAATTGATAGTCCCTTAGAAAGAACAGTGAGTTTGCATTCTGATAGAGGAATAGATGAACGGTTAATGATATACTGCTGTGGCTTAGCAGGAAGTAAGGTGGATGCTTTTGGAGTGGGTTTTTATTCCATGGTATGCAATTTTCATCAGACCAATGCTGTCCAAAAATTTAGATGACTGACTGATTAGAAAAATTCCTTTGCTAGTTTACAAACAGAATCTACATATACATTCCCAGTTAGAAACTTATGTTCGAATATTTCATAAATGTTTTATTCACAAGTAATTAGCCTCAGTTTATTATCAATATCGTGGTTTTTAAATGTTATTACATGTGTTTTACTTTTATCACAAACCAATCCAATTATATCAAAATTATTAGATAACTGATTTGAAGTCTTAGTAGTAATTGTCTCTAATGAAGAATTATCGCTTTCTCAACAAACTGCAGCAGTGTCATCTGCATGTGTTATAATTTTATATTTATTAGGTATAGCAATATCATTTATATACACAAAAATAACATAGGACCAATTGCAGATCTGTGAGAAACTCCACAGCTATGGTAGCTAATCCCATTTTTATTTCACCTTACTTATTAATTAACCATTTCTAAAATAAATTTCTATAAACTGTAGTATGTTTTGGAAGTAAGATAACAGCATTTTATTAACCAATCCATAATTCCTTAATTTTCTAATTTGCACAGTAAAAGGTGGTTCTCAACAAAGTCAAATGCTTGTGAGAGATCTAGAAATAAACCATTAACTTTTTGTTTTTCATCTATTTTTTGTAAAATTTTGTGTACAAAATGAGTAACAGTGGATAGCCCTTCCTGAAAATCATATTGGCATGGGTTAATAATGCTATTTTAGGACATCATCTCATTAACATAAATGTCTTGAATAATTTGCTCAGAACAGAGGTTAGAGTATTATCAGTAGGTGTGTGGTTACTAATTTCTCTCGTTTCCTTTCTTAAAGATGGCATATCTGTGCTAACTTTCAAAAAATTTGGAAATTCTCCGTTCACTGTGGATTAATTTATAAGAAATGCTAATGGTTTGGAAGGACTTTCTTATATTGTTTCAATACAATTCTAATTATACCATACCATCCATTTGAATTGTTATATATGATATTAAATTCTTCTGTGGTTTCATATATATGTATTGATGGAGTAATTGGTTTTATTGTATGATTGCATTCTGTTGCTCTTCAGAGTTTCTCCTATATTTAGAAAGAAATTAAACATATTACTAATGCCATTGGGCCTTTTTGCATCTTACCATATGCATTTCATTTAGTGTTCTCCAACTGCTGTTTGCTGCTTGTTATTTCTGATATTATTTGTTAGACACCAAGTAGTTTTTCCACTGTCGTTTGAATGAATTACCTTCCAGCATTCAAATTCTGATATATTTTAAAAATATAATGTTTATACATATTTTTGTAGTGTACTGATAGTTTAATTTTGGTTTCACAGTTTATTTTTATGACAGTTGGACAGAAGTGATCAAATGAATTATCGAAAAAAATTTGTAAAATTATCCCATTTGCTACTTACAGTATAAGCAGTAAATATTTCCACCCAAGACTCATTTTCGAGGCGTTTCTTAACAGTTGTGTTTTCATCTGTCACTGTCATGAATTTATTTTTTCATAATATTATTAGTTTATTTGCGATGGAGCACATGCTCCGGTGGCAATTCCCTCAGTCTTATAATTACACCTTTCTTATTATTATTTTTTTAATTGTCTTATGTACTTAATGTTTAATTCCTCCCCATTTACTTTTGTAATTTAAGAATTATAATTTTAAATTCCTTCAGCCTTTTTGGTAAATTATTCGTCACTTCACTTGGTAATTTGTTCCAAACCCCAACACTCTCACACACAAAAGAAAAATTTCCATTCCCTTATGCATGAAATTTCACCACTTGTACACTCCCAGAACTGTCTTCACATTCCTTCTGTCTTCCAATGACTCCCAGCCCAGCTCCTTTATCATATCAGTTACCGACTGGGTCCTGCGATAATTTACACAAACAAATCTAGCTGCTCTTCTTTGCACGCCCTTCAACTCCTGTAGCTGATAGCCAAAATGTGGATTCCAAACTACATAACCTTATTCAAACAATGCTCTGACCAAAGTTTAGGAACTCAATTCCCTAAATTCTTTGGAACATACTCTCATCAGGATTTTGTAACCTTTTCGTACCACCTGCCCAATGTGCTCTGCCCAGTTGAGTTTATTGTCAAACATTATGCCAAGATATTTACACTTCAGCAAGCAATTCTGACCCCACCCTATAATCATAAACAACCTTTAGTTTTTTCTCTTTGTACCAAATAAACTTACTCTTCTTGGCATTTATTTTCATTCCTTGTTGACCTATTCATTTATTCTATCCAACAGCTGTTTAACAATGAGATCAATGTACTCATTTACACATAATTACAAGGCTACCGTGAGAGATACAAATTTGAAGTCAGCAGTACTTCACACCTTCTCTATCCATTGTCTACAGGTGGCAAACCCTCTCATGTTAGGTTTGAAATATCACTCCTAGGAACATAAAACGCGCCAAGAAATGTACTCCTGCACAAGACCAGAAACCTTGCTGGGCCAATGCAGAAAATGAGCTTTCATCTTAATCCGTCGGCTCTTTTTCAGTAGCGAGCGTGGGTGGGTGAGTGATAAAACTGTGGCCTCGCATCCGGGCGGGTGGGGGGGGGGGGGTTCCAATCCCCTTCCAGCCATCCAGATTCGGATTTGCCATTATTTCCCCAAATCATTCCAGGTGAAAGGCGGGATAAATCCTCCAAAAGGCCATAGCCGAATTCCTTCTAGTTCCTAGCCCTCAGTCCTGTCCCCAGATGATCTCGACGTCGAAGACGCGAAAAGCCAAATAAGAAAGTTTTTCAGGGTTGGGGGATTGTCAGTATGTTTCATAATAGGAATTACTAAAATGTTCACTGGCATCTGACAATGTGTGGTAACATTAGATGCGAAAAATTTCCTTTACTCTCTGGCCATAATTCCCATTGATATCAGAAAAATGTCACCATTCCAGCTAAGAATCAAACTAGACTAGACTTCCCTTACCTAAGCTTACGGAAACTTACACTGATTAGCCAGAACATTATGACCACCTGCATAATATCGACATAAACCCGTCCAGGTGATAGCAGCTTCACCTGACGAGTCAGACACACGCACGGTGTTTGTAGTATTAGTGAGCGTGCTATCCGTGTTTAGAATGGGGAAGGCGCGCGATCTATCTGAGTTTGACGAAGGGCAGATTATGATGGCCCAGAGACTCGGCACGATCATTTCGAGAACAGCACGGCTTGTCGGGTGTACGAAGAGTGCTGTGGTGAGTGTCTTCAACAAGTGGTGAAACCACGTCCAAACGTCGAGGGGTTGGACAGACATCCCTCATTACAAATGTCGGACGTCGTAGGCTGGACAGACTGGTAAAACAGGACAGGCGGCGAACTGTGGCGGAACTAACATCAGACTTTAATGCTGGGCAGAATACAAGTGTGTCCTGAACACACAGTGCACCGAAAACTCCTAACGATGAGCCTCTGCAGCCGACGACCCACGCATGTACCAAAGTTAACACCACGACATCGGCAACTACGACTGAAATGGGAACGTGACCATCGTCACTGGACGTTGGCACACGAGAGAGAGCGTTTGCATGGTCTGATGAATCCCGATACTTCTTCATCATGCCGATGAGAGGGTGGCGAATCTGTCGTTTTCCAGGGGAACAGCTCCTTGACACTTGTACTAAGGGACAGGGCCGGCGCTAGAGGGTGGGGGGGGGGTTTTTTTTAAGCGGGTCAAAAGTACCCGGGCCCAACCGGCTGATGGGGGGCCCCGATCACCGAGTGTAGGGGCCCTCAGGCCATGAAGCCAAGAATGCGCCCATTGTCTACCGGCCAGATTGTAAGCTTTTTTTTTTTTTTTTTTTTTTTTTTTTTAAATAGGTCGTCCATTTTACCCCCGGGCCCGAAATTCCTAGCGCCGGCCCTGCTAAGGGACGGAGGCTGGCGGCGGCTCAATTATGCTCTGGGTAAGGAGACATCAATGGGTCCAGTGGAGTTCGTGCAAGGCGCCATGACGGCTAATGTATATCGTACACTGGTTGCAGACCACATGTACCCCTTCATGACGAACATGTTTCAAAACGGGCAGTGGCATTTTTCAACATGATAATGCGCCATGTCACAAGACCAGTAGTGTGGTTCGAGAAATACAGTGGTGAGTTGCAGTTTATGTACTGCCCCCCCCCAACTCGCCAGATCTGAATCCGATCGTACATATCTGGGATGTGATTGAATTTGGCGTCAGAGCTCATCACCCCCCTCCCCGGAATTTACGGGAGTTAGGTAATGTGTGTGCAGATGTAATGCCAACTTCTTCAAGCGACCTACCAAGGCCTCGTTTCTTCCATGCCAAGACGCTTCGCAGCTGTTTCGGTGCCAAAGGCGGACATTCCGGCCATTAGGTAGGTGGACATAATGTTCTGGCTGATCAGTGTATGCTTGAAATGGTGTAAAAATTTATGGTCGTGGTTATTTCTTCCATTCCGTGTATTATTCCTAATTCTTCGCCCAAGATCCATCCGTGCTTTTCAGAGGTAGTAAATGTTTGTCATGGTGACCTACCTTAACCCGGTAATGCTATGGGATTATAGGGAACGTGGGATAATTCGCATGAAGCGTTGCCAGAAGGGAGTGTCAATTGAATGTCCCGTACAAACTTCCTTCTAGACAGTTAGAGTGGGGGCTATGTGGACTTCTCAAGCACACGTAGCTCATCTACTAGAGGGCTCTTGATTGGTAGATTAGTCAATCTAGTTCACAACAGCATATCAGTTAACTCTTTAGTTAACACCACACTCCAATACAATTAAATGTTCCTCTTGATATACTAAGCGATTTTCTGATAACACCTATATCCCTACTATTAATGAAAGAAACAAGTTTTCAATTCAGGTCTGGAAACATTGAAAAAAATAGTGATTTTGATAATGTATTCGCAGACTGTTACTCGAAATTGTAATGAGTAAAAAAATGTCGACTCTTTACATTATTTATAAAAGAATAAAATGCGACGTAGATGCAAAAATTGCTGCTGTTGATGATCCCACCGTAAATAATGTGGACAGGTAATCAGTTTAAGGGAAAGCTGAGGCGGCCGGTCTCTTCCCAATAGGAGGGAGTATCCATTCATTAAGTTTCGTCCTCTCCAAAAGCTTAACAGCGGGAGGTGTGGCCCTGGCTGGCGACTGTACAAAACGTGCAAAGCGTGATGTGCTACGAAATAAATTGCGAGGTTACTGAGAATTGTTTTGTTGATAGGCGGGAAGCGAAGTTGGGCACACGAAGCAAAGATTGGAGGTAATAAAACTGGCTGGCAAATTGAATGTGCAAATAACAACACGATACCAAATACATGTAGCCAATGAGATATTTGCTGTTTCTGGTTTTGGCGGATGGACCTGGAGAAAAACAGAGGCTGGCGGTTGACGATGGAGAGAGGTGCTGTGGCTGCGGAAGCAGCAGGTCACGGTCTCGAGGTGCACGGGATGCACTAGTGACAAAAAATGGAATTTAAGTGCTATGGCCGCAGAGTGTTTGATGGCCGTTACTACACAAATCCTGGAGTATTTTTATCTGCGTTTGCGGAAGCATACTAGTGCGTCACTGTTTCAAAGCGGCAGACTGTTAGTAAATAATGCACAGAGGTGACATATCCACACAGTGGCGTGGCATGGTGAGGGAATGGTGGTTGTGAACGCAACATAAGCAGCGATGCAGTTTTCTGACATTAAAAACAGTAATGTACGAATTACTAGTATTCCAATGCATTGCTTCTTTTTGAATCGACCCCAAGTGCTCTAACGGGGAGACTTTTAGATGATGATTTTTTCTCAGTGGTTGTATATTTGTTATTGTTCTAAGCTCCCGTGGCTTTTTGAGGCAAACATCTCGGCATTTGCCTGGAGTGATTTGGTGAAACAATGGAAAATTCGGATGCCCTGACGAGGTTTCGAACCGGCGTCCTCCCGAATGCGAGGCCAGAGCGATACCGCTCATCAACTACGCTCGGTAAAGGAGGTGGGACATAACAACTGTACATAATACCAAAGGCTTTTATCTGTCTAATGTTAGACTGTATTCTAATTTGCTCATGGATTTCCTTTGCAAAGTAATAAGTAGAGGAAGTGTTGGAATACCATTTTGTTTTTCGTTCATAATTTCTCAGTTTTTCACATTAAACAAACAAAATGCCTGCAACACATACTTTGGGATGTATTTCAATACTTTCTATATTTTTCGAATACATACTACATTAGGAACATTTTCTAACTTAAGCTTAACACACAATTTGACATTTTTGGCTCTTCAGATTATGGGGTACAAATATGGAATAGTCCATTCGTATCAGGTTTGTTAAAGTTAAAACAAATAATGGAGAATCTAATAATTAACTGTCAAAGGAAACACTATAAAACGTAAGAATAGAAAACACACGAAATATACCATTTTCAGTTATTAATTCCATACTCTTAAGTAATGTCACTTGCAGAAGTCACATACATATCGTCCTTTATCGTAACCTGCACAATTAGTGTGCGCGCACATTAGACATTTTACCCATTCTTTCCCTGCCTTGTCCTGCGAAAATTTTCCTGAGTAAAAGAGACAATCGGCATCTTCATTAGTGGGTTCAATGTTGTCCGGAACCTACTGAGCGTGGACGAATCATCTCTTACGCTAAAAACATCATCCTCAGAATCAGATGATTCTTGGTTCCTAAGCTTTGGTAGCCTCTGCTTCTTTGTCTTTCGTTTATTTCTTGTTATCGTTGATGATTCGAGAGATCTCTTGAATGGAGACGAGGTTAGGACTGCTGTAGAACCTGCTTTTCTTCCCCTGGTGCCCGGACCTCTTCTTTATTTGTGGAACGGTGAAATTTGCCCAGGTGTAATTCCAGATGTGTCGGAAGATGTTCCTGCCTCGACTTCAACATTAGCCTTTCCATTTTTAGTAGCCTCGGCTCCTGCAGATGATTCACTGACTGGATGTTTGGGTGAACCCTCAATCATCCCTTCATTTCTGACAATGAAATCTGCTTCCATAAAAATATGAGGGTTTAACGGGTATATTCCTGTCACCCTAAATCCATTTACAGCTATTCTACCCTGTCTGGCATTTGAGGTAGGCCTTCCCAAATAGTTTGGTGATGTCCATGTTTGTTACTGGACGTGCATTTTCCCTCATCCATACGCGTACCTGCTCAGAAGGACTCATGAAAGTTCTGTCCAGTGGTTGCATATTGTGGGAGGCATGAGGAGGCAGACACAAGATACTCACATTGTTTTCACGTGCGAGGTTTATAACATCCATATATCTGGAGTGGCTGTAATGTCCATCCAGAATCAAAAGCACCGGTGATTCTGCTGTTGGCTTCACCTTTCTCAGGAAATGGTGAAACCAGTCTGTGAAGAGCTGGCTTTGGATTCATCCAGAGGGATGGCATGCAGGAATGGACCCAAGTGGGGCACCTCTTATTAGTTGACTGCTGCTATTCTTCCGAGGGAATATCAACATAGATGGGACAAAGTTTCCTGCAACACTCATGCAGGTGACAATGGCCACAAGAGATCCACGCTCTGCGGAAGAGATGGCTGCTACTTGTCACTTTCCCTTTCCTGCAACAACTTGGGGAACTTTGCTCTGCACAATGCTAAGACCCGTTTCGTCGACATTGTATATTCTGTCCGATGGAAAGCTGTGTTTCTCCATCCCTTTCTGAAAGCAAAGAGAAAAATATTGCCACATTTTCTCTTGTGAAACCTAGAGATCTATCAGATGAGGTTGCTGTCGTTTTTCGGATAGAAATTTCCTTTTTGTGCCGCCTCAAGAAAAGGCGTAACCACCATCTTCCAGCCCGTTCACTCAAGAATGGATTCTGGATATTATTGACTTTGGCAAACTAAAATGCCTCTGTTGGAGATCCTTTCTGGTAAGTCCAAAAAATTTACTTTCCATTGTCATGATATAATCAATAAGCTGTTGTTCTTGTTCGGGAGATAAAACAATTTTTCGCCCAAGTTTGGTCTTTGTGGCTAAGTCAGCTTAAATTAGCTAAACGTCTGTTTAGTAAATATGTTAATAATTTACGTATTATGACAGGAATGAAACTAAAAACCACCAACCTCCAAGAATTATTCCTCTTAGTGAATTCGTTAAAACAGCTTCACTCACTCATAATGGCTGCCAACTGCGATATGAATGTATTCGAAAGAAGTTTACAGTTCATGAAAGTAATTTTCAAGCAGCTCACCAGAGTACAGCACTTACGTGGCGAGAAACCATAGTTTTTCATATTACCACCCCTATTTCGCATTTGTTCCTCTTCCTCTATATTTTGCGTGTTGTTTTTGATGCCTGATTTATGTATGATAAATGATCAATAAATGGTAAATTGTGAAACTTTAAACATTATAGGTTTTAAATTAAAGCTCTGAAGGTATCCCATCATAAAACTTAATGATTAAATAATTTAGTAATTAATAATCGCTTTCTCCTCAAGCAACAATTTTTTTCTCTCTTTTTTTATTTTGGTTATCACAAACTGCTGGCATACCTTGAGAAAAATACCGCCAAATTTCTGTATTCAATGTCATGTCGATGAACCAGAGAGACTATAAACATTAAAACAAGTTTCTGGAGTATCAGCGCTTTTCTTTACTTGACCAGATTTCGAACCGTTAGTCATTAAGCTGCAATACAAATCTTGGGAAGTAATTGCTGAGTTACTTATCTGAACAGAGCATGAAAAATGGCGAGAATTCATGGATTCGGATCGAATTTGTGTTCAAGTGGCCTAGTCCCAACCTGTCAAAAAATGCCTCGAAATCTCTGTATTATATAGGAGGGACCTTATGATGAAATTTTCGTTTGGCGTAACTGAACTAACGGTAGATGTAAAGGTATTGGTGTATACCACACAGAAGGTTTGGATAATATGATATATATACATCACCAGAATATAAGACAGCAAACGAACCGTCTAATGATATTTAGCTGCCTTTCACTGTGAAGACCCACTACAATTCGACCAGCCCTGGGACCTGGTGGATTTTGGAGGTGAAACAATTATTCTAAGGCTACATATAAAAAATGGTTGTAATGAGTGCCTGTTACAACTGCGATAAGATGAGGCCTATACGAGTACCTGTGGTAAATGGTATCTCACCGAGGCGGTCAGGCAGTCTAGCGTTGCATCAACTCTGTCAGAATGCCGTGTACCGTCTCCCGCCAGTCTTTGTCGTGGACGAGATCTGTAGTAACACAATATTACCGATTTACCGCATGACCTACCTACCGCCTTCAGATCTCAAGTTCGTTGTAACCGAGAGGGGCGGTGTAACGGTTAGCGTTCTCGCCTCGCATTCGGGAGGACGGCGGTTCGAATCATCGTCCGGGCATCCAGATTTGGGTTTTCCATGGTTTCCCCAAATCACTCCAGGCAAATGCCGGGATGCTTCCTTCAAAAGGCCATGGCCGAATTCGTTCCCATTCCTTGCCCCCATCCTTGCCCCCCATCCTTTCCCGTCTCTAAAAGACCTCGATGTAAAAAGAGACGTAAAGCAGTTACAAAAAAAAAAAAGTTCGTTGTACACTTCTGAATCATCCATTTTACCAAATCCTCTAAACATTCTTGCGAATACTTAAAAAATCGATCTTTATGTGAATCCATTTCACTAATTATTCTCAGGTCCCTATTTTCAATTAACCACTCTTTGTAAATTATCAGGGCCCCTCGATCGATTTTGTGGGTGGGGGGGCATTAGTTCCTACCAGATCATAAACCGATAACCGATATTATTGACAAATTTATTTACGATACTGACTATAGTTACTGACGGTAGTTACTGACTATAGTACCTAATTACTTATTACCTTTTTTGGTGTTCTAATCAAAAAGGGGCCTAACATTGCCAACTCTGCCTGGCTCCTACCTACAAGGTGATTCCCGTAAATTGTTTTTTAATTTTTATGTAACTAATAGCGACGCAAAACTGAACTGGATCCACCCAAGTAAACCGGCTCGACGATCGGGACTTCCCCTACGAACATAACATTCGGTCGGCGGAGATTTCCCTTTCATGCGCAATTGCTTTTTGTCTGAGAATAAAAATTAAAATTGTTTTATGATCGCAGCTGTGTTCAGTGTAAGAAAATAAAAAATACTGAATTAAAATATAAAATGTCGAAACGGTTATATCCTAGCGGATCCGAAAAATGCTGCACATCAGAAAGAAGTACCGGTAATTGGAAAGTTACCAAAATGAATATCATATTTTACACGGACACCAGGAGCATCTGTAACTGTATGTAGCAATCAAATAATAAACATTCCACATGATGAGTCATGTCGACAACAAATTGCAGTAACTTCACATCTTCTTGTACTGCGCTAACTTCTATCAGTTTAGGAAAGGAGACTGAATCAGACTGTACAGAAAGCGACCATCCCAATGGCGAAAATGCGACAACTTCGGTGACTTCATCGACAACTGTTTCAGTTGAACAATAACGGTTTTCACCCCCAGAAAACATTTCACGCGACCCCGCCGATGGTTTTCACAAATATTTCACAAAAAAAGAAACCGCGAAATTTGATTTCATAAGGGACCTGGATATTTTCAAAATAAAGATCGTGACTGTTCCGAGGTATCCATAACCTACAAAGAATCAGATGGTAAATCAGTAACGAGGTATTTATATAAGGCATTATGTTATCGTAAATTGAAAAAGAATGAAAGCGTCGAAAGAAAATGATTGCTGTATTCGGCTTCGAAGAAATCTTGAGTTTGTTTTTCATAATGCTTATTTAATTAATCCTTCTGATATAAATCTTTGCTATCCGAGTGGATGTAAAGATTGGAAGCAAATTAATCACACAATTTTAACACATGAAAATAGCCCAGCACATAGGCAATCTATGATGAATTATCTTGCATGAAGTAAAGCGGTTGATAGAGGATGGGAAAACAGGTCCTAAAAAAATTTAAATGAAGTTAATTTAGTAAAATATTTTTTCTTTAGCGTTGGCAACACTCCCGATGTGTCTTATGTTGACGAGATAACTTGTATAGTTCGTTACGTCCGCGATCCCCTTGAAAGGTGTCCCAAATCTATACCTACCCGAGAGCATAAATCTGAATATTCAGCGGAAACCATCTTGAAATATATATATATATATATATATATATATATATATATATATATATATATATAGAATCATGATACTCATAAAACATTGCAGAGGACAAAGCTACGACAATGCTTCAAATATGTCGGGGAAATATATTGGTCTACAAGCAAAAATCAAAGACAGAAATGTGAATTTGTTACCTTTGCACCATGTGCGCGACATTCTCTAAACTTAATAGTTGTTCAAAAACTGTACAAGTTTTTTCGAGCACCGGTGGCATATATTGACAGTACATTTAGTTCCCAAAAAATTTCTTAAAAGTCTTTTTCAAACCAAATGGTCTGCGCGAGCTGATACGTTAAACGCCTTGCTTGAAGGTCATAAACAAATTATACAAACTTTGGTGTCTATCGCAGAGGATTCAAATCAATCACGAGAAAATAGCAACGAAGTCCTTAGTCTGTCCGGAAAGTTGTAAACCTAGAATTTATTTTAGTGACCCAAATTTGGAGCTCCGAATCAGAAAGAATAAACAGAACAAGTAATTATCTTCAGAAAGAACCATAACAATAAATGTTGTAACTAATTTGTTAACTTGATGATTTTATTACTCACCTCAGGGATAAATTTATTACTTCGAATCGTCTGTCAAAGAGAAAAATCCGGAATCAGACAACAAGGATCCACTTGAAAGAACAAGAGGTACGTTACAAGCTCACGCCAGGCATTTTTTGATGGCTCGGCGCCGTCATTCAATGAGAGAGAAAAATTTAAAGTAGAAACCATTCTTCCAATAACTGATACCCTGAGCGTGCATTGAGCGATTGAGTTCGTACAAGGACATTCATTAATCATCGGTTTGGTTTACTTTTACGCTTGAAAACTGAATTCCGAAGAGTTGAGACAAGGTTGCAAAGAATTTGCTGAAATCTGTTATAAAGACGTTAACAAGAAAGAGTTGGAAATGGAATGTATGCATTTAACAGAATACTTGAAAATTGTTCAGTCTAATGACAATCAAGAAACTAATAGTATTTCAGGAACGTACCATCTTTTGAAAGAAAACAAAATTGAAGACACATTTACAAATACTTAAATAGCATTGAGAATCTTTTTATGCATGACAGCTACTCCTTCTCCTACTCCTTCTCCAAACTGAAAAGATTAAAAATTTACTAAGTAGTACAATGCTTCAAGAAAGATTGATCAGTTTGTTGCTGATGTACATGGAATGTGATGTGCTCAAATACATACGAGTAGACTTTGAAGAAGTGATTGACGATTTTGGTTATCTCAAAGCTAGATTGGCATCTCTTCAATTAACATAAATTTTTCAAACAATAACCTGCGTACAGAAAATGCTAGAAGAGTTACTTTTCCGGACTATATTATAATTACCTATTTGTTTAATGTGACTGTATACAAATAAAAACAACAGTTGAATAATAAATAAAAAATTTCGCTTATCTACTCCTTTTGCATGTTTTAATAAAATAGTCCTCTATCACAATTATAGGATCCCAATAGGTTAAAGACGACCCTGATTATTCATCATCGTTTCTTTATCTTCTGTGTGCTTCGCAGCGCGAATAACAGGAATTGCTGAACGTTCCAGCTCATATTGAATAACAGTATAAAAGAAATTTAAACTATGAAAACCCACTACATATATTCTCTAGAAAAAAAAAAAAAAAAAAAAAAAAAAAAAAAAAAAAAAAGCAAATAGAGCGGGGCGATTATACACAAGCATCGCATTCCACGTGACGTCTACATATCGCAGACCACTTTCTGTGTGGGCGAGACTTTAACTTTGTTATACATATAAGAATGGATGATACACGCACTCTAGTAATATCAAGTTTGATTTATTTTTGTATGGTTTGTTATCCCCGCGAGGTTCGACCGCCCATAGTTGTTGCCAGGGAAATTGGCGGGTTAGTGCGAGCGCGCTGTTGCCGCACTTCAGAACATTCTCGAGTAGCGCTCTCTCTCTAACACTAGAAAATGGCAACGCTTAGCGTCCTGTGTTGCCTAGTACGAGCGTCAACTCACAAACTATACTACAAGCTAACAGGCGAATTTAACAGTATAGTGAACGATTTTGTAACGATGCATTTGAAGCCATCAGCTAATACGTCTGTCCACAGCTATAGATTTTTCGCGTCTGTTTTCGTTATCCTAAGGGAGGAGCAGATGAGTCGCCGTCTAGTTGTGAAACGTGTAATCTGTGTATCTTTTGTATCTTTTTGTGGTGAAGATTGGGGACCGTGACAATATTTTCATTGGTGATTGTGATAAACAGCCCAAAATTCGTTATCACGACAGGGACATTTGAGGTGGTAGTCCCAGGATTTTGAACCTGGACCTATTTTATCACCTCGGATCAGTGTAGTGGCGATTTAAAGTGTAAGGCCATAACTCGCGTGTTCTAATTGGTGATCCACAAGCAGTTTTTTAACGCATCAAACTTTTGCAGCAAAACGTAGAATAACAATGACAAAAATTTTATACCTTTTCAGATATATTCTACTGCTTGTAAGTAATAGATTATCGAAGAAAATATTCCAGAAGTTGGACCACCTACAATTCGCGATTTACGTTTAATGTATTCACTTTTGAAGATATTGAGAATTTTCGGAAAGTGATTAATGGGAATCAAACAGATAAAAATGCGCAAGTCTCCGACGAAATGACGACGTACGTTCCCGGTTATACGCAACGACTTGGTGTGTGATTCTAGGCACGATGGAGAGAATATGCTGACGTGAGCCTGCAGTGTTGCCATTTCGATATTTATATACCAATGAGTATGATATTAGGTTTTCTTAAGGCCTTTAGATAGCTACTCGTAAATGTAAAACAGTAGCTGGTAACAATTCATGTTGGAAATGGCAGAAATACTTTTTTTCCCTCATTGACGTCTAGGTCTTTAGAGGCGGGAAAGGATGGAGGCAAGGATCGGGAAGGAATTCGGCCTACACTTTTGAAGGAAGTATGCCGGCATTCGCCTTAATTGATTTGAGGAAACCAAGGAAAATCCAAATCTGGATTCCCGGACGCGGATTCGAACCAACACACTCCCGAATGCGAGACCAGAGCGTTAACCACTCATCCACCACACTCGTTCTAGAAAAATCGTATACGAAAGTGGATCATTATTTATGGAAGAGTAAAATAGGTCGTAGGTAAAATAGATGTTGCATATAGGAAGATCAAAAAGAATTTTGGAGAAATGAAGAAAAGAGGTGTGAACATTAAAGCTGCCGATGGGAAACCTCTTTTAAGCACAGACGATAGAGCTAACCGATGGAAGGAATACATTGAGAAACTGTATGAATAGGACGACTTGAACAATAGCGCAGTGGAAAAGGAAGGCGATGTTAACATTGATGACTTGGGAGATCGTGTTTTAAGGACGGAATTTAATAGAGATCTGAATGACTTGAAAGCAAATAAGGCAGTTGGAATCGATGAGATCCCTGCAGAAATTCTTAAATCCCTAGGAGAAGAAGGAATCGAAAGATTATTCAAGCTGATATCAAAAAGTTATGAAACAGGAGAAATATCAACTGATGTTTAATTAAAAAAAATCATCTTCACACTTCCGAAGAAAGCACAAGCCGACAAATGTGAGAATTATCCCACCAGTAGTCTAACAACACATGCTTCAAAATTACTGACCAGAATAATATACAGAAGAATGGAAAGGGTAGTAGAAGACATAGTAGGTGAAGATCAGTTTGGGTTTAGGAAAAATTGCTGTACAAGGGAAGCAATTCTGTCTTTAACATTAATACTTGAAGGGCGGATCAAGAAAAACAAAGATACATTTAAGGCATTTGTTAATTTAGAAAAAGCTTTTCATAATGTTAGGTGGGACAAGATGTTCAAAAATTTTAAAGAAGTCAGGTCTAAAATATCGAGATAGAAGAATACTTTATAAACTATATAATAATCAAGTGGCTGTAATAAAAGTAGAGAATAACGAGACACATGCATCAGTTAAAAAGGTTGTGAGACAAGGCTGTAGTCTATCCCCGTTAATATTCAACTTGTATGTAGAAGAAGCAATGAAGAAAGTCAAAGAAAAATTTTCAGGTGGCATAAGTGTTCAGGAAGAAAAAATCAGTATGCTACGATTTGCTGATGACATTGTCTTGTTAGCAGAAAGGGCTATTGAGAAATTACTGAATGGCATGAACAAAATACTATAGGAAGATTTTGACTGAACATAAATCAAAGCAAGACAAAAGTGATGAAATGTAGTAGGTATGATGCCAATACTAGAAGATTAAATATAAAAATAGGATCGAATGCAATTGGAGAAGTAAGTGAACTCTGTTACTAGGGAAGCAAAATTACAAACGATGGCCGAAGCAGGAATGATGTTAAAAAGCAGAATGACAGTAGCAAAAAGAGCCTTAATGAAAAAGAGAAATCTTTCAGTTTCAAATATTGATCTAGAAATTAGAAAAAAAATTAAAACTCTATGTGTAGAGCACAGCACTTTACGGTAGCGAAACATAGATCTTTAGGAATACCGGAAAGAAAGAAACTTGAAGCATTTGAAATGTGGTGCTACAGAAGAATGCTGAAAATTAAGTCGGTAGACAAAGTAAGAAATGAACGAGTTTTGGAAACGATGAGTGAGGAATGAAATTTGCGGCAGAAGCTTACGGAAAGAAGAGACAGGCTGGTAGGTCATATTCTGAGACATGCTCGATTGGTTAATTTACTGGTGGAGGGAACAGTAGAAGGTAAGAACTGTAGAGGAAGACAGAGATTAGAATATTTGAAGCAGATAATAGAGGAAGTGGGTTGTAACGGATATATAGAGATGAAGAGGTAGCACAATAGCACAAGATAGGAAGGGATGGAGGATTGCATCAAGCCAGTCGGGGGGGGGGGGGAACTTCAACAAGACTATTTGAAAAATGCCCCTTGTTCGTGATGATGAAAGTGTGATGCTTGTTTTACTTAAAGTTGTCGAGGGCGAGAAGCTCTGTACATTAATTTCAGAAGTTTACAATCAAAGGAGTACCTTCTAATTACGGCAACTGACAAACACAGTTTGTCTGTGAAAACAGCTCAGCTTTGGAAACCGTAGTATTTGATTCATGGGTTTCAGACAAATAGCTAACACAATGAAAAATCTTGTACTTTTCTGTTCGATTACTGTAACGTAACAGGAGTTTAATAAGGCTTTAAGACCTAAACTGTGAAGTCGCCGTATTGAGTCGAAAACGATCCCTCCTCGTGTTTAGTATTTATGCTCAGTGTGTGAGTCTAACACAAAAAGTTTAAAGACTAATTTACACCGATCAGCCAGAACATTATGACCACCTACCCAAAAGCCGGTATGTCTTCCTTTGGCACTGATAACAGTGGCGACGCGTCTTGGCATGGAAGCAATGAGGCCTTGGTAGGTCGCTGGAGGGAGTTGGCACCTCATCTGCACACACATGTCACATAATTCCCGTAAATTCTGGGCGGAACGGCGATGAGCTCTGACGCCACGTTCAATCACATCCCAGATGTATTCGATCGGGTTCAGATTTGGTGAGTTGTGGGGTCAGCACATCAATTAAAACTCGCCACTGAGTTCCTCGAACCACTCCATTACACTCCTGGCCTTGTGACATGGCGCATTGTCTTGTTGAAAAATGCCATAGCTGTTGGGAAACATGGTTGTCATGAAAAGGTGTACGTGGTCTGCAACCAGTGTACGATACTTATTGGCCGTCATGGTGCCTCGCACGAGCTCCACTGGAGCCATGGATGGATGCCCACGTGAATGTTCCCCAGAGCATAACTGAGCCGCCTGCAGCTTGTCTCTATCTCGCAGTACAGGTATGAAGAAGCTGTTCCCCTGTAAAACGGCGGATTCGCAACTTCCCATCGGCATAATGAAGAAGGTATCAGGATTCATCAGCCCATGCAATGCTCTGCCAGTGCTCCAACGTCCACTGACAATGTTCACGTGTCCATTTCAGTCGTATTTGCCGATG
Organism: Vandiemenella viatica; assembly: GCA_031002005.1. Taxonomy (NCBI): domain Eukaryota; kingdom Metazoa; phylum Arthropoda; class Insecta; order Orthoptera; family Morabidae; genus Vandiemenella; species Vandiemenella viatica. The sequence goes on along the minus strand of CM061921.1, from coordinate 92,843,984 downwards.
TTGTGGTGTTAACATTGGCACATGCATAGGTCGTCGGCTGCGGAGGCCCAGCGTTAGGAGTTTTTGGTGCACTGTGTGTTCAGACAGACTTGCATTCTGCCCAGCATTAAATTCTGATGTTAGTTCCACCACAGTTCGCCGCCTGTCCTGTTTTACCAGTCTGCCCAGCCTACGACGTCCGACATCTGTAATGAAGGGTCACCCCAAACCCCTCGACGTTTGGACGTGGTTTCACCTTGCTTTCACCACTTGTCGAAGACTCACCACAGCACATCTCGAACACCCGACAAGTCGTTCAGTTTCCGAAATGCTCGTGCTTATCCTCCGGGCCATCACAATCTACCCTCGGTCAAACTCAAATAGATCGCGCGCCTTCCCCATTCTAAACACGGATATCACGCTCACTGATACTACATGCACCGTGAGTGTGTCTGACTAGCAGTCATTCCTCGTCAGGTGACGCTGCTATCGCCTGGACGGTTTTATATCGATTGTAGGTAGGTACTCATAACGTTCTGGCTGATCAGTGTATATAGTATCGTCGGAAATCAGCTGCTCACTTATCAAGAACTGCAAAGTGTTGTAGTTCAGATCGAAAGCATAAAAGAATTTAAAATTAAAATTTGTAGATCCCATAGTAGACAGGAGGAAGCATTTATCACTCAAATTATGTAAGATAATTAAAAATAAAAAAAATAAAAATGGGTAATTAGATGGTTAAGGGAATTGCCACTGATGCGTGTGCTTCATCGCAATTAAATTAAATGAATATGCGGCCTTTGGGTGTAGTGTCGTCAGATCCATACCAAGAAGTTATTATACCTGTACATTTTTTGATACCAACTTTCCAAAATACCTACCGGCGGTGGACATGTCTGGTTGTAATTTGAATCAACGTAAGAAGTTGTTGGATCAGTTGGTACAATCTTTCTGGAATAGATGGCTTCTTGATTATCTGCACACTCTGGTTAGCTAGGCCGAAATGGTAATAACTTTGTCCAGTTGGGTTCCGTTGTAATCTTGGGACACGATGATTCCCCTATTTCCTTGAATTGGAGCTTAGGGGTACTTATCAAAACATACCATGGTTCAGACAGTGTTTCGATTCAGTAAGCTTTCGTGATTCGGATTCCTCGTTAAACTATAGGTCCCCTTTAGGTTGTGTGGGGAGGAAAGGAACTAGCCGTCTTACCTTTGGAAAGCTAATCTTGGTGTTCAACCCAAAGGTTGGTTGGACCATCACGATGGAGGTAAACTTGGCCAGGTATTGGACGTAGAGTGGCCAGTTCCTTTACTTACCTATACTAACCAGGTAATTCTATCGGGTAAAAGAGACCTAGATTTTAACGTGTAATTCGATGCACGGAAGTTTCCTTGCGTACTTCACATTACACAGAAAGCTGTGCCAGAGGTGGAGGTCGGATTAGGAGCCTATGAAAATCCCCGGTGGGGATTCGAACCGCGGACGTTTAGCTCTCTAGCCACCACGTACCTCTGATACAAGGCTTGTATGCCTCCTTCTGTAAGGTCCAACGAACCTTCAGGTTGACAGCCACGCTTCGCTGTAACTAACGCAGTAATTGAAATTGTAATTACTACTAATCAGCTACACGAAAATCTAAATTTTTATAAACCACTGATGTTTATAGTTAATAACTTTCAGCATTTCGTATTGCGTAAGGAATATCGTGCTGCAGCCACCAACTTTGCTGAAAGTCAAGATCAGCAAATAAATGACCCAAGTGGGCCCTCTTGAATGCCTAATGTTTTGGAATTGGAATTTTTCTGAACATTTGGTGCAATTACATTGACCGAACACCGAGAATTTCCATCCAGTGGGTGATACGTCACCTGCAGCTGGTCTGGCCGATGTTTTCGCGGAGTATCGAATAATTTATCGGTTGCCAGAGTACTCCCACTTTGCCCTATTGTCATTGAAATCAGCTTGTCCGACGGATCTGAATACTATCTGCTACTGTAGTATGTATTAGAAGGTGGAAGAGATTCCTGTTGTTTACGAAGTAAATTTCCAGCTAATGGCCGAAGGAATAATACGTTCAAAAGCATGTTAGCATTGGGAAAACTTCTTCTTCATAATCGGCAGTGACCTTTGACTCAGAGGTTTTTACAGCTGCATGTTTCGAAGTACTGAAGCTTAAGGAATACGATAAAGAAAAAACAATAAAGCATTCGAAGTGTGGTGCTGTACAAGGATGTTGAAAATTAGGTTGGCAGATTAATCACGGAATGAAAGGGGAAATAATGGGTGAGCTAAGAAGTTTGTGGAAGAGTCTTACAAAAAGTAGGTACGGGATAACGGACCACATTGATAGGTCAACAATAGAAGACTGTAAACAGCTGCAGGGTGATCTAGATAGGATAACTAGCTGGGTGAGTCAACATGGGATGAAGATAAATGCAAAGAATAGTCAGCTTATTAGATACACAGATAAAAAGCTAAAGGTTGATTACGATTATAAAGTTGGGAAGGAGCTGCTTATTGAAGACTCGAAATGGACCTTGGAATTACATTTCATAGCAAACTTAACTGGCCGGGACACATTGGACAGGTGGTAGGGAAAGGGTTCAAAATCCTTCACCTGTTGGAAAGAGTGAAGAGGGGATGCACTAGAGAAGTAAGGGAATTGGGGTACAAAACTTTGGTCAAACCACTGCTGGAATATGGTGGTGTAGTATGGATCCACATTTTGGGTATCAAATACAGGAGTTGGAGGGGGTGCAGAGAAGGGCTGCCAGGTTTGTCTCTGGAAATTACCGCAAAACACAATCGGTAACTAATATGATAAAGGAGCTGGAGTGGGATGCATTGGAGGATAGAAGGAGGGTGAAGAGCGTCACACCGAGCGTGGTGGGTGAACGGTTAACGTTCTGGCCTCGCATTCGGGAGGATGCGGGTTCGAATCCCCGTCCGGGCATCCAGATTTGGGTTTTCCATGGTTTCCCCAAACCACTCCAGGCGAATGCCGGGATGCTTCCTTCAAAAAGGACATGGCCGAATTCCTTCCCGTTCCTTGTGCACACTCCCATCCCCCCTCTAATGACCTTAACCGTCGACGAGGCGTAAAGCAATAAGTAAAAAAATAAAAAAATAAATAAAAAGAGAGTCATGGGACTGTACAAAGCCTATACTGGTGATGAAGCATGGAAATATGTTGGTGGGAAAATTAAGAGAGGTGCTTGGTACGGTAAGGTTGACCATGACCACAAGCTGGCACTTGATTTCAGGCATAAGGGTGTGGGAAAATTTTCTTTCATAGGAAAGGGAGTGAGGGACTGGAATAAATTGTCAAGAGAAGTGATGAATAACTTAACGGATACACTAAAAGAATATAAAGTAAAAATTAGTAGAGGGCAAAAGTTGGTTGGAAGGGGAAAAGGAGGGGGTGTAGGGAGATTGCCACCGGAGCGGGCGCTCCATCGCAACTTTATCAAGTATTATTATAAGAATATAATAAGTAAAGAAATAAACTGAGCACATCGGCTGGAATGGGTATGTTAAGATGAAGAGATTAGATAATAGTGAGAACAGATATAGGTTTGTATTAAACTATTCAAAAGACTGTTAGGAATGGGTATGTTAAGATGAAGAGATTAGATAATAGTGAGAACAGATATAGGTTTGTATTAAACTATTCAAAAGACTGCTAAAAAATAAACTTAATTGACAATCCGAAGGTTGGTTGCATCCTCCCGAAGGAGGCATACTAAGCCATTGTGTCAGTGGTAGAATGGCTGTTCCTTTCCTGTGGGACCTACAGTTTAACATGGAATCCGAACCACGGAACGACCTGGCATAGCTCATATGATCAAACACAGCTCTCAAATATTCCTGCACCAAACGGGATTTGAACCCCGAGACCGGAGCAACGAACGTTTGAAAGCATGAGCCTTAACCATTGAGCTACGACCCAAAAAAAAGGGCGTTAAATTCACTGTTTTATACTACCGGACAGCTAGGCTAAGCATATTGTAGTCATAATGGAAACGAACAGCCCTGCAGCATGCCTATCGGTGGTCGTTATCACGTTTTTATGCGGTTTTCTGGAATCATGACAAATGCTTCGACGACCAACCAATTTCCGACGCAGACAGTATATATTTCACAGACACCTCAATATTCATACAAATGATGACACGGTACCTCTGTCCCTGAATATCTCCATGTTAATTCAGAGATCAGTGACATGATTTATAACAAGACAAATCTTAACAGCGTTGTGATATAAAAAAAGAGAAGACACGAAACTTATGATACGTTTATGAAACACTTAGAAGATAGGATTACTTGTCCCCACAAGAACTCTATGAACAGTTTATGAATAAGTTTTCATGGTACAATGTTCTTGTACTGATATGACAAGACGGAATCATCACTTAATCAAAAATGACCACAGTCACAGCTGGATTTCAATTGGAAATCGACGAAGACCGATTTTGTTAAAAGAAATGTAAGTTATTCTAAAGTTTGATTAAAATCTTGTGATTGACGTCGTTTTAATTAATGTTTTGTATATTTACAAATTACTACTTGCATGTTATGTCATAATGGTTACAGACTTATAAAGATAAATTCCTAAGTATGTAATATTGTTTAGATATGAATCAACAGTTTCTAGAACATTTACAGTACCACTTATTACTCATCACCATAATAATTAAAATGTGAAAACATTATTGAATTGAGCAGTCAAGGAATTTAATTTTTTGTTATTTTTAACTATTTATTAGAAGGTAACAGTTTTCAATAATTAAATTGAAAATTCCATGCAAAACAAATGTGGAAATGTCGAGTAATAAAAATCTATTGCAAAATATATTTTCTAGCGCACCAAAAACTGTCTCTTAAACTACTGTTGGGATTTGATCTGCTAAAAGCTTAGAGTACATATATAACATTTCTTAAAGTGATTCTTTTTTTCGTCTTTGGTCTTGACGATCTATACATTACATCTTATATGTACAGTGAGATTATAGTCATGAGCGTATAGGATTTCTCACTAACAAAGTTCTTTTTCTGTAAAACCCCTTTCTATCTAGGATAACTCAGAGATCCGATATAATCCCGTATCGTTGTGGCATATTATTAAAGATTCAAAAACTTAACGTTGTCCATAACCCGAAGGTCAATAGATCTTTCCGAGTGAGGAATACTGAGTGTTAGATTTAGGGCACCATAATTCCTTTACTCCAGGAAACGTGAATCCCAGCTCCTGGGCGTCCTGGCTTAGCTGATATGAACAAAGCAAAGATTTTAAAACTTCCTGGGTGCACCGGGGTGCGAATCCAATTCCTTGAATTCTAAAAGCGAGCGCCTTATCCACTGACGTACTAAACCTCAATTAGTGAGATACATATAGTCTATTGCATAATAATAACATTACTTTTTCATAATATTTTATTTCTCAGCCGAAAGCTGACGTCAAGTGGTACAACGAGAGCAACAAAAAGGAAGGTCATAAAAGATACAAATATTTCGTCCTTCTGCTAGTTGATAAGACTGTATGAGCCTCGTGGCTGACAACTCAGTACGCAGTTTTAAGTATTCATCAAATTGCATGTTCTAGCTGGCCACCTTTAACAAAAAAATAATTAATTGTAAAACGGTGAATATGAGAAGAAGCTAATAAATTATCTTCTTCTCCTTCACCACATTTTTCCCAACATACTGGCATCAGTGGCCTTCGAGGAGTTTCACTCACCGTTGGCATGGTGAAATTTGGAGGTATGGTTTTACGGCCGCATGAGAAGGATTTTATACCTACTGCCAGGCCGTACTAAATATTAATGGAGGATGTGAATTGCTGCCATCTATGAAAGGTATAATTATTTTCAGCGTGTGATAAGTGTATTTTTTGTTTGTGAAATGTGAGATGACCGTCCCGGTATTCACCTGGATGGCTGCGGAATACTGCAGTCAGGACTGCTGGTACGCAGAGCCCTTGGCTCGTGCCCGGTCCGTTGTACCTCCCGTGCGGCGCCTCAGCGAACTGAGCTACACTGACGAGTAAGAAACTAATAAAGTATAGTCACAAATAAAGACCCCCCTCGAGACCGAAGTCGTTAAGACGGTGCGACAATACCTTGTGTTTGGTGTATAGTCAGGTGTTTCGAGTCCCGATGATGGAAGAAATTTTTATCGTTCGATACTTGAAAACATTGTAGGAGAGGAGCACCTAATGCTAAGTCCCACACCTCTCCACACTGGAAATTACGCGAACGCCGGTTGAATATTATCAGCGTTATCCAGTTAAAATAAACATCGGCCTGTATGGTGGGATCCATGCTGAGCGACGAAGGCAGTCTTCGTAAGAGCTAATCAACTCGGAGGCTAGATAAGCCTTGAGTTCGTCTGGCCGAAGATGTCGTAACAGTGGACAGTCTGTCAGCAGCATGGCGAAGCTCAGCATCGATTTACCCGACATCGAGGCAAGTTACTGACCAGTATTGTTGTTCTTATATCACTGCTCTTTTTATTTTCTCGATATGAGGCGGCATAAAGAATTGCAGTCGCATATGTTATGAGATTTTCATTTGAAAGAATATTCGCATTTTGCAGTTCCTTGAAACAATCTTGACTGTATTCGATGTCTTACTGAATATTTCTTTTATATGTTTCTATGAGAATGATAACATGAGTAATAATTAATCTATCTAAAAGAATTTTATCCATGATGGATTGGTGGAACTTCCGCGACTGTGATGTCAAATATGGGTTGTAAAAAATACAGCAACCAGTCACAATATGATGTTGTTTATTAAACCATTACCGGTTTCGAGCTATACCTGCTCATCTTCAGATCATATTGTGACTGGTTGCTGTATTTTTTACAACCCATATTACTATCTAAAAGAATTTTTAAATGACGATTCAGTTTATGACGAAAGTTAAAGTAACCAGTATTTAGTGCTGATAAAATTTTGATTCTTTTACAATAATTTAAATAGTTTTGTTTAGGACAGTCATGTACTTTGATTATTCGACAAAACTGTGAGAAATTCACACGAAAACATTGCAGTGGTATGTGTTTAATTGACAGAAATAACAGCTTTGAATGTTCTGATACTTATGTCATCCTTCGTATTTTACAACTGCGGAAGTTGTTATAGGTACGTGACCGCCATGCAAAATTATAATTGAAAAAAGATAGGTCACTCGTATATAAAATCTAAACTATCGTTTAGTTATCTAAGGCTGGTACTGGACTGTTAATTTTACCAACAATCCGTCGGATAGACGTGATGGTTTGTTTTTTTCTTTCGCAGTATGTTGCGACTGTATATAATTCCCATTTACTATTATGATTTACAAATTCTAATTATAAATTCCTTAAGCGTTTTTGGAAAATAATTCAAGGCCTTTTTGAGTTAGCCAAAACGCGTTCTGGCTAGTTCTTTTTTTTTTTTTTTTTTTTTTTTTTTTTTTTTTTTTTTTTTTTTTTTTTAAAGTGCTATAACGCGAATAACGTGTTGTGGCCATTTTTAAGAAACCAGAACGAGTTGTGGTCATTTTTTTTTTCGCTTTTTAAGCTGTTTCGTTCTTTGAGCGTAATATATATATAACGACAACTATGATAGTATAACGACAATTGGCACTGTACTAGGGTTGCCAACCGTACTTTAATATTGTACTGTATTTCGGGTATGCGTACTATATACTGTAGAAAAAATATATATTACACGAAAATACTATATTTAAGATGGGTGGATCAAATTTTTTTGCAACACTGAAACTAATAACAAACAAATCCATTATTCTGTAAAATCTGTAAACACACATTATGATTTATCTTTTGAGTGATGCGATGTGCCAACTGAACTGTCATATTTAGTTTCCATACGGGTTTTCGACGTTAAACATGAAGGGATTTTGTAAGACCTGGAATACTAACAGTAGTTTAACGGTTAAATATCAGAATAACTATTACTGTAATCCAAAGCTTTACACTTAATTTCGCTTTCATGTAAACATGGTGAATTTGCATTGTAGCTACATCATATTATATGGAAAACTACCAACTATTGTTTACAATACGTAGCCGCCACAGATAAATACGGTATTTCACCTGATCCTGCAATACGTAATAATGTTAAACAGGTGTAAGTCTATCCCGGTTATAAGAAACCAGGAATAAACGTAACTCGTGGAATAATAACTTATTAGTTATTTAAATTTTGATATCGCCTCCGACCAGACTTTGGTAAACGATTTGCGTTAGTCTTTCACGTTACGTCAGTCGCAGTGGAAAAATCATGTTAATTAAGGAGAAAAAATGTAAATTGCTGTCATAACATGAAAACTCGTACATTACATTAAACTTGGTACATTAAAACTCGTTGTGTCTATGCACCTGTTGTTACAGTTAGTTACTGCAACTGGAATTTATCACCCGTTTCAAAAAAGTCAAGCGATGAACGAATTGAATCTGTTTTCGTAAAATCGATTTCCACCGATTTCCTAGGTATGTTATTAATACCAAGTAACTTAATATCTAATATTACATAACAAGTCTGGATATTCACAGGATACCTTCTTTAACAGTAGCAACGTTTCGGCAATAAATAAGATTTCGACAGTAAATAACGTTTCGAATTCACTCGGAGCTCGCCACACAATGCACATGCGCCTTCATGCGAATGATCTCCAAGACTACAGCCGAAAAGGCGATAAACAAGCGCGGCGCAGCACCAGAAAGTGCTCATGATGGAACGAGTTGTCATTTTCTTGATTCTAGTCACTCGACTCTGTTACGACATATGAATATTCGTAACGCTGAACCTCTTACGTTTATAAACTCTTTTTGATAGTTATTGTGTTAATATAATACGTGAACAGCAAGCTGGGTTTTGTATAATTTATTTTGTGGGAAGGGTTAAGTTGTATTAATGTGCCGGGTTTTTATTTTTAGTGCAGACGATCTATTGCTGCATTTTACATGTTTATAGTTACAACAGTCGAAATGAATCAAGAAGGAATATTCAATGTAGAGGAGAAACACAATTCAGTTCTATGATATAGAGAACGTCATTTAATGAATAAGTCAATTATTTAGAACTAAAAATAATTTGTAAAATTTCTGAAGTAAGCCATTTTCTCTTGTCTCTTAAGCTATGACCACGTGGATCTGTTGGTAGAGCATCTATGTGCGGTTTTGACGAGCGAGATTTTGAAAAACCGCGGGAGGCGAGGGCTTTGGGCACTTACGCCACACAACCAACTTTAGTACTGCACAACTCTGTCAAAGTAAAGAAATCATATCACGAGGTATTTTGTTTCGACGTATCATATAGATACCGCGAAACGAATTCAGCACTTTACTTAAAGGTCTCGTGACCTAGGCTGGACTCGAACCGGTGACTTTAAAAACTCGAGGTTACAGCGATAGACCTAAAGCTCGCAGGACAGGCCCGACCAAGTCGGGTGGTTTTTTTTTTTTTTTTTTTTTTTTTTTTTTTTTTTTTTTTTTTTTTTTTTTTTTTTTTTTTTTTTGCTGAATATTCACAACGGCATCCCGGGATCCATCAGCCTACCATCGCCCATCGGCCATGTCACTTCCGTCTCAAGTGCCGAGGAATCATAAAGGGAAAATAGAAATCTAGCTTCTCCAAACACACCATGGATTGGATAGCTCGTGGAGGGGACTAATCCATGACTGGTAAGCAGAAATAATCCTTTTTTTTTTTTTTTTTAATAGAATATTGAAGATGTTATTTCATATAGCTCTTATTTACAAATTAACTAAATTCTAGTACACATATATTGACTTCTCTCTGGCAATCTTCGAAAAAAAGTTTACTTTCCCCAACCAGTGGGTATCAATCCACTGCGTACCTAGACATTATAACAGATTTTCACGATTTAGCGGTACTTGGATTCCAAATATAACAGATAGTACTAAAATGATATTATTTTACAGAAAGTTGTGGCTAACAGCCGATGTCGTATACACTACTTAATATCGATTGTCTGATGGTTATCTTTTTAGCGTGAGAGAACTAACAAGTAACAACATCCTTCGCTGATTAATAGTCAAATCAATAATTATTCCGGCAAACAATGCTGTAGGCCAACGAATGGCTATTTTTATTTTATATTTTTTTCCCTTCACTGACTGTCATGCTGGTGGGTAGCTGATGTGTGACGTGGGAATTTTCATTGTGGCTTAGTAAATAAAAAAATCACGAAAGTCACTCTTGACACAGGGTTTTCTGTCAAATACTTTATTTTTAAATTTTTATTTTTGCTTATGCATTTATGCCTTGTCGATGCGACAAGGCGTAAATCCATTAGCGGGAGAGGACTTAGGATAAGGAATGGGAAGGAATTCGTCCAAGACCTTATGGAGAAACCATCACCTGGAATGATTTAGGGAAATCATGGAAAACCAAAATCTGGATGGCCGGATGGGGATTCGAACCCGCGTTCTCCCGAGTGCGAAGCCAGAGCGTTACTGCAAAAACTCTGCTTTTTCAGGATCAAAATCCGTTTGTTATGGTTTCGTCTTCTGGCTGTGCCGTACAACCGAAAAGCCAATTAAGTTGCCAAAGGATGTTACAGCCATTCCGACTAAGACTTTCGGGAATGTGGAAAAATCATTGGGCTGAACATATGAGAAGAAGAAAATCAAACCAAGTTTAGATGAGAACGTAAAGATGTCACCGAACAGGAATATGGGAAAAGGAATTATCGATCAGCTACTATAATTACAATTATCAGGCTCTTTTCGCCGTGAGCACCTAGGCTAAGCTTAGACAGAAGGTAGCATTCACTTTTTACCCTCATAATAGATCGTTTACAGTCAACATGTCGATAAACTCCATCAGAAAATTAAAGCAGAAATATGACGTATACCAAGGTAATGTCCTGAACGCTCGTCGGAATACGTGGGTATTGTATCAACACTAATTTTAGTAGTTACATATCTTCGAATCATGTTGGACATTGGTTTAAATCATTAATGATTCTGAGAACAGCTGTAGCTGTGAGTTTATCACCTTACCGTCAATTTGCGTGGGAAAGATTGTATAGTACATCTACTGCCTTGATGTACAATAAAAACATAGAGTAGCTATAGTATTTCTGAGTATCGTCTTCACATTATTTATCACCACCATTAACATATGTTTCCTATTGTTCAGTTTTTCCTTTGTTACATCAAGATTCCTCTGCAACCAGACAGGCAATGGTATCTTTTATCAAGCCTTTTGTTGTATAAGTAAGTACGTCACATAAAGTCCTTGACCGGTGGAAAACCTAAATGTAAATATGGAAATATCTGATATCATATTTTCGCCGTGTTTCTGTTACACAAACTAGCCTCTTTATTCGCATTCCTCGCATTCCACTTGACCCGAAACAATCGAAACTAATTTGGTGAAACCCTCCTTTCCAGGCTAAGATTTGGAAGCAAATGCCAAAAATTACGTGATTAGATATACTCATGTTAATGTATTGTTCTCTTCGGTCTTCTATATTTTTTTCAAGACTAATTGAGTACAAGTTACCCTGTTATAAATGTCTGCAAGACTTCGTGGTATAACCCTCATTAGCAACTGAAACCATTGCTGAGCTGCCAATATTCTTTAACGCGTAACATCAGTTGCTTGTCTGGAAATGATTACAATACGGTATGGTTTAATTATAATTGCAATCCATTTGTAATCACAGATCTCAGATATCAAATTTTTTGTTTTGTTTTGTTTTTACATTTTCCCATTTTTACTTTGGAAATGTTTCTCAGTGTGTCTTCGCTTGAACAAATTTAATTTGTTTTGCTCGGCGCCAGTTCTAATTTAACAATATGCCCCAGTCAAGCGACTATATTACAGCGTTTCTCCTTTTTCAAATCTCATGTTGGGAATTCCATTGTGCGATAAGAAGAAGGTCGTAAACGAAGGCCGCTATTCAAGAACCATCTATAGGATATTCTTCTCATATTCAAAATCACGGGAGGACGGCGGTTCGAATCCCCGTCCGGGCATCCAGATTTGGGTTTTCCATGGTTTCCCCAAATCACTCCAGGCAAATGTCGGGATGCTTCCTTCAAAAGGCCATGGCCGAATTCCTTCCCATTCCTTGCCCCCATCCTTTCCCGTCTCTAAAGACCACGTTGTTAAAAAGGGACGTTAAACTGTTAAAAAAAAAATAAAAAATAAAAAAAAATTCAAAATCACGAGGATCCACCAATGTTACCTTTCAGATATACAAGAGGGCTTTCAACTGTGTTTGTAACAACAGTATTTTTCACATGATTTCATTAGTTATCATTGAAAATTCCCACCGAGCGTGGTGGGTGAACGGTTAACGTTCTTGCCTCCCATTCGGGAGGACGTGGGTTCGAATCCCTGTCCGGGCGTCCAGATTTGGGTTTTCCATGGTGTCCCCAAATCACTCCAGGTGAATTCCGGGATGCTTCCTTCAAAAGGCCATGGCCGCATTCCTTCCCGTTCCTTGTCCCCAATCCCATCCGGTCTCTAATGACCTCGACGTCGACGAGGCGTGAAGTAAAAAAAAAAAAATATATCCCTTCCAGTTTGAGAGTAATTTCAAAATATTTGTGTTAAACCTCTGTTATATCAATCTTACCTATCCCAGCTAAGAATCAAGGACATCGGAGATTTTCAAAAGCCTAGTAAACATAAAGTAACATGACCACATGTAAGAATGGAGACTTTTCCTGCGTATGCCTGCAATGGAGTCTTCACGGGTGTACCGCCCGATTGTGTTGTCAAAACGCTATATTTCGATGACTAGATCCGCCGTCTTCCTCAGCTGCGAAAACATCTGATCATCAGCCGATCAGCAGACCATCACAGGCGGATCTGGTTATCAAAATATAGTATTTTCGCATCACAATCCGGCGGTACACGCGTGCTGTATTAAAACTCAGTTACATTAGATTTACTTATACCATCTAAGAGTAGAAGATTCTAGAGAGGGTACTTGAATTGCAGTCTTCGCTTACGACCTTCTTCTTATCGCTTAATGGAATTCGCGACATAAGATTAGAGTAAACATGAACGCATAGGCACTCAACTGGGTAATACTTTGGCTTTGTCACGATTTATTTATTAACATACCAGCAGTTACGCACAACTGGTTCGTGCGGTCTGTTAATGTGCATACCTCCCAATATCAAGAGCTAGATGATCCACGGCCCGTGTGGCTCACTGAATGCTAATTCTTTAATTTAATTTAATTGTGATGGAGAGCACGCTCCGGTGGCAATTTGCCTACACTCACATTTTTCTCCTTTCGTGTACCAACCTACCTTCGCCCTCTACAAACTTCAACTTTATTTTTTTTGCGTTTATGGTAAATTAGTCATTATTTCTATTGGTAAATTATTCCAATCCGTGACCCCATTACCTGCAAAAAAAAAAAAAATCTTTTACCCACCTCTTTGTGCCCGAAATCGAGTGCCAGCCTGTGGCCATGTATACCCTCCTCCTATCTCGCAATCAGGGCCGGCGTCATTAGGGGGGGGGGAGGGTAAAGCGGGTTAAAAGTACCCGGGCCCACCGGCTGATGGGGGGCCCCGATCACCGACTGTAGGGGCCCCAGGCCATGAATCCAAGAATCCGCCCATTACGCCCGGCCAGTTTGTGTAGAGCTAAGGAAAAAAAAAAAAAAAAAAAAAGGTCGGCCATTCGGTTACTGATTGTATTTTGCGGTAATTTCCAGAGACAAATCTAGCAGCCCTTCTTTGCACTTCCTCCAACTCCTGATTTGATATCCAAAACGTTGGTCGCATACTACACCACCGTATTCAAGCAACGGTCTGACCAAAAAGTTTTGTAACCCAATTCTCTCACTTCTCTATTGCATCTTCTCATCACTCTCTGCAACAAGTGAAGGATTTTGAAACCTTTTCCTACTACCTGTCCAATCTGTCCTTCCCAGTTAAGCTTGTTATCAAATGTTATGCCAAGGTATTCACATTTCCCCACCTCATAATCAGAATCAATCTTTAATTTTTTTATCTATGTATCTGATAAACTGACTCTTCTTTGTATTTATCTTCATCCCATGTTCACCTACCCAGTTAGATATCTTTTCCTAATCACCATGCTGCTGTTCACAGTCTTCTACCGTTTTGATACTTACGAATAGCATTACGCTATCTGAAAACAACCCAACTTCTGATAGTAAACTATCAACACAATCATTCATCAGAATAATGAATTTCAGTCCTCCGAATGCGCTACCCTGTGGCACTCCCATTTTCATTCCCGTTTTTTTAATACTGTATGTCCTACCCTGACGTTTTGATTTCTACCTTTCAAGAATTCTTCTACCCAGCAAATCACTTTTTCATCCGCTCCAATAGGTTTTACCTTATTTACCACCATTTTATCGCTTACTCTATCAGAAGCCTTTGAGAGATCTAGTGCTACACTATCAAACAGGCCTCCCTTATCCATTTCATCCGAACTCGTATCTTGCATATATCGTATTAATTGAGATTCCCATGAATATCCTTGCCTAAAGCTATATTTTCGACTTGAATCCTCTTTTGGATGAAAGGTTTCCAAAACAAACTGTAACACCATTCTTCCAAATAATATGGTTTAGTTTGTATCCTGAAATCACGATAAATATTTCGTCTGCAAAAAGTAACTATCTTTTAAATATATAATAATTTATGGACACAACTATCTTAATTCCTCAGTTTTTCAACGGCACATTATAATAAAACATAACTTGCTCTACACGTGTGAACCACCGACTGTACATTCATTTAAATCGCATTAAATCTGACCATAGGGTTTTGCGGGAATCACGTTCAACAAAAAATTGTCTTAAATTTATCAGCTTCTTGACGTCGAATCAAAATAAAGCATACCCTAATTTATCCGCTGCGTGACGAGCTGTACATTAATCAAAATCCGACCAGCAGTTTCTACGTGAATAACGTTCAACGAATAACTGACTGATACCAATTTCTTTGTTTTTCATTGCATCAAGATGAAAGACACCGTAGGGGCACGGGATGTGACTTAATCGAAACCTCTACTATTACTATTACTATTACTATTACTATTACTCCGCGATTCACTAAAAGTGTTTGGCGGAGGGTGCATTGCACCTATCAGGAAAGGTAATGGTTTGGAAGGGATATACGGGATATGGCAGGTGGCGCCCTTGGGCTATTGTGAGGAACCATCCCAGCATTCGCCTGGAGCGATCTAGGGAAACCATGGAAAACCCAGATCAGGATGGACCTCATCCAAATGTGTCCAGTATTTTTTTTTTTTTTTTGTGAATCCAGTTCAACGAAAAATTAATAAAAACTTGATAAATTTCTCAACTTTTCTGCATTACATCAAAATGAAACATACCCTGTTTTACACTACGTACCACGTGCTGTATATTAATCGAAACCGCCTGCATCAAAATACGACCAGTTTTGCGTGTGTGTTAATTGCGTTCAAAGAAAAATAGACACCAACTTGTCAAGTTTCTCAGATATTCGACACTACATCAAAATGAAACAGACACTATTTTATCGGCGAGAACAAGTGCTATCCGTTAAACGAAACTAGGTCAAAATTTGGAATTTCAGCTTGTTTTATTTGATTATGATTCAAAGTTTTGTCCCTAGTGTTTTCTCCTGCCTCCATCGATGCGACACTGATAACATGATATCTTTATCAGGGCTATTCGATTCAGTATTTCACTTCATACCATACACATTTATAATACTACACTAAACCTGTTCAACGAATTTAGAAATATACAATTTGTGCAATAACATGTATTTTAATCTCGAGGATAACGCAGAATAAACAATCACTTCATATCATTTACATTTACGTACATCCTTTCTCTCGAGTGCGGAATTTTCGCACAGGTCTAATAGTTTCATATATTCATATCGCCTTACGATTTCTTATTGCGACGATTCGGGAAGTCCCACATCTACCAAAAGAAGCAATTGGCAAGGAATTACAGAGCAGAGAGTTGATCCGGAAATGTTATGGACGACTTTCAGAAAAGGCTCGAAACGTGTATTCGAGATAAAGGCCATCAGTTAAGTGATATTATTTTTCGCACTTAATAAATACGTGAAAAAAAACTGTGAAAAAACATGTTTTTTTTCTGGGACATGTTTTTTTTCATAACTACTAAATTTCAAAATTTTAAGGCATTTACCGTTTAATTTGACTGTTTTAGAGTTTATACTAAGTACTTATCTTACTTTTAAATCTTCTATATCTTTCTGGTTCAGTAGAAAAAAAAATTACAAAAATATTGGTAACATTGACTGAAGTTTTCTTTTACGAAAGGGGACTTCCCGAAAAGGCTAGGTTGCGTGAGAAGGAATCCCCGTTCGGCCGTTCCCCATTGTTTGGATTGATACTCGCTATTTGAACTAGTGCTGCCAGGCCCTACAAATTTATCTGTAGACCTACGAATCTTTTCAAAAAATTAGGAAATTTAACTACGGTTTTTTGCCTCTTTTTATAACTTGTTGTGCTTTCCTTATATTCGTATACTTGTTAAACTCGCAGCGTATAGTGATAATACTGAGTCATTGTCAGTAATAATGAATAACTTCCTTGCAACCGTTGGCGTAAACCAACGATTGAAAACAAATAAAGCTCCTATTTTGTATGATAATAGATTTAAATTCAAACTTAAAAGACCGTAATACAGAACTATCGGCGCAGTCTTCATTCACAGTGTGTACTTTACTCACAATTTAAAATTGCAATTTCAAAAGCTTTTGCATGAAAAACAACCAGTAAAAGAAAATGTAACTATTTATGAAGTTCCGGTTATGGATCTAGAGGGGACAGAAGAAGAAACAGAAAATTCCAAATCCGACCGAACTAGTGTTGGTAGTACTGATATTAGTGATTGTGGTACCGACATAGAAGATGAATAAAAAATTATGTTACCTATATAGATACATTTATGAATCATTATGTGAGATATTATATGATTTAGTAAGGTTTAAAACACATATGAAAAATGTAAGTTCCATAAATAAAACTATAATTTATCAAATATATTGTATTCTGAAAAGAAAAAAAAATTAAAAAAAAATAAGGGTGCTAGGTTTTTTTCATGTTTTTTTCACAAATCTGAAAAAAAAAACTTTTTTTTCAGTTTGCAACACTAGTTAGTATAGTAGCCAGTTCCTTTCCACTGTGTGTCTATTGTTGCAGTATGTATGTAGACGACGGCGATAAATGCATGTTAAGGGATTTTTTTTTTCTGTTGTGACTGGACATTATGGCTTGTCGATGTTGAGGTAATTAAAGTCGACAAAGGATTGGGACAAGGAACGAGGAGATATTAGGCCATGGCCTTTCCAAGTAACCATCCCAGCATTCACCTAGAGTTAGTACAGGAAACAATTCAAAACCGAAATATGGGTGGACTGGTGATCGAACCTCAATCGCTAGACCTAACCGCATGCTCCCGATCTTGTTAAGCCTGGTACCTGCTCATGAGACCTACTGTTACGAAACACATTATGGGAGGCATCTAATTGTAAGTTTAACGGTCCAATCAAGAATAAAAACAGGTTGCGGTTCGAATTGTGGGCCACACGTACCATTCGTCCTGACTGCGGTTTTAAGCAGTGTCTGGCAATAATCTAGGCGAATGCTGGGTGGGTCCACAGCCTCTGCCTCATAAACAGTACATTCACAGACAGAAATACGATCGTCATACAGAACACAAGTTGCCCGTTTCGCAGACAGGTGGCACCTCTAGGGTTAAAGATCCGGACTTAACCAGTCCGGTTCTACACATGGTGGGACTTCCACTATCCCCCCCCGCCTGCCCCACCGTTCTCCTACACTAAGAGGCCAGAGTAGTCGAGTAATCAGCCAGCTGATGTTCATGTGGTCCTTAGTGGCTCTGGCGAGGGGAAAAAAAACATAGATGGCTCTGTTAAGTGTGCAACAAATCATTTACGAAGAAAAATGTTCCCAATGGTCAGGACAACTACCTCGCCTTGGAGCTGCTTTTCAGGCTGTACTACACACCCGAAAATGATCTGACATCATCGCTTTCAGTATTAAGCGTTTCCTATTATTAACAATTTCTGATTACTGCCACTTTAACAAAACAACGACCATTAACCATATTTCCTAAAAAAGATGTTCGAAGATTTCATTAAACGTAGAAAGGAACCCATTAATTGGTTTTCGTAACTTCTTGTTACAATTACATACCATTTAATCGGCTTAGCTCACAAAATGTCGTTTTTGCCGCTTATAATATATTCAACATTCGAACCTACTCTTCCTTTGAAGACGCGGTTAAGGGAAAAGTAGGTTCTTAAATTCGACACACAGACAGGCGCTCAGCAACCTCTCTTTTCACTAAGACTTTTAAGTTGTAACTCGTATCTTTGACATTGGGAACTACTTCTTCTTTATTAACACTTCATCAAGCAATACGCGAAATATTGTGACACACCATGTAACTTTGCGGAAAACGCCTCTCTGCAAATAAACTAACTGCGACTGTTCTCTACTGTTTTTTTTCCACTACTGTTCACCGTCCCAAATTTTTCATATATATATATATATATACTCCAGCTCTAATCACTCCATGGTTGCACAAGTTCTCACTGTTGCCAGAAAATTCTGTTTCTCCTCCAAGCGATGAGCTGACAGCATATTTTTCATGATTTCCTACCAAAGGAGCAACGTCTCCTAAAGTACTGATTCCAACACATGCCAAAAAATCCCTAATAATCCAGACTTTAAACGCTCTTGAAGCGCTACAAGTGCTCAACATTTTTTTTTTAAAGAAACCTGGTATTGTTACAATTGACAAATTTGTATTAGAGGTGAAAGGCGATCCCTGAAGAATAGGGCAAGGCTTAGGCCATGCAATTATTCTCTGCACCACCCATCAAATTGCAATGGCTTGGGTTACAGCTTTGTAAAGTCATACTTGTTAAAATTATTGACTTGATGCTTATTTTACCATCTATCATATTTTTGCTCCACATGCCATATTTTCCTGATAAAAAATAGCCACCGACTTAGTTCTTGTCTCCGAGGTTTTTATTTTATACAGTCTTGCGATTTCAGTCACCTTGTTGACAGATATTTAAATACCACTCAAAATATCCCGATCGTCTGCGAATAAAATTGTATTTACAGCAGTATCAGGAATAGTGAAATGTTTATATTAAGTATCTTGGCATTGTTCATTGACATAGGCAATGTATGTGGTAAATAAGCCTGGACGTGGGGCAACGTTGTTTAACACATTGATTTGTTCATAACGTTTTACTAGATATCTCTCCGCCACTGTCCGTACCGTACGACTATTATGTGTTCTGGAAATACCTTTCTTTTTTTAATGAGTTCCCACACCTTATCTCTGCACACTCTGTCAAATGATTATTCGTAGTCGAAAGCCACATTGTTCTTCTTTTAATGTGTGTTCAGTGATTACATTCAATCGGTGAGTTGTTATTTTTGCGTATATTTTACAAGCCCATTTAGTAATCTGTCTGCTCTGCAACATTCGCAATACTGTCTATTGCGTCTCTTCAAAATGGGGTATATGGTTCCTTTTCTCCATTCATTGGCATTATACGCGTGTTCCAACATGTGTTAATATTTAAGAATCTAATCTTGACTAATTCAGGAACATATTTTTTGTTTTTGCTCTTTCTTCGATTGGATCGACGTCTGTTATTTTGGGTTAATAGAACTTCATCTGCCTTTCTCAGTATCACGTCCACCAGACTTTGATAATCACTTTATACTCGTACTATCTCCCTGGAAATTTACATTGCTTTGTGGGTCTGGTCTTGGTCTTACGAGTTGGTTTGTATAACAAGTTTAGCAATGGCTAAAGCAGTCAGAGGCTATGTCACAACTTCTATAAACTTGGGTTTCAGTTACATTCGGCGAGAGTTTTTATTGGCAAGTGTGCAATGAATTATTGATTTCATGACCCTTGCTGTCTATGTATACTTGCGGATATTCTCATGTGGGAAATATACTTAAGTTGTTTTAAGTTAATTGATAGCTACGTATTTTTGTGAGTGGTCGGGTGGCTCCGTGATTAAGGCTTCTGACTGGAGATCGGAAGGTCTCTGGTTCGAATCCCTGTCTCGGCGGGGATTACCATAAGCTCTTAACCCGATCTTCACCACTACACAGCTTGTTGTGTAATGTGGAGTACGCCAGAACGATTCCGTGGTTCGGATTCTACATTAAACTGTATATCCCCTATACCCGGTAGGGTTAACGAGATGGTATAGAAGGCTACGATAAGGACGGATTGTGCAGTCGATAAGAAACCCTGTTACTAGGTTATTACGATCACGGCAATTTACTTTTTTTTTACATATTCTCGTAGAGATTTTCCGTAATCGTTCATTATTTCTATTATTTTCTATGAACTTAGAGATATTAGCTTAATACGTGCAGTAAAATTTCCACCTATTGTCACGTAATTTGTTATCTTTAGGTGCGTAAGATGCTGTCGCATGTTTTCGTTAACGTCAACACTGAAATGTTTCCTCCAATTTACGCGTAACATTATCAGATGTCCTCTACCTACTTTGAAGTATATTGATATTATATGGTCATTTAAGAAATTAAACATGTAGTCTGTGTTTTGCAATGACGTACTCAGTAAGATTTCTTCTCCTGGTGAAGCCCTCTTTGCTTTGGCCACTCCACTGTAAAATAATATGAAGTATTTTAATTGTAATGATACCTTCAACGTTTCCTAATCGTTGCAAACAGAAATACGTATATCTTCTATAGAATCCAATTGTTTAGTCTTACCCCTTGCTTATCCGTGCAGTTATTTCTTCTCTCTTGATTTTCTGACAACATTTTGTAGTATTTTTGCGTTGTCTTCCTTTTTTTAGACCTCTGATTTTATTGTGTGTAACTGTCTTCGAAACGTATCTTCACTATTTTACTCTGTCCTTGGCAACTTAAAGAGATTTCTCCAAAGAAGGGAGATATTTTAAGTTTATATGATGTCTGGCAGTCTTTAAAAAAATAAGAATGTACCAAAGTGTGTGTATTTGCTTCTTCAGGGGCTGCAGAGTGGAATCTGGTGCAATACGACTTTTCAATTTTCTTTAAACCAGCATTCAGCTTAATGGCCTAGCAGACCGCTCATTGTCTATTCATTTGTTTTCTTTTTCTTTTCAATCTTCGTGCTCATAATTCAAGCACGATAACAGGACAAAACTTGGACAACAGCATGTAGGCTAGACACTACAATTCTCCGATGTCTGTTTCTAACCGACTTTCTCAGAATCTCAGCCAAGAGCAGGATAAGACTTATCTTATATTGCTGTTTTAAAAAACAAATGAGCCGTCTTTATCTTCTACAGCTAATCGGTTGCTAAGCGACTACATGTGCTACTTTTGTTGCTTCTTACTTAACAGCTGCTGCCTTCACACAATTTGCAGATAATTTTGATTCCTTCCAAAATTACCCAATAGCAAATATAGTTAGAATTGTTTCCATACAGGTCAGAGAACATACCGTCTATCTTTTTTTTTTTTTTAACTGCTTAACGTCTATTTATTTATTTATTTATTTCCATTTACATTTGACCCAGCATCTAGAGGCTAAACTGGGCTGCTAATCTTCCCTTAAGACCATCTTTAAAAAACAAATTATGTTAATACTATTAATGTAAATAATCCCATAAATGCGGTAGCAACTAAAACAGGAAAAGTTACAGTTAAATATCTAATCCTAATAAATCAGCACTACAAAACTACACTAAATAACACAAAAAACTGAAAAAATACTGAAAAAATAAAATATTAGGTACTAAACAGTTCTTTGACTGTCCAGCTTGTGAATGAAGTCTCATTCTTATCCTCACATCCAGGTGGTTGGTCGAAGGGTGAGTGTGTGACGTGAGACCATAGATCTCACTCCTGGTATCGACTGCGGCGTATACCCCAGCTCTTCAGGAAGCTGCCCTCCTGGAATACATGAAGTACTCCAGCAGTCACTCAGAAGTGAGATTCCTCTGGAAACTCAGATGTGGCTACAGCAGGTCATGATGGATGTCTACGTCGGTTTCCGCCCTCAGCTTTCTTCCGCTCCAGATATTTCTGCTTTTCAATTTGAGAGGCTATTTCCGCACCTTCATTTAGATAGTGCCATAGTCTCTCTGAACGCAGTATGTCAAAAATCCTCAGACCTTGTAGCTGTTGTTGCTGAGTGATTCTCGTCTCTGCTGTTGTTCTGCATTCCCACACCACGTGCTCTGGTGTGCTTTCCTCGCCACACTCGCAGTTACTAGTTGGTGTAAGTCCACGTTTGTTTAAGAAGGTTCTGTATGGTCCATGGCCGGTTATGTATTGGATTAGCCCTGGAGAAGGTTGTAGGAATTTCATGCTGATTCGTTCAGCTACAGATGGAAACATGTCGTACGTTCTACGAGCTGTTACACTAGTGTCCCACTCATTTTGCCATTCTTCAATCAGTACATTCCACAATTCCTTTTTTGTCCATACTTCTTTTCCAGTTATTTCTACCACCTTGTCCATCCTGTTCTTCCTCAGCCAATACATTGCTCCTCGTCTCCTCACTTCTAGATCTAGGGGCAGTACTCCTGCTGCTACTGCTAGAGCTGCTGTTGAAGTTGTGCGATATGCACCGGTAAGCCTGATGAGTATCGTTCGTTGAAGCCTCCGGATTTTCTCCCTCGGCTTAACCTTTGTGAGGTGCTTGGCCCAAACGCTTGCAGCGTAGCCGACAATGGATGCAAGTATCACGTTATTGTATGCTGTCATTGCCAGGGCAGGGATTTGAAACTGTCTGTGACCTATACTTATGATTGCATTCATAGCTCGTAAAGCTCTTCCGCAGACCTCCTCCAAGTGGGCTCGAAAGTTAAGACTCTCATCCAGCCACAGGCCCAAGTATCTGCTTACGGGACTCCGGCGTATTTTCGCATTACCTACCCTTATAGTGGGATTTCGTTTAAGTTTTTTCTCTTTTGAAAATACCATATAGTTTGTCTTATTTAGAGCGAGTTTCAATTTCACTTCGTCACACCACTTCATAAGAATTTTAAGCACTATCTCACTTTTCGCTTCGATTTCAGCTCTTGACATCCCTTCCACGAGGAGAAGAAGATCATCTGCAAAGGCAACCAGTCCTAGCAATTCAGGTGTCCGTTGAAGAATTTCCAGTAATGGTTCTAATGCTAAATCCCAAAAGATAGGGCCGCAGACAGATCCCTGGGGGCAGCCTTTATTTATTTCTCTTTTGATTTTGTCGTTAGGGCATCTCATGGTAACAGTTCTATGCTTGCAGTAATCTCTCAGGCTGTAGTACAGCCGCTTTGGACAGCGGATTTTCCGGAGTCTTGCAAACAATGCTGACCACCACAAGTTGTCGAAAGCCCCCGAAATGTCAACAAGGACTCCCACCACATATTTCTTTTCTGATCTTTCGACTATCTCGATGGCTCGGTTTATTGCATCCTCAGTCGATGTTTTTGTCCGGAAACCATACTGATTGGGATTCATACCAATCGATGTTCTAAAGTCCTGAAGTTTTCGACACAGTACTTTTTCCTGTACCTTCCCCATCACGTTTAGTAGGCAAATAGGGCGGTAAGATTTTGGCATAAGGGGATCTTTATCGGCACCTTTCTTAAGTATTACAACTTCACCATGCTTCCAGATGCTTGGTATTCTTCCTTGCCTGAGACATTCGTTGAATAGTCTGCACAGAACTGGAGCTACATCCAAGATCAACTTTTGTATCACTTCAGCCGGGATTCCGTCTGGTCCTGGTGCTTTTCCCACTCTCAGAGAATTAATTGCTGATACTACCTCGTCCAGTGTTATGTCACTGTCCCTGAAGTCACTCCCATAGGGCTGCCACATTTCGCGATAGAGCTCATCTTGTTGTTCACTGTTCTCCTCTGGTATGTCATGCGGCAGTAGGCTGTTCAACAGCTGGTCCACTGATTCCTTCCAGTTAGTTGTAACTGTACCGTCTTCTCTTCTAATTGAGGATAACGTGGTGGGAGGTAGTATTTTTCCTGCGGCTAATTTGTAAGGAATTCCCCATGGATTCACTTTCAGATTTTCTTTCACAAATGCTTCCCATCTAGTTTGTCTGGTTGTTAGAATTTTTTGCTTGTAATCTACTCTCATTTGCCTGTATCTGGCAAGAAGAAAGTCTCTTTCTTCTGCTACTCGGCTCCTTTGGTAGGCTTTCCTAGCTTTCCTTACTTTTCCTCTTAGTCTATTTACAGCGAGGTCTTTAGAGACGGTAAAGGATGGGGGGGGGGGCAAGGAATGGGAAGGAATTTGGCCATGGCCTTTTGAAGGAAGCATCCCGGCATTTGCCTGGAGTGATTTGGGAAATCATGGAAAACCCAAATCTGGATGTCCGGACGGGGATTCGAACCGCCGTCCTCCCGAATGCGAGGCCAGAACGCTAACTGTTACACCACCACGATCGGTGTCTATTTTTCTAAAGGGCTCTGTTAGGCGATTCCTTGGTTACGTGGCAGTGTTTACATTCTGGTTTTCATGCATCATCAAACACTAAGTGTTGAGTTATCTGACTCGGATACTGAAACGACTCTTGGCGTTATCTTTTAAATGAGTAATTTGTAGCATCGTCAATTTATCCCACTTAATGTCTACTAACTACTTTATTTACACAAATAGTGTCCAAAGGTCTCACAAAATTCATGTGCGTCGTATGATTTATTACGAAACTTGGCTGTTTACTTCTCGATGGTCTGTCAACGGTACTAAAACCTGCCGCCCATCAGATTACAACAAATTGTTCCATGAAATCGTTATTAGTAGCTAACAAAACCAAATATCATCTTTTTTTTTTTACTTATGGTTTTACGTCTTGTTGACTTAGAGGTCGTTAGAGGCTGGATTGGACCATGGACGAGGAACGGGATGTAATTCGGCAATCGCCTTTTGAATGAAGCATTCCAGTATTCGTCTGGAGTGATTTGAGGAAACAATGGAAAACCCAAATCTGGATGCCCTGACAGGGATTTGAACCGGCGTCCTACCGTATGCGAGGCCAGAGCTTTAACCGCTCAACTACCACGGTCGGTAACATCAGGAAGTTGGTTCAGCACACAACATAGGTCGCATCGAAAGCAGATGGCATAATGAATATCAAAGGTCGAATTTTGGAGGTATCCAATAGCGTATAAAGCTCTTATTCTGTTACAGTATGTGGGAGGTATAAAACCAAGGATTGATTAATACTATGCAGAAGGTGCAAAAAGTCACTTCTCGTCTTATACACTTTGATACATTTTTGATGAGTGTCACAGAGTTACTATAGCACAAAGGCTGGGAAATATTTGCCGTTCACTTCATAATTCCTGCTCTAAATTATTGACCTTCTACATTCATACTTCCATCACCGTACGGTATTGAGAACGATGGTCACGGAAATTAAGTGCCTTATCTACTCTTCCTTCTTACGCGCAATTGGGGTTTAGTATGTACAGCACATAAGGAAAGCGCCGCATTTAGGATCTTTAGAATCCCTAGACTTAACCTGTGGTGTGGGCCGTCTCCTACAAATATTTTGAAATTTAACCTCGTTCTTTACAACAATTTTCTAACCATAAACCTAAAAAGAAACATTTGAAATTTATTTACCTCTATATATATATTCGTTGAGGCCAACGAGGACCACGCTAAGCCTTCTTGCAAATGGCAGCGAGTTTCATTTGCTTTTGTGTCCAGAAGTCCTCCATTCGCTTTAAGTGGACGGGTTGCGGTCTCCTGTCCAAGGAATCGCGCATCTTCTTTTGATTGTTCGTCTCGGTTTGTCCCATGTATCTCTAACTATTTCAAAAAAAGATCTCTATCAAAAGTATCTTCGAGTTTTAATCCCAACAATTGAAGGTGTTACAGGCATTACAGTTTTTGGTTTTAAGCCAAATAATTTTTTTTTTTTTTTTTTTTTTGTTCTTTAGTTAGTCTGTTTTCCTCTATTCGTTTTAAGTGACCATAGAATAGACTCCTCTTTTGCGGATGATTTCAGTAATTTTCTCTATTTTGCTGTAGATTCTTTGTTTGATCTCATTTGATGGACGCCATTCTTGAAGATGGAACCCAGAGTTCCTCTAATAATTTTTCTCTCTTTTTTGTCCAATTCTTCCAGGAGTTCTTTAAGGTTTCGGCTGCATTCAAAACTACTGGTTTCATTGAAATTTTGGTGGAGCATTTTTGATGTTAGTCATTACTTCCGTTTTTTCAAAGGATACTTGTAAACGGTGATTTTTTTTGGCTTTATGCCTCGTCGACATCGAAGTCATTGGAGGCAGGAAAGGCAATTCAGCCAAATCATTTTGAAGGAACCATCCCGGAATTCGACAGGAGTGATTTGGGGAAACCATAGAATTCAAACCCACGTTCTCCCAAAGGCGAGGCCAGAGCGTTACCGATCGCCCACCATGCTCAGTGGAATTTATTCTCTCTTGTTACAGTCCTTAGTACAGTACAGTAGTTACAGTAGCTAGTGAGAATCAAGAGAGATGAGGGGTTTGGGGGGAGGGGGGATGGAGGTCTCCACCATAGTTAGAACCAGATATGTCAGATCAGGCGCGTTTATCGTAAGTGTGGAATGTTTGTGTTTGCCATTAATCTGCGAAATGTATAATTTGTGTTCTGTGTGATAAGTATAGTTTTGTTTGTGAAATGTGTAGTTTAGGAGGCGAAGATTGCTGACCGTCCCACTATTCGCCTAGCTCAGTGTTTCTCACCCTGTGGCCCGCCGGCCACTATAGGTATAGACCATGACGCAAGGTCACGCAGTCTTAAGGTAGCCATACACGTGGAGGCCGGGCCTAAAGGAAAGAGCCTGCGGGCCAGACCTCAGGGATTTCATCGAAGTCACCCTGCACACACACGGGGCGTTAAAATCCTCAAGGGTTTCTCAGTCCCAGAGTTGGCTTCACGATGGCAGCATCCGATCATGTTCACGCATTGGCTGCTGTTAGTTTGTTATTCGCGGCAATGAGCTCTAAAACTCGCGCAAAACAGCGCATCAGAAGAAGTGTATGGTGCAAAAAGTGGCTGCTCAAAAGAGGAAAATATTCTCACATAAATCTTCTTTCGGAATTGAAGTATTTTCCCAACGATTTTCATAATTATTTGAGGATGGATGAAGAAACCTATTTACATCTGTTATCATTAGTCACTCCATTTATTACAAAGAAAAATACGGCTATGCGAGAAGCAATTTCGCCCCACGAATTTTTTTTTTTTTATATGCTTAACGTCTCTCTAACAGCGAGGTCTCTAGAGACTGGAAAGGATGTCGGCAAGGAATGGGAAGGAATTCGGCCATGGCCTTTTGAAGGAAGCATCCCGGCATTTGCCTGGAGTGATTTGGGAAACCATGGAAAACCCAAATCTGGATGTCCGGACGGGGATTCGAACCGTCGTCCTCCCGAATGCGAGGCCAGAACGCTAGCCGTTACACCACCACGCTCGGTGACCCACGAAAGACTTACCACTACGCTGCGGTTTTTGGCAACGGGAAGAATCTATGAAAATCTCAAGTCTTCAACAATAATTTCTCCTCAAGCACTTGGATACATTATACCACGAATATGCGAGGCCATTTATAAAGTTTCTCGCAAATATTATAAGAAGATTTCTCTTTGACACACTGATATTATTTAATATAATTGATTTATTCCTATTCGTAAATACATCAACAACATAAAATCAAGCTTAAATGACATAAAAACTAAATTAAAATAATATTATTTTAAAATCATGTAATCCTTAATATAGTAGATCATATTGTGTGGTCATATGACATAATTTGCACTATAATTTGATAGAACAATTGCTGCTGTGTCGTTCTTTTGAGGTAATTTATCAAAATGTGCTGGTGGTTTATAATGATCTTGCGGGTGCTACTGGAAAAGTTTGTGGGCTGTACAGAAAAATCCAGAAC
Source organism: Vandiemenella viatica (assembly GCA_031002005.1). Taxonomy (NCBI): domain Eukaryota; kingdom Metazoa; phylum Arthropoda; class Insecta; order Orthoptera; family Morabidae; genus Vandiemenella; species Vandiemenella viatica. The sequence goes on along the minus strand of CM061921.1, from coordinate 92,816,017 downwards.
TGCTGCCCGCAGAATAGTACAGGCCGGAAGTAGGTAACCGTTGCTTTCTTAAACAGCCCATTTCGGCTTGAAACAGAGTGTCATTAATTATTTTTTCTGTTATTAGCATTTGATTGGTCGGAAGGCCACGTAATTTCATGGCAACGGTTTTTCCAACACCGTCAAAGCGATCTTCTTGCAGCCGGCTTTTTTAAAAATGTTATTTGACGTGAACACATCACTTCGCAAAGATTCACTTCCTGGTGGTTTAATTTTGCTGATTTTTTTACTATGCATTCTTTTTTTGCATTTGGCTCATTCTCCTTCAATATTTCTGCCAGCTTGGTGTAGACAGCTTCTCGTTTGTTTCTGTCGTGGTATTCCTGGCATTTCACTTCCCATCGACAGGGATCACTTTCATACATTTTTATATACACGGAACGTCACGAAACGGAACAGTACAAAAAAAACAGAGAAATAAAATCGCAACACACGCAGGCACTCACAAGAAATCCTCGAAGGCCGTCTGACTGCAGGACAGACACGCTGAGGTTTTCACCCTTCGTCCCGGCCTTCGAGGAAATAAGATTTGTTTTTCGGTGAGGATTTGGTCGCACGAGCGGGCCACTGGGGTGCGGCCACGGCTGTCCTATCCCAGATTGAAAGCCACTTAACTTTTGGCCACAACCTGAAATATTGGGGACACGGATTCGATACCTGAGGCCAGGGGTGGCCCTAGGGCGGTGCGAGCGGTGCGACCGCACCGGGCGCCGTCGTATGGGGGGCGCCGAAACTGCAGTGACAGATCGTCTACTCAAAAAATAAATTCTATAATAACCCAATTTGCATATTATTTTAAAGCACTAATCATCCAGAAGAGTTTATAAACGCAAGAGCATTCAGCTTAGTGCTCAGTCGTATGTCATCATAGAATAGAGTCAACTGGAGTTGCGACTCGAGTAAGCTCGACTTATTCGAATCAAGAAAATCACAACTCGACCCATAATTGGCACTCTCCCGGGTCCGCGGCTCCCGCACCTGTTTCCTGTCTTTTGGGCTGTAGTCTTGAGTTCATGGAGCGAGATTCCATCTAGTTATCTACTTATACCACTTCTAGACTTTAGGTGATTGCAATTAACGTTGGTATCGTAAATATTTATAAAGCATAATGCTTTTACATACAAAACATGTGCTACATACAACAACAAAAAAAAAAAAAAAAAAATTAAAACTATCTGGCACACAAAACCAAGGCTAAACTAAGATGGTTTAAAAATTGCTTGCAAAATTTTTAGCATTTGAGAAGTCATCTGAATCGTCGTCATTAGAACTAGTTCAAAACGCAGTGGAAGAAAACTTGTTTAATAGTTCTGCCCTGGAAGAAGAACCCAGAATGAGAGTCGTAACGTCGACTACAAGGAATATGACGCGGCACCACGCGGACAGCCAAGAATCAACTGACTCTGGCCGCGGAAGCCTACTATTATATTCGTTTAATAGAAGTTCTTCAGACGAGGCTTACGATGATAAAAAGCAGCATGTACGAGAAGATTTAGATATGGTTGGAATGTTGTCTGCAGTTCAAAATATTACAGAACTGAGGTATACCAGACATACCATCACCGTTGCATTTTCAAAGTATAAATTATGATGATATTTTAAAATGGTCGCTCATTGACTCTGCAGCCAGAGATGAAATAATTATTCTAGCAGCAAAAAAATAAAAAAAATATTATGTATGTCATTTTTCAAATATGCGTTTACAAAGAGTAATGCCAAATTGAGAAATATAAAAAAAGATAGCTTGCTTACTCTCAATATGCAGATAAAGTATATTGTTTTTACTGAAGTTTATTCAACAGAAGGTCTCATTCTTAGTAGGGAAAAGAAGGATTAGATGACTGGAGCTACTTATCAGAGAGTCTCAAAACTCACGAAACTTCCTCAAATCACCAACACAGCCATAATCAATTGGATAGAAGTGTTGATTAAATTAAACAATTTCAGTGTCATAGTCAAGCATTTGTAAATACAGATTGAAGACGAAACATCAAGGAAAGGATGATGTGCAAAGTATTCTTTTTAACATGCAGTAAATTCTTGTTCAGAGGAAGTTTTGGATCTAAAACACTAAATACTTCTAATAATGGTAACTTCCTGGGTATATTGCAACTGCTAGGAAAATATGACCCTGTAATGACGGAGCATCTCCGGCGTGATGCTAATAGGGAGACAAATGTCGGATATATATATTCAAAACGAATGAAATGTGTAATAAAATACTTTTCCATCACACTGAATTGAACTCCTGATGTCATTGCTTTCGTTGACACAAATGAAGACAAAGTCCAAGTGCGTGGATGTTTCGTTGCTAACAAGCCGGCAGTGACTCTTAGGGACCTGGAAACCAGGACTCACTGGCCTATTTATCGATGATACTTTTCACAAGTTCTATTTGGATATCAACGATTGTGAGGCCAAAGATATGACAATGGATCGAATATAATAGGAAGAAACAAAGGTGACCAAAGCAGAATTCTGAACCTATATCTTCGAGCATTTTTTAATCCCTGTAGCTGTCATTAAATTTGGTAATAGTAAGTGCTGTCAAAACATCAGTTAAATCAGTTCACTAGTCCGGATTTCTTTAAAAAATAATTTTGTTCTATTCTACCCATCAACAAAGCTATAGAAAGTGGTATTCAAGCACTTAGACGGACTATCACCAAAAAAATTGCGAAACTATTTTCGACAATAGAGTTTTTAACCTCGCCGCAGTTCATCACCAGCGGCGACGTTAGCCATTACAAGGTTCGGGGCGGCAGATCTTTGCGAGGCCCTTGTCCTTTGTGCAAAGTATGAGAATCAAAAGAACGTATTTCTGATGATCGACGAGAAATGCAAAAGTCATAAATAAATACATTTTGTGTTTTAAAATATTGTATTAGAAGAGTTATTAAAAGTTATCAAACATAAAGACAAATTATTGATGATAAACTAAGGTACATAAAAGATATACACAAGGATTTAAAAATGATGTTTGAGGCTTTTTCTAAGACTAAAATATTAAACTAAAGCACAAAAATCTAACGAATGAGCTACTTCATTTTCAATTCAAAGAATAGAAAGGGCTGAAAGTCAAACTTGACACATCGAATAATTTTTAACCACGAAAAACTTCTTTCTGCGTACGCAACTGTCTCAGGTATGGTGGCAAAAATTCTCAGGACTAATTACTTCGATAGTGGGGTACACTTCAGTTGATGTTTTTTTTTTATTAATTATCTCATCACCGAGATAACGCCGTGGATCACTTCTTATACACGGATAAACGTATTGAGTTGTTCATACAATTCTTGTTCAACTATATCAGATGTTTCTCCTGTTGTTAGAGATATTTAAAAGTCATTGCAATGCTTCAGAAGTTTTACAATCACTAGTTTCCTTTAATCTTTTTATGTTGTGCATGAAACCAAATGTGTTTTCATCATGTTTCAGTTCCTCAAATCTATGTTGGCAACTTGCGCGCACATTGTCAACAATAACATACTAATAGTTTATTTTTAAAATCTCCTCTCCATGCAATTCAAGAGCTTCATTTTTTTCTCTTACATAATGTAAGTTCGTTCTCTTACGTTTCCTTCTCACGATAATGAACTTCGTCAATATCGTTTTAGTCAGCTGTTTCTCTCGCCGTTACCAAGGATAATGACTCGAAACCATATCCAGATAATTTTCAAGCCAATGTGTAAATGCATCAGGTGTTTAGCCATATGTAGCTGCATTTTTCGTTTTGCAACATTTTTCTTATAACATTTATCTTTGTAAGAATGTCATACCATACGACGAGAGCAACTACAAATTCGTAGGTAGTTATTACCTATTTTATAGACTGGCATTCACTAACCCAATGACAATCTATTGTATCTTCTGCTAAATCTCTTAAAGCATCACATATATTTCTTGGTTGTAATCCAGTCAAATAAGGTGAAAAATGGGCAAACCTCGTAATGAAAGATAACAAGCTGAAAATTTGCTCTTGCTCAAACTTTTGTTTTCATATTTTATAAGTTGGCTCAAAAGTCTCATAGAATCTCGTGTACACCAATCAAGATAATCAAGGTCAAATGTCACAAAAATCGGCTTCTATAAATATCTCGCTTCCTTTACTCTAAATGTTATTTTGAGTTATTGTAAAAGTTGTAGAGCATAAAATTCTCTACAAATTTCGTCACAGACAATATTTCATAGCTTTATCCCATCTTGAGATAGAGGGTGGAGAGTGGGGACTGCTTAGCCGTATGGATGACAGCGCTACTTACGGTACGTTAAGTGTAGAATCCAATTATTAAAAACTAAATGAATCTGACCTTTACGTGATGTGAGCATTTAGTTCGCCACAGTGGCTTAAATAAACCTTTTCAGACATACAGCATTCCTTGTTACTTCTCTTGTTTCTTATTCATACCGCTGCTGTCCTATACTAATTTTTCTGAGGTTTGAGTTATTATTAATAAATGAAGACTATCTTCTGGCCACGGTTTTGCTCGAGTGGAATTCATAACGCATTCGTACACGTTTTCGTATCTGAATCCCACAGGAACTACTTTATCGATCGGGATAAAAGTAGATAACCAATACATTATTCCAAATTTATTTTAAGCCGTTCAGCCGTTTAGACGTAAAACAGTAAAAACTTTCAAGCAAAAAAACTTTTGCATTTATAATATGAGTAAAATGTAAAAAAATTGCCATCTTCAATCTGTCTATAGGGACACCCTAATCACGAATAAGCGATTGCACAATTGGGGCGCCACAATGAGATATCGCACCACCTAAAAAAATTGCTAGGGCCGCCACTGCCTGAGGCAAGGAGCGGCTCTCACCAAAGGATTTTTGATGGAAAGTAGGCAGGCAAACTCACGCTAGAAATGACAAAGCCAATTCCAGAACATTGGAGTTTAATAAATTCAAACTGTCTACAGACTAGTTTGAAATAGGTTGCTAGGTAATGCTAGGTGCGGGAGAGAAAGTTACTGCTTCCCCAAGTCAGATCCGCTGGTCAACTACAGCAGCATTAATACGCAGCAGTACAGCGATGCAAACTGTACAGCACTACGTACAGTAGCGACAGTAAGTATTTTGACAAACACATTTCATAGGAAAAATAAACTTTATTAAAGGAAATTCCTTACAATTATTATGTCACTTTTTCTACTGCTCTATTTGCTTTAGTTTCATAAGAAAAGGAACATTATTTTATATTACTTACAATATTACAATACGTACAAAATTTATCCAAACGTGAAAAATCAAAGAAAATTCAGTCTTTGCTTAGTACTTAGTAGCATAGCCTTTAGCCTTGATTACCGCTACACAGCGCGCTGGCATGGAGTCTACGAGGGCGTTCAAGCGACTCAGGGGAATTTTTCTCCATTCCTCAAGTAAACACTCCAATAGCTGGGCGCGATTTGCAAATTTTCGTTGCCGAATCCTTCGGTCTAGCTCCTCCCACAAGTGCTCAATCGGATTTAGGTCTGGGCTTTGGCTTGGCCACTTCATCGTCCTCACCTTCCTTCTTTTCATGAAGCCATGGGCAGAGGTGTGTTTGGGATCATTATCCTGTTGAAATTCCCAATTTCGTCCCATTTTACCCTTAGCATGAGGCAAAATGTGTGATTGCAGAATTTCACAATATTTGAACCGATCCATAATCCCCTCAATAGGGACTAGCGGACCGACACCTAAACGCGAGAAACAGCCCCACACCATGACATGCCCACCGCCATGCTTCACTGTTGGAACTTGATACCGCACATCGTTTCTGGCGTTAATTGGGCGTCGAACATACCGAATCCCATCAGAAGAAAACAAATTGAATTTACTTTCGTCGCTCCAGAGCACACGGGACCACTGCTCAGGGGTCCAGTTTTGGTGGTCTCTCGCGAACTCAAGTCGGGCTTTCCTATTCTTCGCCGATATTAAAGGCTTTTTACTGGGACGTCGGCCATGAAGATTTGACTCCCTTAGGATTAATTTGACGGCACTATTTGAAATTTGCACGTTGTGATATTCCCGCAATTCTTTGTTAATGTCGACGGCTGTCTTCTTTGGATCGGCCTTTGAGAGCTTTCTTATAAGATTCTTGGTCCGAGGCGTTATTTTACAGGGCCTACCTGCTCTTTGTTTATTATCTGTTGTCCCTGTTGACTGATGCTTGATTTTCCAAATGTTTACGATTTGCCTAGACAAACCAAAATCCTTCGCAACTTGAGCCTGAGTCTTGCCTTTCCGAATAGCACTGATTACGGCGTCTTTTAAATCTTGAGAGTATTCCTTCACTTTCGGCATGTTGAAACCTGTGTAAACAAAGGGTATTCGATATAACGCACATAAGCGGGGTAAAACAATTGTTCTGTAGCAGTAAACTGAAGTGTCAAAATACTTTTTGTCCGATCAAACTGACAGTATCGGTTGTATACTCACCACAGTAACGCCGAACTCTGATACAGGTATTTGCACAGTCGTCTGCTGCCGCAGAGTGACTAAACATAGACAGGGGTTAGCCGGTCGACGCGCATTGTGCCCTCCAGCGGGGAAAATGTGTTTGTCAAAATACTTATTGTCGCTACTGTAGCAACTTGATGGTACTGGCCCCTCCCTGTGGTTCCCGTGATCCTTTATACTAGTTCAACAGTTAACCTCGTGTCACTTGGCTGAATCTTATTTACCCATGAGCAGCAGCACGTCTGCTCGACCAGTGATGTTGTAAACAAAACCGATGGGTGACACAAGCTCTTGTTTACATGATACTCCTTTTCCATCTGACCCTGATGGTAGCGCGCCTTCCTATACGGTCTGTTTATCCCAACAGACCATGCTCTATCTGTAGCGCGCCTTCCTATACGGGTGATTTATTCCAAATGACCGTGCTCCCCCAACGCGACTGCCCGCTTGGCTGTCCACCACGTGTGGCCAACACAACGTAGGCAATCCACAGTCTACGTCTAAATATCTTTTTAACAATTATATTTTACTTTAATATTGAGTATATTACACGACTTCAAGGAAATGCCCACACACGTTCCGGGATCGCGCAGGGCCGGGACCATTCCGTTCAAATCCCGCGGGTTTCCCGCACGTGTGTGGCGGCCTTTAATTTCATCCCCTACCCGCACTAATCCCTTTGTCCTGAGTTGAGCCGGCGGGGTTGTCAAATGTTCCTCCGCTGCCCAGTCGGCTCGTAGTTTTCACTAGGGTCGGTTTGTTCGCTAGTTTAAAGGTTATTTAGTTTCTGTTTATGGCGAGTGTCGTTGTCGAACGGAATCGTACATGCAGTGTGTTACTAGATAGAAGTAATACCGGTGTTCGTGCAGGCCTTCCAGATATTAGAAAGCAAAGTTGTTGTGGCAAATGTTTTCAAGTATTTTAGGAACCTTTACCACAACGAAGAAGCCAGGATAAACATTAACCTTGCTCAAGTAAAAGCTTGGACAGCGGAGGCTGGTGGTATTTCTGAGAAGTAGGAACAAGGTATCGCCTGTATTTTAAGTTCAGCAGAAACCGAAGGTATGAGCCTTGTTTCTGAATCACAAAGAAAAAAGTATAGACGGGAGCACAAATGTACTGAATTGGATGATTTTAATAAAGAAGTATTGTGCACGACTGTTTTATAGTACTACGACAGATGAGAATACCCCACGGTTATGAAAATATGGTCCGATTTCTGCCGTAAAATCAGCAGTTCAGGCTCGAAATATCCATTCTTCCCCTTCTGAAAAGGCTTAGTTTTAAATTTAGGAAGTTCAACGACGGATGAAAATTTTTAATAGAACGCAGTGACATTGCGGCTTCAAGAGCAAAGTTTGTGAACTATGAACTAATTTGCGTACAAAGGACGCTAGGTGCATTGTTTATTTAGACGAGACATACATTAATCAAAATCATAAGAACAAATATTTGGCAGATTCGAGAGGTAATTTAGGTCTTAAAGTTCCTACTAGCCGGGGAAGACAACTTTTCATAGTGCATGTTGGTTCTGCACATACAGGTTTCATACCAGGAGCAAAACTCGTCTTTCGAGGTGGAAAATGTTCGTCTGTATCGGATTACTATTCAGAAATGAACGGTGGTGCTTTTTAGAGGTGGTTTCCTGACATGTGTTGCTTGCTGGAAGAAAGGTACATTATCGTCATGGACAATACCAGCTATCATTCAATTCAAACTGACAAGTCACCATTTTTAAACTGGCGTAAGGGGGCTTCCATTAATTACGTGAGGTGTTTTTTCCGGAATACCGGACCCCCCCCCGTTTCTGGTCAGACTTCGTGAGATTTGGTCGGATCCAACCCCCCCTGTAAAATGACGTGAGATGACCCACCCCCCTACTCCCCCCTCCACCTTGGTGAGGTTTCGTTAGATTTCGCCGGACCCGCCCCCCTATTTCACCTCACGTAATTAATGGATGGTCCCTAAAGGAGATAATAGCCTATTGAATAGGTACATAAGAATGGATTATGCAAAGTAGGAATTCGAAATGCTAAGAAGATATTCGAATTGGATCAATTGGAAAATGAAATGGGACATCAGATAGTTCGCCTGCCAGCCTATCATTGCCAGTGTAATCCCATCGAACTCATTTCGGCACAAGTTAAACGGAACATCACTCAGAAGAACTCGACTTTCACACTGAACTGTTACTCAAGAAGATTGGGCAAATTGTAAAAGACGTTCGGAAACATTACAAGAAAATGATTATGTCAAACTGTGCGTAAGAGACATAGAAATGGATCAGTTCGTGATACAGCTGGGTGAAAACAGCGACAGTGATCTTCAGCGCAATGAATCCGAAGATGAATAAGTTACCGAGAGTATAATTGTACACAACTTTGAGAATAAGCCAGTTTGAAAGTTTTTCAATCATTTCTTTATAGTAATTGCAATGAAAGCGTGTTTTATTTTTTTGAAGGTGACAAGATATTACAGGAAACCATTTTAATATGTCTATTTTTTCATGTAATTCACTGTTATGATAATAATATTGAGATAATAATTCTTAGATGATCTGCAAATTGAATATTTTGAGAAGGTACAGAAACTACAAGTACTATCTCCCTCGTCCAGGGGCGGATCCAGGATTTTGGTTTGGGGGGGGGGGCTTCGCTTGAGTGAATTTTGGTTCAGAGGGCTTACCTTCAGTGGATTTTCGTTCTGGGGGGGTTTGGATCGGCCATGGTGTAGTCTTTATAGCCTCCTCGGGTCTCGAATCCGTAGAGCTAAAAAAAAACAAAACAAAAAACGGTCTCCAAAATTACAATGTCGGGGGAGCACCTAATACTTTTGAGGGGGGCTTGAGCCCCCTAGCCCCCCCCCCCCCTGGATCCGCCCCTGCCCTCGTCGTAAGAAACGAAAGCCGTCGACCAGTGTTGGACACGAGCGCAGCGCGGCAACATTCGTGCTTGGATGTAAGCTGGAGCCTCACATTAGTCTCGGTCTGTTATTATTCACGTGCTACGTGTGGACGAAGCCACGCTGGTACTAGCTCCGTTCAATCGGAACAGCCATGAACTGCATAGCAGTCTTAAAATTGCTAAATTGAATGTTGAAATAACTGAAAAATTAAAGAGGATAGGCCTCCGTCTTCTTCTTGATATTTCCCACATGCTGTTGTATCATTCTACAAGATTTTATACGTTGCTTCCGAAAAATTCGGATACTTACAGCCTGGGCATAACTCTTTGTTAATGAAAAATTAAAAATCGTCAGATGGCATCACAATTCAACATTTCTGGGGTGATATTAGGGCATTTCATAAAAAGTGGAACAATATTTCTCCTGAACATATGAATGATCTTTTGGATATATACACCCATGTATGAGAGTGATATAGTGAGTTCAATGTTATGCATTATAGGTACAAATCCTTACAAGACGTCACATATATTTGAAGCTTCCACATAAATCATAATGCACTAAATGTGGATTCACGGTATGCTTATATATGCTAGTAATTATAGATGACTTATTTATGTCATGGTTTTCGTTGCACTGATCTCATGATTTGTAATACCTCCATTACATCAAACACATACACATTACGCTTCAAGTCTACGATGATTCAGTTTATAGAATTTAAACAAAATGTTGGTAGTAGTCACTGAAATACTGTAGAATCGAGAATCCCCTGCTGTACAATCTTGTAGGTACAGTTTTCTATGATGTAGGGCTTACCAGCCTTGTTACACGATTCGAGCGAGGCAGACACTGTGGCCCATTCCTGCATTGCCGAGCCTTCTTATGTCCGCCGAGCCTTCGTTTGACCACCGAGCCTGTAGAAGCTCCAGCGGTCCCAGCGCGCCCTAATAGAGAGGACCCATCACAGGAATAATCTAGCGAGTTCAAGCGTGAGTAGACGGCAGTTTGCATGACACTAGTCCAAACGGTACGCTGTGTCCAGCACTCAAACCTGGCCGCGTTGTACCCCTCCAATCCAGTACAGTGGCGTCTTAACGCGAGCAGTTACATGGGCAGATTTGAAATGTACTATTAACTTAGAAGTTGATGAATTTAGATCAAAATGAAAAGAATTGAAAATCATTAAGCTATTCAATAAAATTTATTAACATTCCTATCAACAATTATAATACTTTAGTTCAGACTTATTAACTTGTGAATCAGGAAAGTGGCTGATTGCTTTATATCATAGAACTATGGGCAGAAACATGAAACAATAAGGATACTAATGACCCTTTGTTTATGTTCTGTAAAATCCTAAAAATAACAATAATAATGAAACAATACTGAAATTTTTTGGTTTAAATGCTTTATCAGCAATAGAACATGAAATAAATTGGTTAAGAGTGACAGCAGCAATATGGAGAGCAACTCTGATACCTGTCCTGTATACTTCTGTTTACAAAAGGTTGTGAGCCTAAAAATTTCAAAACTAATTTTTGGTCATGTCAGTAGCATAACAATAGGGTGGCAGTACGGGCAAAATGCCACGGGCCCCCACCCGGAGGGGGCCCCAAACGACAGGCCGGAGGGGTCCCCCGGCACAAAATCTACCCAATGTTGCCTCTCACCTGTCACTTGTCGCCGTCTGTGGCTAAAAACAAAACAAAGGTCACCCATCTGCCCTGAGGGATGCCCAATTCAGACGAATTTGCCACGGCCCCAACCGGTATTGTTACATCACTGGGTCATGCTTTTTGTGGTTCTGCAAACTGTAATGATTGGTTCCTCCTCCTTATTTGTATTTGCTAATCAAAACCATCTGTTTCCTGTCAAATCCCTTGTTACTTCACAGAATAGAGATCTGGTGAAAAAGAATTAATCAATGAAAAAATCTTCCTAACAGTCCCTCCTAACCACAAATTCCTACCAGGCAATGCTCTCACCTCAGTTGGTGGGAAAATACTGGTAAAAAATGAATTTTTCTCAATAAAGTCATTCTGTCGTTGCATGAGTAATGAAAAATGCTTGCGAAGAAACTAACCACAGTGGAATGCTAACCATGTGACCTGTATTTTAATAATGAAATTATGTTTGCAAATGTGGATCTACCCAAACCATTTGTGGGATGATACATTTTCTTTATTATTTTTATATTCTTTATCATTTATACAAAACCACTCCCAAAACATTAAAATATTGTAAATAAAGAAAACGAAGAGAGGAAAAGATTTACAAAACAGTTAATTTGATTTATTTGTTTTCTTCAGATCTCAAGTTTATTAGAAGCTGCATCTGAAAGTATCTCTGATATTTTACTAATTTCTGTTTCAGAATATTTTATCTCTAAATCCAAAAATACCATCTTGTGCCTCAGTCGTGCCAACAGCTATAACAAAAACAAATAAGCACAAATGGAAAAGAAATCCACCAAAGACATGTGAGGTAAGTGTAAGTTAGAATTTTATACTATAATGAATTCCAGTTACAGAATATTACTAACCTGCTATATTTGTTAAGCAAAGTAGGTGGATTATTTTGAATGTATTTACAGTAAATACATTCCTGTCTAAGGCTTCACCAAATTTAACCAAATTTTATCATGGCATAACTATGAATAATCTAAACACTTTTTGCTTATCATAATTTTCTTGAAGTATGCATTTGTTTACCCCTTAAAATTAAAAAAAGGTAAAACATTTCATCAGCAACTGAAACCTATTCTTACTAAACTGTTAATTCTCTATCGAAAATTCTATTACTGAAAAAATCCCTTGTTACTACTAGTTTTATATATATATATATCCATTATTCTCTTAAACAAACTTTTATTCTGTCAAAATGACTTTCTACACATCCTACCTGCCAGTTATTTTCAGCTACAAGAAAATACTGTCATTCTTAATAATTATTAATGCTCTTTCATATTTTCTGATGTTCTGTCCTTTATCTGCATTCATTTCGATTTAAATATTTCCATATCATGCTCTGTTTGTTGTAAGTTTGCATTTCTTATAACTGTATTGCTTAGTAACTTCCCTTAAAAAATTCCCTGAGACTTAAATCAAAATTCTTCTTTGTATCCCTAAGTACCATTCCTACCATTGATAAGAATAAAAGGAATCTCTTCTTTGACATAATCAAAAAATATGATCAAAAACATCCCATGACATGGAATCTAAATATACCCAAAAACTCTAAATTACTATTGTTTTACATTCTGAAACTATTGAACTTGTTTTTACTTTTTATCTTTTAAATGTTGTTACCAACATTCCTGGTCTTTAACCCCTTAATATAATGCCTTTTCTTTGTAACCTGTAACTGCTTTTATCTGAAACATGCTATCCTTGAAGCTTTAAAGTTAACTATCGCTCATTATAAATTTTTCCAAAGCTTGGGACTTTTACATAAATGTGCCTTAGCTTCTCTACATCTCCTAACATTGCTAGGAACAAAGGGCATTATGTCTTGGTTGAGAATATGATACCCAGGGCCAGTGGTAAGGGGGGTTAAGTGAGGCAAAAGTACCCAAGCCCGGTCCCAGGTGGTTAACTAAATAGAAATCAAACATTAAAAAAACTTTCTTCAAAAGGTGTTATTTGATTTTTTTCATTAAGATTTTCACACTTTATGCAAAAACCAAAGTTTAAAGTAAAAAATGTTTGTTGTAAAGCAGGAGGGCTTCAGAACGATTACCCGTGACCCAAGAATCTTAGTGTCGGTCCTGACGATACCTTCATCTTTTCTCATAAATGGGCAAATTAAACTGCTACATTACATTCTCGTATTTAAGTGTTATATGTACTAAATAATGTAATGTACATTTGTTCAGGGGGTTATCTGGAATTGCAAAGGAAAACTTATGTACTTTATTTAAATAGCCCATGATTTAATTTCATACTATTTATTGTGTATTACTGTCAGATTAATTATCTAAAAATTTATGGTCTTTAGGTTCAGCTCCTGTGGCATTATTCAGTCTCTTTTTATTGGAGTGGGTGGGGGGAGAACATACATCAGACAGACTGGACTGGATTCCACCTGTCCTCCAATGAGTAGGTTCAAACACACTAGTAGTCTCAGGTATAGTAAATACACCAAATGTGGAGGGTTGGCGGTAAAACTCTGACCACACATTCGGGAGGACACAGTTTCAAATCCCCATCACAGCATCTGGATTTGGGTTTTCCACAGTTTCCCCAAACCACTCCAGGGATGCTGCCGGGATGCTTCCTTTAGAAGGAAATGGCAGAAATCCTTCCTGTTCCTTGTCCCCAGTCCTTTCTCACCTATAATGACCTCAATGAGGTATAAAGCCATAAAAAAAAGCCAGAAATAATGGTATGTAATCTGTTTGTGTAGCAAATGCATAGGGCCAATGACTCCAGCAACCACCTGGTTGGTCCAGAGCTCATGTCACAAGTACCTCATGGTAACAGTTTTCTTATTTAAGGAAATGTTTAGAATTGTTTTTAGGATCTGGTATAGGGGAGAGTGGGGGGAAATACACGCACCTAAGGAAAAATTGATTTAAATTGAGTATTATGTCATTAAATTTTTCCAAAACAAATGTAAACCTTACTATGGACATTTCTCGACATATTCCAAATGATGGAATGTAATTATGAACATTACCTTAATTTTTATGATTAAAATAAAAAAAAGTGCAAATGCGTGGTAAAACCCACCCCGTAGGGTAACGACACACATGATATGGGGTAATAACACGCAATACAAATAATGCATAAAAATGGACAATACATTCTATTTTTATTTTCTGTTAGTTTATTTTATTAATTAGATGTACTAAACAGTACATTATTGAAGAAAATGATGTTTTGTAAACTTTTCTTTATATATAGGCATGTAAATAGTGCATTTTCTTGTATAGCAAACATCACAATTGTAATGTTTTGAAATTTTCCAGCCATTACATTCTTCATGGCTCTACCTAATACCCGACACACATCAATACCCTAGTTCTCCATCTTTCCCTTGGTATTTTTCGTTTTCATTCTTGTACGCAGAGTAGCTTCGACACTCCCATACTTCTCTTATTTTTCTTCCTGATTTTGTGGCATCAACACCCTTATGAAGCTCCTCTTGGGTCAATTTGACTTTCTGGTTTTTTATTTTATAATATCTAGTAATCTGAACTATAAAAACACTCGTTGGAATTGAAAATATAACCAACTAGTTTTATTATGAAGGGGGAATACCACGCACTTGAAGAGCCATGTGCCAATACCCCAAAGTGAGTTCGAGGACTAACCTAAGCAGAACTCGGGTCTTAGTTCAAATACCTAGACAGATCTACAACTAAATGAAAGGTTACATATAGGGCTAGTAGTTGATATGCAAAATATTGCATTATAGCTTACCTTGCAAAATATAGCTGACAAAAATTACATCAAACACATTGAAAATAAACCTCACTTTACTACTGCCACAACACAATCAGAAAATGTCTGGAGTGGGTGGCACTGTAGTTTTTACACCTGCCAGAAGGATTTAGCACCAACTGGGCAAAGCCCGCGCCATTCAAAATGCGTAATTCAGCCTGCGTGTGATTACCCGCATGCGTGTATTTCCCCGGCTCTCCCCTACTCCTTGAATGGCTGTTTGTAGTTATAACTAGAAGTGTTTACCTTACAATTAAATAATTATATAACTGTATAAAATATTTTACGGTCTTTGGAGCATTTTAATGTTGTCTGTATCTTAGCGAATTTAAGTTGCATTAAATCAATCCTCCTATGTCCCAACATTTTGTCTTGACTCCCGAGGAAAACTGTAGGTATTGGTTGAAAAGTGGATTGATTGAATGCAGTGTAAATCTTCTGTAACTGACAACATTATCCATTTGTTATGAATTCCCAACCCCTTTTTTCATCAACTAGTATACCAGTTTGTTTGTTTTCCCTGTAACTTCTATTGTTTCTGAACGATTATATCCATATTCTCTTCTCAATAGCTTCCCAAAATCATTACAGATGATTCCTTCAAAACCTGTGGTTAAATTCCTTTCAATTCCTAGTATACAATCCAATGATCTCAACAATTTAAAAAAAATAATTATACTTACTGCACGATGCTTTAATAGACAAGATAAGACCGAACATACAATTTAGCACTTTATCATCATTTAAGTAAAGATAATATTATCTATCCAACAAAATAATTAAGAATGTGTTCACATTACTGCCTTAAATATTGTTTACAGCTAAATAATTTAAGAATATTTCCCATTTTCACTTCTGAAAATATTGAATTAAGTGGATAGTGTAGTTTTGTTCCTGGAATTCTGTAGAATGTCATTTGAATCCCTGTGTAGCTGTCAGCATTTTCCCAAACTTTATGCAGGTGAACACTGGGATAGCAGTATTGTTTATAAATATGAATTGCCATCAATCCTCTCCTAGACAACAATAATTTCAGATCCCCTAATGCTCCTTCCATCAAGCCACCAGGAGTAGGTGTCTGTGGAAAGAGGGGAAGTGAAAAAGTATAACAAATATTATATTTTCATTTTATTGGAATAAACAATTGACTGCAGACCACTGAGTTAGTCCACTAAGTATATCATTTCCTTTTTTAAAAAGAATGAAAGTAGTTCCAGAAGGCTGTAAATTGAAAATTATGGAATTTCCACTTGTTAGTTGCAATATGTGGTACTCCTTATCAAAAACTAATAATAATAAAAAAATAAAAAATCCACTACCTGATGTTTTTGAGATCATTGAAGGCATTATTTTTATGAACAGTTTACATACTAGTTTATTTTGCATATATAGTATTAACAATTTTGGAATAAAAGAATCTGTTTTTGATGTATTAGGTAATGATTTATAACTAGTAAAACATTTTATACATATCTTTTTTAAATGAAAAATAGGGATGCCTGCAGTTAGAAAAGAACTTTGATGACATCAAGCATACTACTCTCAGTGAAAGGGGAGCTTTGAGAGAAGCTGCCAGATGCCTCAAATGTGCAGATGCCCCTTGTCAGAAATCATGCCCCACACAGATAGATATAAAAAGCTTTATCACCAGTATTGCAAACAAGGTAATACTCCCTCAATATATGTATATTTGATATACTGTACAAATTAAACTTAGTTAATTGTTTATGTAAATAGACAATTTTACATCAAGAAAATCTCATACAAAAATAAAAACTACCGTTCTTGCCATTCTCTGTAAATACGAATACAATTAATGTTCCCACAAATATATCCTGTTCACAATTTAGATGTGTCATAATTATTTCAGTAACACTAATGATAGTATAATATTATTACTCTGTCTTCAAATTTCACTGTAAGAATGGTGAGTATTAAAATTAGCTAAAAAAATCCATACTGTCTAAAGTAATTTGTAGTCTTTTAAATAAATTAACCCTACTATTTTGCTGTTTTATGACTAAAGCCCAGATCTATATGCACTAAAAATGCCTAAAATATGCATGCAAATATGAACAAAAAAGACCTAATTTTGCATTAACAATCAAAGAATATGCACTTATCAAATAATTTCTTTTATTTCAACTCACCCATATACTTGTTTCATTCTTTACAAAATGATGACTCACAATATATTACTACGAGTTTTTCAATGTTTTCAGGGGTCAAAGATTTCCTATTTTCAGACAGAATTACATTTGTAAGTCAAAAATGATTGTTCATGTCAACGGACGTGATTGGGCAAATTGTACTGATTGTTTGGAACATTCATCTGGTAAAAAATTGTTTGATTCCACTTATATCCTTGTCAAGTGATTGAATCTTTTTCAATTTGTAAGGAGCTAACCTGATATCGGGGTTGGAATAACAGTAGTTGCCTTAACTGACAATTGGCATTTTGAATAAAGATTTATAAAATGTTTCATAAAAAGTTCAAGCTGTTAAACCGTGAAAAGTACCTTGGATAAACCAACTGTAATTTAATTGTGGTCTCCACTTTCCTAAATTAACCTCAGGAAAGGAAAGGTTAGATTGAAACTACGAAAATTATAAGCACTGTTCAATATTTAACCATCACTATATTCTTGAATAGACAAAAATCACTGTTACAGTTGAAATGCAATCAGACATTCATATCCAAAAGATTGCAAGTTATGAAATGAGGACAACAGACTGACAGCAAAAACCTCTCTCAAAATTTTAAATTTATATGTTCAAAGTTTAGACCGGGTTGCACAATTTAGAAAATTCCATGATTGCGGCTCTGAGAGCATGCCGGTCCGGCAATCACTTCCTGCCCGAACGAACCTTCATGCTACCCTAGCAACAGGTCCTCTCCATATGACTACCCAACGACAACTGAACCAACGCGACTCCTCAACTTCCTATATAGTCCGGGTACCACTACCTATGTAACCTACCTCCTCATACAATACTTCTTCAAAAGGGGGAAATGTAGAGCTCTGAAATTTTTATATTATTTAGAGAAACTGCTAATGAACAACTTACTCTCTTATACCTTTTATTGTAAACTCAACCATTTATTCATAATAAATTTAAATATGTTGCTGCGCAAAAATGACCACCTTTGGGGTTGGAGAGTGTGTGCTTGTGTATGCTATAGTGTCCTTATGCGTTACCAATCATGCGGTGATACTTTATTTTGGGTTTCAAAACTAATGCCATTTTATTCTGCAGTTTTCTGGCTTTCCAAACAGTGCTCTGGCATATCTCTAGCTGCTCTACAAGTGTTGTAATCGAATTTCTAAAAATCTTGTTTCTGTGATTGTGGCATCCATTTTTAATTTGAGTATTTTCGATTGTTTATTCTTAAAGCAAGGCCTCTCCTGAAAAATGGCTTTTGGCATAATTTTCTGTGATTTTTATTACATATTTTAAAAGTATTTTTATCTACTGACTTCAAATACTTTGTCCACAATTTTAAACTGTATATGGAAGCATGTCGGTTTGAAAGGTAATTACTTTAGAACCAATCTTATGCCTAGCTGACTGTATGGTATGATTCAAAATTTGTGTATGTAATGCAGCATTTTCTTAAGTTGTATACACACTATCAGCTGACTTCGAAAACTGCTTCACATGTACGATTTTATGGTGTTGAAAATGCAAGTTTATTTAACAATGTACAAGACCGGCATTTTCTTGTTTTAACTTTCTTTAAACTGTTGATTATGCTTTGTTTATAACAGAATCTACTTTCTATTGGCTGGTTTATTAATAAAGACATTTTTCCGCATCGAAAAATGTTATTTAATAATGATACTGTGTCGGGAAAAAGTTTTATTGTTTACCCAATTGGATATTTTAGCAGTTTAGGTAAGTTTAAAGTCTTCTTTTTGTTATTTAAGGATTGTTTATGGTCTGTATTATCTGTTTTGTTGTTTTCTCAGTTTCAAATCGCTGAGTATATGTCTGTCAGCTGTGGTATCAGTTTGTGCCTTATGCCTACTCCCCATTTACCATAGTAAAAAATTAGAATTTAATGAATTCTAGGGTAGCTTACAAATTCTAGGTTTGAATCCAACTCCCTACTGAGTTTACTTTTAACTTTTTCTCCAATTTCACCTGGGACAGCATTTAAAAAAGAAATTGTGAAGCAACTGAATAGACTCATGAAGGGGTGCACCATGAGTTTCTTGACCCTTAATAGGCTTCAAAAGTGACAAATACTGTACATAAATGAAATTGATATCTCGATATTTAGTATCACAATCAAATGCGCAGTTTGCTTCATGAACACATGCAATACTATCATCATCATCAATACTTGTGACTACATCTTTACTTGATAGAAGTTCTCCTTGAAGAACAACACTGCAGACAACCGAGTTCCACATCTAGTGATAACAGGTTCTGCTGAAAGAGGAACCTCAGGCAGACAATCCTTATAAAACTGTACACGAGCTGATGCTTTTAGGAACACTTTTTTTCCCCCCTTGAAATTACTTTGTTAACAGAAGGAAACAGAGAACGTATCTCTTTTGGAATGTGATGTAACCCGTGCACCAAACATGTAACATGGATAAGATTGGGGGAAAATTCTCAAATTGGCTGACCAGCTTTCAACGTATATGAAGCTGCATCTGTGATTAAAAGAAGCACCTTGTAACAATCACTCTCTGATTCAGTAGGCCACAGAAGTCACAGGTGATCATTTACAAATCTTGCAACTGTACTGTGGTTGGTTTTCTCTAACATTTCGCATGAAAGTAAATGATGTTTTCCACATTCTTCTTGACATAATTTGTACACTATGAAGTTCGCTACGTATAGGCCACACGAACTGGTTTTTTTATCTGTCAATTTAAACTACACATACGATCAATGCACGCAAACTTCGTGTTTTGCCTGATAATACTCGGAGTAGTAAGGTGGTAGGTCCGCATAGTGTGTTGAACTTAAAGCAGGAAGTGTGTGTAGTGAAACCTGTGTGAGGGTCCGCAATGATAGAATTTTGGTAGAACAGTGGAACTTTTGGAACTGCAGTGTGACTCTTGAATTTTTATGATGGGGTTTGGTCTGGTCTGATCGCTTTTCATAACATGCAATCTAAGAGCTTGGTGAAGAATTTCTGATAGCCATTGATTGTTGTGGATTTGTAATAATTTTCTAAGAATATAGTGAACTTTAAATTTGAAACAATATCAGTGATTTTCATTATGATATGGACCTAATCTTTCCTAACTTGAGGTTTAAATCAAGATAGGTGGTGGCCAAATTAAATTTAAACAATTGATAATCCAGTGGTTTGTATGTAACACGGTTGGAGCTAAGGTGATAAACTGTATATCATAACTCTGGTATCACAGTGTATCCCTTACATGGGATCAAAGTTAATGATGAAGTGTTTATGCCAACCGCGAAAAGCATTTTGATGTTACAAATTACCTTTAAAAGTAGAGAAGCATGAGTCTGGAAGCCATGAATCTATTCTCAGGCAAACTGGCTCATGCTGCAATTAGGGGAATGTTCAGGGAAAGTCTTATAATGAGAACTGCTGGATTTCCCGGTAGTTGTCGCATGAGCAAACCTCTCATAAACCTGTCACTGAGCAGGTTTGGATCAGGTAGAACGTTCTCCACCTGTGAATACGAGTATAATAATACCCCCATTTACTCCAAGAATTTGACAGACTTATTGCATTGCCCATGGATGTAAAAAAAAAAAAAAAAAAAAAAACCCTACTTATGACTAATTTAACAAGTCCAGAATCCAGTACTTCCCTTACATTTCTTTCAAAACTTTTGAATTGATTTTAACATATAATTGCATTGTTTTGATTTTTAACTGTTAGGGTAAATTAAAAAATAAATATCCATGTAAAAATTGTGTTGGGTGCAGAAGTGATTAGCAGAATTGTAACAATAGACAACTAAAAATATCAAGGCCAATATTTCCAGGCAAAAAACAATTTTACATAACTGCATACACTAACAGTTATAGATAAACATGATAAGAAGAATATATATTGTTGGGTGTGATATTGATAAACCATAACACATTTTTTTAAAAAAATGCATATGTGCAGTGAGAAGCCTGGAAAATTGAAAGAAGACAGAATGTCATCAACCACTAAATCTTTTATAGAGGATAGGAATGTTAAGAAGTTACTGGGGGATTAAAAATAAACTTATATTAGACATTAAAGATAATTACTACCATATCAGTGTGCATGATGATATCTAGGGCCTCTTTAATTCTCATAGGCTGCCAACTGTTCTCCTTGAAGAATAATTGCATCTTGTAAAATAATAATTTTGGCCTGTTTTTGCATCAGATGCAGATACTGCCATTTTTTCACCAATATTATATTCATTATGTCTGATATGTTGCCATTATTTTTTCTTGTGCAATGTAATTTGTTTATCCTATTTATACCTGCCAACAACTACACCAAATCTCTCTGACAGTAATGGTTTGCCATAAGTCATGCTTGTCCCTTACGGGAAGTCTACTTTCTAGTGCAATTTCTCTGTGACTTGTATACAACTAAGTATCTTGAGGCAGTGATACATCTTTCCCATCACCCATGTTATAAATGAAAGGACTGCAGTTCCTACAGGTGTATTATTAAGCAACTAAACATTCATATCAGGAAGCTTCCATGCAAGATGGATAATTTTATTAGATAATGTTTGCCCATAGTAGTTGACTTCAAAATTTTGCTTTGCTATACACATTTATTTTCTATGCTGTCATTGTTATTAACACTATAGCTCTGTTATCAAGTGCCTGAAATACATCATGTGTAGTAGCCAACTGACGGTAGCAGACAGTGTGAATAGTTGTTGGGGATTGACTTCTGTCTTTTCTATACTCATTTTTTTCCACGGGCAATTAGGGAATGGAATAGGAAGGATATATCAAGCGAGAAAACAGAATCCTGTAATGATCAAATTAAGCCTGAGGTTCTGCAACATTTGAATTAACTTGATAATGATGCCTGTTATGTGTTTTTTTCTGATACTTTTCCTCAAAGATACTAGAGCTCCTTGAAAAGGCCACCAAGCTATTAATTTACCCTGTAACAGCTAACAGGTCCCATATAAATGAAAGCAAGTGACTGTTGTTATGGATTTTACATATATTCTTAAATTTTTAATGAATTAACACTGGTATCTGATTACACAGTGTTGAAAATATTCAAGGCAGTATAGTACTTTGGAATCCTTTGGGAAATTACATGTTATCCTTCAAGGCACATTACTGATTAAAAGCATACACTTTTGCAAACATACTTAGATGTGCACCCAAAAGTTAAGAGTGAGATTGATGGTAATTTTTAACACTGCTACTATTGACCTATAAACCATTTTAAAAAAAGTTCTGTCATTTCATTTCATGTTCTTCTTGAAATTAATGTTAACATTTGCAAACTTTTTCCAAGGCAAAATAGTTACACTTGGAGTAGTTACATTTTAAATGTTGCCTCAAGACATGACACATTTAGTTTGATGATTGGATGGAGACTGAGTGTGCCTGTGGTATCCTGACCAAGTACTGCTGGAAACTGCCTCTCCAAGTGAACGCTGATTAGCTATTTATAGCTGGCATTTCCAAAATAAAGTAGTATTCCTGAAGGGAAGTACTCTTCTCTTGTGAATGCTTCAAAAGTGTTGTGAGTCCTTCAGGGATTGGAATGAGTTACCAAGGGGAATGATGAATAACTTACCGAAAACGTTAAAAGAATTTATAGTTGAAATTTGTAGAGGGCAAATGTAGATGGGTGCAGGATAGGGGGAAGTTGGGTGTGTAGGGAAATTGCCACTGGCGCATGTGTTCCATTGCAATTAAATTAAATTAAATTGAATTACAAAAATCCATTCTTCTCATGGTGCCCTTCTTTTACACAGATTTGCCTGAAACTTTTACATCTTATAGTCTGATTTATTCCCAATATTTTAAGTTATTACAAATTATCTCATAATTTTTCTCATTTAGGAGTTTTTAATTCCTAAAAGTTATGCATGATGATGTTAAGTTTCAATACTAAAATTTTGTTTTCTTTCTTAAAATTTCAAATTACTTTTAAACTGTTATGATATTATTAAATAAATTTTTCTCTCTTATTTAAGGCTTTCTAGCCCTTTTATTTCCAAAGTTCAAATTCATTACCTTACTAAATTGGAAATATGAATTGCTTATCTATTCCACTTTTATTCAGGTTGCGCCTAGCTATTTTTTATTTATTTATCAATTTTTTTTCATGGATCCCTGCTGAGGAAGGACCTCTGGGATGTGAAACATGCCATGGTTAATACACATACATACAATATGAGTCATAATCATAGTAAAAACAATTTTACGTTCCAAAGATAAATAAGGAGAATAACAATAAACATTAATTTTTACAAGTGAATTTTTCAAAAGTCATATTGAATACAATTAATTAATTTGTTCAAACTCTTGAATGGAGTGGAAGGAGTTGCCAATAAGATAATCTCTCAGTTTTTCTTTAAATATATCTTTATTATATGCAAACTGTTTTATACTCTTGGAAAGTTTATGCTGATAGCAAACTGTGATATTGAAATGTAGAATAACTCTTTACATTTATTGACAGTTTTATATTTTGTAATTCTTTTGTTTATCCTGTGCTTATGGCAAAATACAACTTGAAATTGAACTTTCTATTTAAAAATCATTCTTAGCCCATGCATATTACCCATCAAATTGATCATAATTTTATGCTTTATTAGTGTACATTGAGGCAACAAACATAAAATTTTCACTTTTAGCTTTTTCTGCTTCTTCCCGAAAATTGTTAGAATTTGATCTGAAAAGCGCTTTATTATTAAGAAAAGATTATAAAAATTATTTTCTATGTAAATTATATGTAATAGGCCTCCTACTAAATCATTTAGGTGAGATAATGGATATATAACAAGACTGCTTTGGCCATCCTGACCTGGGATTTCCACAGTTTTGTCATCGGCGTAATGGTAGGAGCAGGACAATTTGAGGGTTGTAGTCTGCAGTGCCCTCTCTTCTAATTCCTACTACTGGTGAGAGCAGAGACTCCATAGTTACTCTAATGGTTTGTTCATAGTGCTCCCCTCCTTACATGAAATACTGGTGTAACATATGGTTTTGGGGAAAGTAAATTCTGTATCATACTGTTTCATCAATAATAAAATTATCAAGTTTGAATATCAAAATAATAATTATTTTCAGCTAACCACATGAAATATTATTGAAATTAATAGGAGAACTGAAAAGTGGGTGTACAATTTATTACAATTGATCATTGTGAAATTATTCACATATGAAGTTTGTTTTTATTCTGATATAAACAATTAAATATCATTGAATGTCTTTAAAGTCAAACAGTTAGAGCATTATCTCAGGGTCAATTACTGGGTGAAATGATTGCATTAGTTTCTTTCGTGATCATAGATTTTATTGTTGTTCACGGGCCAGGTCAGCATCCAGGCACGAATAGCGCCACATTGGGTCATCCAGCTTTCTCAACCGGCACAGCATGGTGAAAGTGTCCCCAGCCCCCGGCTTGTCCAGTGCTCCAGCCTCGGTGAAGGTCACTTGCTGCTGTATCAGATGAGGATCCCAATCAGTGCGTGTCTTCGTCCGTTTTTCCTCTCCAGCAAGACTCTGTACATCTCGCAATTTGATGTCTCGTCCAGCCCTTGGTGAATCACAGCACTCCGCCCCAAAGTACCAGCAATTCATTGGCTCCCAGAACAAACAAGAACAAACACGTCAATAAATAGAGGCGGCTTCTCTACTGGCTGGATCATCTTCCCACACTCTCAGAAAACGCTTCTTTACTAGGAAACAGCACTAAGGTATATTTTTGCTTGCCGGCACCAGTTTTCAGCGGGGCTTTTCTGAAAGGTGCGAAAATAGAAAGCCGGCATTAGTTATTTATGGTGGCTATAAATCCCCTTAATGTCCAAGTTGGGTAGAACATTTTCAGTCCCCCACGGTGCAAGTAAATCTGGAGGCTTTTGTTCCCTCACGTATCTGTTCAGTTTGGCACGTCGCACCGTCAACGTTCACACATACCGTAGGAACACTTGGTGCCTAATAACACTATACTTTTTAATTCATTACAGTGGATATAAGTATGTGGTCAAAGAGGACTGTGATGCTAGGCTCAAAATGATGGTGTATCAATTCAAGAGTATCCATTACTGGAATATGGGTGAAGAGGGATAAAATATCAAATCTAACCAAGATATCAGTATCTGAAATTGTTAAATGTAGATTTATCTCCACAAATTTAGCTGAGTTCTTGATAAGGTGAGAGAAATGTCCTACAAAGGGACTTAGGAGTTATGTCAGATACTTGGCATGCTGGAAAGTCAGTGCCCCAATGACACTGATGATAGAACTTAATGGTGCGCCCTGCTTTTTAACTTTGGGCAAGCCATATAGTCTCAGCAGTCTTGATGTGCATGGCCTAATTCTATTGGTAAACTTTTGTGCACCATTTGAGAATCAGCAATACTCCTCCCTGCCAGGTGGTGCAATTGTTTCCAATTACAGATAATAGTGCCAGAATAACACTTTCCATGAATCACTATAGTCTTATAATACATTCATTGTCTGTTAATTATCTGCAATGAAATGATTAGGAAGTTATCCCATAAATGTAGAAATATTCCTTAAAAAATGCAAATATCTTTGACCACTGAACAAGATTTCAAAAATAATAAAATAGGTATTTTGTTATGATATGCTGGTTATTACTACTAATGCTGTTAATGTTGTCTATTGCAGAATTATTATGGTGCAGCTAAAACAATTTTGTCTGACAATCCTCTGGGTCTGACCTGTGGGATGGTGTGCCCTACAAGTGATCTTTGTGTTGGAGGCTGTAATCTGCAAGCTGTAGAGGAAGGGCCCATCAACATTGGAGGACTACAACACTTTGCTGTTGATGTAAGCCATAATGATTTATAAGTATAAGAAAACAATGTAAAATGTGCTGGCATTCAAACTATTTTTCTCTGTTCTACAAGAATGTTTGTAAAAAAGCATGAAGCAGAATGTATTAGAGGGTCAGAAACAAATAATTTAATGCATGATATTTATATATCTTAGCTTGATTACTATCAGAATAAAACTAGTCAAAGATTCTTATTTCTTCTACAATCAGGGCCGGCGCTACGATTCTCGGGCTCCGGGTAAGCGATCTTAGGCCCCCACCCACCCCGAAAATATTTTTACTTTACACTTTTTTTTTTTTTTTTTTTTTTTTTTTTTTGTTAACTCGGAAAATTTTAAAATGTTTAAAATTATTGGTGCAGATTTTAAAATTTGTGTTTGATTTCTATTTATTTAGGCATCCAGGCCGGCGGGCCCCTCTTTGGTGGCCCGGGCCCCGGGTACTTTTGCCCTGCTTAACCCCCCCTAAAGCCGGCCCTGTCTACAATACATACTTTATTCCATCTTCATTTACCTTTCTTCTGTCTTTTGGTTTGTAAGATGCAACTTGTTGTTTATGTCCTTTGTAATCCATCCTTTCAAGGTGGGCTCTCCATTGTTGTCCACCCTGATGGATTTTATTAATTATTGAATATATGTATGGGTCTTACATTGTGTTTTTTTTTTAGTGTGTTACAACCTTCAACTTTACATAGAAACTTCATTTCTGCTGCTTGTAACCTTGATTTATTTATATGAGATGGAATCTAATTTTCATAGCCATACAAAAAGCACAGGAATTGTTATTGTAGTATTTTGGCAAAGTATCTATCCTAGTTTTATTTCTTAGTTTTTGAGGTATGGTGCCCCATATGTGTTGAAGTCTGTGTATTTTATTGCTTGAGTCTTAATCTTTTATTTAACTCATTCAGTAGACATGCATAACCTGTTTAGTCACTAGATTTGCTATGTGTAGTGGAAGGACATGATATGTTCTAGTGCAATGTTCTCTGTGGAAATTGTGAAGATATTACACTCACCCACATTATTACACCCATTCATGTTCTTTCAGCAAGTACCCTTATGTGACTTCACACAGTTATGTGCCTGCCACACCCTATTGTGAGTTTGATAGATGTAAGAAAAATTTACATTTCACCTATGCTACTCCCACTTTAAATGTATAATTCAAATGCCAAAAGCTGCATAACTCCAAATGACATGTTCATTTTATGAAATATGTTGTGGTCCTGTTCCAATATAGGATCTTAGGCCACCTCTACAGACTATGGCCAGTGGGTTTGCCTTAGCACTTTCCCACTGACAGTATGGTAACCATAGTGATCTAATAATGAAAGATGTACCTCACTAACGTTTAAAGTCTTGAAGCTTGAAGGCTACCATAGATCCAAGATCCCTGAGCGGTTGTAAGATGATTGATGGATAGATCAGATTGGCTTACTGGAAAATGGTTATTCAAGAGGGGTCGCATCACAAGAGGGTTTAGCGCTTCTGTGGAGCTTATGCGAGAACTTGTAATGACACTGGGTTGAGCATAAGGAAGTATATTTGAAGATACACTCATAGACAGCAATGGTACATGAACAGAAAGGTTACTAGATAAAGCCTCACAATAGATTATGGCCTATTAAACTGGATGGTATGCTTACATTTGGCTGCGACAAAGGGTGCAGAGGCTGACTGGTCCCTGGGCTCGAACCCAGCCCGCTGGGCCAGGTCAAGAAGACTCCCGTCTCGTCAACTAACTGACTAACTCACTGACTAACCAACTGGTTAATTGAATCACGTGTAAGCTAACCTAGAATTTCATAAACTGCATAACGAACTTTGTTTACAGAATAGTGAGCTCAGTTGAACAACATAATACCTCAGCTTTAGAGTCATTTATGCAGTTAATTCAGGCAATAAATCAGGTTTAGACAGTAAATTCAAGCTATAAATCTAACTAAACAGCTGTAGAAAGACTGAAAATAATATCAGCATATTTGATATTTGATTTCAGAATAATTTAGTAAAAGCAAACATTTTCTTCACTTTGGGAGATATTCAGGATAATATATAGTCCAAAGATAATAAAACTTGTAGCATGGAAATCATACTAAAATGTTTAAATACATTAATAGCTAAAAGCCAGTATAGAAAATTAACATGCAATTACACACTTTAAATTCGAGAAGTCGTATTTTGGAAAAGTATAGACAGTGAGCTTATGGCGAGAAAGAAACATAATATCTGCTGACACAACATACTTAAGTTTTGGAAATCTCAGTAAAGTTTAAAGGTTGTTTTTCAAACATTATATAGTAACTTTGAACATATGGAATGAGGAAAAATTAATCAGTTTACTAAGATATATAAATTCATTTGAGCAAACCATATTCAGAAAACACTATAGTTTATTATAAACAGTTTCCAGGTAAGTCTTGCTAAAAAGATATGGACTATTTTGATTAAGGTGAAACATTTTTACAACTTTGAGAAATATGGCTGGATTTCTGTTGTATCATGCAGAAGTAGCGTTTACTTTAGAAAGTTATTGTAAATTGAAGAAAACATGTAGCAACTTCAAAATCATTCAACAGACATTTGAGAACACATAGAATCATTTAAAGTAGGTTTCAAAGACATTAGAAAGTTATTAGCGGGGTTGAAATTTGCAATTGTACCATACCTTACATTAAACTGTTAGAAGAATAAACATGGTTTGTTTAGTATCAAATGAACGATAATTAAATTAGAAGTAAAATAAAGTTGTTTGAGCCTTGTAGCTATAAAATTGTAGAAATTAGAGGCCGTTTAGAGTAAAACAGAAAATAATTTTTTACAGCCAAAATATTGAAGATACAAAAATTTTCATAAGGATCGAAATTTACAGTTACTTAAAATTCTAGCTACTGTTAAAAGTTCAGAATAATAGGAGTAGTATGAGCCAAAAATGAGAAATTATTGTCTAAGACCAGTGCAAATATACATAGTTTTCACACTCAG
Source organism: Vandiemenella viatica (assembly GCA_031002005.1). NCBI lineage: Eukaryota > Metazoa > Arthropoda > Insecta > Orthoptera > Morabidae > Vandiemenella > Vandiemenella viatica. Next base: position 92,787,203 of record CM061921.1, on the reverse strand, counting down.
AAAGGCCAGTTGACCTTGGGACGCGGAGGAATTTTCGCTAAAAGATAGCAAATCTATTTATACGGATGACGAGAACTATATGGTGTCTTTTGTTTGTTACCAGTGGAGCGAGGAGGTTGTCGGTTTGTGTAGTGCTCTGTGCTGGGAGGCGGGAAGTGCTGCGTGTGATGCAAATGACAGGGGCAGCCATCTTAAAATTTTGTAGTGCAGCTGAACAGTTTAAAAGTTTTTCAATGTGACTTTAAATTTTTGTAACGGGGTTTGGTTTGGTCTGATTGCTTTTCGTAACTTGCAATCAACGAATTTGTTAAAATTTTCTGATTGCTTATCGATTGTTCGGACTTGTACAACTTTTATTGAGAATATAGTAAAACTTTAAACTTTAACTTAGCAACAGTGACTTTTATTGATATGTAAACCTTACCTCTTATAATTTGGGGTTTAATCAAGTTAAGTGGTGGCCGTAAGAATTTAGAACAATCGAATATCCAAAGGCACATGACTAACACTGTTGGAGTGAGGTGATTAACTGTTTATTCTAATGCCATGAACAGGATCGCCTTACACACTGATCTGCTTGGTCAGCCAATATACTTGTCTGGCATCCTGGGCATCACTCCATTTGGTAATGAGCTTCAAGTATTACCTAAAAAGGTCAGCATGGCCACTGCTTAACCTAAAATGGCTTCGCGTGTGCCCTGCATCCGATGGGGTGCCAATGGTTGTATAAAGTATAGTTACTCACTCAGACCCATACTTGGTATTAATTCTAGTCTTAGAATATGGCTTGGCCATGACAAACATTATAAATTATATTTAAATATTATTAATTTTTGCTATGAATAATGTGATTTATTTATCACTTCCTTGTGTCCAAATACTGCTCTGACATCACTCTAAACATTATATGTAAGCCTTCTGACAAATCTAACCACTTGGATACATTCAATGTTTTTGTATATTTATGCTATCTATCTTATTAAATTGTGAGGGCCTTTCAAATTATTTTGAATCTTGGTTTGTTATAACAGATTTTCAAGAAAATGAAAATACCTCAAGTGAGAAACCCTGATTGTAATATCCAAGACAATGATGTTAAAATAGCCTTGCTAGGTGGTGGACCTGCTTCGCTTTCTTGTGCCACATACTTAGCAAGGATTGGATATACTAATATCACAATATTTGAGAAACAGGATTATATAGGTGGCTTGAGGTAAGAACTACAAGTAATAAGTGGAAATTTATTTCGTTCTTAATTCCCTAAAATATTTTGTGCTCCAAAGCCCAAATATATTAACTAATTCAGCTACCTAATCTTGCAGTAAGGTGAGGCAGAAAACTTTTAATAATGAATTTTAAATGTTTTGTACAAAACACATGTTGTGTTAAGTTACTTATTACAACAGATCTTTTTAAAAAATATTCTAAGACATGAAGTGATAAATATAATTTGATTTTATAACAAATTATATTTATCGCTTCATTCTTTTACAGTTCACCAGAAATACAATACTGTTTACCATATATGGTTCATTCTTTTACAGTTCATCAGAAATACCACAATACCGTTTACCATATGAGGTAATAAATTTTGAAGTGCAGCTTGTTAAAGATCTTGGTGTCAACATTGTACATAATCGTGCTCTTTCTACAAGTGATTTAACAGTTCAGGTAATTACTCCAGAATAACTCTACCATATACCATGAGGCTGTTTGTTCATGTTATTCTCTTTCTGCTACATGTCAGAAATCAATGTGTTTTCAGTTTGACATAATTTCAGAAAAAAAAGTTCAGGAAAAGCTGAACATTGTTACCAAAAATGCTATTATTATTATTGTTGTTACTTCTATTTTCTTAAAAACAAACTCTAGCCATTTTTCATATTTGTATTGAATGACAGTGGAAGTCAGAATTTGCAAGACCATTCACCTTTTGATTATGCATCGCTATTGATCATATATTGTGTCTGATCTAGACATGACTACCTCAGAGAAGAGTGTAAAAGGTAGGAGGTACACTAAATACGGGATATAATAGACTACCAGCTCACACTATTTTAATCAAGACTACATAGAAATATGTTCCTAAATGGGGTCTCAGCCAACAATGCCATACACTTCTTTATTTATTTCTTTACAGTAAAGTCTATTTTTCTGAAATCATCTAACATTATCACAGCTGACACATAAAGATGTCTTTCAAGGCTGCCAACTGACAGTTGGTTTCTGCTTATATATTGTTATGATAGAAAAGTTTAAGCTGAATAACATAATTAAAAGCTCCATAACAAACCACAGACATAATAATTTTTATTTGAGAAATTTCTCGTGATTAAATAGTTTTAGCAGGTGGGAATAGCTGCTTTTCTAAAGAATGTTTTAATCCATATTGTGTTTGGCAAGAAGATTTTTTTTCCTTGTCAACACCAAGGTCATTTGTGGATAGAAGGGATTGGCAAGTAGGTTCAGGAAAGAATTCAGCCATGGCCTTTGTAGGAACTATCCTAACATTCATGTGGAGTGGTTTTGGTAAACTATTAAATACCAAATATGGATAGCTGGATGGGGTTTGAATGCACGTCCTTCCAAAAGTCAGGCTTGGCCATTACTCCTCACCCACTGTATTCAGTTTGTCAGAAGTAATGCATGACATAATACATTAAACAAGTATCTGTGGTAGCTAAAATTAATGGAAGATACAAAAGTTTTACTATTTTTATTCTATGAACGTCAAAAATAGAAACTGTCAGGGGTGGATCTAGGGGGGGGGGGGCTAGGGGGCTCAAGCCCTTAAAAGTATCTAGGTCCAGCCCCTATATCGTAACTTTGGAGAAATACTGGATCTGCCCCTGCAAACTGCTAATATACATATGGCGGTCAATTTAATTTTATTAAATATTTTCACCACCATATGAAAATTTTTATATTGTTATTAATTTTATTGTTTTGAATGGGTGAGTCAATCATGGAGATATAGATAGTGCTAGATCTTGGAAAGATAGGTACCATGTAAGGTACCCTTTAGTTTGCCAAAAGCATTCCCACTAACTATCCCCAGCAGTAATATGTTCCATAGACCGATTTTGAAGTCACTTATGCAGAACTTAGAAATTTCATGTAAAGTAATTTCCAATTCAAATGGATTTTCCTGCATTCATTTCCACAATGAAAGCTCACCATAAGAATCATTTTTAAGTGCATTCATTATGTCTGAAATAAAATTTAATTTAAGAGATGAGTAGGTTTGTTTATGTTTTAACCCACGCAATTAAGACAGCAAATATTTAAGATTTGAAATAACTTTGAATTGAATAGAGTAACAGCTGATCTTATATCACCAGCTATAGTCAGCTAAACTAAAATTAAATATTTTGGCAAAGTTTAATTAGTGGTTTTAATTAAGAGAAAAAATAAAGTTTGTAACTAAAAGCAATACAACTGATAAATTTATATCAGTAGATAGCCTAAATTGAGATGATCACGAATATATGGTAGTTTTGGTAAAAAGTTTAGATACTAGTGAGATAATTAAGATTTTGAAGATAGATTGTCACTAATTGTTGTTGGAGCGCGTCAAATTCAGCCAAGCCAGTGGCATAAGAGACTTCAAGGTTAATCTTATGCAAACACTTTTGAATGTTGAATTAAATTAAAATAGATAGAACAGGATCATAGGAAGTCCTTGCAGTAATTGCAAGATAAACCATTTAGTGTATTGGGAGATATTAATTAATGAAAGAATATGCTGAGGTCATAGGAACTGAAAAGCTTATAAAAGCCCATGCAGCCATCTTTAATATGTCCAGTCTTTCTCTAGAAATCAAGTAGGTAACTTTGCGTCAGTTCGCGGAGCGAACCACTCCACGTGGTAGTTGCTGCAGCACATCGTAACATGCTATGACTGTTTCTAACTAATGTTAGGGGGACATAGTCAGTTTGTCTTCTCGTATGAATGTGCTTAGCCTGTCAATCTTCAAAGGAACTTTTGTCTGATGTCTTATCCATGATTCTGCTACCGAAATTGTATGAGTGAACTTTTCAAGTATATAACTATTGTTTGATTCAAAACTGTGTTAAAAGAACTTATTTAATCATACCCTTTGTGTTTGGGGTTCATAATAAAAACCCATGGTGACTGCATTATTAAATATTAAGGTACCAGAAGGCTACACGGGTCATGAACTATAAGTTTTGCAACCCCAAAGATACATTCATGCCTAACAACCACACTTTCCTCTTGCTCATTTTTGGACACGTAGGTATTTTCCATCTTTGTGGTGAAGGGATCACTTTGTAATGTTTTAATAGATTTCCTTAAAAAAACTATCAGTCTCTATGACGATCAAGATAAACTTACCTTTAAAATGTGTTTTGGTGAAAAAGATCAAGAACTTGTTTTTCTGTACTATTGAAGAGGCAAGAGATAATTAATTTATATAATCACATAGTAAACCACAATCAGAGTCCTTGAGCGTAGCGGGGTTGTTGATGAACAAACAAACTTTAACGCAATGAAGCTTTATTAAACAGTTCATACGGTACAGGAGCACGGAGCGAACTGACTCCGGCTAGAAAGGAGTATCACTTATATAGCAATGAAGAACAGTCTAGAACATTAATACTAGTTACAACAAGAACATTCCAGAACAGTTTACGCAATGTTAAGAAATTAAAAATTTATAGGACTTGGAATCGAACCCATGACCTATAGTCCCACAGTCTCTTAGCGTAACCACTAAACTACAACAGTCTTTCCTTCTTCATGGCTTGATCCTCTTGATGTGCGACATTGCCCCCTCCTTAAGGGAACAGCATCCCGATGTTACGTTGCCCTGGTCATGGAGCGAGTCGTAGGTCCCATGCACCTTGGTTCCTGATGGGCAGTGGCGTCCCTAGTCATCGACATCTTCGAGCCCGAACAAGACCCACATTTTTGGGTTCTTTTGGTTTAGTGAAGAATGCTGGATCTTCTAGTTTACTCTGGATCGATGGGTCCATGTAAGTCTTCAGTCGTAGCATGTGAACTGTAACTCTCACTTTTCGTCATTTCGAGTGTGGAGCGAAATCCTCGACTTCATAAGTGACATCAGACAACCTTTGTATGATCCTGTATGGTCCAAAGTAACGTCTGAGGAGCTTCTCGGACAGGCCAACCTCACGGACGGGAGTTAATATCCAGACGAGGTCACCAGGTTGGTACAAAACAGAATGGTGACTCGCATCATACTTCCGGCGGTCATTCTCTTGAGCCTGCAGCGTGCGGAGCTGAGCTTACTGCCGACACTCCTCAGCTATTGTTACTAATTTGGTGATGTAATTGTCATCCACGTCGTCAGGATGAAACGGGAACACAGTGTCCATGGTCTTTGTTGCTTCAAGTCCGTGTACCAGGAAGAATGGCGTAAATCTGGTTGTCTTGTTTGGTAGTATTGTAGGCGAACGTAACAAAAGGCAGCACCTCATCCCAGTTGGTTTGCTCGACACTCACGTACATGGAGAGCATATCACCCAGTGTTTTGTTGAAACGTTCTGTAAGTCCATTAGTTTCACGGTGGTAAGCAGTCGTCATTTGATTTGTAATGTTAAATCGACGGTTGATCTCTGTAACAATTCTCGACTGAAAAACCTTTCCTCGATTCGTGATCACTGAACTTGGGGCCCCATGTTTTAATAAAATGTCCTCCACGATGAATTTCGCAACCTTAGGGGCTTCAGCTGTTTTTAAAGGTTGTGTAATGGCATACTGGGACAGATAATCAGTTCAAACAATAATCCACTTATTACCACTAGTAGACGTCGGGAATCGTCCGAGTAATTCAATACCAACATGCTGGAAAGGCGTTCCTGCAGGCGGAATTGGTATAAGTTAGCCGTTAGCAGCAGTCATCAACTTTCTTGTGTGTTTAATTCAGAGTGTGGTACATAGACTTTGTTTTTATCATTGAATTTTCTGTGTAGGCAGTGAATCAGCAGTTGAGCAACCGCCGCCGTTAGAAGCAGTCATCGACTTTCTTGTGTTTTTAATTCAAAGTGTGCTAGATAGACTTTGTTTTTATCTTTGAATTTTCTGTGTAGGTAGTGATCCAGTCAGTTGTGCTTAGCAGCCGTAGCAGCAGTAGCTGACTTTTGTGTGTGATTTGAATTGTGCTAGTTTTGTTGTTATCTTTGAATATTTCCTGTTTAGGTAGTGATCTGCCATTAGCCGCAGTCACCTACTTTTCTGTTTGATTTAAAGTGTCCTAGTTAGCTTTTGTCTTTATATTTGAATTTTCTGTATAGGTAGTGAATTAGCAGCAGTTAGCAGCAATCTCCGTTTTTTGTCTTTTGATACATTTATTCCGTTTTTTTGTTGTTTCAAGGGATATAGCTTGTTCAATGTGTTCCAGTAGGCGTCTGGCTCTCGAGGAGATCCTTACTACTATGGCATCTATTCAAGCACAGATATGGAGCATCCTAGACGAGGAGCAGCAGTGCGTTGAAGAAATTCCGTAGCAGAACCGGCAAGTCGGGATTTTAAAGAACCTGTTGCTGAAACCGTCTGGCACCGTGTGGATCGGAGAAAGGCATCGAAATTCCATCATCCGATGGGAAAATGATATCTTGCCATTAAGGAATGCGTTTTCCGTGTTGTAGGAGGCTGAAGATTCAAGTGTGGATGGCCCAGAAGAGCAGCAGAGAAGATTTGTTCGCAGACACCGAGCGACGCCAGGAAAAGGTTTACTGGTCATTGGCAGCTCCAACGTTCGACGTCTGGAGAAACTGCTTCGAGAACTAGCCACGAAGAACGGTGCTGACCCTCATTCTAACGTGCATTCGGTTTGTCTTCCAGGAGCAACCGTACCACGTGTCATGGAAGCCATTCCGAAAACAATCAGAGAATCGAATTGCCGTCAGTTAAGAGTAGTTGCGCACATCGGTACTAATGACTCATGTTGCATTTCTGTTGCAGATATAGTGAAATCTATGGACAAATTGGGCAAGAAGGCGTATGAACCCGCACGGGATAATTCGGTATCGTTGCAGTTCTCCATTTGTAGTATCGTGCCGCGCATCGACTGTGGGGAGGCCATATGGTGGAATATTTTTAATTTCAATTGTAGTTTGCAGGAGCTGTGATGCAGAAACAACTGGGGCTTCGTTGACCTTCGACCGATGATTGCTGCCAGCTGGGACGCATTTGACAGGTCGGGCGTCCACTACACACTGAGAATGGCGACCATGGTGGCTGCTAAAATATGGAACTGTCTTGATGTAAATTATTTTTTAGGATCACCGTGAGGCCCAAGGATCCTTCAGTTCATCGAAGAGGAGGTGCCGATAACTTAGATCTTGGTTCTGGTAGTGATGGTGCGAATCAGTTGAATGTTGCAGCCCCAAATACTGCACCCATTTCCGGTCAGAATGTGAATAAGGAAAATATGAATTTAGACTCTACAAATAATACAAAGCAGCTAAGGGTAATGGTCCTAAATTGTCTGAGTATTACAGGGATAGTAGCCGATTTCCATGCCACAATGGCGACTAATGATGCCGATATAATACTAGGAACTGAGAGCTGGTTGACGCCAGAGGTAGAATCTAGAGAAGTATTTGGCCCTCATTTCAATGTTTTTTGGAAAGACAGAGCTGTCTAAATGGGTGGGGGTGTGTTCGTGGCCGTTAACAAAGCCGTTAATTATTCTGTCCTAACCGAAACTGAAAATTTTTGCGAGTTGTTATGGGTCAAAGTAAAAATTGGTAAAAATTTAAAGTTCATAATCAGGTCATTTTATCGACCTCCGGATTCTGATTTGGCTAACGCGGAATACTTCAGAGAGTCGCTTAATAAAATTTATAAGAAATTTCAGGGACATATATTGATTGTGGGTGGTTATTTTAACTTACCGAAACGTTCCTAGAAGTATTTGCAGAAAGATCTCTTGAACAGATGGTTCAAGAGCCAATGCAGTGAGTTAAAGCTTCCTCGTCCATTTTGGATCTTTTTCTTATAAGTAATCCTGATATTGTAGATACAGTTTGTGTAGAAGACGGTATAAGTGATCATAAGGCGGTTGTGGTAACTTTAAAATCTAGTATGAATTTGAAGCATGACAAAGACAAACTCGTATATTGCTTTGTTAAGGCAAACGATGGGGGTATGGTTGATCACTTGATGAAAAATTTTGAAACGTACATGCTAAATTGTTGACGAACTTTGGTTTAAGTTAAAAGAAATAATATGGAACGGTTTAAATCAATTTATTCCTAAGAAGCTTATTAAAGTAAGTAAGAACCTTCCGTGGTTCAATAGGGAAGTGAATCGATTGCTCAGGAAGCAAAGGCATTTACATGCCATGGTAAAGAAATCGGGGGACTCATCTAATTGTGCTAAATTAGTCCAGTTATGAGCGGAAGTTCGTAATGCAATGCATGATGCGTTTAAAGACTTCCAAGCCAGCACTTTCTCCGAAGATCTGATTACTGATCCAAAAAAGTTCTGGTCGTATGTCAAATTACTAAGAGGCTCTCGTAAGGATATGCTTTCACTGATTAAGGAAAATGGGGAATTATCCGAAACTAGCGTAGATAAAGCAGAAATCTTGAATAACATATTTAACAAAGCTATGACGACAGAAAAATCAGAGGAGATTCCGACATTTGCCAATCGTACCAGCAAAATTATGAATGAACTCATTCTCAATGTTGAGGGAATAACTAAATTGTTTATGAATGTAAAAACCGATAAGGCTCCCGGACCAGACGGTATTCCTACAAGATTCTACTCCAGGTACGCAAAGGAAATTGCACCGTACTTGATGAAATTATATACCGCCTCCTTGGATCAAGGAAAAATACCAGCCGAATGGAAGACCGCCTTTGTAAGTCCAGTGTTTAAAAATGGGAATGTTAATGATCCTCAAAATTATAGACCAATTTCGTTAACATCAGTATTTTGTAGGATTTTAGAACACAACATTTATTCAAATGTCATATGTTTTTTGGATGAAGATGAGCTTTTAAACCCAAATCAAAATGGATTCAGAAAAGGCCAATGCTGTGAAAAACAACTTGCACTTTTACTTCATGACTTTTGTGGTATTATAGATGGGCAATCCCAGGTTGATATAGTTCTATTAGATTTTAAAAAAGCCAAATGGCATTACATTGAATTCATACAGGCCATTGGGGGTAGTAAATGCAGTTTTCTCTTGATTGCTTTCGTCTACCTCTATCTGCCAGTATCCTGAGTATAGGTCCATAGTCGAGAAAAACTTAGCTCCCTTCAGACAGTCCAACGAATCGTCAATTCGATGAAGAGGGTAACATCGTTTTTAGTCACCTTATTGAGTTGTCGGTAATCGACGCAGAACCGGCACTGGCCATTCTTCTTTCTGACGAGCACTACCAGCGATGACCATGGGCTCTGAGATGGCCGTATGATGTCGTCCTTCAGCATTTTTTCTACTTCTTCCTGAATTATTCGACGCTCCACTGCTGAAACTCGATACTCTCTTTGGCTGATTGGTCGATGGTAACAATTCGATGTTGTACCTTCAATGGGGTTGACTTGCTCTTCATCAGGGTATTCCTGAAGAACTGCAACTAGCTTCTCCTGTTGTTAGTTAGTCAGATCTGGCAAGAGTCGGGACTGAATGATTTGTCTCATAGCTTCCGTTACAATCACACTTGCTGGTTCTTCGCAAAAGGTTTCCACGACACTCAGATGCCCTTCAATTTACGTCTCAGCGTATACTATACACTGGCGCCTTGGGAGAATATGTGGCACCTACCAGCAGTTGACTACCCACAGTTCACCAAATCCATTCTCAAATGAGACAGCGGAGGCTAGGATGAACAAATCTTTCTCTAGTGGTAAATTCCTATTACATTCCACTAGGAGGTACATACAAGGACGTGGCATATGATACATGACAGTTACCTTCGAAGCACTGGCTGCAGGAATTACGACCTCATCCAGCACACAAACTTTCCAGGCATGGGAGGGATTGATTTCCCCCTCTTCAACTCTCACATCGTCTAGCAAAATCTTTGAGCGACCACAGTCTATAATTGCTTCCGAGGCCTTCAGAAAGTCCCAACCAAGAATGACGTCATGACTGCATTCTTGTAACACAACGAACTCAAAGGGCTGCTCATGGCCATTAATAGAGACATGAATAGGCTGTACATGGTTCCCATTAGCCCCCCTGAGCAAAACATTTTTGCTGTTAACGAACATAGTCTTCTGCAATTGGCGCCGGTGCTTCTCCGAAATAACTGAGAGTCCACAAGAGCATGAGCTGGTTGGCCATCCATGAGGATTTCAATGTAATTTGCCAATTCATAATGATCGGAGGTGGAGGATTTTCCCTAGAGCGGCCTCACCTCCAAGGAAGGTCGCACCTTTTAGTTTTCCAGGTTGCGGCCGCTAGGAGACTGGCTGGAGCATCGAAAGGGTGGATCGGAGTGTCGGCGAGCACCCTCTAGAGCAGCCAGCCCATGGCGATGGTGATGTATGTCGTCCAGAAGTTATATCTTGATCTTCATTGTCGTCCTGGGATCTTCGGCCGCTGAAACGTGTTTCGAATCTCCTTTCGCGGGCATCATTAAATATCTGCCGTCTCTCTAGGCAGTAGCGCACTACATGTCTCGGACGCCCACAGTGAAAACATACCACCTGGTTGTCCCGCATTCTCCAGACTTCGGTTTTCCTGGGAACGTTTGCAGGATTCTCGCATTGCGTCATAGTGGCGTAAATTCTCTATGGCCTTGGCGGTTTAACAGTTTTTGTTGCGGCTGCACGGTAAGAGATGGGCGCCAGTGTTTGTTCCACTTCCTCCCCTATTATTTCCTCAAGAGTCTCAGTTTTCTGCCCGATATACCTTCCCATCACCTTTTCAACTTCCTCTCTCACTACTTTTCAAATAATGTCTCTAATACCTATGACCTCTTCCACTGTGACCGTTGATACTACTTTTGGTAATCTTTCAAACTTCTTTCGTCCAATTCTTTTCTGGTGCATGGTCTCAATGTATTGGCAACTGTTGTGGAAATTTCCTTCAGAAGCAATGCTTGGTTCATGTCTTCGACAACGCCTTTCATAAGGTGTGCTACTTTATCTTCTTCCTTCATTTTGGTGTCGACTATTTTACACAGCCCCAAAACACTTTGTATGTATGACTGTGTCATTTCCCCATGGCGCTGCACTCTACACTTTAGTTTTTCTTCGGCATTGAATCCCTGCCGTAGTGCATCTCCAAAGCACCACTGCAGTTCTTTCTGGAATACTGCCCAGCTAGTCAGTTTCTCTTTATTGTTTTCGTACCATTGTTTGCCAGTTCCTTCGAGGTAGAAAAATACATTTGCCATGCACACTGTATTGTCCCAGTTGTTGAATTTAGTGATACGTCTGAAACCTTTCAGCCAGTTGCCCAGATCTTGCCCGTTGTCGCCTGAAAATACTGCTGGATGACGAATGTGCTGGCAGGCGGTCGGCGTCATCGTCGTCCTTACTTCTTCTTCTCATTCTAACAGCTTCCACTCAGTCAAATATGGCTCATACTCTGGCTTCTTGCCTCATAAGCGATGGCTCTCTTGTGGTCTGATTGGGGCCACGGTGCTCTGTAGATTCTAGTGGTCACGAGGATCTACCCGGCGTCTCCACCAGAATAATGTCATGTAGTAAACCACAGTCAGAGTCCTTGGGCGTAGCTGGGTCATTGATGAACACACACACTTTAACACAACGACGCTTTATTAAACAATTCATACAGTGCAGGAACACGGAGCGAACTGACTCCGGCTAGAAACGAGTTTTGCTTATATAGTAATGAAGATCAGTCTAGAACATTAGCACTAGTTACAACAAGAATATTCCAGAACAGTTTACGCAATGTTAAGAAATTAAAATTTTATAGGATTTGTTGGAATCGAACCCACGACCTTCAGTCCCACAGTCTCTTAGCATAACCACTGCACTAAAACAGTCTTTCCTGCTTCATGGCCTGATCCTCTTGATGTGCGACAAAATTTTGCACCTTATGTCACCATTTTCATACTTTCAGAAAAGTCCTTGCCCATTCTAATTCTTCTGTTTATTTGTCATACATAGCTCTTTTTATGGCAACAGTACTCAAAAGAGCAACCTAATTTTTCAAACTCTTTATTACCATTACTAATTTTATTATGATGGACCACACACTCTGGTGGTAATTCCCTTAGTCATCTAGTTACCCCCTTTATATTTTTTAATTATATTATATAATTTGAATGATAAATTCTTCTTCCATCTGCTTTTGAGATTTACAAGTTTTAGTTATAAATTCATACAGCATTTTTAGTAAATTATTCATCACTTCAATTCATAATTTGTTCCAATCCCTGACACCATTACCCACAAAAGAAAATTTTCCCACTCCCTTATGCATGAAAATGAGTGCCATCTCATGGCCATGGTCAACTTTTCTCATCCGTGCCCTATTGCTAATTCTTCAGCCAACATCCTTCCAAGCCCCATAACCAACATATTTCATATGCAATCCCAGCACCCCCTTCATCCTCCTCCTGTCTTCTAATGACTACCAACCCAACTCCCTTATCATATCATTTGCTGCCTGGGTCTTGCAATAATTTCCACAAACAAATCTAGCTGCTCTCTTTTGCACACCCTCCAACTCCTGTATTTGATAACCAAAATGTGGGTCCCTAACTACACCACCATATTCAGCCAATGTTATGATCAAAGTTTTGCAACCCTATTTCCTAACTTCTCTGGTATATCCTCTCATCACCCTTTCCAGTAATCTTTTCCTAACACCTACTCAAGGTGGGCTGCCCCGTTGAGTTTCCCTGTCTTCATTAACTGTCATTAATAGTTTCTCTGTATAACAAATAACTTACATCTTGTGTACAATGTAGAAACTGAAGTCAGAAGGATATGAAGCAATTTTTCTGGGAATTGGCCTACCACAACCTAAACTAATTCCTGAATTCAGAGAGCTGACACCTGAAATGGGTTTCTACTCATCAAAGGACTTTCTACCTGCCGTTTCAAAAGGCAGCAAAGCAGGTGAGTCTATCATTAAAAATAAATACATAAGTACAAAGATATATAGCTCAATCCTTATATTCAATAATCTGCTTTGCTCACCTTTGATCATGTTCATCTAACTCTATCCTACTCCATATCCACTCTTTGCTGCTCGTTCTTGTGGTATTGTGCCCTTGTAAACAAATTGCATTGCTTTGTTTTCTCTGATGATGTTCCACTTTCACCATCTTAACATCATCTGCCATCTAAGAGATTGCATGTTTTTCTATCCATAATATAAATATCCAAATGCAGCTTCTTTAATGTAAACCAGATCTCAGATAGGAGGAAATGAAATAAAATCTCACCAAAGATGATAAAAACGTGCTTGAGACAAATGTAACAAAACATAATATTTTAATCCATGTCGTATGCCACGTGGAGTGTTATATTTTTAATATCAAAGTTGTACTTCAGGTAAGTGCATGCTAGTTTTATGCCCTGTTACAGCAGGCCTAGCATGTCATCTGATTGGGGAGAGGGGGAAAGGAATCAGGTGACAGTGGTATGAAAATTGGAGAGAGACATGGTGGTAGGGCAAAATTATTACCTGAGGCCAAGGTCAGCTGAAAGTGTGCTGATATTACAGTGCTACCCTGCCTACTTTGGAGAGCTTTGTGTTTTCAGGTAGGACTATGCCTATAATATAAGGTGTTGTGAAAACTGACACAAAAAACAAACTAATAATCTACATTACAGTAAAGACTATCTGACCATACATGTAAGCAGATGAATAATTGAGGGTGAGAAAATTATAGCAAACAAGAGACTGGTTACAAAGGTATTTGGAACTGAAGTATGATGCAGTACTTGCAGCAGATTCAGAATCCGGGACCAGTGGATTAACTGGAATTTTTGATGGTAGCGGGATTCAAGTTGCAGGTATTGCAGCATGACCTCTTCAATAAGGAAGAACCATTGAATGGTTTAAGGGGTTTATTGAATTTTTTTTAAGGAAATTTCATTGGCTGAAGGTACAGCTGAAGTGTATGTAATTTTAATTAATGTGAGTCTCATGTCTAGTAAACAAATATAGTTATCTTAAACTTTGGTTGAGGATGGTGGAATAGAATCAATACATGACATGAACTGAATAATAAAATTGATACACTGAAATGGGAAAGTAAAACTGATAGGTGCTTAAATTCTGACACCGGCATACCTGTAATTATGGTTATTGTTTTTAGAGAATTTTCTGTAACTCTAGATGAGTGCTGGGATGTTTTCAATGTTCTATCTCTAAAACAACATGTTACAAGAATAAAATAATAAAAAAATGTATATCCACAAAATTTACACAGATTGCAAAACTGACAGCAACTTTCACTTTTCTCCCTTATGTCAGCCAATCCTTACTGATCCTCGAAATAGGACTGGGCACAAAAATACAATTTTACCTTATTTAGCTCCATTTTATGGCTCACTCTGTCAAAGGCCTTTGAAAGATCTAGTGCTATACTATCAACTTGACCTCCCCTATCCATTTCATCAGAAATATCTTGCATATAGCCTACTAACTGAGATTCACATTAATATCCTTGTCTAAAGCAATGTAGCCGACTTGAAAACCATTTACGCTCCTCACAGACACGTCTGATATGGATGCATGTTAATCTCTCCACTAATTTACCTACCAGCATTGTCAAGCTGATAGGCCTATAATTTTCAACCCTATTTGTCACTCCTCCTTTATGGACCGGAACTACTATCACACTTTTCCAGTCATCTGCTAAACAACAAGTATCCAGGCTCAATTTAAATATTGTTTCAAGATAAGGTCCAATGTCCCATCCTACTACCTTTAAGACATCTGTAGTAATATTATCCACACCAGCTGGTTTATATTTTTTAGATTCATTAGTTCCTTCATGATATCTTTATATTTAATTTCAAATTTTCTAATCTGCTCACTTCTAACTGTGCAGATAGGCTTATTTTCTGATACAGCCCCTACCGTTCCTGAATTATTGTCCCTAATAGTTTCAGTGAACCAGTTACTTAATAACTCTGTTTTTTTTTTTTTTAATCCTCAGTTACTTCTTCTCCATCCTTATCTATAAGTGTCTCAACACCCTCTCTTCCCTTAGTTTTCTGATATAGCTATACAAATTTCTTGGTGCAACAGTCAGGGGCCCCCCTGCACCAATAATAATAGTCTTCATAAACACATCCTTGGCCAGTTTCTTTGACATTATTAATTCCTTGGTTATTTGTTTCAAGAATTCCCTACTTTCTTAACTCTGTTATGTTCTCGTCTCACCAACATCTTCAACCTCCTCACCTCCCTGTTATATTATGCAGGTTCTGTACTTCTCTTTATTTTCTGTTTTGGAATAAACATTTCTTCATACTTTTTTATTATTTCGTTGAACTCTTCCCACTTCGCCTCCACTGTACTTGTGCCAACCTTCCATTTAATAAAATTAATCCTGAAATATCTTTTCAGTTCCAAACTTTGTGCCTTTTTATAATGAATTAGCATTAAACATAACTATGAAATGTATAGGCTAGTCTATTCATGAAGTATAGACTTTAAAATCTGTAGTTTTGTACATGGACCATAGTTTAAATTTGAGGGTGCATATCTTTGACGTACTAAAGTGACTGGGTACAGGCATTTTTGCAATGCAGACAATTTTAGCCATAGGTGATCTGACTACAAATAAACTAATTTAATTTGTTTATTTTCACTTCTTCATATTGTATGCTATAATTTCCTGATCCAATTCAAATCATAGGGATAAAGTCTTCAGAATCAAGTTATAAGAATTACATATAACATTAGCTGTCGACCTTGCTGCAGAGAGCTATTTGAGAAGTTACAAATTTTAACATTATTGGTTGTGTATATGTACTAATTAATGTACTTTCTTGTCACCAGTTATATACTATTTCAAAAAAATATTCACGCAAACAAGCTACTAACACATCTTAAATGTCTGGTAGGTTTAGATTAATTTCAGTATTTTTTTTTTTTTTTTTTTTTTACAATTTCTTTTGAAGATATCTACAAAATAATTGCAAGTTTATTGTATAAATAAATTTCTTATAATTAATGTATATATTATTCTGCAAAAATGCAACTTCTGGTATGTACTTCTGTTTTGACATATTGTCAGGGACAAGCCGATAGTGGGGGTTGGTACCGACTAAATCACCTGAACCAATCTTCTTCCAAAATATTCTAAGTCCAAAAGAAAGTTCTGTAACCGTGTTGAAATACTTATGCTAACTGTTAAAATTGACCACAGTCGCCACTTACAGTTTTCAACCTCCTGTAAGAAAGGTGCTATTGTATAAATGAAAGTCACAAGTTGAATCACTGGATTATATATTCTCAGAATTTTCATGTAAATATTACATGTCACAGTTAGCACGGCAATCGGATATTAATCTTCACCAAACATCACAGGTTGAGAAATCAGAGCAAAACCGCATGAAAAAACCCCCGAAACTGAATTGAAATTTACATGTCCAGAAACTGAAAGCTCGAAATGAGTATGGTTCCAACTTTCAAAAATGGCCGCCATTAACGAGTGGTTATGATGGTTGTAGACTCGTCCCGTGCCTGACCTACCATGACGTCAGAGACTTCCCGACATCCACCACTCTCTCCATACCGCTACCATTGAATTCACTACACGAGAAGTTACATGTTATCACTACGAGATGTTCCAGCCGAGTGTGTCTCGTCATCTCTCACCTGACTTATATAGACTCGGTCACGTGATCACGCCTGTCTCCAAAAAATTACCAAATATGGATGTGTTAGAAGACCTACCGCGTTAGTCAACGTTTTGTTACCTTATTAAAATTGGCTTTAATTATTAACTCGAAATTAGGCTTAAAATATTATCCCCGATTTTAGTTTCTCCCTAAATATAAACTTTGTTTAAATTCATTGAGTTATGGTAAAACCAGTAATCTCTAACAATCAGTTGTAATTATTATTTCTGTTTTATGGTATAACTCTGAAGTTTTATGCGTTATCAAGCCAGAAAAATTATCAATGTGTAGCTTAAATTAAACTGTGTATTTTAGAGTTTATTTCATCTTTGTAAGTGCCATATCTGAGACACAATAAATTGTTTAGTTATTTACACGTGGGTTGTTACGGAGTGTTTTTTAGAAAATTCATAACATCGGTTCTATGGCTTTAAATGACGTGAAATTAATATGTATGAAACTAGAAGAATGGATTGTTAAGGCAAACTACTTTTTAACCCGGAATCTGGGTCGGTTTTTAAATGAAAAAATGTTAAAGTCGGGTATTCTATTTTACGTGTTCAGATTATATTTAAAAATACTTAGACGGTTGGAAACTACAAGATTTAGTTGAATTTACATCTCTTTATTGCTGTTTTATTTTATTAGCTACTTTATACTGTGTGACTGTGTTTAAAATCAGTGTAGAAGCATTTTATATGTGCAGTGTCTATAGCAAGTTACTTTGTGATTGAATTAACAGACAACAGGTTAGTAAAATGTCCTTAAATGTGTTTAGAAAATTAATTATGTGTGTTTACTGGTATTTACATGTTCTTATCGCTTTTGAAATGGTTTAATTTTATCGGAATTAATTCTGAAAGACTCGAAAATCTAGTCGATTTACCGGCTTCCTGTACTTACTAATATCTCATATTTTACGGACTGAAACTGCTTAAAACCTATTAAAACTGAAAGATTAGATTATTTCCTTTATATTTGTCTACTTTTTAAATCCTGAAACTACTTAAAAGACCTCAAATTATTTATGTGAACTGTTTAAGAAAATGAGTGATCAAATTTCTTTATAATTACTTCTTGTGACTATTAGATGCTTTAAAACTATCCGAGACCTGTTAATTATTCTACTGAACTGTCTCAGGGATTATTCTGTTCACTTTTAGGACTCTAAAATGGTCAAATTTCATTACAATGTGATATCTTCATACTACTTCAGTTTACTTATCCAAACATCCAGTCTATTTCTTTAAAATACCTGCTAAACTGTATTTAAATGTGAAGTTATGTTTATAATAGTTCTAGGCCTGGCTATTATTAGTTCTTTACACTCCTTACTGGATGAAAATCCCTTCCGAAATACCAAAATCTGGTATATGCTAAAATTTAATGGTTAGATCTGACTGGTATTGAAACTATCTGTTTATCTCTGAAATGAAGTTTATTAACCATGGTAAAAGGTTTATTTAGTGGCTGTATTTACTCATTTTAATCATTTCCTTCATTTAAATCGGTTCATAACAATTCGTTAAACAATGTCAGTATCTGATATTACGAGTTTACTTTTACATGAGGTTACCTGTTTCCTATTAGAATATCGTTGATTTAATGCCATTTATATGTTATTTACATTGGTTATGGATTATTTATTCACTTTAGTGTATGGAAAGTGTTGTCAACTCGATTTTACGTGTGGTATCGGATACTAAAGTTAACCCAAAACTTGGCCGGAATCTAACTAAATCTTGAAAATAGAATGAGGGATACCTTACAATATAGTGGTTTTACAGTAAACTGACACTTTTCCACATTGCACAATTAGATTCTTATACTGAAATCTATGGAAATGACATGTTGCATTATATTGTATTGAGCAGGATTTTCTTCACTAATATCATCACCAGGCCCGCCGCTAGCTGTTTGAGCGCCCGCGTGCAATACCGATTATGCCGCCCCCTGTCAAATTACAGCAGTGGTGAATTTAGGAAACTTCCGAACCGGGTCAAAAAACTGTGAGATTGCCACCCTTTCGAACATTATTTGCCGCCCCGATTGTTGCCATCCCGAGAGTGGCCGGCCGCCCGAAGCAGCTGTTGGGCTAAAAAAAAAAGGTCGCCCGCTACATAATACGCCGCAAATTTCGTGGCGGCGACTGTCGATCACTCGTTTTGCCGCCCCCCTCGTTGTGCCGCCCGCGTGCGGTGCACGCCTTGCACGCCCGCTTACGGCGGCCCTGATCATCACATTCCTGCATAAGAAAAACTTCTGTGAATCCCATTTTCAGTATGATGCATCTATTCAAAATGTATAAAGAATTTAACAAACTTGCATTCATAGCTTATGTAGACAAAGTTTTTGGCAAATTTAATAGACATAAAAGAAGGAAATTTTAGAAGGGAAGGAGGCTCTACAACATCTCTTAAATGCCTTAAAAACACTGCATACAGAAAGAAATTCATAAAATAGAAAGAAGTGGACAAGGGGAAAATAATAATTAATCAAGATGTATGACAGCAGTATCCTTTATCCCCATATCATCAAATTAGATAACATTGTCTACAACTGAAAAAAAATATTTCTAGCAAAACATTGCCTATAAAAATTATCTATCTTGAATTTATTGTTTGCAGTTGATTAAGTTGTATTAATGGCAACAGAGAATTATTTACAAACATCAGATCACAAACTAAGCTTAGCAGCAATTCTTATAACTCAGAAATACCAGTTGATGAAACCAAGGTATAATTGTCTAAAAGGGACAAATGTGACAAGAACAGACAAACATGTACAGGGCCGGCGGATAATGTGGGTATGGTGGGTAGCAGTACCCACCCGGGAAATTCCGGGTGGGTAAAATACCCACCCGGAATTTGAGAGCTACTGAGCTTGCATGGAGGAAAGAAATGAGAGAATTCAAAATGTGTGTAAAATGGACTGTGTACCCACAATAACGCCAACAGCGAAGCGCAAAATTCCTTTGATGCTTCAACAGAGATCGCCACCCCAGCTGTCACCTACTGAGCTCCATCGACGGCAAACAATTGACATGTGTGAAAGCAAGAATACTACGGTAAAATATCTTACGTCCAAAACTGTCAAGCGTAAAAGCCGCTATTTCGAAGGAGCCTCAGATGAATCCTTGTGTAACTGTGTATTATCGTTAAAAAAGCTCAAATTGATAAATTCACAGTCAAGCTGTAAAGTAGAAATAAATTGAGTGTAAAAAATGCTAGAACGTGAAGGATAAATTACTATCGTCCTTAGACATAGGTCCACTGTAGCTTTAAGAGAAGGTCTTGTTCAGTCAGCTGACAGTCAAAATCGTGAGAGTAAGTAAAAGTAAATTATTATTTTTGTTCCTCATTATATACACAAGTATATTGGCAATGGATATTCACGCGTATGTTCTAGAGCTGAAACGGAAGTTAGATTATGGATGCGGAAATCAGAAGCAGAAGTTGCATGAAAATGTTAAAGATTCAATTTTTTTTACAAAAAATCTCTAGATTGGACTTCGTTTTGGTTACATACTACCGGTTACACAACAAAATACATATTTGCCTGATAAACTCTCACGGCACGAGTTTCTCTTCATACCAGCTGCACTGAAGCGTTGAAAACGTTGATAATATCAACGTGGTAGAATTGATATCAACGGTTCATTCAAAAGAGATGATCGATAACCATACAGAACAGTCGAAAAGTATTTGGTTCCTTGAAGGCCCTGGCGAAACTAGGTCTTTCTGTAAGAGGAAGCCAACAACGATGAAAATTCAAATTTGATGGCATTTTTAAAGGCTCGATATGATGGTGTGGTTGCAAAGAGATGGTTACAAATGGCTTCATCATGAATGTCAGCATGAAATTCTTGATTTGATGACTACTACACTATTGTCTGGAATCAAGAAATAAAGATGAGCATCTTGCCCTAGAATCGTTTCGGAAGATTTCATTGCAAGTGAATATTTTATTGGATTGTTTTTAACTGCGAACACAAAGGCAGAAACCTAATTTGATACGATCATTGACATTTTCGTTAAACACAAATTGGCACTCTAAAAACTCAGAGGCCAGTGTTAAGATGGGACTTCTAATGTTTCTGGAAAAATAATAGGATTTCAGTCATGAATAAGCAAAGAAGAGCCTCGTGTTTTATTTGCACAAGGTAGTGCTTACAATCTGTAGTACGAGATGGAATTGAAAGAGTTATAAAAGCAAGAAAATTCATTGGAACTGTTAAAGATTTTATAAATTTCATGCAAGACTGGACGAAATGACTTGGACAATGTCATAAACGACAAATCGGAATAGAGAAAGAAACTAAAGATAATTTACCTTCTCTTGCAGCCTATTTTCCAACAAGGTATTCATAAAGATTATAAGTTTAATCTATTTTTTAAATTATGGTTTTGTATTTGTAGACATATTACAGATGGTTAGTCAGAATAAAATCTCTTAATACAGTAAGAGAAAGTTATCAGTATCTAATGCAATTTTTATACTATTATTCTGTAGCCAGAGAAGTAGATAAGTGTAGTCACTGTTAACGATTCTGGATTTTACTCCGACATGGAATTGTTTGAGTGTATTTTATATTTAATAATTTACTGATAGAATTTTTTAATCACGTCGAAAATTTGAATGCAGATCTAGAGAAATCGAATGTATGAGTCAATTGAATCGTATAAGAAGATAGAAGCAATCACCGGCGCTTTTACTGTGCTCGAGATTCAAAATTCGAAGAAATTTGGCGGGAAAGTGTGCGGTTAGGTGTTAAATTTGAAATCAACAGATTAAAAATCCTACATTAGCCTAAAATTCTCAAGCGTCTCGACCAGGGCAGAAACAAAAATCTCCCATTTTATTCCGTAAATCTTATAGTAATCAAGTCCTTAAAGAGTCGATTCTAGAGAGATTCACTCCGGGTTAGGCTCACAAATATTGGAAGAATTATAATTTTCTAAAACATGATTTTGACCAAGAATGATTGCTGAGTGATAGAGGCATTATTATGTAACTTATGAAATGGCAAATTAAGCAGGCAAAAAATTTGAGAGGGATTATGAATTTTTTACAAAAGAACAAATGAATTAGAGGACTCATACCAGAGTTTGTGCCCTTAGTTCGACTACTCGTCATGCTGCCTGGGCGTCTTGTTCGAATGAACTAAGTTTTTTGGTCTTAAGCCGACTCAAGACTTATGCAAGATCGACGATATTTGCAAGATACACTCAATAACATCGCAATATTACAAGTATATGGTAATCTCACTGACGAACCAGGATTGGAAAAATTGTTGAATCGCTTCATTTCCACACAAGCAAAGTGCAGTACAGTTTTTGCCTGCGCAATTAAATCTAAATAGTGAATTAAAAAAAAAAAAATGTATACAATTAAAATTTATTCAATAAATTGTATGAAAAATTTTTAAAATTCATATAGTTTTTATCCCTATGAATCTCTTTTATGAATTTGTATTATTGATATTTTTATTATTATTGTAGGTAAGATGACCAAAAAACATTTTCACGCAAGTCCTCACACCCAATTGCCTGACTACCCACCCGGGCCTAACATGAAACGCCGGCCCTGAACATGTAGAGCGAGTTAAAAATTTTAAACAAATATAATTTAATTTAACTGTGATGGACTTGTCAGATGATAGGTTGTATGTGGGGTTTATACATAACAGCTTATCTTGAACTTTGACTGTAAGTGTGGCCTGAGGGTAGATTGTCATTCGGTCTTGTGGTCGCCATCTAGCTGAAAAACTCAGCAGAAGGTAGAATTGAAATAATGTTCACTGTAGACTTTCCAATAAATTTCAAACTATGTATTCTGGTAATAATTACATCACTTGGAGAATCGCATCGAAACTTCTTTTCTGAAAATAAAATTTAATTTGATTGCAAGTATAAACCATGATACAAGCCGCAATCAACTCCTGAAAACCCCTAACTGTTGAAAATTCAGTTACATCGACAGTGTGAGCACCTCTATTATATCACTTGAAAAATCTAAGATGGCCGGTACCATTTCCGTCTTGCTTCTTCTCCAAGTTTCATGCCTAACCGCCCGTGCTCAGCCACAACCTCTATGACAAGGGCTTTCTAAAGACTGTCCTCACCCCTGTTTTCGAGAGTCTATTTATAGATGGTTTAGGGGATTCCACAATATCTTGGGGATTTTTTTCACCCTTATTTTTCTTCTGATTTGCCTGAAAATTTTGTGAGAGGTAGACCATTGCCTAAATGTCAGAATCGGTTGTTATAAAATTTTATTTATCATTAGTGGTCTGGTTGTAAAAAAATTATTGAAATGACAATATATAAAATTCACTCTCACCTTCAGAGGATTTGAGTTACAGTACTGAATATTAGTTTAAAATGATCTGCTAATTCTCTATTATCTTTTAGTATATAAACTGGCTTGTTTACTATTGTTTAACATCGTGCAATTCAAAACGTTATACTTCAAAAATCTATATCTCCCAAAGTTTTTCTACATCAAATTTCCTTTATAATATACAGTTGTGTTACCGCTAACTAATCTCCTTCATATAATTTCAAACCTCCTTCTAAAGCTTTCTAAATCTATCTTGCCAAACCTTGGAACTTCCGGCATCCATTTCCATCAAATCATCATTCATTTACTTTTTCGATTATGGCCCAAATACTGTATGGATTTTTACGAAAACTTGTCATTATGCTCAGAAAATTTTCTAATTTCTTTTAAATATACTCTCCCCTCTGTATTCAGCCAAATTATACTATATGAAAACTTAAACTTTTTGCTTGAAATCGTAATTTTTGTGCAAAATCATACAAAAGCGTTACTTAACTTTTACCTATCAATTTCAAATTTTTACATAATGTGTCACAAAATTCAACAATTTTTTTAAGCTAAAAATCTTTCCAGTAGCTTGAAAACTGAGAGCTTGATAATTATTTAACTGTTTATTTTGACGTTCGCACCATATGGTTGATTGAGTTACAAAATCAAATATCTGGTCTGTACTATTTTATATCTATAAAGTGTCCTACCTGATTTTAGTACTTATCACATACTGTACCTCTAAAATTGAATGTAGCATTTTCTATTTTAAAATAAGCAAAATCCTTTATGTGGCAAATATTTACAAATGTTTTGAACGATTTTCACTATTTTTTTTCTACTTATGGCTTGAAAAGTGTAAGAAAATGATTCTAAACTTACTTTGCAATAAAATTAATACTAGCTCACACCTCTTTCAACTAATGTAGGTAATATATTAACAAAATTTAGGTTATATTACAGACTGCACACTCTGCTGGCAATTTATCTACACGCCAATTTTTCCATATTCCTGTACCTACCTACCTTTGGCCTCTATGAATTTCAGCTTTGAATTCTTTGAGAATTTTTGGCAAATTATTCACTGATTCTTTTGGTAATTTATTCCAATCGCTGACCCCCTTACCTTTATGCCTAAAATCGAGTGTTATAGATGTGGCCAAATCTATTGGCAGGTGGCCTCAAATGCACCCTTGTCAAACCGTGCACATAACAGTTGTATTCACCTCTTTTTTGGTAGTAATAGTTTTTACTGTGTTTTAAATCTTTTATAATCAATATTTTGTGATAAAATATTGATGCATGTCATTTCGTTAAGTGTTTAATATCTTACTTGTCATCATTCATCTCCTTCAATGCCTTCTTCTTCTTCATCTTCCACTTCTTCACTGCTCTCATCTTCTGGCATTGAATCTTCATTGAGGTTGATTATAAGAGGCTTGATTACATTATCTGGCACCACTTCCTACTCAAAAACTTCTGTTTGCAGTTTTTCGGTATGGTAAATACATTTCTGCCACTGTTCAATGGTAATGTTTTCCAAGGCTTCATGCAGCAAACATTCAACATTGGCATTTTTAAAAGTGTGGTTTTTCTCCACCACTTCTCTTTTGACTTGGGCGCAAGCTCTATCGGATTGTATTGGCAAAGATAAGGGGGTAAGCAGACTATGTTATGTCCTCTTTCATTTGCATGTACGAGGCATGTTTTTTAAGTAATTTGAAATTTAAAAAAATACATGCAAATATATCTCAATAATTTTATTTTTAAATGAAAGCCTGTACCTTACTCTACTTTTATACATAATTCCCTTCAATATTGAGGTACTTGTCATTACGTAGTACCAGTTTTTGAAAACCCTCCTCATAGAAGTCTGCCGCCTGACTTGTTAACCACTGCATCACAATTGTTTTGACTTCGTTATCGTCTTCAAGACGCTGACCGTACAGGTGTTTCTTCAAGTACAGGAAGAGATGACAGTCACTGAGCGCCAGATAAGGGCTGTAAGGAGGATGATCTGGAGTTACCCATCAAAAAGATGTGATGAGATCTTTGGTCTGATTAGCCACATGTGGACGGGCATTGTCATGCAGCAAAATGATGCCCTTGCTCAACTTGCCACGTATTTTGTTCTGGATTGAACGGCGCAGATTGTTAAATGTCTCACAATAAGGTGCTGCATTGATTGTCTCTTTACGAGGTAGAAATTCCACAAGCAATACTCCTTTTCTGTCCCAAAAAACTGTGCACATGATTTTCCGTGCATAAATTGTTTGCTTGAACTTCACTTTTTGGGTGAATCTGAATTACGCCATTCCATGGACTGTTGCTTTGATTCAGGTATGACGTAGGCCACCCATGTCTCATTGCCCGTAACAATTAGGCTTAAGAAATCGTCACCATCAAAGTGGTACCGCTCAAGGAAAGTCAATGCACTGCCTAAACGTTTGGTTTTGTGCAACATCCGTTAACATTTTCGGTACCCAACGTGAGCACAATTTTCGGAAATTCAAGTACTTGGTCACCTTATTGTCCACTTTCTGCACCAAACTTTCATTAAT
This sequence comes from Vandiemenella viatica, assembly GCA_031002005.1. Lineage (NCBI taxonomy): Eukaryota > Metazoa > Arthropoda > Insecta > Orthoptera > Morabidae > Vandiemenella > Vandiemenella viatica. Next base: position 92,761,517 of record CM061921.1, on the reverse strand, counting down.
AACCGAAGGACGCCCACTCCGTTGTTCATCATGCACATTTGTGCGGCCATCTTTAAATGCTCTCACCCACTTTCTCACCATTCCATCACTCATAATGTTTTGTCCGTAAACTGCACAGATCTCACGATGAATATCGATCGGTTTTAGGCCTTTAGCACAAAGAAATCATAACAGCCCATACTTCACAGTCGGCGGGACTCACGATTATCGGAGGCCTTTTAAACACTCAGTGAACAACTTAAACAAGGAAGTATTAGACTGTAATGGTGTCAGCATGTAGGCAAGAGATGCAGGTACCCAGTGCACATGTGCGGAATGCCGACCATAGCGCTGCACCCACGGTGTGACAAAACGGTACTTACTTAAAAAATACGCCTCGTACATCAAACTCATATACCGGTTCTTCTCCAGCATCTCAGCTCTCATCTCTGTAGGCAAATAGGAAATTTTCTTTTCTGTTAGACAAGCAGCTGTAACAGCTTTTGGTGTTTTGTTTGTTTGAGTTCGGTTTATCACTGCCGAATGATATTTGGCGTTGTCCATTACAATGTTTCGTATGTGTGGTAGCCACTAAGGACTCAGTGGGAAGCATGTGGGATCATGGTTATAAAGAGCATGCCTTGTTCAAACATTTTATTGCAAGAATCATGGTCAACGATTGAAGTTATAGAGAATATCACAAATAATATAATACATAAGAAAACTTCGATCTTGTAGGTTATGATCTTAATGAATCCTGTAATCACAAATAATATAATACAATGTAATACATAAGTCAATGCAATAACAACAGGTTAAGCTATGAGAATATGTCTCATCACAATATCTCCCCTTGTACTAAACATCCAAACAGAAAATCCTTATGCGCTTGGAAACGTAATATAACAGGGCAGACTCTCACCAATTTATCATCGTGTAAAAAATCTACAGCTAGTATCAAACACAATTTGTACAGAGGAGGCAAAATACACCAATTATTTCAAACGAAGAGGAATCAGTTTAGCTCAGCATCCTTCAATTTAACCTAAGAATAAAGTTCTTACCAAAGGGTTCTGACACACTGTAGTGTGTGCACACCAGCGCATAAGTCGTTACCACCCACACCCACTGATAAGGTGGCGGGAACGATTAGCACCACATATCCGGGAATTTGGTCCATTCCCGTAACACAATTAACAAGAATGCAGTAAGCGACGCACTTTGTAGTTGGAGTTGTCAGATATTCTATCCTAAATACCCAACAGGGCTAGAATATGGCAATTTATCACCTCGAAGTCGCCACCAGCCACGACTACCACCGTACTGCAGAATCGGCGGAAAATCGCTCATGGCCACATGGCGCAGCAGAGGACTTCCTTCGATTAATGCGAGCAAGGAACGGTCTCAGTGGAATTACAAATCCACCTCAAGTAGTACTTTCAGGCTGCCTGGGCAAATAACAAGAGCTCACTATACCAGCGGGCCTCTGACGTCTCAGTCCCTTGAGGAAAGTATTAGGCCCAACGAACCAAGCCGCTGCTGCCGACCGACTCCCCTCCCGGTTTCGTGTCCCCCAATTATATCAGCTCATTCAGCTGGAAGAGGGTACCACCAAGCCACAGCGCTCTCTCGCGGGCGAAACTAGCATGCGGGCTCAGCATCAGAAGATGATCGCGGGTGGGGAAAATAAACAAATGCGAGCCAAGCACGGCTCAATGTTAGAACCATCCTCCAAAACATTCAAAAACTGTTGAGAAACCAGTCTCCAAACGGCGTTGTGTTCATTTCTGAGTGATAATGGTCTGATCTGTTGGTTTCACTGTATCTGTAGACCAATTTGCTTTAATGGAGAAAGCCAGTCTTTGCTGACCCCACATGCAAAACAATCAGCCTATCCCCTTTTCCAGCTGGTAACTTTAGGCCACCACTTTGAATTGAATTCTACCAGATATTTTTTGTAGAATGGTTCTGAGCTACCCAAGTTTTATCTAAGTAAAAAATGGGTCATGTGTCACCTGAGCTATGTAGGGAGTTCATTTTCATTTGATTCTAGAGGCCACTATGTCATTTCGTTCAAACAAAAATCACCTACCATTATTCTGACGCCTGTATTTAAACCCTATTTTGTTCAATATACATCTCGCAGATCGTGTAGATCCTGTAAAATTGATCTTCTCTACTAATCTTTTTCTTAATTTTTCTGAAGTAGGGTACTCACCACTGTCGTAAAACTCGTATACTGTCCTCCTGACAATGTCCCTGTCAAAGTCGCTAAGCTTTATTAGAGTACTGTATTGTTTCATATTTTTCTTTGGAGAAACTAACATAGGAGATTTTCCCTCACGACACATGTGCTGGACAGTTCACAAACTGACACCACAAGCTGCAGCGCAAATAGCCTGTACATTCCCTAAATTTTTTTAACAATACTGTTGTTTTTTGCGGTAACAAAACACTAGAGTTTTTGATTTTATCATTATCAAGTATGCCCATATTTTTCAAGTCGTTTCTCACCAGCGTACATTTAGATGACAAAGTTTCACCATCATTGTTCACAAGAAGATTGAAATATTTATAGACATTGTGAATGATAGATTTACTTTGCCAGCGAAACTCTGTTGTCTTCTTCAGCCGCGGTTGTTCTGCTGTTGATGATGTGTGTCTGGTTAGAGTCATTAGTACTGAAACACCTGGAGTAGTAGAATAAGTCTCTTCATGAGTATCCATTTTTAACAGCACGATTCTCTTGCTAAATTACCCCAATCTTAAATTACTGCACTTTTTTGTTTGGTAAAATTATTACACTAAATTACTATAATTAATAAATAACTAAAATGAATTAATATCACACGTAAACATCACACATCATTCAAAAAATAAAATATCCTGTCTCAATCACGCTCACCCTCACACTGACACATTTTTTGTGTTTGAAAGGAAGGTGGAACGTTTGAGGTTGGGCAGCGAACTGTTGCTGCTCGTACTAGGCAACACAGGCCTGTCAGCATTGCAATTTTCTAGTTATAGAAAGAGAGCACATCTTGAGATTGTTCCCAAATGCGACAACAGCGCGTTTACACAGACCCACCAATACATTTGGCCACAGCTATAGCTTGTGGTCATGGTCATCTTCCATGCACCTCTCTTAATTCCTCCACCAATATCTTTCCTTGCCTCATCACCAGTATACCCCATGAACAATCCCATGACTTTCTTCATTCTCCTGTTTGTCCTCCTATAAATCCCATTCCAGTTCCTTTAGCACATCAGTTACTGATTGTGTTCTGCAGTAATTTCCAGAGACAAACCTAGCAGCCCTTCTTTGCACCCTCTAACTACTGTATTTGATACCAAAAAATTGGGTCCCATACTATACCACCACATTCAAACAATGGTCTGACAATACTTTTGTAACCCATTTCACTCACTTCTCTAGTACATCCTCGTATCACTCTCTCTAATAAGTGAAGGATTTAGAAACATTATCCTGCTACCTGTCTAGTGTGTTCTGTCCAGTTGAGTTTGTAATCAAATGATATGCCAAGGTATTTACATTTCTCATCTTTAACAAGCAATTACCTCCACACGTAACAATTGTAATCAATTTCCTCTTGGTATCTATCTTCATCCCATGTTGACTTACCCAGCTGTATACACTGTCCAGATCACCCTGCAGTTGTTCACTTGTCTTCTCCCGTTTTAATTCTATTATATAACATTATGTCAACTGCAAATCACATAACTTCTGAACTTATGATGTGGTAGGGAAATGGGACAAGGAATGCCCTCAGAAAAGATTTGATGACCATGTTTCAAACCCTGGAAATGGAATAGTCATATTAAGACTATCCCTTGAAAGTGAAGGTAATGATAAAGATGTTTTAATAATACATAAAGCTGGAGGAAACTTGTACAGTATTTAAAGTTTTCAATTTTTTCTAATTTCTATTAAAAAAAATTGACACAAAATAATATCACATTTTCCTTGAAAAGTACATATATGTGCATATTCCATGACATTATGTCACACCTTGCATTTAAATTTATTATGGTATTTATTCCGTGTAACCTCCCAAAGGTTTCAGAATTCCAATTCAAAAAATTAAAAATTGTAAAAAAGTTGCTTCTGGCATAGATATTTGTTTAAGTCTTAGTTATTTTAATACTGGAGCTAAGAAAGAAATTTTAAAAATTATATCAAAATTAGTTGTGTATATTCCCACATGTACTCTGCAGATTCTCAGTAAGTTAGTGAAACAGAGTAAAAGACTTCCTAAAAATTTAATTATTATGTCAATATAAACAGGTTTTGTGCTGCACTTATTGCTCTCCAAAAAACTGGTAAAATAGTTACAACTTTTCTCTTTTCCAACAGGAATGTGCAAAAGTAGAGCTTCTCTTCCTAAACTGTCTGGAAATGTAATAGTGCTTGGAGCTGGTGACACTGCATTTGATTGTGCAACATCAGCATTGCGTTGTGGTGCAAGTAAAGTTTTTGTTGCCTTCCGGAAAGGTTTCCGAAATATTCGGGCAGTTCCAGAAGAGGTATGCAGAATATTTCTTTACAATCCTAAACTAAGTATTATTTGAAAGAAAGTTTGAAAAATACAACTTAAATTCTATTAGGATTCTATATTCTTTGCCTTATTGTGTGGAAAAGTCTTTGCTAATCTTAATCTTTTCAGCAGTATATCTAAAGTAAACAAAAATAATAATTTATTGACACGTGTACCACAACCTATCTCATTTACCAACTGACCTGCCTCCATTGGCCTTATCTCAAAATCATTACCCATCAGAATGAATGGTCACAGAAAAACAGTTTACTCCCAAAACCTAGAGTCCCTGTTGCTCATCACGCCAGCACTCACAATACCCATGACCTGCTTTACAGTCAGAGCCATTATAGTACTTCCAGATACCACTTCCCAATCTGAACTCTGCAGGTGGGAATTGGCATATCAACATATCCTGCAGACCAGACACTCCCCAGGCCTCAATTCCCGACAATACCTTACATCTTCACCCAGTTATAACCCATCACTGGACATATATGCCTTATTTCAAAATTTATTTTTGTTTATTCTTATTATCATTATTATTTCTTCTTTTAAATGTCCTAATTTTTTTTCTTGTGATTAGTACTTGCGATTATATTATCGTTGCTTCCCCCACCACCCCCAATTGCCAGTGTCATTCTACATGTGGCTGAGTTGACTGCAAGGCTTGCGCAAGCTCAGCCTCATGTTTCTTCCCACTTGATAAAGGATTATACCCAAAATATTGTGTTTTTTGTGTTTGTATATTATTTTGTGTTGGTGCTGCCCTCCTTGATGAGTTCTGGGTATAATTTATCTTTCCTTTCCAGATAGATTATAATAATTATTATTATTTAAATAAATGTAGCCTTCTAATGTTATTAATTATGCACATAACTTGTTTGATGGCATTGACGATGATCTAGTAATATTGGATCACATATGTCAGAATAAAGTTCGTATATTTCTAGCTGCACTAGGTGGATAAAAACCATATGAAAAACCAATATTACTATTTTCTTAGTTACAAATTTAACAGTAATACAGAAAGACAAGCAATCTTGTCTCTTTTCTGTTGACTTAATTTAAAAAAAATGTAATTTGACGTAGCCTTTTGCTATAAGCAATGCTAAATGGCAAAGTAAAAATATAATTATATAAATTTATTTACAAAAAAAAGGATAGTGAAATGAACCACTACTTACCTTAGATGATGGTTTCATGGAATGAACACATAAAAAAACACAAGAAAAGGAAAAACAATGAATATTTCGGGACTTGGCGCTTCGTCAACAGGAGAACATCATGGAGGGAGGGTGGTGCAGGATATGGTATCACAGAATGACCGTTAGTTAGGAACATGGTGGGGGCAAATTCAAACAGAGGACAGAGAGAGGGGGACATTGAATTAGATCTAGTACACGAGCAATACAAAATGTTGCAAAAAAGTGCAGAATAATACATTAAAATGTTCATAACATAAATTTGAGAAAGTAAAAGTAAATAAGAAAACAGAATAATCGAAAAAAATTAACAAATATAAAAGTAATAATAAAAAAAGAGAATCTATGCAGATAAACATCACGTCTGGTATGTGGTGGTTCAATATAGACATTGGGCTTGGAGGCAAGGAGCGGATAGAGGGAAGGAAAAGTACTGACTGGGTATTATCTCAAATTGGGACCAGGAGGTTGTCTTGTGCCTAGTTTGTATTGGTAGGCAAGCTCCCACCTTCTGAGTTCAGAGGAGCTGCTGTTGTTTGGGAGGACTCTGATAGCATGGACTGTGAAACAAAAATTAAAATTATTTGTGTCTTGGGAGATGGCATGGATGTCTACTGGATGTTTTGGATTCTGAGTGAAAACTGTCCCTTTTACTTTCTCAAATTTATGTTATGAGCATTTTAATATATTATTCTGAACTATTTGCAACATTTTGCATTGCTCATGTACTTGATCAAATTCACTGTCCCCCTCTCTCTGTCCTCTGTTTGAATTTGCCCCCACCATGTTCCTGACTAATGGTCATTCTCTGAGACAGTATCCAGCACCACCCTCCCTCCATGATGAAGGGCCAAGTCCCAAAATATTCATTGTTTTTCCTGTTCTTGCGTGTTTTTTTTATGTGTTCACCCCACGAAACCATCATGTAAGGTAAGTGGTGGTTAATTTCGCTAGCCTTTTTTTTTTTTTTTTTTTTTTTTTTTTTGTAAATCCATTTGCTACTTAGCTCCTATTATTTCCTGGTTATTATAATTATATAAATATAGATATATACATAAATGAAATATTAAATTTAAATATATTCACCTTACAGATGGATTTGGCTAAAGAAGAAAAATGTGAGTTTCTGCCATTCCATGCTCCAAAAAAGGTTATACTGAAAAATAATGTGATTGCTGGTATAGAATTTTATAGAACAGAGGAGACAGAAGATGGAAAATGGGTTGAAGATGAAGAACAAGTTGTCAGGCTGAAAGCTAGTTTCATTATTTCAGCATTTGGCTCAGGCCTTTATGACCAAGAAGGTGAGTTAATTTAGAGTACTGTGTTTTAATCAACTGAGCAGATGCCTACTGCTGTCACCACAATCTTGCCCTAATTCTTCATTCTCTTCAATTTCTCTCAGATATGTGGCCCCTCCAACTATCATAGTTCAGAATCTCGGTAGCAATCCCTTCTCCTTCTTCCATTTTGATTATGACGTAACATCTTCTTTGGCTATGTATGTCATCCACCATTCTCTTTATATTTCCAAACCACATAAATTGGCTTTCTTCAGCTTTACCTATAATAGTAGTAGTAGTATTTTATATGTCCTCTAAATCATATACATGTACATTACACATAATGATATCAGACATGTCAATTATAAATTAAGATTAATTACATTAAATTATTTCATATAATTCAAATATTCTTCTACAGAGTAAAAGGAGTGATATTGAAGATATGACATCAACAATTTCTCAAAATTTCCCCTTTCTTGTGTTGCTTTTCTATTATGTGGTAATTTATCAAAAAGCTTAATCTCTATGTGAAATGTTCTATTTTGATACATTTTTGTTTTTGCATGCATAATATGCAAATCTAATTGTTTCCTTGTGAAATGTTCATGTACCTCATTATTTGTTTTGAGCTGCATCTTTACCTATGACTTTATTTCTAAAAAAAATAAAAGTATGGTTTCAAATATGTAAATGCTTGGTAGTGGGAGAACATTCATATATTTAAATAAGGGTCTACAAGATTACCATGTTTCATGATTCGTCATTATTCTTATTGCTCTCTTCTGAATTTTGAAAGTACTTGGTGCATCTGATGAGTAACATACTTTATTTGTGAATGAAGATGGGCAAAGTATGCGTTCTTCAAAGTTTTTTTTTACTAGTGGATAATTTTAAAATACGTAATGCATAACAGGTTTGATTTAATTCAAATATTGAATAAGTCTATTCCATTTAAGATCAGATTGAATCCATAAACCTAAAAGTTTTGGGTCTAATCTGTTTGCTAAAGTCTAATTGTTCAAAATAATATTTGGGTTCACAGGATTTTGGTTTTGAACAGTGTGGAAATTTACTGCAGTGGTATAATAATGTATATAGTCTCCATCATTTTACTAATTGTTTCATTTGTTATGAAGTTGCAATGGGATATTCTTAGATCTTCTGGAATGGTGTACATGTTTTATTAATAGCGCCTCTTTACTTTTTAGTAAGTTCCTAGCATTCACATCAATAGGTTTTCATAGGTTCACTGTTACAATAGTAAAGCATCAATTGAATTTTATGCCTGATTTTTGTGTATCAGAGTATTTTATTCTATTTTATTGATCATGTACTCCGTCCAGAGACAGAATGCTGCAAAGACATTAAATTCCTTACAGACCTTGATAAGATGAGCTCCAATATAGCATCGATTTATATGTATTGTCAAGGAAGGTATGGACATTCATATACCAAAATGGCAGTAAAGGAGGGGAATGGTCTGCCATGGTATAAGCTTCAAGTCAAAAGATTACTCAGAAAGCAAAGGAGGATACACACACGCTCAAGGAGGATGGGGTGTTGTAGTGACTTAGAAATCATATATGAGTTAAGAGGAAATATTAAAATGTGATGTGTGAGACCTTTAATAATTTACATTGCAACTATCTTTCTGAGAGCCTCACAGAAAATCCAAAGAAATTTTGGTCATATGTACAAAAAGTCAGTTGTAGTCACAGCAACACAACTTGAAATGGGACTTTACCATTAATTCAGTTACAGCTAGAGCTAATTCTAGGCTGCGATTCATAGGTCGAAACTTGAAAAATTGTAATGCACAAACAAAGGAAATAATGTACAAAACTCTTGTGCAGCCACATTTAGACTATTTGTTCACCATTTGGGACCTGTTTCATAGGAGGCTGGTTGCCAGTATAGAGAAAGTACGGAAAAGAGCTGCTGAAAGCATCAATGACTTGATTCATAGATTGGGCTGGGATACTCTGGTAGATGTGATGTAGGTTTCAATTGAAGTTATTGGTACACCAGCTTACATTTACGAATGCGATGAAATAGTTCGGCCACCAACCTATCTGGGCCGCAATGACAGGAGTGATAAGATTAAACAAGTAAGATGCTGCACTGATGCTAATACTAATTCTTTCTTTTCTCCTGCTATTTGAGATTGGAATGCATGGAGTAGAGATTAATTTTGATGCAAAGCACTCACTGCCATCCACAAATTTGTAAATTGCATAGTACATATATAGATGTACTATTTCTAGTTATTTGCATTTCCCACAAATAGTATCCTCAACACAAAACTATTGTACCTTTGCAAGTGGTGATAATAACTTTGTCATCTTATAAGCATATGTATATTATTGAGGATTTTTCATTAAGTACAAATATATTGCTAGTGCTAGAGGTACTAGATGCAGTATCAGCTAATTAGGGCCATAAGTGGGTGGAGAGAGCAACCATTCAAATTCAGATAGGAGCCACTAATATGGATGGCCCATCAGGGGGTCTTGTTCTGATACAGGGTTGTTTGGAAAGACAGGGACAGTTCTGAGTGATTACATTAAAAGGCGTCTGCTAGGAAAAAAGGAAGTTGTTGTTGATGATTTGCTTTAAACGCTTTTCACCAGGCAACACATTGGAAGGGACAGGGCTGTCACAGAAGTACCTAGAGACTAACCTTCCCATGGTCCCATTCTGCATACTCCACACACCAATGAGACTATCTGCCACTAAGAAGCCAATACCTAGAGGAGGCACGAAACAAGTCTGGTTGGGCTACTCCTCTCCTTATCATTCTTGTTTGAAAGGCTTCCCTCAGAACATTTGAAGAGTAACTGTTGGGGTCAGTTGCAAGAATCTCTACCACACATATGCTACTGATAATGCCAACTAGCCACAAATATTGGATTGGATATTCCACCAGCAACTTGAAGGTTACAAACTGTGTGGTATGTGAGTACTTGTCTCAGGTTCTATGCCCCGGCATGCCCGGTAGGTCCCAATACCTCAAGTCACTGCCCTATGTGGATACCCTATAGGATGGCCCGATGGGATCATGCCCTCCATAGCAATAATTCTGCATTGTTCTCTTGCTAGCAAGGCTTCCATTGCAGTGTTTGAAGAGTCACTGGCAGGTTCACTTACATGATCTTCCTAATGAACGTATTATTAATACTGGTAGGCATCCATTGCCCAATACTTGGAACTGGGGAGCTCACAAATTACTTTAAGCATAGATGCTGTGGAGTTTGCCGGGAGTCAGTCTCAGATACTAGAGCTGCATGTGTCCCAACACCTCAAACGACTGCTCCTCCCACCTACCAAAGGGGGTGGTGGATGACCAGCAAGAGTGTGTCGGGCGAAACTGTTCACTGGGGTTAACAGAAAATAGCTAAGTCTAAACTGTGACCGTAATGTTGCCTTAGGAGAATATATTGCTTGTTCAAATTGCGACTGATTAGTTAACTTTAATTAGAAAAGGTAAGTTTGAAATTAAAGTCGCTGTTGCTTCAAATAAATTTAACCATCACAGTATGTTATCAGAAAATTATTACTTATTTTTCAAACCTACTAATGGCATCAGAAAACTTCTCCAAAGTTAATTATTGCAGGTACAGCTGAATGAACAGAAGCCACATGAGGATTCATGAAGCTATAGGGCTGCATTTAAACATAGACTACATAGACTGTAGCCTAGGGGCCCACACCACAAAGGGGACCCAAGGTCATTCCTAAATTTTTTCCACAAGTAGTAGAGCTAAAAGAAAAAGATCGCCCATAATTTTTTTTTGAACAAATTTTGAATTTATTGAAGCCCCCATTCAGAGGGGCCACTGCCAACAGGGGGACCCACACCATATGTATAGCCTAGGGGCCCACAGAGCCTAAATGCGGCCTTGTGAAGCTACATGAGAAAGTTTGCAACAGTAGCACACGCTCCCAAAATTCCAAGATGGTTGTCGGAAATAGCCACCCCTAGTGTTGCCCCACCGTGGCTCACTCCTGGAAAGACCGCTACCAACTGATGCTTCCCCCACCATGGAGCCTGCATTTTATAAGTGTGGTGTGTGAAACCGAAAATTTCCCCTTACCAAAATCTCTTGGCACAGGATTATGTCCAATCAACTTAAAAATTTACATGGTGTAGCTCACCTTCTGGACATCAAAACTGACTTTAATCAAAATTTCTCTATATCTTGTAGTTTTGCCATAAAATATTATTTTGATAAAAATTATTGAAATATCTCTCACGTCTAAAGTTTTTGAGTTATTGAATAGAAATAAGTTTTAAAATAGCCTATTCCTCCTACCCTTTCTTTTGACATATAAATCTGCTTGATTACAATTTTATAACTGGGTGAAACGAAAAATGTTTGGACCACGTGTAATTTATAAATTTGATATTTCTTGAAATATTGAACCTTGTGAGGTCTCACTTCATCAGACATTAAAATAATAATAATAATTTTGTAACTATGTATTTTTTTTAATACAAGGCCGTACAGTATAGTAGTCTGTGTAACAAGGGGTAAATTTAAGTTTTCATAATATGTCTTAATATGTTGAAGTTGGTAGGCTGTGTTGTGTTTTTTTTGTTTTTAAGCCCAGGAGAAACGGATTGTTATATGTGAGATTTTATGTTGTATCAATGAGAACTGCAAATATTTGAATTTATTAAGATGTGTCAATAAATAGCAGTTGATTTTATAGAGAAGAGTATATAATTAAACTTTTCCTGCGAGGTGATAGCAAAAAAACGTGTGGGACGATATCCTGGGGCCATACATATTGTCAAAATGTGCTATCAATTACAGAACAGATTGCAAAATAACCTGGAAGGATTGGTAAGGCCAACCAGGAATTCTTTAATTATCAACTACAAAGAGGATACCTCGCAACCTACAGCTCTGAAATATGCATTAAAAGATTCTACATGACATTTTCTATAAGGTAGTGCTGCTCTATAACTGTAATAACAGTTCTTTAATAGCTTTCCCATTGCTTTAATAATTTGTTATTTTTCTTGTCATTCCATTGGATAATCCCTGATAGCCGGAAGGTAGAAATTTCCACGTCTTTCTCAATTATTTATTTTTTCGGATTCTGGCCAAACTACTGCATGAATTTTAATAACAATTCATCCAAAATTTTGAGAATAAATTCTATTTTCATTTAAACATAGTCCTTCCTTCTAATGTTTTGTCTCCAATGACCTCATGGTAGGCCCAATTCTCAAAATCTTCCAAAACAGACCCTTAAATTTTAACTACGTCTTTCAAACTTTTTACATCATGTGTAACAAGAATTTACACGTCTTTTAAGTTATCAACCATTCACGTATCTATAAAACTATTGCTTCAGGAATTTTTAATGTGATTTATGATGACTTAATAGATTCAGATAAATTTGACTTACAAAGTATTATCTCTCTTCAGGAAAAATTCCTACCTGGTAAGGTACATATTTCATTTTGCTATTCTTGGCCTAAAGTAGCTCTAAAAATGAATGTAGCATTTTCTTTCACCAAATAATCTGAACGACATTATCGGGCAATATTTATATTATGTTCTGACTTTAAATGACTGTTTATTTCAATATATCCCCTGAATTACTAAAAAAACTGACTATAAACATAATCTGCAATGGAACTGGAGTTAACTTGATACTCTATAAACAAATTTTGGCTATGTAATTACACAATTTAGGTTTTATTACAAGTGGTCAGGGAATCTGAATTGAGGAGATCAGTGAGATGGTCTAGTTTTGACAATCAGTAAGCAACTGTAGGAAAGCTAATGTTTGGAACTGATTCTTTTTGACAAGGTGGTGTCAAAATGCACACTGTGGAGAAGGCCTGTGTAAGTGAATAAAGGAGTCGGCCTGTTTTAGTTGATGCCACCGTTATGTATAAATTGCAGTCCCCACAGCTTTACAAGGTTTAACCAGTGAATCTCCACATGGACAGAGTGACGTTTGCTCTAAGGTAATCTAAATGTAATATAACAGAAGCTTGGCAGCTAGTAGGAGCTAAAGACTATAAGCTCCTAAGTAAAGCAGTCTAATAAAGAAACACTTTAGCAATTTGCAAAGTATACATACATTGTTGTCCAATATGACTCCGCATTTTCTTTTTTCTAAAACATTTGTCTAATGCCTCATGGATATATATCTCAAGAAATGTCAGAAATTAGCAGCATCCTTACTTTAATCCTTTAATAATTTTGAAAAGCTCTATAAAAATTTCTTTTTTTATTTTGAAATTACACTCACAATATCTTTATAAGATAAAAATATTTCTTATGTGTAATTCATAAAGATTACTTTTAAATAAAACTTCAAATAATTTATTTTTTAGATCCATATCCACTAGATGACAACTTAAATTTCTTTAAAAACAAAACCCCACAATCTTCCTAAAAAAAATATGCTGTACTTATATTTTGTTCTTTCCACCTTTCTATACTTGATTTTAAAATTTGACCATACAACTTGTCAACAGATCTTGTGACATATATCTCATTGCAGTTCCGACACCCACATTGCTTCCTTTCCTGTGAATGTGGTTCAAATATGCCAAATATAACTCTTTTTAGAATTTCTTCTCCCCTTAGTTTACATTCATTAAATAATTTACTCAGGCATACACATATAATATTCAGCCCATATTTCATGAACTCCACTATTCCGTTTTCTGATCCGTGTGTCTGGCCTTTTTTTTCATCCCCATAATTGTCATTATTACATCTTCTACAGTTATCAGAGGTTCATTCTCTGTCCCTAATTGACCTACTGGTCTCAATTTTATTCTTTCGAGTTCAGATCCTGTTTTTTAATGCCAATAATGTGTGTATTAATGATTTCTCTAGTATATTTTCTTATATTCATTACAAATTTCCAGGCTTCTGCGCCTTTGATGCCCCCTATACATGTATCTACTTTTTCTCACTTCTTCATTCATATGATCATCTTTGTGACACAGGTTTCTTTTCTAATTTCCCTGTTATTCCAAACATATAATTTTCTCTCTTCTTAATTCCTTGTTCTTAAATTTTTTTATACAGTGTGTCTTAATTACTGTCTTTTATTATGACATCAATATTATTATAATTCAGATTATCAATTGACATTTATATCAGATTACTGATCATTAAATGGTGAAATATGTAGCTACAATTTTAGGCCAATCTTTTAATTATGAATATAATTGTGAGTTAATAATAGGAAAGCAGCAGCTGCACATTTCTTTGATACTCATGAAAAGATTGTCTGTGACTGCTACAACTGCTGGTAAACTTCAAACACATAATGTATGTTTGTAATCATTACAGTTCTAGAAGCAATGGACCCTGTCAAGCTGAACAGATCAGGTCTGCCAGTAGTTGATTATAATACAATGGCCACCAGTGAACCTGGTGTGTTTTGTGGAGGTGATTTGTCCGGAGCTACCGAAACTACTGTTGAGGCTGTCAATGATGGGAAAACAGCAGCTTGGTTTATGCATAGATATATTCAGGTATGGAGCAAAACATGAGATAACAAAGATCTAAATAAGAATCCAACTTAATTTTTATAGGTGGAATTTCTAACCTAGAGTTCACATTTACATGTTATTTTCCATGATAATTTTTCTATTTTAATTTTTCCAAATGAGAGAGCCTACCAGCAGGATGTTCAAATTTTTAGGCATGAATAACTTTTACTCGTATATGAAACATATATTTTACATATTTATGAATGATTAATTTAATTTAGCAGTGATGGAGTGCTTGCTCCTGAGGCAATTTCCCCCTTTTCCCACATACTTTCTCCCTCTGTGAATTTCAACTTTAAACTCTTTCAGCATATTTTGATAAATTATTCCTCATTTCTCTTAGTAATTTATTAAAATCCCTGACCCCCTTAATCAATCCAGCAGCACTTCTTTGCATCCCTTTCAACTCCTGCATCTGATACCCAAAACGTGGTTCCCACACTATGCTACCTTATTCATGGAATGGTCTGACCCAGTGGCATAGCTAGGTGAAAAAGGACCCTGGTGCAAAAAAATATTTTATTTTGGACCCTCAGGCCAGATGGGCAACCCTTTTCTTTTCTCTTTTTTTAGCTACGCCACTGGTCTGACCAAAGTTCTGTAACCCAATTCCAATTACTTCTCTACTACATCCCCTAATCACTCTCTCCAACAGGGATTTTGAAACCTATTGTTACTACCTCTCCAGTGTGTCCTGACCAGTGGTGTTTGTTATCAAATGTTGGTCTTCAGCAACCTTCACGTGAGGAAGTGCCTGCTGTGTTAATTTAATTTAAAGTGTGTAGATAGCTTCTGTTCCATCTTCGCTTATTTGGTTAACAGCGCCAGTAGTCAGTTGGTCTTCAGCAACCGTCACGCG
This sequence comes from Vandiemenella viatica, assembly GCA_031002005.1. Lineage (NCBI taxonomy): Eukaryota > Metazoa > Arthropoda > Insecta > Orthoptera > Morabidae > Vandiemenella > Vandiemenella viatica. The sequence goes on along the minus strand of CM061921.1, from coordinate 92,746,098 downwards.
AGGAAGTGCCTGCTGTGTTAATATAATTTAAATTGTATAGATGGCTTCTGTTCCATCTTTGCTTATTTGGTTAACAGCACCAGTAGTCAGTTGGTCTTCAGCAACCATCATGCGAGGAAGTGCCTGCTGTATTAATATAAGTTAAATTGTGTAGATAGCTTTTGTTCCATCTTTGCTTATTTGGTTAACAGCGCCAGTAGTCAGTTGGTCTTCAGCAACTGTCACGCGAGGAAGTGCCTGTTGTGTTAATTTAATTTAAAGTGTGTAGATAGCTTCTGTTCCATCTTTGCTTATTTGTTTAACAGCGCTAGTAGTAAGTTGGTCATCTGCAACCCCGTTTAACAAGGAAGTCCCTCTGTGTTAATTTAGTTTTTTTTAAGTCGTGATTAGCGGTTGTTTGAAAGTAGTGAACAGTTATTTGGATCACTTGGTTAATTCATCTTTCATCTTCTCCGTAGTTTTTGGTTTGAAAGTAACATGTGTAGGGACTGTGATTGCTGTGTGCAGACGCGGGCTGAGGTGGCTGGTCTTTGCGCTCAGCTTGCAGCTTTGCTATCGAAAGTTAGAAGGCTGGAAGCTGCCGTAGGCGACTGCAGCAGATGTGCTATGGGAGACCCTGATGAAGCTAGTGGTCTTGCAGGTTCTCCCATTCCAATCATCGTACCTGCAGTCCAGGCTGAGACTTTGGAATCTGTGCGGCAGTCACCTGATGGTGTCTGGCGTGTGGTTTCCGGACATCGACGCCACATGCGGGGGCAGTCGTACAAGTCTGAATCCCAGGAGGGCAATCTTGTACCACTGTCCAATAGGTTTGATGTGTTGTCTGGGTCTGGTTCAGATCCACAATTGTCCAACTGCTAGTTGCCAGCCCCCCCGCCCGCAAGGTCTGAGCGACCACAGAAGGGGATTTTGATGGTAGGTAGCTCCAACGTTAGGCGTTTCATTTAGCCCCTTAGGGACATGGCGAATAGGTCAGGGATGAAGTCCTGTGTCCATTTATTGTGCATTCCGGGAGGTCTGATCCAAGATGTGGAACAGGGAATAGGATCTTTCTATCGTCAACCAGGTGCAGATGTAGCTATTGCTGAGGCCTTAAGAACTAATGTAAGTAATATAGCTTGTCAATTTCCGGATCATGGAATAATACTAGGAGGTGACTTCAACTTTCTGTATATCAACTGGACTAATTACATCCACATTACTGGTGGCAGGGATAAAACATCCTGTGAAATTATTCTTGACCTTTTCTCAGATCTTAATCTTGAGCAGCTCATTACTGAACCAATGCAGTGCCACAACGATAACGAAAACATTTTAGATATTCTCCTTACGAATAGGCCTGAATTATTCACGGACATTTCTACCACCATGGGAGTAAGTGATCATAAAGCTGAAATTGCTACAGTAAAGTTAATAGCCGCGCGCAAAAAGAAAAAAGAAAGGGTCGTTTACAGGTTCGAAAAGGCCCCAAAGGAGAGTTTAAGAGCATTTTTGAGGGATAAGTACATTACCTTTATAGAAGAAAGAGGGTCAGTTGAAGAGATGTGGCTTCGATTCATGCATATAGTCAGGGAAGGTATGGACTTATATATACCAAAAAGGACAATGAGGGATGGGAATGATCCCCCGTGGTATACGCTTGAAGTTAAAAGGTTACTTAAAAAGCAAAGGAAGATACACACACGCTCAAGGAGGACGATGTATAGGAGTGATTTAGAAAAGTTAGCTGAGACAAGAGAACATGATAAGAATGTGATGCGTGAGGCCTTTAATAACTTTAGATGCAATTCACTTTCCAAGAGTCTCGACGAAAACCCAAAGAAATTTTGGTCGTATGTAAAAAAATTTAGTGGTTGTGACAATAATATGTCAATTCTTCTACAAGACGGTCGGGAAGTTGATGACAGCCACAACAAGGCAACCATATTTAAATCTGAATTTAAAAATTCTTTCACTGATGAAAACATGGAAAACATTCCCACATTTGCACGGTGTGTAGAATTTGAGATGGATCCATTTCAAATTGATAGTGTAGGTATCATAAAGCAATTAAAGCTCCTGAAGTGGGGGAAGGCACTGTGTCCTGATGGTATACCAGTAAGAGTATTTTTGGAATATGCAGAAGGTATAGAACCATTTCTGTCAGATATTTTTCATAAATCTTTAGAAGAAAGAAAAGTACCTTCTGACTGGAAAATAGCACAGGTGATTCCCATTTTCAAGAAAGGAGATCGGAGAGATCCTAGGAATTATTGACCCATATCTTTAACATCTGTTTGCAGTAGAATTCTGAAGCATGTCATATGCTCTAACGTTATGAAGTTTCTAGATGGACACGAGTTACTTACAGCAAACCAACACGGATTTCGGAAGAACCGATCGTGTGAAACGCAACTGGCTCTATTTTCACATGACATAATGAAGGTTATCGATGCAGGATCACAAGTTGATGCTATTTTCTTGGATTTTCAGAAAGCTTTTGACTCTGTACCACACAACTGGCTTTTGGCGAAGATTCGAGCGTACAGTATATGTGATCAGATTTGTGAATGGATACGCAATTTTCTAACTGGTCGGTCGGAGTATGTCGTTGTTGATGGGGAAGCTTCTTCAAAGCTAGATGTTACTTCGGGGGTTCCTCAAGGAAGTGTAATAAGACCACTTCTTTTCTTAATTTTTATAAACGATCTCGGTGACAACGTTAATTGCAGGATGCGATTTTTTTGCTGATGATGCACATATTTATAGGGAAGTGTTTTCAATTCACATCAGAGGAAGCCGCATTCCTTTTAGATTTAAGTTAATGACTGCTGTTTGATGGTCTTGTTATAGGTTTTAATACTTATGGGGCCATGGTATGTGCCAATAACAACAATTAGTAGGGTTGGTTAATAATATACACATAGGTAAAAAATTAGGTTCATATAATTTAGAGTTCCATAGAATTATTTTTTACATTTTAACTGTCTTTGCGTTGACAAAGGTTGAGAATCAATATATATATATATATATATATATATATATATATACACTTGTAATTAACACAAAAATAATAGATAGTACCCTACTAGCCAGTGTTAATTTTTAGTCTCAAGAGTCGTATTAGATTTTTAAAAAATAATAATTAAAAAAACAGTATCTTCAATATACTTCAGGGGTTAAGTGAAAATGTTTTGTTGAGGGATATCAATTGTACAAATTAGGAACAGTCTTGGAGGAAAAGAGCATTAAATTCTGTCAATAGAAGTTTAGAAAATTATGGCTTGTGAATTGTTAGTAAAATTGATGTACAGACTTTTAAATAGAGACAGATGCAGTAACAGTGAACTGTTCTGTTTGTAAAACAGAGTGATGTGAGAAAATAATTTGCACTGGGGTTCATGCAAACTTATCTGTCTCAGCTTTAACCATTTTCTGCCTTGGATAACTTCAGCTGTTGCTTTGCTACAGTAATTTGGTTGCACCTTGCTTGATTTAAACCCCAAGTAGGAAAGGGTGTAGATAATAATGGTCACAAGTCTGTTGCTGGTCAATAATCAGTATATTCTTCAATGTTTAGCAAAGTCAAAAACTGAACTGGCGTCAGACAATGTTTCCAAAGATAAAATTGCAAATTCGATTAACCAGATCGAGCCAGACCAAATCCATTGTTCAAAGTAAAACTAACTGATGTATGTAAGCAGATAAAATTTCATCACATGCTTCTTAAGTTATTCCAATGCACCACATGGCATAAAATGCTGCTTCAAAACCACATAGTAATGCTCTAACTGAAGCTTGCCTACTGAGGAACTGAGTGACTGAGCGGTATCTACATCACGTCACAAAGGAACATAGTAGTGCGCTAACTGAATTTGGAACACTGGTGGCAGCTACATCATGACACAAAGCAACATAATTGCGCTCTAGCTGAACCTGGTCGACTGAGCCATAGATTGGGTGACTGAGAGCGAGGAATGTAAAGACTTCCAGGTTCCCACTAAAGTATTCTCATATACTGATCAGATACCAGATCTCATGCTTGTAACTTGATGACTAAAAATATTCCTATTACTCTGAAATTTTGAGAGTAGCTAGATCCTTTAAGAAAGCGTTAGGTTTGATCCTGATAAAAAATAATTGTAGGTTCGATAGTTTAGCCGTAAAAAAAATATTTTCTGAACTTCCCAAAACCTATTAATAACTTTTTTCAATTTACAAATTTGAAATAGCTTTCATTTTACTCGTAATGGACTGTTCTTTCATTTACTATCAAGCAAAGTATGTTTACTATTTTCAAAAGAATGAAATAAAACTCGTCAACCAAAAACAGAATTTAACCAATTAATATTTTCTAATTAAAGTTATCAATCTAAAATGGTTTTAAATGATTCTGCATGTTCAAAAATGACTACTGAACAAATTTAAAGTCTCTAACTGCTTTCTTCCATTAATTAATAATTTTTTGTAAACTCCTCCAAGTGAATGCTTGAGTATGATGCAACAGAAAATACTATCTCAAAACTGTAAAAATCTGATTTTTCAGCTTGAATTAATTTAATAACAGACTTTAAAAATGATATGTAATGCTATTCAATTTAACTCGCCATTCTGAGAACAAGTTTTGCTACACAGTTACAAAATTATTAGGTTACCTGACAATGTGTCATACTGTGCAAAGTGATTGTTTTTTTTTTTTTTTTTTTTTTTGGTTTTTGATTATCAGGAAGATGTTTTCCACAGATCTTCTCAATATTGATGAATGGAGTTGATGGGGATTGCTTTTAGAAATTTACTAAAAAAGTATATGAATATCATTCTCCAAAGAAGCAATTGGTTATAGGAATGTGGCCAACTGCAGTACTTAATTTTATGTTTATATCAGTCACATGTGTATATGGTTAATGGTATGTTCAAACATTGTTTTTGAGTTCTTTTATGAAAAAAAGGCAAATTCAAGTTGTATGACAAACAATTTTGTTTCATTAACTAAAACGGAACAAAATGCCATGAAGAGTCAGCTTATTAGGTACACAGATAAAAAACTAAAGGTTAATTATTATTATAAGGTGGGGTCAGAATTGATTGCTGAAGGCTTGAAATGTAATTATCTTGGCATAACATTTGATAAAAAAAAAAAAAAAACTCAACTGGGCAGAGCACATTGGGTAGGTGGTAGGAAGAGCTAACAAATCCTTCATTTACTGGAGAGGGTGATGAGAGGATGCACCAGAGAAGTTAGGGAACTGGGTTACAAAACTTTGGTCAGGCCATTGGTTGAATATAGTGGTGTAGTATGGGACCCACATTTTGGTTATCAATTACAGGAGTTGTAGGGTGTGCAGATAAGAGCAGCTAGTTGGAACAAATTACCAATTAAAATGGGGAATAATTTACCAAAAACACTTAAGGAATTTAAAGTTAAAATTTGTAAATCGGAAAAGTAAATGGGGGAGATATTTAACAATCCAATTATAAAAGATAATTTTAAAAAGTAAAATAAACAAGTGTAATTAGATGACTAGGGGGATTGCTACTGGAGTTTTAGCTCCATTGCAATTAAAAATTAATAATAATAGAAGAGTTGTAATGACATAAGAAATACAAAATCAGTTCACAATACTTAAGGTAAAAGGTGTTTTCCTTCTAATTATTCACAAGTTTGCATTTCTTTTTTTATATGTATATAGTAGTACTAGCTGTTATCCATGACTTTGTACATGTGGACTTTGTATTTCATTGCTAGAATTGGATATAGAAAGTGTAATATAACCTAAATTTTGCTCGTGTATCACCAAAGGTTTGTTTAAGGAAATTCAAGCTAGCATCATTTCTGTTGTAAAGAATATTTAAATTCAATTTCTTACAAGTTTCAAGGTATATGTTGAAATATAGGGTGGTAATAGACGATAATGGTTGTAAATATTAGCCATGTAATGGGAAACCTCTTATTTTTGCATAGAAAATTCTGCCTTCATTTTCAGGGGTTTAGTAGGTCCTAAGAATCAAAACAATGTAGAACACTTCACAAGTAGAAAATTGTACTGAAAAGATATCTGGTTTCGAAGTTTAATCACATGTGTTTAGTAATGGTCATAAACAAACAACTAAATAATTTCTGAGCACACAATTTTTAAGTCACATAGATGATTAATAGCGCAAAAGATGCATTGAATTTTGCAGTACATACTGCGAAAATTTGAAATGGAGCAATAAAAGTTTAGTAGTTTTTTATTTTTAATATATATATGTATAGGAAAATGATGAGTTTGAAAGAACACATGGGTTTTAGGTAATAGATTTCGGTTGAACTTAAGGGAGGGAGTATGTTTAAGTGAAAGTAAAATTTTTCCTGAGCGCAGTACACTAAATTTTATGAAAATCCATACAATACTTTGGCTAGGAAAAAAAAAAAAAATTCACAGAAATGGCCAACTTTTTGTTGAGAAATTGTGAAAATTAGGTTAACGAGGCAAATGATAAGAAGTTAAAACTATATGAAGGAAATTAGTTAGCGCTCATACAACTTTAAGAGATTTATTTAAGTGGTTTTATAAGTTGTACCCTGAGTTAATGTTTGTCATTAGTAATATGATATTTGAATTTTTATTTCTAGCACTATTTTTAAGTATTCTCATCTAAAAAAAATTGTTCTTAATTAATCAGAAGGAATTGTTCCTGATTTTACTCTTTCTGTGACATAAAATATCATATATGTTTTTGCAATTATTGTTCAAAGTGTTCCACCAGGAATCTTCCTGATTGGGCTTCAAACCCTGAGTTTTCTTTCAACATTCTCTTTTTGTTCCCTCAAGCTGGCCACTAATTGTTGTCTAAGGCCTCAGATGGCATACCTTTGATGTTTATGATCATTTTTCTCATTTGCCTGTCCAATATTGCATTGTCAACCACAGATGTTCTTGCCAAATATGCAATATACTTAGTGATCTTATGGTATTTTTTTCTTCACGTTAGGGAATTTTTTAATGATCAAGCTATTTCAATTACAGAGCTCCAGCAACTTCTTTCCCTTTTTATTTGGACTTTTTCACAGCCCTCAGGTTCCATCATACCAGGATCAGAATGAATGCGCCAGGAGTGGAACTTCAGAGAGTGAGGGAAGAATGGAAGATGTTCAAAAGAGCATTGGTAGATGTGGTGCAAATAGTGTGTGTGAGAACAAGCACAAAGAGGAGAAAATGTGATACACCTTACTGGAATTTTGGATGTAAGGAAGAAGTACTAAGGAAAAGCAGAGATTCTTTTTTACAATGTTTCGGGATGAGAACCAAAAAGGCAGAAAAAGGTATAAATGTAGTAGAAATGACAATACTGAGGAAAAGGAAGTGGTTTTTATGCAGTGTAATTTATGATGGATAGGGAAGACAAAACCAACACTCACCAAAGTTGAAGGCCGAAGGGATACAAAAAAAATGCACAAAACACAATACAAATATGTAGGTATGCTATTTTGGTTTAAAATCTTATTTGTGCAGAGCAGAGCCAGTGCTAGGATTCTTGGGCCCAGGGTAAGCATTCTTAACCCCCCTCCCCCAACAATTTTTTTTATTTTGAACTTTGATTTTTTGGATAAAGTCAGAAAATTTTAATGAATTTTGTTAAGTAACTTTTTTAATGTTAGACTGCTATTTACCCAGGCACACTGGCTGTCAGGCCTCCTTCAGAGGCCTGGTCCCAGGATACTTTTTCCTGGCTTACCCCCTCCCTCCCCACAATGTCATCCCTGGTACAGAGAGGGACATACTATTTTGCAAGGGAGGCATGCACACACCACCTCTTACCACATGACTGGCTCGGCCTTGGAGAACAAGGTGGGAGTGGTAAGTGTGAAGAGATGAAATAAAGTGAAGGGTGCTATTAATAACTCTATGGATATGAGGAGGGGGAATATATCTCTGGCAGCAGTGGGATGTACAAGTATATATAAAAATAAATTTAATAATTATAACAAAAGGAGCAGTAATAGCATAAATGCCATGATTATAGTGACAGGGTTAATTGGAAGGGTCTTATTGGAGATTGAGGCCAGCATGATGTCTGGTATCCATGATATTTAGGTACAAAGTTTAAATGCAGGCATAGTTGGAAACTCAAACAGCCCTCACTGTAAAATGGTTTTTACTATTGTAAGAATAGTCTATTTGACTATTTTTAGGAAATTGTTTTAAGTTGTTTACTGATACATGTTATTCATCTGGTATCATTTTATTTTTTTACAAAAGTGCTTATTTTACGCAAAAATCAATGTTAGAATTGAAAGCCTTTAAAAGCTCACCAAAACGCTCCTATGCTACCTCGTGCGGGCAAATGATGCATGTGACGTCACATGCCAGTAGATAAGTAATGTCTGGTTTGTTTCTCTGAATTTGTGTATACATTGTTGGAAATATGGTTTCTAATAGTGTGTAGAACACCAATGTACAACCACAACAAATAAAAATTCTCCATTGAACCAAAAGTGTTCCCACAATAGCTGAAATATGATTTAAAGTTGCTTCAACTTGCTCATAGAATCCCAGATGATATTGTGACTAATTAACGTATCATGTTCTGTGAAGATCATTTAAACTGTAATTTTGGTCAGTTAAATGCAGTACTAAAAGAAAGTAATAATACGTACACATTAAAAAAAAAGTTTTTAAGTTGCTTCTAATCGGGAAAAAGAATGAAATAGTCAGAAGTATAGTATATTATGAGGGTGGTTTGAAAAATTCTCGGAATCACCGCTAGATGTCAGTGCTAGAGCAACGAGGTTCCCGCGCAATAATCACACATCCTTTGTGAGTGAACACGTGGCGCGTCAGTGTTCTAGCTGCAGGTGTGTGGTAGTGACAACTCTTTGTTGTTGTTCCCACATAGTGATTTGTGACAATGGAAAAAACTGAGAATCGAGCAGTGATTAAATACTTTGTAAAGAAAGGTATGAAAGCAAAGGAAATTCATGCTGACTTTCAGAACACACTAGGGGACTCTGCTCCTTTATTTTCAACTGTTGCCAAGTGGACCAGCGAGTTTAAATTTGGTCGGGAGAGCTTGGATGATGATCCACATAGTGGACGGCCAAAAAGTGCTATGACCCCAGAATTTATCACAAAAGTGCATAAAATGGTCATGGAGGATCGTCGACTGAAAGTGCGGGAGATTGCTGAAGCTGTAGGGATGTCTTCTGAATGGGTATATTATATTTTAACCGAAGAATTGGGAATGAAAAAATGATCCGAAAGATGGGTGCCGCGGCTCTTGACACTGGGCGATAAATGCACCAGATTGGAAATGTCCAAACAAAGTCTGGCCCGTTTTCAAAGCAAACAACAAGATTATTTGCACCGGTTTGTGACTACAGATGAAACTTGGGTCCACTACTATACCCCAGAGACAAAAGAGCAGTCAAAGCAGTGGAAACATGCTGATTCACCATCACCAAAGAAAGCAAAGGCAGTGCGTTCGGCCGGAAAGAACACAAAACTTCATGAACTGAGGTACGAATTGTTGTCACATCCACCTTATTCACCTGATTTGGCACCATCAGACTTTCATCTATTCCTCAAGCTGAAAAATTTCCTCGGTGGATGGAGATTTTCTACAAGGGAAGAACTGACAGCCGAATTGAAGAGGTATTTTGCAGGCCTGGAGGAATCTCATTTTCAAGATGGGATCAAGGCATTGGAACATCGCTGGACCAAATGCATTAGACTACAGGGAGACTATGTTGAAAAATAAAAGCAGTTACACCGAGGTAAGATACTTAATTCTAATACATTCCGAGAACTTTTCAAACCACCCTCGTACATCTCTTATAATTCATCCTAATACAAATAGCCACATGGTTTAAGTAAGGTTAGGGTTCTTAGGTTTTGGAATATGTTTTATTTGTTTTCTGTATGCATTTTCTTTTAATACTAGTTGCTGTTGGTAGCATTCCATATTCATTTTTTACCCACCAAAATATTAACCCTTTAACTGCTACGGTTCGGCCGGCCGAGCCCTCGCCGAGTGCGGCTTTGTTTACGGCTAAGCTGTTTACCTGCGCTGGCCTGCCGCGTTAGACCGGACCGCTGTGTGCTGAATACGTCTGGAGCGTCGTGTGTGGCGTTCTTCTGCTGTCGCTCTGCGGTTTGAAACCGCAGATACAAAATAAATACAGTTAATATAACATTTAAAGGTTTTCAGTTTAAAACTCCTCTAAAAGTGAGTGTCTGCGTAATCAAACATGCCGGTACTTCATATACTAAATAGATATTACAGCAACTGAAATGTTTTTAGTTTGTGAGCGTAGTAAATGTAATATAATTATAACTCTACAGTTAACCATGGTTAGTAATTCTTTTTGTGTGATAAGCCTTGAAAAATGGTGCAACACACAGTGATACATTACATGTTCTGCATTGGTTTCTCGACGCACTTTCTGTATCGAACATACAGCGCATTTACGCATTGGGGTGCTCTTCTTTGAATTTGCAATATGAATGAAATTTGTAAAAAAGGTCTCAAAAAGTTGCGAGGGCGATTTCTAGGGGGGGGGGGGCGTCTCACGGACCTGATCTTACAAGACGGGGAGGGGGGGGGGGGGGGTCAGGAAATCCTGAAAAATACCTCACGAAATTTAAATTTATGGATGCAACAGACGAAACTCTGCAACTGGCATTTTTCGTCCGGTTACTACGCGGTGAAGAGCGTGAGCATTTAAAATGCAGTGTTCAAGAATGTGGAAAAAGAACTTTTTAAACCACTTCATAGTGAAAATATAGTGTGAATTGATTCTCGCGTGTCTGTTGGTCTCATCAGCAATAGATATCATATGATATTCCGTTAGAAATATCAGGAAAAATGACAAACTGCTGGAATGTTAACGTAATCCACACTTGTGTCCTGCAGCTTAATCGACAAGCACATACTGTCAAACGCGTCACTAAAGCATTCTCTTTTTCAACACATTTCGCTCGCACAATCTGTAGCTTCAAACTCTGAAAAATGGTCATTTTCCACTAGCTGATGTACACAGCATAGGAAAATTACATCGAGATCCTGTCGAAGGGTTATCACTGTCATCCATATCAAAGTGATCATATTCACTGTCGCTTCTAGTAAGAATCTCCATGATTTCTTCCGCGGTACAAACACGACGGCGTATTCGGGAGGACGATGCTTCGAATCCCCGTCCAGGCATCCAGATTTGGGTTTTCCATGGTTTCCCTAAATCACTCCAGGTGAATGCCGGAATGTTTCCTTCAAAAGGCCATAGCCGAATTCCTTCCCATTCCTTGCCCCCCAATCTTTACCATCTCTAAAGTCCTCGCTGTTAAGAGACGTTAAGCAGTTAAAAAAATAATGACTGTATGCCATTTTCTCAGCGAAAACTAAAAGGAAAAGAGCAACACAAATTAGATCGCAGCTGCCAATCCTCAAGGGCCGAATGAGGAAAACAACTAACCACCCTGGGTGGAAATATGGCTTCATAGCCAGGCCGCTAAGAGGCTAGCGTCTTAACACGTCTGGAGTACAGACAGGGCGGCGAGGCGGAGCGTGTATACACGTCTGGAGCACAGACAGAGCGGCAAGGCGGCGCGTGTATACACGTCTGTAGCACCTGGGCGCAGTAGTAGCCATGCGTGTTAACGCGTCTACAGCAGTCAAAGGGTTTGTTTTTCTTACAAGGCTTTACAAATTATTGGGTATTAAGCATATTACAAACATTTGAATCCTAACTATGTCAGTTGTGAATTTTTCAATTAGCTTCTGTCGAGAGCAACGCCTTCAGTGTTCCAGGTCTTCCCAACCTAACTCCTTCAACATGGCACTTACGCTTTCCCTCCAACTATATATACCTGTCACGAATCGGGTGGCTCTTCTTTGGACCTTCTCTAATGCCTCCATTAACCCCTTTTGATGGGGACCCCACACAGAACAACAATATTCTAAGTGAGGACGCACTAGTGACTTCTATGCAATCGATTTAACTTCTGGAGTGCATTTTTTTTAAATTACGACCTAGAAATCGGAGCATACGATTTGCTTTCCCAATTACCTTCTCGATATGCTCATTCCACGACAAATTATTACGAATTGTTACCCCTAGGTATTTAGCGGAATCTACCGTTCCAAGGACAGTACCATTAATTGTATATTCAGAGCTAAATGGTGTCACCTTTTTACTTACACACATATGTTGGCACTTTTTAGCGTTTAACTCCTACTGCCAGTCTTTACACCACACAATTATTTTTGTAATATCGTCTTGTAACAAAGTGCAGTCTTCCTGGGTTTTGATTCCACAGTAAATAATAGATTAATACAGTGGGGAGGGGGCAGTTGTGACAACACTAGAGATTTGCTTTTGTACAAGATCTGTAGCAAAGCAATAGGAAATGAGGACTTGTGATAGGATTTAGGTGTACTGGGGGGAGGGATTTTTCATCAGAACAAATGGGTCCTTACCAATGGCTAGCTGTAAGGAAGGAAATGTTTGGTGCAGAATAGATAGCAACTGCCAAAGTATAGATATTGTTGCAGATTTGTGGACCTGATATAGACAGAGGTGTGAATGGTACACTGCTGTAGAGCAATGTCTACATCATGGTATATGATGTGTGTGTGAGTACGTTAATGAAATTGCTGTTATTAAGGAAATTGGGGAAGGATAGGTACAGATCATAAATATATAATCTACATGTATCTGAAACAGATAGAGGGTTTAAATGAGATTTGATTCAGCAAATGTTTCTCCAAATAACCTAGGAATAGGATGGCATAGGATGGGGCTGTAAAAGTACCCATAGAAGTGCGCAAATCTGGTGATATACATCAGAATGGAAAGAGAAGAAATTGAAGAGAGTGAAGTATAGTAAGGATATTGTAAGACGCTAGCTTTGCCTTGAGGTGGAAGCACAAGGCTTTGTCTTAACCCTGACCGTGTGTCAGCCTCGGATATGTCCAGTTATGACTTTATAATACCAGGATGCCACTTAGCTTTATTTTAACCGAAAGCTAAGGAAAGGTAATAAGTAAATAATGTTTAAGAGTCCATTGTTGTTGAAATCACTATATTCTTGAAATCTTACAAAGTCAATAACTGAATAGACAATCAAACAAAGGCACAGAAAGAAATTTTGCAAGTTCAATTAATCGTTCGAGCCAGACCACACCCCAAAATTCAAAGTACAATTGATTATCACTCGTAAGTAGGTAAAAGTTCATCATGCGCTTCTACTGTTACACTTGGTTTGAAATCAACCAACACTTAAGTAATCCCGAGGCCCCACATGGTGATATACTGTCTTACTGCAACTTTATAGTAAAATTAAATGAGCTAAGCTGCATGTTGACAAGCTTACAGTCTCTCAAAGACTGCTACTGCGCGAGACTACATCTTGTTGCGTGCACTGCTTCTCGAAGACTGGCCGCTGAGGCTAGGTTCTAGACAGCTACCTGCTCTCTCACAAACCACGGGAAAGTGCTCTTTTCCACATTCACATGGGTAGTTTCTCGAAGGCTAATCCTATATCAAATCGCATGTCTGAAAATCTTGCATCTTCCAATTTTGACCTTGACAATAAAAATAATTCTATCATTCTGAGATTTTACAAATCGTTAGATCTTGTAGCAAACGTTAATTTTGGTTCTTATGAAAATTTCGTAACTTTAATAGTTTAGACGAAAATAAATAATTTAGATACGAATTTTCGAAATATTACTCCAGGCGAATACTGAAAACTGACGCAAAGCAAAATACTATCTTGAGATCTGTAAAGTCTGCTTTTTAGCTTGAATTATCATAGAAAATAAGTATAGAAATAATATGCAATACTATTTAATCTAACTCTTAGTTCAAAGACTAAAATTTTCTCACGCAGTTACAAAATTGAATAGACATCTGACAATATAAGGAACGATGTACTAGCAAGACTGTGTGGGTTCACATATCTGGGAAGTGTTCTAAGGCAATGAAGCCCCCATTGGAAGTAGAGGAATGTGGACTGTGGATAGTCATTCATGGAAGTGAAGGGTGTCTTTGAAAGAAGGAAAGTTCTGTACAAAGGTTTGGAGATGTTGATCTACCAAGGCCAAAACTTGTTCAGTGGGTGACACACATTCTGTAACTATAGGTAGCCCATTATTGGCAGTCTTGTTGATCTTGAGAAGAAGATACAGGGTGGGTTTGCAAAGCTTCTGAGGTGTTAGGAGGGAGATGATCTGTGAGAGTGGCCTTGAAAGGGACCCTTGAGACCTTGCCATCTGGGATGATGATGAAGTTAATTTCTGAATAGTTTTCTCTTGGCTTGGATTCCCATAGCATTAACATTTTTTGAGTGTGGTATTGAGTTTAGGAAAAAGAGTGAGGACAGAGAGGAAGCAAGTAACTCCTGAAATAGAAGGAGGGTATCATTTTGTGGGATAGGTGGAGGATCCAGTTGAAATAAAATTTAGAACAACGATAGGTGGACTCTGTATCATTGTGCTTGTGGTTGCTCTCTGCTGTGGTAGCCAAGTCATACCACACAAGTGGAGACACCTGCAGGACACTAGCAAGTCCCGACTAAAGCAGCATAGTTAAACTTGGGGATGGGGGGAAATGTTAGTCCCTTGGATTGAACTGGTGGGGGTTCTGGCAGGGAAATAGAGGAAAGTTTAACCATAGTCTTTTGAGGTTTAACTGAAAGTGGGGGAGGATCTTACATGGTGGGTGTCATAGGGCTTGGGTGGGAGAGACTGAGTAGGTGGAATGGCACTTGGGTATGGCAATTAGGATTGAGGAGATGAGATGGTGTGTGATGTGCAGTAATAAAGTATGGTTAGGGGAAGGACCGAAAGCCAAATTGTTTTTAATGGAGCTGAAAGATTGCTCAGGTGTTTTTGTGCGAGTTACTCTTGCCACTGTCTGTATTATGACAACATCAGCTGATCATATTGGATGAAATGAGGTAATGAAAGGTTGAGGATATATGGAGGGAGACAAGTTTGATAGAAATTAAATGGTCCTTATGTATATAATGTTACCTGAGTGAGGGTAAGTGACTATATGATTTGAAAAGCATGGAGAGGTGGGTAAAGTTGTGGGTGGTGACCCGAAACCAAACATTTTATGGCCAAACCATTTGATAGAATATTCAGGGGGAAGCATGACTGAAGGAACAATATATGTGAATGTAGTTTGGCAAGACCACATGGTATGGAAAGGGTAACAGGAAAGGAAGGTTTCTGATTGTAACATCTTAGGGAAAATGTCTTCTTGCAATATTAGCTTATAAGTATTTGTCTTTTGCAACCCATTACCAGTGGCAGTTTATATTCTTGGAGATTCATATTCTCTCAAAATTCGTGAAACTAATACTTCCATCAATAGGCTATCTAGTCTCTTCATATTATTTTGTCTGCATTTGAATTGTAAGTTTTACTTTCCTGTCTTTAGTTCCTGGTAATTATTCTTATACATGCTGCAGTTATCATTGCTGACTGGGCATCTCATTAGGTGGATACTTTTCCATTCCTCTTCAGTGTCCTATAATCGTGCTTTACATACTGCTGTTTTTATGTTATGTTAACCTGCATTTTATAATTGTGCATTATAATTATTGATTAAATAATAAAGCAGGCAGCCAGTAGGCTCAGGTGTTTGCAGGTGATGTGTTGGTAAGAGAAAACTACAAGGCAGAAGAGCAAAAACAGCTGGATGTATGTCAGAAAGTAGTGACATCTTATGGAATGTATTTCTCTGAAAAAAGAGATCCAATTATTAATTACAACTATTAAAAATGATAGATCTAATTATGATGTCATATGCTGAGAAACTGAAAGTTGTGGATGATGTCAAATATTTGGGAAATGTGGTAGAAGAGAATAGGAGAATCAGGAAGGAAATAAATAAAAAATGTAGAAGGGCACAGGAGTTCTACAGGTATGTCAAGGCTTGATATAAAGTACAAAGGGTTTAGACAGGATTTACTTTGTTATTGACTTTCAAAGTGGGGGCAATAAAAGAAAGCTATATTAGCAGATTCCTGATCACAGAGGTGAAGTTTGAGGTGATTGGATTGGAGCAACTAGACTGGACCAATTGTGAAAAGAGCATGTGAGGAACACAGATAAAGTGGAACTTGAACATAATAGAATTGGAGGTTTGAGACTCTACTGTTATGGGCACATGAAGAAGATGAGTGATGAAGGAGAGCCAAAGGCAATGAATAATTTGTAATCAGAAGTAAAGAGATCAAGAGTACAACCGAGAGATTGATGGATTTAGGGGATACAAAATAGAGTGCAGTGTTGAGTAGAATTGAACAGTAGAGGAAGAGAAGAAAATTGAAAAGACGAAGACGCTGGAGAGGACTGCATTTCTAACAGACTCAGCCAGAGGCTGGAAAGTTTCTGAAATGTTGATAAATTTCCAAATTCCTATTCTGTGATTATTAACTACTATTAAAAAGAATAACATCTCCATATTTTTTTTATCATATTTCCTTTGATTTGTATGTTTCACTTCAGAAAGGTTTTAGTTTACTTCATGATTGGGGCAAAAAACATTGCAGGTGAGCGGTAACATTCTGGCCTTACAATCAGGAACACATGGTTTCAAATCCCCATCAAACAATCCAGATTTGAATTTTCCATGGTTTCTCAAAATCATTACAGGTGAATGCAAGGATGTTTCTTTCAAAATGTCAGAGCTGAATTCCTTTCCAATTTTTTTACCCCAGTCCTTTCCCACCTTTGGCTTATTCCTCTTCAACCATGCAGGAGGTCATTAGAGGTGGGAAATGACTGGAGGCATGAAGTAGAAAGCAATTCGGCCATCACCTTTTGAAGGAACCATTTGCCTGGAGTGATTGTGAGAAACCATGGAAAACACAAATACTATATTTTTCACTCAGGCTGTCATGTCTAAAAGAACTTAACTCTAAATATTAGTTCTTATAATGCCAAAATACAGCATGCAGTATTTGTGTAGGAAGAATATAAACAAGTTAATCTGATCATAATGGTCTGGCAGCAAATGTATTTCTGAAATAAGTGCAGAGTCTACAATTCATTTTTAAGCTATTGATCACGATTAATTAGTGTATGTAGAGAGATTTTCCTGGTATGTTAATGAGCTTGTAGTCTCTATGGGTTTGCAGTAAGTTGTACCTCTGGTCTTTTCAGCAGACACATACCTGATGGAGATGAGCATATTATCAAACAATTGTTTTTTTTAATATTTTTTTTTTACTGCTTTACGTCTCTCAACAGCGAGGTCTTTAGAGACGGGAAAGGATGGGGGCAAGGAATGGGAAGGAATTCGGCCATGGCCTTTTTAAGGAAGCATCCCGACATTTGCCTGGAGTGATTTGGGAAACCATGGAAAACCCAAATCTGGATGCCCGGACGGGGATTCGAACTGCCGTTCTCCCGAATGCGAGGCCAGAACGCTATCCGTTACGTTATTTTTTTTTTTTTAACACAATCTGACTAGAAACCCATTAAGACTTAATCTCATGATTAAATTAAATTTTCTTGTGAAGCCCTTAATTGTTAGTCAGGGGTGCAATTCCTTTTTTTCCCTTATGGCTTTATGCCTCATTGACTTGTTGTCAGTAAAGTTTGAGGAGTCAGGACAAAGAATGGAAAGGACTTACGACCATGGCATTTTTAAGGAACCATAATTGCATTTACCTCAAGTGATTTCAGAAAACCATAGGAAAAAAATTCTGGATACCAAGATATGCATTTAAACCCATGTTCTCTTAAATGCCATGCCAAACCATTACTGCTAACTCACTGGGTTTGGTTTGCTTTTCCCCTAGCTCTTTTAAGTTTCATTATAATCTTTCAGGAGTGAAAATGTCATTCCTACAGACCTCTGAGTAAAATATTCAATATCAGTAATTTTTAGCATCAGCTAGAAGTCAAAAACAAAGATTTTAGCAATAATAAGGCCCATCTGTTAAAAGTATGCCATCTGTTCCCTTATCAAAAATGATGTTTTGAAACTGAAGCTTAACAATAGTTGGTTTAAAATAAATAATGCCTCAGTGCACACACAGATTCATATTTATCCTTTTTTTATATATTCCCAAGCACTTTCATCACTTGATTCTTACAATAGCAAGCATACCATGGTGCCTAGGATAATACTTTCTTTATGGTATTACAGTAAAAAATAAAGAATGTCAGTCTAAAATAGCTTTGTTCCATCAGAACATTAGGGGTATCTCAAGCAAACTTGATGAGTTCATAATATCTATAGAAGAAACCCAAAAATCATTGAATCTTAACATAAATATCGTATGTCTGACAGAACATCATCTGAAGAATTCTGAAATAAGTCTCCTCCCTTTTATTGGATATAGATTAGCTTCTTGTTATTGCAGGTCAGAGATGAGAATGGGTGGTGCAGCAATATATGTAAGCGAAAATACCGAGACAAAATCGTTAGATGTAAGTAAATACTGTATAGAAAAAGATTTTGAATGTTGTGCAATACAGTTAGAATTAGAAAACAAATATCTTATAGTGCTGACAGTTTATAGGGCTCCCACAGGAGACTTCAGTAAATTTTGTAATAAACTATAGGCGGTTCTAATAAACTTATCACGTACTAAAACGGAAATTATCCTCTGTGGAGACTTCAACATAAATTTTGCTGTAGAATGTAACCAGACAGATTATCTTCTAGGAATGCTTAGATCATTCAATCTCTATCAAACTGTAAATTTCCCAACTAGAACACAAAAAGATAGTAGTACCATTATTGATAACATTTTTGTAGAGCACAATAAATTAGAAATATATGAAACAGTTCCAATGGAAAATGGTTTGTCAGACCATAATGCTCAAATAAATATTTTGGGTGTTGTGGGAAATGAATGTAACAAAAAGAAAGGATTTGTCAGAGTTAGGCCATTAAAGAACAATTCAATAAAAATATTAAATGATGAACTTCTCAATGAGGACTGGAGCACTGTTTATAAATTAAAAGGGGTAAACAATAAATTCAATTACTTTCACCAAAGGTTTTCAGAAATTTACAAAAGGTGTCTCCCTACAAAACTAGTTCCAATTGGTCAAAAACGAGTAAATAAAAATTGGGTTACAGTTGGTATTAAAACATCTTGCAGACATAAAAGGGAATTGTATGTAAAAGTTAGGAATACTGATAATATGCTTCTCAGACAACATTACAAAACTTACTGTAGAATTTAAACCAAAGTAATAAAAGAAGCTAAACGTTTGGCCATAAACGATGAGATTAGTAGTTCAGATAATAAGATAAAAAGTGTTTGGAACATTATTAAAAGAGAAACAACTGTATCATCCCTTGAACATAAACCTATATCTATAAGCATTAATGATAAGCTTGTAACTGACCCCTCTTATGTAGGAAATGCTTTCAATAACTACTTCTTAACAGTTGCTGAAAAAATAAAAGGAAAATATATTGGGAATATGGATGCTATAGCAATACTTAAATCCTTGTCACCAAAAACAGCACCTATGTCTATATTTCCCACCAGTCAAAATGAAATTGAAAAAATTATTAAATCCCTCAAAAATAAAAAGTCATTTGGTTATGATGAGGTTTCAACCCATGTAGTGAAACAATGTAACACCAGCATTAGTAGAGTTATTAGTCATATTTGTAATAGTTCTTTTGAAGAAGGTATCTTCCCTGACTCACTCAAGAAGTCAATAATCAAACCGCTTTATAAAAAGGGTGATACCTCAAAAATTGAGAATTACAGACCCATTTCACTTCTACCAGCATTTTCAAAAATCTTTGAAAAAGCAATGTACCGAAGGGTGTATGCACATTTACAAAAAAATGACCAACTCAGTAAAGTACAGTTTGGTTTTAGACAAGGCGTTTCAACAGATTCAGCAATTTTTGCTTTTGTAAACAACATACTGGAATCAATGCATAAAAAATTAAATTCCCTAGGTATATTCTGTGATCTTGCTAAGGCTTTTGACTGTGTTGATCATGAAATTCTACTAGGTAAATTAGACCACTATGGAGTTAGTGGTAAGCCAGGACATTGGTTTTAAATCATACCTGGAAAATAGAAAGCAATGTGTATCACTGAAAGATGTTAATACAGGAGATGTTATAAACTCAGAATGGGGTATAGTTAAATGTGGTGTGCCTCAGGGTTCAATTCTTGGTCCTCTGCTGTTCTTAATCTATATAAATGATCTCCCACATATACTAGGTGATAATGAACACATGGTGCTCTTTGCAGATGATACTAGCATATCCTTGAAAGACCCATCAGCACAAAACCTCGAAAACACAGCAAATGAAGTTATAAAGAAAATTAACAGGTGGTTTAATGCCAACAAACTAATACTTAATGTAGAAAAGACACAGTTACTTCAGTTTGTTACAAAAAATAAAACAAAGGACAGCTATAATGTATTGTCAGAAGGAAAAGCAATCGATGAAAGCAGTTTCACAAAATTCCTGGGTGTATATATAGATAACAAATTGAACTGGAAACAGCATATTCAACAACTTCTTAAAAAACTGAATTCTGCAACATTTTCACTGAGGGTAATATCTAGAATAGCTAATATAGAAACCAGAAAGTTAGTATATTTTGCATATTTTCATTCCCTGCTCACTTATGGCATCTCATTCTGGGGAAACTCGTCACAAGCACAGAGGGTATTTAAATTGCAAAAGCGTGCTATAAGAACTATTTGTGGAGCAAACCCACAGACACCGTGCAGAAATCTATTTAAAAACCTGGGTGTTCTAACAATGCCAGCACAGTATGTATACTCTGTATTATCATTTGTAGTAGAAAATCCTGAACACTTCAATCTTAATGCTGACATACATAGCCATAATACTAGGAATAAATATAATATTCACAAGGATTACAAATCACTGTCAATTGTTCAGAAAGGGCTAACAGTTACTGGAGCTTCCTTATTCAATGTATTACCAACAGAAATTAAATGTTATCTACAAAAACCCAACTACTTTAAGTCCAAACTGAAAGAGTTTCTACTTCAGAACCCATTTTACTCTGTAAAAGAATTTTCTTCTTGGAATTTGGTAACTAAGAATGACTGATAAAATAGTATATATGGTGTATGGAAGGGGAAGGTGACAAAATTATCCACAATTACTAAAATGATATATGGTTTTTCTTTCTGTTGAAACTTGACAAATGAACTAATTACACTGTTTACAAAATTTCACTTATATATAGTAACTAACATGGGATAGCATGCACTCAAAAACTGCTGTGAAAAATTATCATATTAACAGGTTTTTAAGTAATTGACTGCTTATGAGTTGTTGGTAATATAATTGATATTGCTAATAGGTGTGTGTACTGTTCCACATAAATAGCAACTAACATAATATAATATGTAGTCACAAATTACAGTGAAACCTTACATGGTAACTGGTTGGTAAGAAAATAACTGGTTATTAGATGCTGGTAACAAGTGTATACACTGTTCCACATAATAAGTATTAATTAACTCGGGATTGTATTTGTAGATTACAGGAGATATTGGTTATACTAATGGGTTGTTGCTAACTTGTTGTCAATATATAATAATATTATCAATTATATAGTAATATTGACATTACTAATAAGTGTATGTACTGTTCCACATCCCCGAGATTATTCTCACATGGGATCAAAGTGAACATATCTATCTATCTATCTATCTATACAAATACACATTTTAAAACATAATTCTCATTTTGTTTAGAATGGTTGATCACAATTTCTAATTATTTCATTGTTTTGAATTTCATAACTATTATAGTACAAAGAACATGTCATCTTATCTCACATGCAACCAGGGTATTTAACACAAATTGAAGCACTGCATGAAAACATTGCTAAACATATGACATCAACAGAAATTTAAGAATCACTTCTGATACTTATTGTTGCAACATTTGATTTCTTTCAGGAAAAACATGGAAGAACTGTACCAAGAGAACCTCAACTACCAAAATTCCGCACCCCTATTGATGATGTAGACATCAGCACCACAATATGTGGACTCAAATTTGTCAATCCATTTGGACTGGCTTCTGCACCTCCTGCCACAACAAGTGCTATGATTAGGAGGGCATTTCAGCTTGGCTGGGGATTTGCTGTGACAAAGACGTTTGCTTTAGACAAGGTATTTCCCGATTTTTGATTAATTTTATTACTATTATGATTAATATTCATAATTCCAAATTCAAATAAGCAGTTTAACTGATTTTATATGACTGATACGTGTTCACGACAGAGTTATTAATGTAACAATCTCCTCACTTTTACTGCAAATTTTGATGATAATTCATATTAAATTTTATATAAAATTTAATCAAAATGGTACTGTTAGTCAGAAATTGCCAGGCCTGTATAGAAAATTTATTCAAATATTCAACACTGGAAGCTAATAGATCATTGTTCTAAAATGAGATTTAAGTGCCTATATGATGTGCCTTCAATATTGTTAAAAACGAAATGACATTCTTGGTCCCAGGCAATACTGTAAAGTAACCAAGCATTCAAATGTGTACTCATAAACAGGCAGATGGATGAATCAAACATTGGAGAAAACCCTCTTGGGTTAATGCCACAAAGAAAAACAATACATTATTTTCCAGTTTTCATTCCATTGACCAGCGGTAAAGAAGTTTAATTAGTAGCTAAAAGTACCAGTAATGTCTATTTGTTTATTTCACAATATTTTATGTAATTCCCCAGATTACTATTGCCCATTGGTCAAATTTTAAATATTGGTTTCCTTCTCTGTTCTCAAATAACATTGCTATTCAACACCATTAGTACCCATGACATTCAAAATTTGACTAGATTTATATGCCAAAAGACAGCTAAAGAGTAAACATTATATCTCTGCAGCAAGGTATATCAACACCCTACCTTTCTTACTTTCTGTATACAGGGTGTTACAAAAAGATACGGCCAAACTTTCAGGAAACATTCCTCACACTCAAACAAAGAAAATATGTTATGTGGACATGTGTCTGGAAATGCTTACTTTCCATGTTAGAGCTCATTTTAGTTTCGTTTCCACCTACGCTCAATAGAGCACGTTATCATGATTTCATACTGGATACTCTACCTGTGCTGCTAGAAGATGTGCCTTTACAAGTACGACACAACATGTGGTTCATGCACGATGGAGCTCCTGCACATTTCAGTCGATGTGTTCATACGCTTCTCAACAACAGATTCAGTGGCCGATGGATTGGTAGAGGCGGACCAATTCCATGGCCCCCACGCTCTCCTGACCTCAACCCTCTTGACTTCCATTTATGGGGGCATTTGAAAGCCCTTGTCTACACAACTCCGGTACCAAATGTAGAGACTCTTCATGCTCGTATTGTGGATGGATGTGATACAATACGCCATTCTCCAGGGCTGCATCAGTGCATCAGGGATTCCATGCGACGGAGGGTGGATGCATGTATCCTCGCTAACGGAGGACATTTTGAACATTTCCTGTAACAAAGTGTTTGAAGTCACACTGGTACGTTCTGTTGCTGTGTGTTTCCATTCCATGTTTAATGTGATTTGAAGAGAAGTAATAAAATGAGCTCTAACATGGAAAGTAAGCGTTTCCAGACACATGTCCACATAACATATTTTCTTTGTTTGTGTGTGAGGAATGTTTCCTGAAGGTTTGGCCATACCTTTTTGTAACACCCTGTATATGATAATATGGACAAAGTATCGTACCTATTTAAAGTTCCAGTTTCTTTACTATAACAGGTAATTTGATGCAGCCATTTAGCCTATGGAGGAAGTGTTGTGTTTATTCGAAATTTCAGTTTCTGTATTTTAACAGAAAATTCTGTAGCCATTTAGGTTAGAAATAATGCCTGTGTGTTTAAGTGAAAAAGGGAGAGTGGAGTAGAACTGTACAAAAATTTTTTGAAATTTAAACTCAAATTTTAACACAGAGGTCTTTTCCGACCTTAAATTCAAACCTATAAACGTAGAGATTTTTACCCTAAAAAATTTATCTTATAAAAAAATTCACAACAAATTATTAACTTTTGAATTACTGAATCCCTGATAGACATGACTAGCAAGCTCCATAACAGAAAATTAGAAGTTATGGTTTCAAATGAGGATGCAATTAAAAAAATCATCAAACACACACTCAAATTGATCATTAATACACAATATTTTGGATTATATCTTTGTGGTATGAGAGGGTAAATGAAAAATTGGGCAAGTGACAAGTGAGCTCCTGTGGCCAAGTTTGTCACATGAATACTTTACTCTCTCATATTACTGTAGGATAATCCAGAATATTACTGTATTTATGTTTGTTTTGCAATTGTATCATACAATCCTTTCGTTATCAACTCTTATAAGTGATAGGTTTACCTTTCCTATAGCTGTTTGAATTCATGTTGCCTTATATCTTTTTTCATGTGCAATTATTAATATCATATTGTTATTATACTGGGGGGCAGCTATTGGTAACTTGCTATGGACAAACTGTAAAGGAATAATCAGTTTGTAATCAAATATTATTTTGGAATTTTCTGTTATGGTTACACTGTTATTTTTATCTAACAATTTAATACATAGATTCACATACACCTACATCTGCCATGTGAATGGAGGACTTGGCATGGTAAGAGTAGCATGTGTGTTGGTGGAGTAGGGCGAGAATGTACTAGCAATAATTGATAATGCTTAAGGTGTATTATCATTGGAAGTGGGAGAACACATGCAGCATGATTAATGTTTGAGAATATACATATTGATATAAATATTAGAAAAGAAAAAATCTTTAGGTAGGGAAGATAAAACAAAATAATCTATAAACTGTGGACAGTAGCAATTATCAGTGGCAGTTCTACGAATTTTCCTATCCGGGGCAAAAACTTGATATTGCTGCCCCTTCAAACATGGATTTGCCACCCGGGGCAGTATATAGCTCTTCTTTGATTTTGTCGCCCCAGAATATTGCTGCTAAGAGGAGTGGAACTAAAAAAGTTCACCGTCACTCGAATTTGCCATTTACCGCCTCTTCAAACATGATTTTGCCACCTCCTTGATGTTGTAATGTGCCTCGGTTTGACTCACCTAAATCCAGCACGGGCAATAATAAGTGCTAGGTCTACTCGGAGCATCTTATTGGAGATTGAGCGCTTGAGGTTGTCGGGTGTCATAGATATTCTGGTAATATAATCTTCATGGGTTCACTGCCGGATTGTGTGGGTGAAAGACGAGCTTTTGTTGACAAACTCTGCCACCATCTTTGGGCCTGCTATGTTGACCAGAGCTGCATTGTTGCAACAACACACTGGGAAAGCCTTTGTTCAGATATTCTGGTAATCTAGTTTTCATCTGCGGAGTTCAGCTTAGATTGTGGAGCAAGAGGAAACTCTGATGGACCTAACTGTAAAACAGTTGTGAAAATTGTGGGAACTGGTATCTTTTGCCACCAGAGGGATTACATTGCTGGTACAGATGGCATCCCCAAAACAGCCTACCTCATTTCCTTGGAAAACCACATTCTTTCAACTCCCAAATTTACCTCCAGGTATGCGGCACTGCCATGGGTACCCTCATGGCCCCATTCTATGCAAATCTATTCCTGCCCCATCAGTAACAACAATTCCAAAACAACATCTCCATCAAACCTCTTGTGTGGTTTAGATACAGAGATTATATTTTTATGATCTGGACTCACAATGGAAATCACCTTCTAGATTTCCTAAACTGCCTAAACAATAAAAACTCCATCATCTTTATCTGAACATACTCCCAAAGCCTTTCTTGGTGTTTACATTTCCTTACAAAATGGGGACTTACTACCTCTATTCACTTCTAACCTACAAATATACAACAATACTTTCACTTTAATACTTGCCATACCTCCCACATTGAATGTTCTCTTCCAAACATCCTCACCATCTGTGTCAGATGTATCTGTTCTGATGCAGAATCTCTCTCCAGATACCCCCAAAACCTGTCCTATGCTCTCATCTCCCACAGCTTCCTGACCTAACACACAAACAAATCTCTCATGTTACAACCCATCCTCCACACAACTACTCCAGTGCCATACCTTTTAACACTAACCACAGCCCTGCTTTCATTATCCAGTTCTTTTCTGCTTTTGAGTCCATTAACTTAATCCATCATCATGGACATGACTTCCCAAATTCCTTCCCTGGGATGTTCTCCACAGACTTTTATGTACTATCACACACACCTGTTTCAGCTTCCATCCAAACTCAAGTATATTTTGGTTCACAAATACTTACCTTTTACTTTCGCCAAACCACCATACAGATTATTCATGTATAACAGACATCGCTACAAAACATGTAAAATACACACGGTTACCACCCCCTACTCCAATCTGACTACAGGGATAACCTTCCCCATTAGTGGGCATGCTACTTGCACCACAACACACCTCATATATCAACTCACACGCCTCCACTGTACTAGATCATTTATAGGCCTCAACAATAATGCATTCCCCGTCAGAATGGACGGTCACAGGCAAATGGTTTGGTTTATACCAGCAATGTAATTTTGGTTTTCTAATTAATTAAGCACAAAAGTAAAATATACTCAAGAATTGTGAAAACTAGTTGTAACTGTTATAATATGAAGAAAGTGATGTGATGCCTACAGTATGGTATATTTATGTTTATTTTGCTTTTGGTTTGTTAACTGCAGTAAACAGGAAAATATATTTAATGATTTACTTTTAAAAATCTTGTAATTTGTTTTCAGATTAATTGTTTGGTAGATGTTTAGTTTGAAATGTCATGTTGGTTTAAAACAGAAGCTGATTTTTAAAATTTGAACAAAAAAAAAAAAAAAAAAAACAATTGTTACATTCTTCATTGAATCTTATTTCATTCATAAATTAAAGACATACTTTAAAAAATCAAAACATTAATATAACTGATAAGATAGCAAAACTGTAAGTATTACTTTACCCTTAACGATGCATTCAGAATTAATGATACCTATTCACATAAAGCTGTGAAAATCAGTTTAGAATAATGCTAAGTAAATCCAATCATGGAGATGTTAATAAATTTATGTCTTTCTTTTTTTGTTTTGGCACAAAAGGACTGCGTCTCCAATGTATCACCAAGAATAGTGAGAGGTACAACATCAGGAAACCATTATGGGCCACACCAATCATCATTTTTAAACATAGAGCTAATCTCTGAAAAAAGTGCTGCTTATTGGTGTCGTAGTATAACTGAACTGAAGAAGGATTATCCAGATAAAGTAAGTTCATCAACTAAGTGACAATTTAAGATGACTGCTGGTTTAACAGTACATTGACAGAAACCATACTTCATTATTAGTTTTTCGAAACAAAGTACTTTTATCCAGATCATATGTAGCAGTCATTAAACAGATCCAGGAACTTATAGATGGTTCACAGCCAATGACAAATATTATGAAGGGTTACTGTAAGATGTCATAAATTTTGGTTACTTGAAGCTGCTTAGTATTCTGTTCATTTCAACTATTTTCTCTCGATCATATCTCACAGACACAAATACTTTCCTTAAAGCAATATTGTGCTGCAATTACTATAAAAGAAAATTCCATTATTGAATTCATGAAAGCAAATTTTGATTGAAAAACTGATTATAATCCTGAAGTAAAAATACAGGTAGTGCATTAGCAGTTGTGTAGGCAATTTCCAACTGAGTATAAACTCAACTATGTGAATAATAATCATAGGTTTATTACATTCCTGTTAGTCTCTACGACTGAGTGAAACGTTAAATATGGCCTCATTTTTTTAGATTGTCATTGCCAGTATAATGTGTACCTACAATGCTAAGGACTGGACTGATCTGAGCAGAATGGCAGAAGCCAGTGGAGCCGATGCCCTTGAACTTAATCTCTCATGTCCACATGGGATGGGAGAGTCTGGAATGGGACTTGCATGTGGTCAGGTGAGTGATATCATTTCAAAACATTTAAAAGACCAGATTTTATTATGAATCTTACCTAGTTTATAATATATAAAGTCTACTCTCCAATATATAAAGTCTACTCTCCCAGTTCAGTTTTCTAAAAGTAAACTCAGTAGTAATTAATAATGAAAGTCAATTTGTATTGGCTAGATTGGCCCCATTTATATTTTAATATTTTCTCTTAAAAATAAAGCTGTATTACATACACGTTTTAATACAATTTGCTGGCTCTTACTGTCATAATACTCTGAACAACATTTAGCGTTACTGTGTAGCCTCCTTTGCTGATAAAGTACGTAAGTATTATTTTGAACTTCTAGCATCTTCAAGTTTCTTTTTATTTGTTGGGTATGGCTCACTTACTTAATGGATTTCTGAAGATATGTTTCCTTTGCAGCCTGATATTTAGCTGAAGTTTTGGAGTTTCTATTCTGAACCATGTAATTCTGGTGGGATAACAAAATTTTTTGTTTGCTTGTTGTGAGAACATTGATATTAACTCTGCTATACACATCCAGATTTCAGTGTTCTGTGATTTAAATAAAACCTTTCAAGTGAGTATCAAACATTTTCCTAGAAGAAAAGCCAAACCCAGGTTCCCATATAATGCAGTTGCCTTTTTTATACAGAAGAAAAGCCTAAAGTAAGTTAATCATATGTGGTCTTAACATTTTACTGACAAAGTTACAAATTCTGCCTCTGTTATTCTTCAACCTAGCCCAGTAAACCCATCAGATAAAGGAGACATGCAGCTAATCATCATGTCTTTACTATAACGCTTTACAAAATATTTCATATTCAAGGGGGTGGAGGGGGGTATTTTGCTAGAGAGGAGGTGAGGTTAAGCATCCATGGAAATTTAAAAGAGAGATAATCTGTATCATTCTATGGGGATCATGTATCAATTCTGACTTTCTTATGGATAAGGCACACATAAAATACCATAGAATGGAAGTATGAGTACCAAAACCTAATCAGATTGAAACCCAATATCTTCACATCTGAACAGCAACTCTATGCTTTATGTGTCTGTACATTAAATTTATTTAAAAAAATATTAATTGCAATGTTAACTACTAACGATAGATATGCCAAAACCATAACATTTAGAATTTTTGTCTCTCTCTCTCTCTCTCTATGTTCATGCATCATGCCGAAAGTAATGGACAGATTTTGACTAACCTGCACATTGATAGCCTATGTCATTGGTCAGGTTAAAGGATGCTTTTTATCCCAATGCATTACACATTCCCAATTGTGCAGGTTCAAAAACCATAAACGTAGAAAAAAAATTCTGACTGTCCACACATTATGCAGAAACTGATGAACAGATTTCATCTAAACTTCTCATAGTAATAATATATTTTACCAGTTAGGATACAGGAACCTTTTTATCCTGATTAAAATATACTGCACCATGACACAGAAGCATAAACTATAAATTTTCAAATTTTTGTCTATTTGTGACTGCTTCTCGCAAAAACTAATGAACAAATTTTAATGAAATTTAGCATAATGCTAACTTATGTTGTTAGTTAACATGTAATATACTGTTTATGTTGATTAATGTGGTATTTCATTTTTGAGACAAGAGAAAAATCATAGTTTTTGTATATCCATTTAATATTGTCTGGCGGAGCTTTTTCACAGATGAAATGCCTGCCACTCTGTGTACTATATATGTGGTGATCATATGACTGGTAGGTGAGCAATATTGTTATGGCCTGGCATTTGGGAATATATGTGTTCAAATCCCCATATGATCGCCCTGGTTACAGTTTCACATGGCTTTCCGAAATTACTCCTAGCAAATGTCAGGATGGTTGCTTAAAAACACCATGGCTAAATTTGTGCCTGTTTTCTATCACCTCCCACCTCTTAGATGAAAATGGTCTATGTGACTAGTGTTGTCACCTTATTACAATAAGAGTACATTTGTGTTTGGGGTAGCAAAAATAATACACACTGTATATAGAACGAGAACATTCAATTTTTATGTATTAACACATTTTTCATAATGATTAGATGCATTTAACAAGTAATTGCTCTTCTTAAATTCTTCCACAGGATATTTAAACTCTGTATTGCTCATTCTTTATTGTCAAGAAATATCGAGGCAATCGAAAGTATGCTCAGAATTCAAACAAAACAAATAATTATTCTGTGAAATGAACGACGTTTGTCATTTCATCATAATTGCATTCAGAAATGTACAAATCTATCAATCTGAGGTCTATGGACTACAGAACAATAAATTGGAGTTACTTTGGTATACTTTTTAGATTCTTTTTAATTTCAGAGAAATAGGTGCCAATTTAACAAAATAAGATGAGCGATTTCCTTAGATCTCACCTTCTGCTTTTGAATAATGGTACAAGCCAAATTATGACTATTTTTCGTACAGAAATTTTTCTCCATTCATGTGTAAAATTTACCCCATGGAGTGGGGAAACAGAGAAAAGTATTTTAAAATCAATAGGAAAAATGGTTGCTGTCAAAGTTAGAGTAGAAACATTTTATTTTGGCTTTTATTGTGTTTCTTTCTGCACCTGAATGGCAAAGTCTTCACCAGAAATATTTTGCTTTGCTCCTCCATCTAAACAAACGACAAATTTGTCTGACTTCAGCCGTCTTTTGGCCAATGTGCTGTATGAAGGATTCACCAGTGAATATGTGAAAGTATGAATTTAGCTTGACCTAGAATGTATGTATTTCATATTCTCAAAGTTAATGAATTCTTTTGTGTAACAATTATTATTTTTCTTTTTTGTTTTACTTTCTGCCATGTTATAAGAATTTTCTATCTATTGCTACCACCTTTGGGACCTGTCAGATATAATGACTTAATTACTATTCAGTTAAATTCAAATGCAGAACCATTCCCAATTTAATTCTTGGATGATCTTCTAATTTCATCAAATCAAAATTTGGTAGGGGATGTGAGGTAAAAATGCCATTAAACGTGCCTGAATTAATTTTCTTTGGTACTGAATTATGAAATTCTCACCTTGCTTATGAAACATCATAGGAGAACATAATGTGCCTCATAAGTCATTGGTAAATTATCAGCTCAGTTGCTTTGGTACCTTTCCAAGGTTAAGTAAATGGTTCGGTTACTTTATAGTTAATGCAGATCTGAAGAACAGAAGATGCAAGCTTAACAAAGAGACTTTAAGACAGAAGAGATTCTCCAGAAACTAGCAGTGGGAGGTCCAACCACTCTTGACAAAT
Organism: Vandiemenella viatica; assembly: GCA_031002005.1. Lineage (NCBI taxonomy): Eukaryota > Metazoa > Arthropoda > Insecta > Orthoptera > Morabidae > Vandiemenella > Vandiemenella viatica. The sequence goes on along the minus strand of CM061921.1, from coordinate 92,714,921 downwards.
TATGTCAGCCAGGGGAAAACTCATCCCCATCCCAACACAATGTTCTTCTGCTGATGATGAGCTCAACCCTGAAAATTTAATGTTTTATGTATAAATATCTTATTTGAGTGTTGATGTCATCCTACTGTGTGGAAAGTGGTGGTTTCTTCTGCTATACGGTTAATATATACATTTATAACTGACAGCCTTTCCTCTCAGCTGTGAGCCTGGCTTTATTCCATTACCCTCCCACCAACCTTTGATCCATTTTCCTTTAACAACAATATTAAGCATTGAGTTATCACTTACTCACCTACTTCTAATTAGCATACACTATACATAATGACTTACTGCTGACAAAGGGGCGTAAGCCATAAAATTCCGAATTAATCCTGTGCTGCGTTCTGTTTGATTCTGCAATAATCTTTGGTAAACAAGTATTCCTTTCTATTTCCACACTTATTTATTATTTTATTTATTTATAATTATTTTAACTCTAAGAAAGAAAAAGGAAGAAAAAAAGAAACAATTATTTACAATAATTTTAGCTTACATTGGTGTTAATTCTTTCACATATTTAATTTCTTTTACTTTATTCATTGTAATACTTTTGCCTTTATTTAATAATTATTAGATGTAAAAGAAACATGGCATTACAAATAATTAACCTAAATTCAACTAATAGTATTGTTACATTGCAGAATCCTGAGTTGGTTCGGAACATTGCTTTGTGGGTGCGAGCTGCCGTTAAGATCCCATTCTTTGTGAAACTTACACCCAATATAACTGACATTGTTTCCATAGCAACAGCAGCATATGAAGGTATACAAACACATATTGTGCAGGTTGTAAATTTTAATGTTCTAATTAGTTTGTATGATTTGTATAATATGAGGGCTGTCCAAAAAGTAACTTACATTTTGAAATAAAAAACCAACCAAATAAGAAAAAGAGATTTTATTATATACATTTAAAAGGGACAATCTTAAACTTTTTTTTTACATAATAACCATTTAAATTGAGGCACTTATCATAATGAAGCACAGGGTTTTCGATTCCGTCTCTGCCGCCTTGGATTTCAATGACTGGTTTATACCAGCATGAAGTTCTGCATCACTGTTGAAGTTCTGTGTTATGAGCTAGGTCTTCATTGCTGGAAAGAGGAGGTAATTGCTTGCCACCAGATCCCTATGGTAAGGTGGGTGATCAAACACCTGCCATCCAAAACCATCCAAGAGCTATCAGGTAGGATTAGCTATGTGTGGACGTAAGTTGTCGTGAAAGACAACACTTTTGAGCTCAGTTTTGCCCGACACTTGCTTTGTATCACTTGTCTTAGTTTCAAAATATCTTTCTAAGTTAATTGTTGTGTCACATTCAAGGAAATCAACCATAGGTACTCCGTAAGTGTCCAAAAACAAAGTTGCCACAATCTTTCTGACTGACTGCTTGTAAACATTTTACTGGTTTTCTGGGAGAACTGGTGTGCCATTTCATGGACAGTCTTTTTGTCTCACAATTGACATGCTTTACCTATGTATCATCTCCTGTTATAACATTAACGAGAAGTGCATTACCATCCTTATCATAGGCTTCAAGGAAATTCAGCAACGCAGCAAGATACTGTTTTTGTGGTCTTCCGTCATTATTTTTGTTAACCATCTTTGACAAAACTTGTGATAACTAAGCTTCTCCAATACATTTTCATGTAGTAAACTTTGTGAAATTTGGGGCTAATGAGGTGAGACATCTGTAATCATAAAGTGGCGATTTCACAAATTTTATCATTGATTTTCATCAATGCATCCTCATCATGAACACTGGTGTGGCCATTTTTAAACTGAATTGCCTCACTCTACCTTCACTCATTATTCTGTCACCATATACCTCACAATATTGCTGATGAATTTAAATTGGTTTGAGGTTTTTTGTCGATAAAAATTTAATCACTGAGTGCACCTCACAGCGCATAGGATTTTCTGTTGAAGTGCACATTTCAATAACTCACAATGAACGAAGTAGAAAAATTACATATCACATGCTATGACAGCTAGATGTAGAAATGTTTTGATACCAAGATGGCAGGTCCATCCCCACCCATTTCCACGCTAGGTAAAAAAAAACGTAAGTTACTGTCTGGATACCCTGTGTAGTTTTCACTATCATTATTGTTTATCATGTATGTATATTAAGCTTGGCATGTTCCACAATCCAGAAGTCTTTCCTCAGCAATATCTACGGAAATAGAATAAAAATAACAATAAGCAAGATATTATTTATAAAGGAACTAACATTAATTTACTGGATTATAGTAGAATAAGTATCCAGTTTTCATCAAAAATGACTAAAGGATATAAAAATTATTACTTACGTGACTGAGCTATTTTCTCACTTCTCAAGATCATTTTTTAAATATTTTCACTTACTTTCTCCATAATGGATGAAATTGTGATATAAATAAATTTGGGTAACTGACATGTTTCCACTTGCAACTGACAGGCAAAGCAGATGGTGTGTCAGCAATCAACACAGTTTCAGGCCTCATGGGTCTGAAGTCTGATGGTACACCATGGCCGGCAGTTGGATCAGATAAACGGACAACTTATGGTGGAGTATCAGGAAATGCCATTCGGCCTATTGGTCTTAGAGCAATTTCAGCTATAGCGAAGGCTTTACCCAATTTTCCTATTCTGGGAATCGGGGGAATTGATTCTGCTGATGCTGCTTTGCAGTTCATAAGCGCAGGAGCTTCAGTTATCCAGGTATGAATATTTTATTTGAAATATATCATATTGTTAAATAATAAACTTAAGTTTAATTATAATTGCAGGCATTACATTTAAATATGTACTTCTAAGCTCCCATACACCTACAGTTGTTCCATTTCATATCACCTAGTAGCCAATATTATATTCACTCATTATTTTGTACAAAACAATGAAATTTTTGATGAAACAGGATGATAAATAAACATTTAATAGAAATTAAACTATATTACATAAGCTTCTTAAATTTATGTTTTAATCTTTACAGGGTTGAAATTACTGAATATTCTTTGCTAACTCAAAATATTTTTGGAATCAACAGGTTAAGCTAGGAATTTTAAATGCATGACATAGCGGTATGTCAGGCAGAAGGCTAAGAGAGAAAACAATATATCACCAGTAACGTAATATGAACTTTAGTCTATCCATTCTCTTTTTCTTTCTTCACAGACCTCCTGTCTTGAACTTTGGAAACTAATCAGTTAACTTTCTCTATTATTTCCACATTAATGTAAAACTGTGCCAGTTTTCATTCTCTGTTACTATGTCAGCTGCTAAGTTATATTTCATTAATTTGCTGATTATATATTTAACAACATATTGAATACTTCGTATTGAAAACTGGCAACAGACTGATGTAGTAAATTTTTCTTTGAAAATATAGGAACATACGTGTTTAGTATATTTATTGGGATATTTTCCTGGTCTCTTTATTTTGTGTATTTTAACAATCATAATAAAGACAATATATTTGTTAATGTTTTCTGCATTTGAGAGTATGAGTGAGGTTTTTTAAGAACCCAATTTTTTTCAACTTTAAGGTGGGAAGTGCCATACAGAATCAAGATTTCACACTGATTGATGATTATATAACAGGTTTAAAAGCATTGTTGTATTTTAAAACTGTGGAAGAGCTCAAATCTTGGGATGGGCAGTCACCACCAACAGAAAAGACACAAAAAGGAAAGCTAGTCATTTCTCTTCAACATGTTCTTGGGAAGGTAAGAATAGTGACATTTTAATAAATATCTGTTGACTTCATTATCATGTTTGTTCACTGGTCTTGCAAAACTACACAAATCTGATACTCTTTGCAAGTAATACATAGCTAATTATATATTTCAGCCATTACTTAAATTATTATAATTCTAAATAAATTACAAAAGAAATATCATTTTTTTCTGAAATGGAAGATTGAGACATGTCACACTATAACACAGACTCTGAAAAAGGAAATAGAGAATGGAAATTGTAGGTGATGTTTTGGTTTAACTATGAAATAATATTCACAGCTCAAATTCACTAGCAAAATGTTCCCCTGAAGCTGCAGTTTCTCTTAGTATGGCCACCTCCCAGTTTCAAACTTAGAATATTATATTTGTTTGAAAGAAATACTTGGTACAACTATTAAGTAAAATATGAAACAGTGACTTCACAAACTGATTTGAATTTATTGTCTTTACACTTCATAGGTTCCTCCAACACTAGCGATTAAAATGGATATAATTACCAGACTTACAAAATCAAAAGAAAGTGTCTAATTGAATTACATAAGATACTTTGAACAATTATTAGTCACATTCACCGGTTATACAATTTAAGCTCACCAAGTATCCAAGTAACTTCATAAAAGAATCTAAAAAATACAGAATATTATTTGTGAACATGTACATTAGACATAACAATTTGTTTAATTTAACTTCTTGACATTGTTTATACCACATTTTATTCCCTAATTTCACATACATAGACATCATGCCTCCTGAACATGCTCAAGACCTATACAGGTCTTTCTCAATTGACTGTATCTCACTGACTGCCACCACTAATCCTACACATGGCTCGTGCTACCCTCCCTCTTAGTTTAACTTCAAATTTCTTCTGGAACATGCCACTTGACTCAAAACACTATCTTGGACATATTAACTCAAACTGTCTGGTGTGCACTGCAAAATTATTTATAAATTTAAAATGGAATTTATTAATACCAAAATCTGTCCAAATTACTAGATATTTTTTAAAATTATGGCCATTCTCCTAATATGGTCTTGCTACAGTTAAATAGTGACTTTTATTCCTATAGTTAGGAGATGATATAGATGCTGCAAAAGTTAATGTAAGAAGATGTCATGAAAAGTGTAATTTCCTGAGAGGCATAAGCTTGATTGCAATTAATAATACTGGTAATGACAGAAACGAAAATAATTTTTTTATAGTTATTTTGGAGGCAGTGTATATTGTGAATATATGTTTTTCTTTTTATTTGGTTCCATATATCATTTACATTCAAAAATTGTTTAATGACTTATAGCAGGTTAGAGGTACAATACAATGCCTTAAATTAATTATTATGTACAGTATAAGATAAAATTATTTATTCTATACTCATAACTGATTAATTTATGATAGTCACTTAATTATTCCACATTAGTGTTATAGATACTTTCTTAGCTCACAACACATGTAATTAAAATTTATGCCACAAAATATGATATACAGTCAAGCAAATGGCATTGATTTCAGTTGAATTTATTGGAAAACGTGAAGAACACCTTCCATTTACAAGTGTGACAAAATTGTTCTTCGACTAAGCTATTTGGGTCACAATGACAAGAGAGGTAAGATTTGAAAAATTAGGTATCATGTGGATGTTTATATCAATTCTTCCTTCTTTCATGTTATTTGTGATTGGTGTGCAGAGTTAGTTTTCATGCAAAGCACCATCTGTCACCTACTATTTTATGAATTACAGAGTATATATGTAGATGTAAATGAGGATGTGATAAACTTCTGCTTGTGTACACCTCCAAAACCACATGACTCATTTCCTACAGCATGAAGAAGGTGTAAAATCAAAATATTGTGTATTTTAGTTGTCGCAGTTATGCTGGTGGTTCAGTTACAATACTTACTGTGAACCTTTAAAGCTTCCGCGCACTCACTAGATTCTGGTTCTTTCTCTGTACGGCCGCCAACCAACATTATGTTGGTAAATGAAATGAAAATGCACCTTATTATTTGAAACACATGCATTTAATAGTTAATAAGATAATCTCACTCCAAATCCCAACCTTTATGAAAGTTCGCTATCGGTACTTTGATCCTTTAAGATTACAGGTAATGTCTCTGATAAATTTAGACTGAATAACACACACTCTTCTCATTCACACAGCAACACCCTTACTAGTTCACAGACCATAACTATGGCTCACCACGAAAACAACTCATATAAAATTCTGCAAATACTTTCTTTCATTACTAAAGTTCCTTCATATCACCAAAGAAATCACATCCTACTAAATTAATGTTTCATCATAATTACTGAGCATGAACACGCGATCTCGTCGACTCAACTGACTGTTCACCTTCACAACGGACTCACTTACTCCACAGCCAATGGCAGACTGGCCGCCCAGCAGCCTAGGTGCGTCTTTCTCCCAAGCGCACCATGCTTCCGAATTTGGGGTTTACACTCCTGAGCTCACAGACCCGGCAGATGCTGACGTCACTAGACGATGATCAGTTTCAACCCATTCTTTAAAACTGGGTTCTACCTCCCTAAACCCATGGTCTTGGTGGATGCTGAAGTCAACAGACAACCACACAAATCGCCATTATTTAAAACTCCTCAAATTATCTTCCAAAGTAATGGGGAAATGCCATTAACTCATTACATAGTGTTCGTCATATGTGTTTTTCACTTGTCACAACCTTCAACTTTGGTGAGTAATAAGTCATTTTCTCTTTCCTTGTCATTTGTACCTTGTATTCTGTGTGATAAGAGTATTTTAAATGAATATGTATGTATAGAGGATTTTTAGAACAGATAAACAAGCAATAATATCACATGTAAGAATGTTTTTAAAAATTAAAAATAGTAATAAGTGATGGGTTTACTGTGTTACCAGAAGTTGAGGCCAGAGGTTGCCAGGTGTTAAGGATAGTACCAAACTCTTTACAGATATGTCACAGGATTAATTGATACTATTAATTTCAACAGCAGAACATTTCTATTTATTTTCAAATAGACTTAAGTAGTTTGCTTCATTTTACGGCTGTTTCTTTGGTGTGATCACAGTATTTCACTCTGTATATGTTTCTCTGACTTTTTTCAGAATGTACCATATTTTGGAGAGTACCAGAAAAAGAGAGAAAATGCCATAGCTTCAATTAAAATGAATTCAGATTTATTGGATACAGGTCTTATTCCTGCTCCAGAAAGACCAAATTACCAACATTTTTCAATACCTTCTATTGAAGAGGTTAGAGGTCAGGCAATACCTCTGATTGACAAGTACAAAACCCTCAACAAAATTCATCAAGTTGTGGCTGTTGTAGATGAAGTAAGTAAAGTTCTTATTCCAGCTCATATACCAACTATACACATACACAACAAAGGTATTTTCCAAATAAAACAACATTGAAAATCTTATTATAAAAATATATGAGAATTTTCTTATTACTTTTAAACTTACTTTTGTTATTTCTTTTGTTTCTAAAATAATTAGAAGTTTTTAATACAGCAGGGTGATTATAATCTGAACTAATTGGGACTGAGGGTGCTTCAGATTATCAATTTGTTTGGATTTCCAATTTAACAGTTTCAGTTTATATAGTTTTTATTTTGCCTTTAAAATTACATTAAGCACATTCTAACTTTACATATCCCAAGCAAAAGAAGTCGCTTATTTTATTCTGCTTCATTTTAGTGACAGTTATGCTCCCTTTCAGAAGTGATAATAATGCTACTATAGGCATATAATGTTGATAGAAAATACTAAAGTCAAAAGAACCAGTCGACACAGTAAACCAATAACAGAGGCACGGGATGAACACGGCATATTTCTAAAAGAAACTCAAAACTACTAGAACACTGGAAAAATGGTTGCCACGTCATGATTACAACAAACATTTAGCATCAAAGGCAATGTGCGGTTGGTAACGATAATATTGCAGCAATAATACAATACAAACGTAAGGTGTAAAACTCACAGTGTCTGTTTCTTTGTTAGAGCAATTTCCAAACAAAACAAGTTCAAACCTGTGCTGTACTGTACATAAATAGAAACAAAGTTGATGTTTCTTTAAAATAGTACAAAATTTGCAAAAAGAAAAAGAAAAAAAACTAACAAATTAAAAAGATGTTTTGATAATGGACATTTTGGATAATTGACATTCAGATTATCGGTTCTCTGCTGTACACATGTGATCCTTGTTTAAGAGGGCCTTGTGAACTGTTACTCTATTACAAATAGACATTTTTTATACTTTTCGTTTCGTAATCAAATATTTGAAAGGATATAGTGCTTGTTTTGGCTACTGCGGTTAAGAAGTTTAAAGATGTTAAAAGTAGCTCTGTTTTCATCTTAAAAGTTGTTGCAATTAAATTTTTCTTTTCTTTTTCACTCGGATCATTCATAAATGCAGCTTAGAATCACATAGTTTACCTCCTTAGTAGAAGAGAAATATATTCAAAAGAATTAGTATATATATATGTGACAGTGAGAGAAAGTGAATTTACAACAAAACTATTGCAATATCTATATTTATATCAAGACTACATAAAATAGTAACTGCATAATTAACATCTCAGCCCAGATAAGAAATACTGAAAGAGCAGTATGCTGTGGCATTATGGAATTGGTAGTTAACTGGAATGTTTGAAACCAACTTATATCTCACACAGTTCTCTCTCTCAGATTAAGCACCAATCATCTTGATGTTCAATTACTGTCTCAAGTTATTAAGTTGTGGGTTATTTGGATGCCATTGTTGTAAGATATATTGTGCATTTTAGTAGTGAACTAAGCCAACATCTATCACAGCGCTGTTTACTATATTTTCCCTGGTTTCCACCATTCAAGTATTTCTACAAAATAATATGCTTTTTGCAAAATTTAGTTGCTAAAGTTAATTATTATTTTATTTGTTTGTTTCTACCAAGTAATACATTTTCATTATTGTTATTATACATCTTATATATATTTCTTCACAGATTTCCACATGAGCATATATCTACGAGTGTCAAAAAGGACTTTACAACTTTGGAATGAAATAGAAATTTACTGAGATAAATTACACAATCGGTAGATGTGTCATTATGTAGCAAACAACCTCAACTTTCACATAAAAGTGTCAAGAGTAATTTTGGTTTTATGTGACTACAATTTGTCATGCAGCAAACATCCCAATGGTAACCAAATTCTTCCCACACTTGTTGCAGCAAGTCGGGCATAACTTGTGCAACGACAGCGTAGATTTGATTTTTCAGGTCGGCCAAATTGTTTGGTAAGGAAGGAACATACACATGATCTTTAATGAAGCCCCAGAGAAAGGAATCCAGTTGTGGGAGTGGGGTGGCCATGTGATTGGCTCTTCATGGCCAATCCACTGACCTGGGAAGTGATTATTGAGGAAACCTCAAACTTCCATGAGGAAATGAGGTGGTGCACCATCTCAATAGTAGTAAACCATCCCATCTTGGTCACCCTCATCAATCTGTGGAATTAAAAAGTTTCATATCCAGATACATGATACCTGTGACAGTTTTCTCCATGAAGAAGAAAGGACTGTACACTTTCAATTTACTAAGGGCATAAAACACATTCAGTTTGGGGCTGTCACATATATGTTACAGGGTTGAATGTGGATTTTTACTGCCCCATATTCTGCAGTTGTGAGTGTTCAAAATGTTGACTCAATGCTGAATATTAATGCATTCAGGAATGCCTCATTGTCCTCTATCTGATACAACATTTCCGCACAGAATTCCCCATGAGCAACCTTATCTGCATCACTAATGTGCTGCGCCATTGGTAATATGTATTGTTTCAAGTGTAGACATCTATGCAGTACTCGCCAAATAGTCTTTTGTGGAATAACAGTCTCATGAGATGCATGTCATGTTGATTTTTGTGGACTGCGGGCATAGCTTCCCTAACATGTTCGACATAATCAACACGTGGGTGACCTGGTTTTTTAGTATCATGTCACAGTGAACAACCATTTTCAACAAAGTTCTTGTGCGAAGAGTAAATTGTAGGCTTGCTTGGTGGTTCTTTAGCATATTTTGTGCAATATTTAAGTCGCACAGTTGTTGTAGAGTTCATTCCATGAAACCAAAACACACCGTGAGCATACCCCAGACCAGTGAAAGTAGCCATTTTAACTATGCACTACACATGCACTACGTGCAGCAAACTTGAGCTTGTTTGCTACAAAATGACACATCTAGATATTCTGTAAGTTATCTCAACAAATTTCTATATCATTCAAAAATTATAAAGTCCTGACATGTTCCTCAGCCTAAAGGGTCTTACTCAGCAGAGATCTATGGAATGAGAGTAATAAACAAACAAAATTAGTATTCCCTTTCTCTTCCCCTCACTTCCCCAACACATTTTCTGTACAATATTTATCTTCTTCAATGTTTATCTACTAATCGCTTGTCAGGCATTACAACATGATGTTAGGCAATTGAAGTTATCTTTTTTCAACTGTTATTAAATTTTACTTTTTTTGTGGATGTATTCTTTCTTATTGTTTAGATACCTACTAACACTTTTCCTTTTTGTTTCAATCATGTATGCTCTCATTACCTGTTGAAGACTTTAAATTCTCATTTTACATATTTCCATTGCTCAAAAACATATGATATAATACAAGGTATATTTGGTAAGATACAGATATTTTAATTTCATGTGACTGGTTAATACAGTCTTGGTGTGGCTTAATAGCTTGTCAGCAAGGCTCTTCATTATGCAAAACTCTCACTAACAAACAGGTCATTCATGTAGCTGATAGATGGTGCTGAGTGAAGGTGCACCATCATTACACTTGTGATCAGTGAACAGCTGCACCTTCATCACAGGTTGCAAAAAAATTTAAGACAAAAGCTTGAAGTCACAGTCCATAATGCTCCAGTTTGTTACCTAGCAACATTTGTCTTTACCTAAGTCCAACATATCTTTGAAAGACCCATTTAACAAGGATCTAGCCAGACTTTTTAAAAGTGAATATGGTAAATAAAGAAATGTGTGATGTAGCATGGTAACTTTTTTGAAGGGACTCTTGTCCCAAACATTCTACATATAGGAGGACTGAAAAAAATAACAGGAACTTTTTAATTTAGCAGGCTTTATCAACACGATTTTCAAATATTCTTTTTGTATCTTCTTGGCACACATGTTTCTGAAGTACATTGCATTTGGCAGCCATTTTGAATGATTAGTTTATTTATGTCAGTTGAAAAGGTTAAGTGTGGTCAGCGGTTTTTTACTTAAAAAAAAGAATCAAGTAATTTGAATAAAATTTTACTGAAAAATGGAATAAAATGCAGTAATGCATTCTAAATGCTAACAGTAACTTCTGGTGGACCTACTATGAGTAAAACAAGGCATTTTCAAATGACAGACATTTCAAAGAGGACCATCAATATGTTGAAGATGATGTCCGCCCTCGATTCCCTAACACATCAACAACCGATGCCAACATCGAACAAGTAAAAATAATGACTTGGCAAAATCGATGTTTCACTATTAGAGAGGTTGCTGATGATGTTGGAATATCTTTTGGTTCATGTAAAGAAATTATTTTTTTTGCTGGTTTTTGGCATGAAACGTACAGCAGCAAAGTTTGTTCCAGAACTGCTGAATGTCGACCAAAAACAATGTCGCATAGACATTGCTCAGGAATTGCTGTATGAAGTCAATGATCCAGAACTTCTTAAAATGGTCCTAACAGGCAACAGGTGTATGGATATGACATCAAAAACAGGCCCAATCATCCCGTTGAAAGCTTCCTGAAGAACAAAGAACAAATAAAATTCAACAATTTCAATCATATGAGAAGATTCTCCTCGTCATTTTCCTTGATTTTAATGGCATTATGCATCATGAGTACCTGCCAAAAGGTCATACTGTTAATAAGGAATACTACCTGGAAGTTATGCACTCTTCGCCTGAAGCAATCTGTTGAAAATTCCCAGAATTGTGACAAAACCACTCATGGAAATTGCATCACGATAATGCTCCCACTCACTCCTCACTGGTTATTCATGATATTTTGGTAAAAAACATAACTGTTGTTTTGCTTCAGCCACCGTATTTGCCTGACATGGCCCCCTGTGTCTTCTTTCTATTCCTAAGGATGAAGAGAACCTTAAAAGGACAATGTTTTGCCTCCTTTGATGAGATAAAAATTAAGACACAAATAATTTAATCTTGAATGAGGAAAAAACAGTGTATTTGAATTTTTGTCTACCTCATTCTGCTAACAAAAACAATATTCAAGTAAACATAAGTGAAAAAGATCTAAAAAAAATGTAAATGAAACCAAATTCTTGGGATTAAGGGTACAACAGAACATGAAATGGGATGTTCACATAAGCAAATTAGCTAAAAGACTGTCTACAGTGAGCTACGGACTAAGAATTCTTAAGGATACCACTAGTATTAGTACAGTAATGCAAGTATACTATGCTCATTTCCACTCACTGGTCAGATATGGAATTATTTTCTGGGGTAGCTCATCACAAAGCACTGATATATTTAGGATGCAAAAAAGAGCAGTGAGAACTATATGTTGCCTAAATCGTGTAGAACACATTTCATAAACCTCGCCATTCTAAATGTTCCATATCTACGAAATAGTTCTTTTCACAAGAGAGTACCTCCTAAGAAACAATAAACTAATAAAAAATGATATGGTACGTAATTACCTCACTAGAGGACATTCAGATATCCATAAAACGTTTTGCAGGACCGCTACATATCAAAAAAGTATTTTAAATTCGGGAATAACACTCTATAATAAAATACCAGAAAAAGTAAAAAATGCTTCCTGTAGCTCATTTAAAATAAAACTAAAGGCATTTCTAGTAAGGCACAGTTTTTACTCTATTAGTGAATATATGGACTCATAAAAAAATGTGTTTATGATTCCTTCAAATTTTGTTTTCATCAACTATTGTATTGTGAAATTCTCTTCATGTACACTTGCTTTGTCATTGTATCATCAATCATGTATATTAGTCCCATCATCTCATAATAATATGTAACATCTAATCATGAAAATGACTTATCCAATGTCAAATGTGCACCTGTACTATAAATTGACTAAATGGATCAATAAAAAATCTAATCTAATCTAAGATTAGAAATAGAATTGCTGAAGGAGCTGAACACTATACCAAAAACGTGAATTCCAGAAGTGCTTCCAAGATTTTAAAAAGTGCTGGCACAAGGGTATTTTTTCTGAGGAAGATTACTTTGAAGGGTAAAAAATTGAGCCTGGGTAATAATTAACTATCCTTTAAGAAAAACAAAAATTCCCATTTTTTTTTTATTTTAATACTAAATTGGTGCTTGAGGTTAAAATAATCACATAGCCTTCCTAGATTTGTTAATTATTAGACCATTGTTTTTATTGATTATTTTTCTTAAAACTTGTTTTTGTCTCCTACTTGTGCTTTATAGTTAGCAATTCCATATTCAACCAGGGAGGGTGTCATAGCCTCCCACAATATATATATATATATATATATATATTTAATTATTAAGGGCACTGTTGTCATAAGTCCACAAGAAAACTATTGCAAATTTAATACAAAATATACTCATTCATTCATACAATGTCTCTTGGAGCAAACTAGAGCTTTAATATGTTTATTGTTTTCTTATTCCACTGTACACGTTTTTTCCAAATAGAAATCTATTTGATAAATTAGCATCACAAAATAATATGGTGTAGTTACAGTATTGATTACTATTAACATTCAATGATATCTCTCCTAGACAAGTCATGATTTGTTTCTCCATTACATAAATCCTCAGACATATTTACTACATCACTTTTGGTGTAGAATTTGCCACAGATTTCCTCAATTAAATCTAAAATTCTCCCTGAAATCTCTGATGATCTTATGTAAATTTTCGGCATATGCATAAGTTAACTACACTGATTCTAAATTATAAGCAACGATAAATACTCGGATCTCAACTAACATATGAGAATTAATACACCACAGGAACTTAGTCTAGTATAGATTACTTTCTTCTAAAACAAAGTTATTCAAATAAGCTATTAGGTTATATAAACACAAATTATCTAATGTGGGAAAAAAAGTATGTAGAAAATACAAGAAATTTTAAATAGAAGCTCATGATGCTACATTTATTTTGATTAAAGTGTAGGTGATAAAAAGGTAAACCTGAACATGGCTAAATTATATTGTACCTTTACAACTTCAGCAAATGTTGATAATTTATATTTATTTAATTAGCTTTTGCCTACAATTATATTCACAAGAACTATTAATGACCTGTCTCTTAAATCATTTGGTTGAGGTCTGATTCTTCTAGCTTAGACCATACCACAGAACTTTTAATATAGGGATAACTTCACAAAGCCCGTAGGAGGAGACTGCATAAAGCTTTTAGCTTTGCAAATAAAATATATAATCATAGACTTCATACTAAAAGACTTTTTGAATAAAATTCAGATCAGTATAATGTTATTAAAAAAATTGTGCTGCTAAATTAAATGGAAAGCTTCACAAACATTTTCACTGATAATAAAAGTAAAAATAAGCATTTTAAGGTAATATTTATAGGGACTGAAAATTTCATTTAGGATAAAACTCAGTTTAAAAGTTTTATTCGCCATGTGGTTAAAATAACATCAGCAAGATCAGCATGAGAGTAGAAATCAAATTTCTGGGAGACTAAGCAAAATTTAAGTACAACAAAGTGTTGTCAGCACTGAGATAGACTTTCTCACAAAAATTTGAGTTAATAGGTAAATTATAAATTCGTTTTTGTAGAGGCATAAATAAACACAACATTTTAAATAAAACAGAAAAAATTAAAAATACAATTAAATGCAAGCTAAATTAAAATAAAAGTAATAATTGAATAAGATGTAAGGGAATAACGTGATACTGGGATTAGGATATCAGGTCGAACCCTCAACTATTAAATTCCATCGTTCACTTTCACTTCGTCTGATAAAGAAAATTAAAAATATTCAAACCATTAACTGTGGTATACCTTGGATAGTCCAACTGTAAATTAGATCAGTCTCCACACTCCTATTTTGACCTTAGAAGAGAGAGATAAAGTTGTAAAAATGAAAGACTGTACTATTCAAATAATAAAGTTTCTATATTCCTCAAAGTTCACTGAAATTCACATATTACAGTTGGTATAGGCAATCAGACTATTCTTCACACAAAAATTACAGATTATGAAGCTAGAACAGACCGAACAAACCCCAAGCAGAAAATTTTAAAGTTACATCATGGAAGTTTAACACGCGCGCCACCGCTCAGAACTCAATATGGCGGTTATAACATGCTGTACAGTTCACTTCCTAATCTAGCTATCCCTGAGGCCTAGCACCTCGTTGCGAGAGTCTAACTGATACGTCTTAACCCACCAACGCTTCCCGGACAAAAGACACAATGTCAGACCTGCAAGCTCTTTTGTAGATTTGCACCTTTACCACACACATCAAAAGTGGCTAAATGGAAATATTTTAATGGAGAGCCCTCGAAAATTCACAGTATATAAAGTGACTCCTCAGGATTGTTTTTTGTTATGGGGACTATGGCTCTAAAGTTTCTCAAATCACCGTAAAACATTAATTGTGTTAGGAAAATGGTACTGTTATTTTGACTAGTTTCTTTACTTCCGGAAGATTGTTTGACCAATGTAAAATTTTTTAGAATATCTTATTTAATCCTTTATCATATTGTTCCCACATTTCTGCCCTCTCTGAGGAGTTATTTAGAATTTTGACACGTTAAGTACTTTAAAAGTTATTGACCGTCGAAATTCGGAGGTGGTGGGTGTTTCAACTGGTAGTAATGCAAAAATACTATTTTCATATTTACAGTTTATTTCAAAAGAGTACTGGTTTAAGAATTTTTCCCCAATTTTATTATTCATTTTAAAAGTGGTTTTGTTTACTTAGGTGGTCTTAGAAGCTTACAATCTAATTTGAAAGTTGGCACGTTTTCCTTCTCGGCGTAATTATGTTTAAAACTGATTCAGTGTTTATTAAACTGTGTGGAATGTTTTAAAACTTGTGTATGTTATGCAGTGTTCTCTATTATTACTCATAATTTATTTGTTAGCCCCAAAAATTACTGAAATCTTGTTATTATGGTGTGTTAACAATACAAGTATGTTCAATGAAGTTTTGAAATTGTTTTCTTTATTTATATGGCCTGAAACTATTGGTTTTTAGTGAATTTTACTTTCTTTCGGTGTATTATTATTATAAAAATAGTTTACTGCATCAAAAAGTGTTGAGAAATAACGACATGGTCATGTAACCAAAATTGATTGTTTATAATTTGGATAACTGAGGATTTCACTGATTTAGGTAAGATTACAAGCTATCTACTATTATTAACTGTTTCTTTAGGGCTATTATTATGAGTTTAATTGTGTTTCTGCCTTTAAAACGCTTTCTGCTCTGAAATGAGCTGCAGTATCAGCTTCTATATGAATCGCTCCTCCCATATGCTGTAGTTACAAGGTTAATGATTTTACAATTTCTATAAGGTTTACCCCCTTCCCTATGCCTTACAGGCAAAAAAGATAGAATTTAACCAAATTCTACGGTGCTTACAAACAGTTTGAAACTAAAAATAAGCTTAATGAGTGAAAAAAGGAATTCTAAGTATTGCATTAAAAATTATGCCATGGCCATAGCCACATGTCAATTAAGAAATACGGATTTTTTGAAAGCGAGACATAAATAATTAAATAGAGCATGAAATTCTAAGGAGAGTAGCGAATTTCTCATATAAAACTATAATTATATAAGGAAAGTACAATTTCTAAACTATCGCGGCTTTCAACTCGAGGAAAAATGAAAGTTAAAAGTAATGTTTAATACTAGACAAATTAAATATTGCCTCTAAAAAAACCGCCCCAGAGATGAAACATTTGTCAAATTAATCAAAAAATTAAAATGAATCTTGGGATGTAAGTAACTTTATGAGGAACTAAAACTCTATGAAGCTAGGGATAAATAATTGAAACATTCAACCTTCGACTTTCAGAAATTGAGAACTTCTAATGGGTAGGATTACAAGGAAAAATGTCATAGACAAAAGTATTTGTTACCGTAAGAAACAAAGGATGTTACTTTACCAGGGGTAAGATATATTTAGCCATCAAGTTTTTCCTCCTCAACCTAGTTGTTAATCAGGTACAATCTGCCACACTTTGCTCCAAGATGCGGAAGTAGGAAGACTTAATATTTTTATCAACATTTAGTAGTGCGGCAAGAGTTGAGGTGATAGAATTAATTTAGAAAAGATAGAAGGTAGTAGGTCAGATGGCAGTCTCTCAATAGAAAAAACAATGCTTAATGCAATTTCAGTTTTTCAGGATAAGTAGCCAATTCTGCTTCATAGTTCTCTAATGCTGCTAATCATATCATTCATTTACAACCAAATTTATTATTGGTACTTTAGAATAAACTGAACTCTGAATTAATAACATTTTAAATAAAATTGTATTACTATGTGGCAAAGTAACCTGAAGAAATAACTTTTGGTTATATTGATCACAACCTATAGGATATATTAGACATAAATATTTTTCATTTAACTGTAGGATATAGTGAATACTGGGAACAAATTTTAAGTTCCTAAGTAACATATTTTTTAAATTGACCCAGTTACAAAAGGTCTAAGGCTAACTCCAAACAACAACATCCCAAACAATGAGGTTGGAAAAAAATATTTTTGGGTCCATTTATTTATACCTAACCCCCTGGAATATAATTTTACAACATTTTAAATATAATACACATATGACGGACAAATTTGAACTCTGAAATTCATTTTGTTTGGGAGATAGTGGCCTGTCACAGACCAACAGACAGCATGGTGACAATAGGGTTCTGTTAACCCTTTGGAATGGAACACTAAAAATGGTCGATTTCTTCTTTGTATCAGTGTTCCATAGTTAGATTTTCAAAAATATCTTCAAACTTTGTTACCTTTACTGTTTTGTTATCTGTTTAAACATTATACCCTTGTATACATGCTGTATTTAATGTTATATCTAAGAACTATTTTAGCCTGAAAATGTAGAAAATTTTAGTTTATGATTAACTGATTATAGAGATAAAATTGGTAATACAAATGTTGTTTAAAGGACCTGTGTATTAACTGTGGGAAATGTTACCTGGCATGTAATGACTCTGGCTACCAAGCCATTGAATTTGATCCAGAAACACACATTCCAAATATCACTGACAGCTGCACCGGTTGTACACTCTGCCTTTCTGTCTGCCCAATTATTGATTGCATCAGGTAAGAATTACATTAACTAGAGCTTCTGCAATTATACTTAACCATTATAGTTTGTAACAACTAGATAAAAAACATCATATGATAAGAGATTTAAAAAATAAATTGTATCTATCTGAAAATGATTGTAGTACTAAAACATTTTTTCATTTTTTATTAATAAAAAAGGAAGCATTCATTTGATATAAACTTAGCTCAAATAATGAAAAGGGAAGGAAACATTATTCACTAAGATGATTACAGGGAAACTCCTTAGATTCCTCACATATCCTTCAGCTTATGAAGAGTTTACACTAAAAAGTCTTGTTTTTATTATTATTTATTTCGTTATGCTTTTCTGTGTATTTATGTTATCCTGCCACCGTAGTTGGTAAATAACCATTCCTTCCTCTATCTTTTTTGTCTAAGAAAGATAAAGCATTAATATCTGCTCTACAATTTCGTTTTAGTTAAAGGAAGTATCTCTTCTGTTCCAGAATGGTTCCTAGGCAGACACCATACAAAGTGAATCGTGGAATTCCAATTATTAATGGAAATTCTTAAGAAGTGTGCCACATATACTAATATTGATATGTGTTCTGAAAAAGGTAAAGTAATTTTGTATTTTAATTTATTCCCTGAAGATCAATTTTAGTGTTATTAGTATAGAGAAAGAAATTTAAGGAAAGACGCAGCCTCAAATATACCATCTCAGTTCATTCTCTCATAAGATATTGTGTTGGAACCACTTTGTGTTCCTTTGTAAGTAGTGCTGGTTAGTGACGTCATTGGCACCATGTCCATGACCACAGAAGTGTGAACCCTGGAGAGCACATGCTGTGCTCAGTGGTAGTGGCAATGTAGGCAGTCGGTCGCCGAACGTGGAGAAGTGCAGTTTGTGGTGAAGCAAAGTCTATTAAGTTGAAAGGTGTAAACATGTGAATGTGAGAAAAAGTGTACAAATAGCTGTTCTACTTTGACTAGATACTGCAACTTTGGTGTGATAGAAGTTTGATAAATTTGTTTATAATATTGGTGGTGTTTGAGAAAAATGAAAGCACTGAATTAAAGTTAGTTTTATGAAACGAATGTATTTATTTATTCAGTAATTTCTAAATGTTCTCAGGAGGATTCTGAGTGGTGGCCGTTCAAGTGAATCTGCATCTTTAATACATACAGTGCTGGGCCTGATGGGCACAATTCCTTCCTTGTATGCTGGCTGATTTTTGCTATTTTACAGTATACTCATCTGAGCATAAAATAAAATTGTTGGAAGCTAGGCAAACAAATAAATCTGTATTTTATTTGTCTGAGAGTAGACAATATTTATGTCACTTTTGAGAGTTGCTGTCTTTCTTTTCCACAGGTTATGTTGATTTGTTATATGGCACGTTTTAAAGGGAAAAAATAAACCAAAAAATTGAAAAATATATTAACTTTTTTCATTATGCCATTTATTATTAGATATTTAAAACAAATGTATTCTAAAGTGCTTTGCTTAAAACGATAAGTTGAAACATTTATTTTTTATAGTGTACAAGTGTATGTAAGAGTCTAAAACATGGTTTGATACAAAGCCCCAGATCACAGTCGCCACACTGGTAGGAAGTCCTTTCTTGTGGGTTTGCCAGTGGAATACTTTGCTTTATCACTGCACACAATGCACCTTCTTTGGGCTTTCTTCTATCCAGCTGGTATAGGCACTCTTTCTGGAAAGTGCTTCTGTGTCAATCTTGAAAGTTTTTTATTGCCACTAGTCACATCATTGGCATCACCATCAGATAGCACCAAGGCCAAACGTATCTCCTGAATGAAGTGTGTTGTTGTGATCATCTTTCTTCAGATTGTGTTGTGCAAAATGAATGTATTTGGTAACTCATAATTATCAAATGAAAAGCAAGTTTCTTCCACCACTTCACTGTGTTGGGTGTAAGGGCACTGTAGGATAACCACTGGTCGAAGAGATCCAAACCTGTTGTCACATAACCTTACTTATGTCAGTATTCCTTCAAAAACAGTTAAAAGGGTCCTTAACACACTTAAAACCAATAGCAGATCATTTTAGAAGCATTTTCCAGTATATAAATAATGTTCTCGGGTGACTAGCCAAGTTATAGGAGTGTTATAATAATCACACAATATTTCGGCACTCTCAATCGTCGGCGCCATCTTCCGGTGAAGTGAGGTCAGGAACGTGCAAAGTTGCTGAGCTAGACCAGATTCCCGCTGCTAACCTCTCAATGTTCGGCTGTGGAACCAGTCGTAGCAGGGGTCAAATCTCGTAGCCGGCTACGATTGGTTACAAATCTGACCAATCACGTGGCAGCATGGCTCAATATGAGGCCCGCAACGGATTCGTGTTGACCCATCCGTTGGACAAACAATTTATGGTGAAGGCTTTGCTTTCGGATATTATCTTCGAAGGAGCGATGATTTTAAGCCCGTCCGCTATATGTCATGTGAAAAAAGGACATCAAATCTAGCCGTAACTCCACCTTCTCATCGATTCTAGCCGCAACGAGATTTGACCCCTGCTACGACTGGTTCCACAGCCAACCAATCAGAGGTTAGCAGCGGGAATCTGGTCTAGCTCAGCAACTTTGCACGTTCCTGACCTCACTTCACCGGAAGATGGCGCCGACGATTGAGAGTGCCGAAATATTGTGTGATTATTATAACACTCCTATAACTCGGCTAGTCACCCGAGAACATTATTTATATTCTCAACGCAGAGAAAGACTTCGTAATTATACATTTTCCAGTAGTTTGAGAGTCAGAAAACGTGTTAGTAAGGAGAGTTTGAGATATTTTGTATGTTTTCGAAAATACTATAAAGAAATTTAAACATTTTTAGAAGCCTTTTGGCAACATTCATTTTCAGAGGTGTAAAATGAGATGACAATTCAAATTAGATCCAACACTTGCATTTTAGAAAAATATACTAAGGAAATATTGTGAAATTGGTGATCTTGCAAGCTCATGGAAATTATTGCACAAGTAACTTTTTTCACCTAATTTTCAAGGTACAGCTAAGATTCAGAGATCAAAATGTTCAGCATAAGATAATACGCAACATATGAAAAGATAGGGTCAATAAGTAAAAGTAAAGTATGTTTTTTAGACAAAATAAGAGATTTCGCTGACTCTGCAATTCAACATTTCTGCGGACATACAGATCTGAGGGCATAGAAATGACATTTACATTAAAGAGAAGCCCTCACTGAACACATGGAGTGATTTTCGTAAAGATTCCGACAATATATAAGCCATAAAAGCGAAATTAAGGTTTGAACATAATTGCTGCTACTAAGCATTATTTTGGAAACAAAGGATTGGCATTAAGGGAAATAGATAATGAGGAAATAATATTACCATCAGATAGATAATTTAATTTAGTAAAGTTTGAGATATATTACAGATCGGTAGCACTCATATATATGGAGATAATGAACATACAAGTTTTTAGCCGACTTTGCACTTATAGTCAAAGTCGATTTTCACCATCAAATACATTTGGGATCTAGACATGTTATATGTCCAAAGTTGAGAAAATTTTGATAGAATATTTTGATAGCAGAATTATTTCACAGACTAACAAATTGTAGGAATGATGACAGAGTAAAGCTTTTACGCCTATAACTTGAAATCCACAAATCCTAGGAGAAAACTTGTAATAACTAAAACTGACATCTAAAATATGCTTCATAACATATCAAAATTTCAGACTGATCGGAATAAAAATAAGGTTTCCCTTCGTCAAATCAAGCATCTGCTGAGTCAGCTGGCCGAATATGAATATAAGGAGTCTCCGCTAGCCTAGGCGGGCGGCAGTAATTTGGCAGAAATTGAACCAGGAGGACGGCGTGTTAGTCGGTCGTGGAGATATAGGAAATTTTAGTAGTGACACTACAGTGGTGCGGGCTCAATCTTCCTCCAAGATGAACTTTAAACTTTCATCTAGGGGTTAGGAGGAAGCTGCTTACTGTGAGAGGATGGTTTAACCTGTAATCATTTATTTTGGATAGAAGTCTGATGCTTTTCTATTAGGCCTACGCTGGTACCGAGTTAATGTAAGAACTTTTTAAAAAAAATATAATTTGGAATTAATTAGGTAGTCTGAAGTTGTATTCTAAGAACATACCTTTATACCTTGGGGTAATTACGGGGGATTGGTGACCGTAAATAGAATCACTTAAGGGTACCAGACACGATCATAGCTAAGACAAGCTGCTGTAAGCTACAACCCTGAGCAAACAAGTTGTTTTACACTGTCTTGTGCTGTTCCCAGATATTTGAAGGTTTCAATAAGGTGGTGAAGTCTGATGGTGGCCTGATGAACTAAAATACCTAGAGAAGCCATCTGAGTAATGCTACAAATATACCGTTATGTTTTTTGCCAAGGAAAATCGTGACATGTTAAGGATCGAAATATTACGTTCACAGCATTTTTCGTGAGAGTTTGTGGACTGTAATATTACATTCACAGCACTCTAAGTGTTAAAAGGAACTTGTGGTAAGAATTTAGACCATACACTTACTTTTGAGTGAGCGAGTTTTAAAGTAAAAAACATTGTGGTAGCTGGTATGAGTGGATGACCCACAAAACCACAACAATATGATCTTAGCTGTATTATTCCATTGTGGATTATTTCTAGAGTAGTATGACAGAAGTTGCTTTGTCCATTGTTCCAGAATTTCTGAATTTCACTTGTTTACCATATTAAATTCTAAATTATATAATTGTTCATGTATTTAACCTAGTATATTACATACAAAGATTTCATATATTGCATTACAGACTGTGCGGAGGCAATATGATACATCAATTTTTTAAGTTTTAACTATTGTTTGCTTAAGAACTTTGCACTGGCATCTGATATTTTAACATGCCATGTTGTTTATTGGAATTACGGGAGTGTTCACTGTTGCTTTAGGGTGAAGAGTTCTTATTACCAATATTTCATTCTGTGTTCATACTGTATTGTGGTAGCATGAACTGTGGCTTACAATAGCTCACAATGTAAGAGAGTGGTAATAAGAACATAATGTCAGTAAGCCCGTAATTGTATATAAATTCATATGCGGTGGCAGAAATAATGATATGGTTGAAGGTCATAACCAACTATTGACATTGTTGAGATAATTACAAATCTCTGGATTGATAACATTGTGAGTGAGTATTACATAAGTAATTAATTTCGAGACAGCGATTAAAATATCACAGAATTGTTTAAGAAAGAGGGTTTCTAGATTTGGCAGTAAATGACTGATTTCCCATGTAGGCTGCACTAATACTGAAAAGAAAGAAGACATGAACTTCCAAATAGCCTTATGAAAAAGAGAACATTTGTGCAAGATTTCACGAATGCCTGTCCAAAAACATAAGAACCATTATTTCAGAAGAAAAGTTATAAAATATTTCTACCAAGTCTTTTGAATTCCAGGCTTATTAAGAATACAAAAGGAAGAAGGCTGAGATTAATGAAAAACATGTTCCATATGAGTTTTTTTTTAAATTAAATTTCAGAGAATTAGGATTGAAATTCAAGCATACGAATATGAATATGTTATAGCTAAAGCAAAGAAGGAAAGGAAAGATGGGATATTCATACTTGTATGACCAGTGACACATACAGTTAAAGCAGAGAAGTAAAGGTGCTGAATGGTATATTGATACTTGTAGTAAAGATGCTTAGTGGAGAAAAAAAACAAAAGTTGTATATGAGTCTTATAAAATGATGGCAGACTTTGAGAACAACATAATCAATGAAGATAAATACAAGTCTTACTTTACAATCCTAATAAGTAATAACCTTTGATTTGTAACACTAACTCACCGTTTCGTCAGACATCAGACAATATCTGGAAGTGGATCAAATCAAATAGCATTATGCTTTCTTAAAAGATTTTAAGCATACCACAGTCAGTTTATCACCACATTACATACTGAAATACCCATAGAAACAATGTTTAGTCTCTATTTGTGAAAGAAAACAAGCTGAAAGTGAATTGACAAACAGGGTGATTGAGCAGAAATGGTAAATATTAAAGGTGGTGGTAGTAGTATGGATAATATTGAGTAAAAAGATTTATTTAAACATGTGTCTGATTTCCATTCACTTTGGAGATACATGTGCAGGAATGTTGTGGATAAAATAAACCTTAGAAAATTATCAAGAGCACACAATAACTTATTGAATTACTTTATTCATACAAAAACATGTGCATATTTTACCAAAGTTTAATTAAATGCTCAAAAATCGCACTATAGACTTCAATACACTTTGTAGCTCTCTTCACGACAGTTTGTGTAGCTCTTCTGAGTACATCTTGGTGTATTTGTATGAGGGAAGTAGTGTTTACAATGCAAGTGAATAAGTCATCTCTTGTGTTTACTTTTTCTTTGTGCACTTCGTTTTTCAACCATCCCCACACAAAACTTTAATGGGGTACAGCATCAATAAAGTGCTTCAATTTGTATATTGATAGTGCAACTTTCAAATATTTAATTTAAACTGTTATAAAATATGCATGTATTTTTGCATGAATAAATTACTTCAATAAATTATTTGTGTGCTCTTGATCATTTTCTTAGGTTTATTTGATACATAAAATTCCAGTACCTGTATCTCCAAAACGAATGGAAATTGGACACATGTTCATATAAAATTTTTTACTCAATATTGTTCTTACTACCACCTCTTTCAGTATTTACCATTTCTCCTGAATCACCCTGTTTAGTTCTTTCTACCTTGTCATACCCATCTTGAAATTGACAGCAACATAGCATATATTGAAAGCTTGAAGGAGGAGGATATGCCTTTTCCAATCAAAATTCCAAGGAACTGTCAAATTAAATAGAGGGATAGAGTTGTTGAAATACAAAAGCTCACATTTTAGATTTTTCATCTCTAATGCCATACTATCGTTTGATAGAAAAGAATTTCGATGGTGCTGAAATAAATTTTTGTAACAGTTACGATTTGGTGTGATACTATTTAAACACTTTTTCTGGTAATAATCAGGGCCGGCGTTAGGGGGGTTAAGCGGGGCAAGAGGGGGGCACCGCTGGCCTGGGTGCCTAAATAAATAGAAATCAAACACAAATTTTAAAATCTGCATCCATAATTTTGAACATTTTTGTATTAAAATGTTTTGAATTTATATATATATAAAAAAAACAAAGTTTAAAAATATTTTCAGGGGGGGGGGGAGTAGGGGGCCTAAGATTGCTTAACCAGGGCCCAAGAATCCTAGCGCTGGCCCTGGTAATAATTGAACCATTTAGAACAGGGAATTAATAACATGAAAACATGATGATCAATTCTGAAATCAATACTGGCAAGCTACTATTTTACATTCGTCCATCCTTAAGTTTATTGTCATTGATCAAGATAAACTAAAATGGATTTTGTAGAAACCTACCAATGTAATTTGAGAGAACCACAAAAATACAGACTATTGTCTTGCAACTGCAAAATCTTTGTGCAAATACTGGACTGACAAAATACATGAATGACTTGATGAAAATGTTCTCCAAAACTGTTCATAAATCAAATAAGATGAGTTAAATTACATTTAATTGTAAAGTATGAATACAGTGAGTAAAACTATTCAACAAAATGACATATTCTAAGAATTTAAATTGTCAATAGTTTCAAATATTGACAAATATTAATACAACAATTTAATTTTTTTAAGAAATAGAGAAGAAGCAGCACTGTTTTTATTTGTAAACCATCTCAAGTAACCTTAAAACACTTTAACAAATCTTTCTCATGAAACTGATTTTTCATAGGATAACAAACTTTTTTGTATGCTATAAATGATCATATCAGTTTTTGCCATATAAAGATAGATTAAATCTAAATTGCACTTGTGATTATTCATAAAATCCAACAGGTATATTTAAGTCCATTACATGCACATTAAAGAACCACTAATATTGAAAGTAAATGAGTTTTTAAAAATTTTCCCTTGACATGGAGCATCCTCCAGTTGTTTAAATCTCATATGTCAAAATATTCAACTGTCTGCGATTTAAGCCACATATATATTTTACAGTATACAGTTAAATCTAAGAATTTTTATTCTTTTACTTCAGGAACATAAGGAAACTGACTCTTGCAGATACAGACCACCATCAGCTGGATGAATAACTGAAGCACACAAATGAATGACAAAAAATTCCATCACATGTTTGCTGAATCCAAAATCAACAGTATTGTTGTGATGGTTTTTCACTTATTTGAATTGTGAACAAATGTTAATTAAAATGTATAAAGGCCAGTGAAATAATAAATTATTTATATAAATTTTGTACTTTTATTTTTAGTAATAGGCTATTTGACTGTATTAAAAATATATTATAAATTGCACTCATTCACGTAGATTAATGCTTAAGGAAGCTATTTTTGTTAAGTTTCAAAGCAAATGTGGATTGTTTTCAGTAAAAAAAGAAATAAAAATCAGATTTTTCTTACCCCTGGTCACGTGACAGAAAACGCTCTAGGATTGGTGGTCACTTTAGTGACGTCACATGCCTGTAAAACGCTGCGGCTGCGTATGTAGCATTTCCTATAATCCAAGTTTTCAACTATTTTCATTGTTTGTTGTTGGTTATCCTGTGTTATTAATGAGATTTTGTGTTGAATATAAAATGAAGAACATTTTGTAGAAGCCTACAGTGGAAAAATATCGAAAATAGGCGCCTTATTTGTCAGGCCAACTATAGAAACAATACCTGACTTTTATTCTGTGGAGCTTAAAAATGTAATAACTTCAATTGGAGAATCATTTATATTTAAATTGAAAGTTAGAGATTAACAGAAATCCTTCATAAGAATTTCTAAAAATTTAAATTATGTTAATTGTTTTAGAAGATATTTAGGCAAAAAATGCAAGTGCATTTAAGGTAAGCACAACTGTTAAATCACTGGATGTTGTGGGCCATTTTTCTTAACAGAAGATAAATAATTATAGATAATTTTTTTCCCAACGAAACTGAATTTATTGTTTATTTATTTATTGACCGCGTTCACTTCACCGCACATAGAAACCATGATGTTTAAATGTCCACTATTAACAAGAAGATAAATAACGATGCCATGGTGTCCAGGTAGGTGCACAGTTAAAGAATGCTATCGGAATTTGAAGGTCCTATATTTGAACTTTGATTAGGATATTTTTTTCGCGTGTTCATTTTTTTCGCGTGTTCATTTTTTTCGTGTGTTCATTTTTTTCCATTTCTGCTTGCTGTTTGTTGCTTTACAGAATCACATCTCTATTCGAATAATCCATAAAACATCATGCAAATGTTTGAAACAAATTGCTGCCATACAAGAAAACTTTTATGAAAATATAACCTCCATTTTCACTTTTGAAACATACCAGAGATACATTATCACTGCAAAAAAATCCAAGCGCTTGTCGGTGAATAATAGAATTTATTTTAACAATAACATTCCACACTAGTCTCGCAACAGTTCCGGAACACTTTGAATCCCTTTTTTTGGAATTTTTATGTGACGATGCAACTGAATGTTGCCTTCATGGCATAAATTCATCTATTTAGGTGGTATTTACTTTTAATGTGTAAGTAATTTTCAGTTTGTTTGTTTTAATCTTTTTATCGGCATGCAAGTAATGTACAGTTTCAGTTTTGAAGTCTTTTTGGCTATGTTTCAAATGTTTATAATATGCTTACTATCCAAAAATTTATGAAACCTTCGGAAAAAAACAACAAATTAATGTTTTGGAGGATTTTAGAAAAATAATATGTGACACCACCAATAGCAACTATTATGAAGAGAGGATCAAACCTAAGAACTCTAAGCTTACTGATACTCGCCTTAAACAACGTACTACATTATCCCAGCGAAATTATAATGTAAATGATCTTCATTGTAAATGATATACAACTTAATTGTAATGTCATCTGGGTTTCTACGAGCAAGTTGCAGCAATTTTTTTTCGCATTTCAGCAGTTGTGTGAACACTTCTGGTTTTTTTGGGAGCTTTTATTGTTGTGGTTATAGGTTGATGAACTACACACTATTTATAAACCATTCGACCAATTTATTCACAAATTCAGAGAAACAAACCAGACGTTACTTATGTAGTGAGAACGCTTTGTGGCACGTGACGTCACGAGTGTCTTGAGCCCGCACCAGGCAGCAATGGAGAATTTTGGTATTCTTTTAAATATTTTAAATTTTAACTTTGCATTTTATGCAAAATAAGCATGTTTGTCAAAAAATAAATAGAACCCAGTAAATAACGTGTATCAATAAACTATTTAAGAACATTTTCAAAAAATAGTCAAATAGCCTATTCTGTAACACAATACTTATACACTGGTACCTAACAATAATTGTGATAGAAAAAATGATGTTAGCTAATACAGATAAGGAAGGCTAGGGGAAGTAAACCACACTCATCACAGATGAAGGCAGGAGGTCTGTGATGAACACAAACTTTACAATCCGTAATCAAGCAAGAGGTGAGACATATCGTAAGGGGATCAGATGTGTACACACTGGGATTCACCAGATGATTCAGGAGAAAATGAGGAAAGCGTGTAAACAATATGCCAAAACAAGGAAAGATGGCATTTGAAAGTGACAGAAATAATGTGATAGGGGGAAAAAAATTAGGGCAAAATCAGATCATTAAGTACTAATAAGAAGTAACCATAAGGACAAACAAAATACACTGAAATTTTTTGCTATAAACTCACCAATAGAATACCACAGTGTGCATTGGGTAAGGATACAGGATTAACTACACCTAACTGTTGTGGTGGTTGAGAGGATGAAAAGGGGCAAAGGACTGGTTAAAACCTATCATTGGATTACATCAAGTGAGGATGCTAGTTGGGTTGATAAGCATGGAATAAAGATACAAGCCAAGAAGAGTCAAATTATTAGGTCTTATTCGGAAACTAAAGGTTTAGTATGATTATTCAGTGGAAGGAATAAAATGTAAATAATTCGGAATATCAGTTGACAGTAAGTTAAATTGAGCTGGACACATTAGGTAGGTTGTAGGATGAGGGTTCATAGTATTTCATTTGCATCTGTTGGAGAGGATAATAGGAGGATGTACAAGGGAAGTAAGATAGGATAGATAGTGGGAGAAAAGAATTGTGAGCACGTAGACAATGGTGATTAGTCTTGGATAAATATTGTTGAAAGATTTATAATAAGGAAAGTGACGACCATGATAATAAATCAGCAATTGATTTCAGGCATTAGGTAGTAGGAAGGTTTTCATTTGTAGGAAGAGGAGTGAGAGATTAGAACAATTTACCTAAGAAGGTTATGAACAATATACCTCAGACCCAAGGATTTTAAATGAAAAATATATTTGAATCTTAAGTACGTATGTATGGAAATTGCCACCAGGGCACAAGCTCAATTGCAATTATTAATAATAGTAATTGTTGCCATCATCATCAACAATCAACAAATAACTAGTGGCACTGCCTCTAATAATGTTTGTAAATATCAGGAATAGAAGTGCATAAAGCCTAATTCCACTTCTAGAGAACTAGATTCTTCTTCCCAGATAACAACATAGTATAAATTTTTTTGTTCCCCCTCATCAGTCTTATAACTGGCTTGATCCAATCCTTCATCCCTTAGTATCTTGTGCTAACCTCTTCATCTCTACATATCCCTTACAACACATGTCCTCAATTATCTGCTTCATATATTCTAATCTCTGCCTTCCTCTACAGTTCTTACCTTCAACTGTTCCCTCCAACAGCAGGTTGATAGATTTGGAGATGACCGAAGAGCTAAGGTAGCCATTAGAGAGAGGGACAAATCTGCATCCAAGAAAGTACTCTGGGTGCTAGTGTAGGCCCATTTAAAGCTCAAGGTGTTGGAGGCAGTGAAACTGTAAAGGAAGCAGAGGTCATTTTCCCCATAGATCCTGATCATAAAAATATCGTATATTATTCTGACAAGGGGAGGGCACGACCTTGGGATTTTATTTTGGGATGAGACTTTGCGTAATAATTGTATCCCTTTAGGAGTTTACCTCCTGCAATCGTAAGACACAACGCTGTATAGATTCGGAGAAAATGGCCTTTAAAAATTCAAGTCCAGCTTATATAAGTACTAGTGAAATCCCGGTCAGGCTAGCATCGCAACAGCCCAGTTAGTAACAAGCCTGTGTCATACCTGGGCACTCTGGGTTTGAATCTCAATTCCATCTATTTATTTTTTTTATTTTTTTCTGTTTTTACAATTGAATAAGTTTTTATTCAATGTTATTGATTATTTAATTTGATTTTCAAATTTTAAATCATAATACGAGTATATTAACTACACTATAACTTACTAAAAATACTTTAAAACTATAATAGTTACAATATTCTTTAAATATAATTAAATTTGAAGTTATTTTATTAACAGTGTTATAAGTTTTATTTCGGATATTACCGTTGTTCTAGTAAAAATTTGGCTTCCATTAATTGTGCTCGATGCTAAAAAAAATTATTGTTTTAAATGTTTTTATGATGATTATCATCCCTGCTCACATTTGTAATAAAAAAAAATAAAATCAATAATAAAAAAATGAAAGTTTTTTACTTATCAATAAATATTATCATTATTATAATCACTCGTAATAGTGTATTTTAACATTAAAATATTGTAACTCATTGAAAAAAAAAATAATAGACTAAATCGAGATTCGAACCCAGAGCACCCAGGCATGACGCAGGCTCGTTACTGACTGGGCTGTTGCACCGCTAGCCTGACCGGAATTTCACTAGTATATAAGCTGGGCTTGAATTTTTAAAGGTCGTTTTCTCCGAATCTATTGAGCATTGCATCTTACGATTGCAGGAGGTAAACATCCTAAAGGGGTACAATTATTACGCAAAGTCTCATCCCAAAATAAAATCCCAAGGTCGTGTCCTCCCCTTGTGAGCCATGTGAGAGGTTTCAGATGGACTTTATCGAAAAACAGTTGCAGGCAGCCTATGAAGCGGTTTAAGTAGGAGGGGGTTTTATGGGTTCCCATGGCAGTGCTGCAGATAACATGGTAGATTTTGCTTTTGAAGGAGTAAAAGGGTTGTTGTTTAGTATTAGGTGGGATAGGGTCCTGAGGAATTAGGTGCTTAGGAGGCTGTTTAGAGGGCACTGATCCAAGAAAATCTTCCATGGTAGTAAGCCTATGACAGTGGAGAATGTTATTATACACACATTATCAATCATTATTAGGATGGAGTCAAGAGGAAGAGATGTGGGCACAATGGAGTGATAGAGGAAGAAGTCTTGTGCTTCTTTGATGTGTGAAGGGAGCTGGATGACTAGAAGTTGTAGACATTTGTCTTCCAAGGAACAATCTCCTCCACTATCAGAACCCAAACTTTTTGTACTGTCTAACATTTTCATTTACACCAAATTTTTATCATGCCACCCTCATCCAAAACTCCCTAATTTTCTACTGCATACACCACTTGCTATACCACTGCACCTCTCAGATCATTAAATCAGATACTCAGGATGACATGGAGCCTACTCATCAGAAATTCCATCCACCATTCACACTTGATCTGCCACCTCTTTCTCAGAGCTACCATCTAAATATGTTTCAAGATCTCTTATTCACTAGCTTAGCATAATCCAGTTTCTTCAACTCCCTACCCAGTAACACCAACCTTAACCAAGCTGAAACCAGAGCCATAAGGGAGCTCTACATCAACCCAAACCTGATAAGCCTCCTGCAGATGTGGGCTCAACCACAGTGGTCATGAATCACTGTGACTCCATGGCTGAGGCTTGTTGTCAGCTGTCAGTTTCAAACACGTACTGCACTCTCAGCAGGGACCCCTTACACACCACCAACAAATGATTGCGGAGTTTATACAGTTCAATGGACCCCTCCAAGATCTCATCCCCCAGTCTATTGAGCTTCTTGCTCTCAAAAATCCGTACACCCCTACTTTATACCTGCTTCCCATATTCCATAACCCTGGACGGCCCATAAATGCCACTCTTGGTTAACGAATGAAGCATATGTCTGCCTTGGTAGAACAATATCTACAATCCCACAACTTTTCCTCATGACTTTATCCTGGTAATGATTGATGATGTGACATCCTTATATCATAACATTCCATTAGTGGCATGTAACATTTTCTAGATCAGTGCCCTCCCCACAGCCTTCCCAGCACATCATTCCTCACCACCATGGACCTCCTAAAACTAAACAATAACTTTTTCTCCTTCAAAGGCAAAATTTACCACTAGTTTTGTGGCAGTAACACACTGCCATGGATACCCATAAGGTTGACTCCTACACAAACCTCTTCCTAGGCTGCCTGCAACAGTCTTTTTTGTATAAAGTGCACCTGAATCCCTCCACATGACTCAGATTCCTAGACGAGTTTTTATGATCTGGACCAACAGGGAAAACAACCTTCTTTGTTTCCTTAACAGTCAATGCTTTCAGCACCATCAACTTTATATGAGCCCACTTGAACACCCAGGTCACTTTCCTTGAAGGTTTTCCCCATCCAGTTAGACAACCCCAAGGGTCTTTCCCATGCAACAGCTTCATCAACCCAGTCACTGGGAAAAGCTTTCCCATCATTGGACATGCTATTTGTGAAACCTTCCATGCAATATACCAGTTGCCCTGCAACTGTTTTCTGGCTTGCTACATGAGTTTGACCACCAATTGAAATCTTAAATAACATTTGGAATATGACATAGAGTGGCACTGGAGCACCTGACTACAACCCGGATAACTGGGGTTCGATCCCCAACATAGCTGAGGATTTTCATCGAAGCTGAATGTTTGGAACAGCTCCCCAAGCCCACTCAGCCTGTTAGCTAATGAATAACATGGAGGAACTCTGTGGAAAAAAGATTGGCCTGAGAGTGGTGCTGGCCAGGTAACCTCCAGCTCTAGCACCAACAGTCATTCTGGAGTGTGGAGCTCTACCTCGATGAATCCTGCAAATGAAGAGCTGCAGAGCTGAAAGAATCCCACAAAAAATGACATAGTAACTGGGTTTTCTAGCACTAGGATAGATGTCACTAGAAATAGGAAAATGGAGAATATTTATTATATATTTAGGGTTTAAGGGCATAAAGTTTTGTGAGTGAATTAAAGTTGTGGAGGAAAGGGCATAATCTGAATTAGGAATTGTCATCCTCTTGCTTTGAGAGAAAATATAGTATCGTGAATGACAGGAAAAATTATATAAAGTATCACAGGGCTGAGCAACCTAAATTTAAATTTGTGAGAAGGGACTGTATTGGGGGATTAACTTGGAAGCTTTGGCATGTAATGTGGAGAGAGCAATTGTTGCCTATAAAATAATGGCAAAATGAGCAATGGGAAGTTTTCTGGTAAACTTAATAGAATAATTCCGCATCACTTGGTCACTAAAACATGACTATGATTACATAAACGTATGCAATCATCATAGATGTTTTCTTGGGTCTGTTTGGAAATCAATGTGGTTCCAACTGAAAAAAACAATGAAATATGACTATATTTTCAATAGTCCGGTAGCCATAATGGGGCAACAGGACAAAGTGTTATCTTTGACAATGAGGCCAGTGATTTTGGACTTGGTAGCTTCTTCGTTAACTTTTAACTAACAAGGGGAGGTCACAAATTGTAAAATTCTGAATTGATTCATACTGTGTGTTATAAAAGCTCATGAACAGTTGGCAAAGCAGTAACACTTGCTTCTTTGACATTGTTGAGAAAATTGGAACTGATATATTCTGTTGCATTCATTTACCTTTTATGTTAAGCAGATTTCAAGGGACATGTGGTGCAGTGAGTAAGCTGTCTGCTTCATAAACCCATCTTCGCCAGAACAGTTCGTGTTACTGGCAACTTTTATTTATTTATTTATTCAAATGTGTTTGCAGATAATTCCAGGAAATCAGTTTCAACAATCGTGCATAAAATAAGTTACTTTAAATACAGTTTATTCTGGAAAAACTGACAGTTTTGAAGTTCATTATGTTGTATGTGAGTGGAGACCTTCCTGGTGTACCGCTTCAGACATTGCTACCTGAAAATCACAGACTATTAATACCTGAAGCAGTATACCTGATGAAGACAGCAGAGCCGGCTGTCATAACGTTGTCTTTTTATGACGCTATCTAGCTGTGAAAATTTCATTTCATTATGCTGTTCACAAACAAAGCTATATTTAAAAAATAGAAATAATTTTACAAATTGTGGCCTCCCCTTGTAAAATATCTACTATTTGGGGGACAGTTCTTCAGTTATGAAACCTTCAAAATCGTTGTAGAGGAATGAGTGCTTGTAAGTTACACAATATTGTTTCTTTACCATGATAAAGCTGCATCTTATAAGTTTCAAGTCCAAATTAAGACATATTAAATTCTACTGGTGGTTATTAAGACTTGAGATGAAACAACTGTATTAATCATTTCAGGGAACTATGAAAATCGAAATTAATTATTTTTTTTCAGTATTTAGAGTGAACCTTCTTAATTGAAGAAGTGACCATTCAGATACTTTCTCAATCTGGCAACT
This sequence comes from Vandiemenella viatica, assembly GCA_031002005.1. Classification (NCBI taxonomy): domain Eukaryota; kingdom Metazoa; phylum Arthropoda; class Insecta; order Orthoptera; family Morabidae; genus Vandiemenella; species Vandiemenella viatica. Next base: position 92,680,322 of record CM061921.1, on the reverse strand, counting down.
TTTATGGTCCTGGTTATCTTCAGTAATTACCTAAATCTATACTATTATAAAAGCAAAAGTAACTCTGTTTGTTATGGTTTCAAGGTTAACTGGTTAATCCAATCTTGATGGAATTTGACAAAGATATACTATTTGCCATTAGGAAGGACATAGTATTTTTTTTTCTGTATAAATATTTCATATTGTCATGGAATTCTGTGATGGTTTTGATGGAAGCAAATATTTTTAAGAATTGTTTTTGACTGTATGAGCCATGCCTAAACATTCTGTTGTTCGGATTCCATGTTAACCTAAGTCCCACAAATTCAGGTGTGGAATGCGTGGTAAATTGTAATGGCCAAACAATGCCATTCACATTTACTATTTTATGCTACATTGGTCTCTGAAGTTTTGTTTCTCTTGCAGTAAGTTTGTGTGTGATCTACATTAATCTATACTAATATTTCAAATGTGAACGTAACTCTCTCTCTCTCTCTCTCTCTCTCTGTTACGTTTTCAGGACTAATCAGCTAATCCGACCTTGATGAAATTTGCCTATGAGATACTATTTGCCATTAGAACAGAAATAGGATACTTCTTTCTGTATAAATAATACATATCGTCACAGAATTTTGAAAAACTAACTGAATGGTGACAGACAAGTCGCATAGTATGTGTAAGTCTCTGTAATAGTTTTTGGGAGAGTGGGTTGGTAGCTCAGTAGTTAGTTCACTTGCTTTCTGATGTTATGTGTATGGTGTCTAGTTCAAATATCAAAGGAAGCAATTTTTTTTTAAAGCGCTTGTACATTCGGTTGTTCAGATTTCATGTTAAACTGTAAGTTCTACAAATTCAGTTGTAGAATGTGTGACAAATCGCAGGCGGCTGAATAGTGCCATACATGTTTACTTTTTTACACTATATTGGTCCCTCAGGCTTTGTTTCTCTTGTACTAAGTTTGTTTGTAATTTACACTAATAATATTATAGATACGAAAGTAAGTCTCTCTGTCTGTCACATTTTGACAACTTAAAGGCTATACTGTTATTGACTGGAATTTGACAAGGATATTCTTTGTACCAATATGAAGGACATACGATACTTTTTTTGGTATGAATAACAGTTTTAGTCATGAAATTTTGATAACTTATTGAATGGTGACAGACGGATGGATGGATGTGTGTGTAAGTCTGTAACGGTACATCTGGCGCTTAGGCTGTGCTTCTCTCACAGTTGGTTAGTTTATGATCTGCTAATAAATTTCATTTACAGGAAAAACCTTATTATTTAGTATAGATGACAATTTGCACTGCACAGTACTGTTACTTTGTGTCCACCTAAAGGTTTCTGGTATCAGTTTATTTTGTCTTCTTTTTTGACACACCTCGCAGCCATTAATCAGACCTAAGGTGCAGCTTTAGCAGAGCACTAGCAGCTAAAGTTATTAGAACCCAAGAATATGATGCTCATGCTGAAGAAAAAGAGAAGACTAAGATGAAATTGAAGCTGCCCTCAGTTAAACCCATCACCTTCCCAAACTATCGATTTTTTTCTTCTATTTTTAAAAGTGTTGGAAATTGATTCTCTTTATGAGACAGGTGTGACAGTAGAATGGTATAGTGATGGCTTTTGTATCATATTATGCCAACTTCTTGTTGTTTGGGACAAATCTTATGAAACTTACAGCTTTCTAAATCCAATTCTAGCAATGTAATTCTACGTCCACATGTCACAGGTAACAGCTAGTTCATTATATAAAAGAGTACTTGTGAACTCTCCTGGCACCACCAACCTTTAAGAGTGCAAGATAATCCACTATACCATTACATGACATCTAATGAAGATATTATATGCTTAGCAAGACAACTGTGGCTAAACTGGTTGCTTTCAATTGTGGAATATACGTTGGATCAGAATATAGTGGTAAACAACCTAGCAAAGGTATAGGAACATTAAACATATTATTATACATAGGAAACCATTGAGCTGATAGAAAAAAAGAAGCTGGATGTGATGGGTCTATTGAAAAAGTGGTGGTAAAAGGGGGCTTAAAATAATTATGAAACTGATAAACCATACAACCAGGCAAAAATGTAATGGTCAGGTACCAATGATGAGAGAAGTTGTAGTTGAAATCAATGACAAGCTGATGGAGATGAACATGAAAGTTAGATAACAGCATTGATTTAATGCAAATTATGCCCCTTACAAGTACATTTTGAACAGTGTACACAAAATATTGATAACATCCTAAAACGATTAGGTTGAAACAACTATATATGAACTTAATGCTCATGACAAGTATGCAAGGAAGGTATATTAAGTCAAAGTGGGAAATTAAACATGGTTTAGATGAGATACAGCGAAGGCAAGTGTTAGAAATCTGTAAATGCAATAGGTTCACTTTGGGAACTCTTGTTTTAAGAAGAGGGAGCCATAAAATAATGAGGTTCATAGGAGTCTGGTCTCAGAAGTTAGCAGTGGATTACTTCCTCATAAAAGCACACAAAAAAATTGGAAATATAAACAGACGGGTCATTCCATCAGAAGCCCTTAACAGTGATCATCAAGTGTTAGTAAATATCTGGACCAAATGATAAAAGGGAATCATGATGATGGATGATAAGGAAAGGCTAAGCATGTGGAAGCTGATAAAGGGTAAATACAGGAAACAGTACGAGGAAAATATGGTACAGAATGTATCCTGTGACGAGTTACATAATGTGGAAGATGACTGGAACCATTTTAAAATTTCACTAGCAAACAGCTGAAGCAGCGGAGGTAGGACCACCAATAAAACAAGAGGGAAGGAAACTTTCTGCAGAATGACAGGGTTGATGTGGGGCTAAAAAGAATATAAAACTTTCAGTACTGGATCCAAAAGAGAATGTACAAAAAGGAAAAAAGCATACGAGAATAAAAGTTACGTAAATGAACAAACACACTGAAGGAAGATAGCAGTGGGAATTAGGAAGTACTGTAGGCTACAATAAGGAACAGGATGGAAAATTGGTAAAGGAAGAAAAAAAAATGTGAAGATAATTTTGTGAACCTGCTGAATCCATCAGGAATTGTAATTGAATAACAAAATTAGAGTGAACCCCTTTTAAGAAAGACTAGAGGATATAATACAGAAGGAATTAATGGATGCAGTAAAGAGAATCAATGGTGGCAATGCACCAGAATCAGACAAAGAGTGTGGAGGCAACAACTGCAGGAATATTGGGCACTGAATGGCTGTACAGATTGATTCATGTAGTGTGGAATGAGAAAAATCTCAGATGACTATTTTTTTTTCTGTCATCAGTCTTTTGACTTGCTTGATGCAATCCTCCATCCTTTCCTATCTTGTGCTAACCTCTTCATCTCTACATATCCCTTACAACCCACATCCTCAATTATCTGCTTCATATATTCTAATCTCTGCCTTCCTCTACGGTTCTTACCTTCAACCATTTCCCTCCACCAGCAAATTAACCAATCCAGCATAACTCAAAATATGACCTATTAGCCTGTTTCTTCTTTCTGAAAGCATCTTCCACAAACATCTTTCTTCATCCATTATTTCCAAAACTCATTCATTTCTTGCTTTGTCTTAATTTTCAGCATTCCTCTGTAGCACCACATTTCAAATGCTTCAATTTTCCTTCTTTCAGGTATTCCTAAAGTCCTTATTTTGCTACTGTAAAGTGCTGTGCCCCACACATTGAATTTCAAAAAGTTTTTTTCTAATTTCTAGATAAATATTTAAAACTAAAAGATTTCTCTTTTTAATTAAGGCTCTTTTTGCTAGTGGTATTCTGCTTTTAACATCATTCCTGCTTCAGCCATCGGTTGTAATTTTGCTTCCCAAATAACAGAATTCACTTTCTCCAATTGCATTCGGTCCTATTTTTATATTTAATCGACTAGTATTTGTATCATATCTGCTACATTTCATCATTTTAGTCTTGCTTTGATTTATATTCAAGCCAAAATCTTTCTTCTGTATTTTCTTCATGCCATTCTGTAATTTCTCAGTATCTTCAGCCCTATCTGTTAACAAGACAATGCCATCAGCAAATTGTACCATATTGATTTTTTCTCCCTGAACACTTATGCCACATGGAAATTTTTCTTTTACTTTCTTTATTGCTTCCTCTACATACAAGTTGAAAATTAATGGGGATAGACTACAACCTTGTCTCTCACCCTTTTTAACTGATGCATGTCTGTCACGATTCTCTACTTTTATTACAGCCACTTGATTCTTATATAGTTTATAAAGTATTCTTCTATCTCGATACTTTAGACCTGACTTCTTTAAAAATTTTAACATCTTGTCCCACCTAACATTATCAAAAGCTTTTTCTAAATCAACAAATGCCATAAAAGTATCTTTGTTTTTCTTGATCCGCCCTTCAAGAATTAATCTTAAAGACAGAATTGCTTCCCTTGTACCACGGTTTTTCCTAAACCCAAACTGATCTTCACCTACTATCTCTTCTACTACACTTTCCATTCTTCTGTATATTATTCTGACCAGTAATTTTGAAGCAAATGATGCTAGACTAATAGTGCGATAATTCTCACATTTGTCAGCTTGTGCTCCCTTCAGAAGTGTGAAGATGATATTTTTATTAAAATCAGCTGGAATTTCTACTGTTTCATAACTTTTTGATATCAGCTTGAATAATGTTTCGAGTCCTTTTTCTCTAGTGATTTAAGAAGTTCTGCAGGGATCTCATCAATTCCAACTGCCTTATTTGCTTTCAAGTCATTCAGAGCTTTTATAAATTCCGTCCTCAAAACAGGATCTCCTAAGTCATCAATGTTGGCATTGCCCTCCTTTTCTATTACGCTATTGTTCAAGTCATCTCCATCATACAGTTTCTCAATGTATTCCTTCCATCAGTTAGCTCTATCGTCTGAGCTTAAAAGAGGTTTCCCATTGGCGACTTTAATATTCACTTCTCTTTTCTTCATTTCTCCAAAATTCTGTTTGATCTTCCCATATGCAACAACTACTTTACCTATGACCATTTCCTTTTCTACTTCATCACACTTTTCTTCTAGCCATTTGTCTTTTTCTTTTTTGCATTTCCTGTTGATCTGATTTCTAAATTGCTTGTATTGCTGTCTTCTTGCCTCATCCTGAGCATTTTTGTACCTTCTCCTCTGATCTGTCAGTTCCAAATTTCTTCTGTGATCCAAGATTTTCTGGCAGCTTGTTCCCTAAAGCCTAATGTTTCTTTACCGGTTTTCATTATTTCAGTCTTTAATGCATTCCATCCATCCTCGGTTGAGCTCCTTTCAGAGTTATTTCTTAGACCCAAGTCTATCATATCTGCAAATTTTTTTCTCATGCTAGAGTGTTTCAGTTTATTCACTTCCAATCTGTTCTACTTATGCCGATTCCTTATTTGCTTGAATTTCAGCCTGCACTTCATTACTATCAAATTATGGTCAGAATCTACGTCTGCTCCTTGGTATGCCTTAAAGTCTAGAACTTGATTCCTTAATCTCTGTTTGACCATGATACATGGTGTTTCAAAAATGACCGGTATATTTGAAAAATCAATAAAAACTAAACGGGCAGCGATATAAATACATCGTTTGTTGCAATATGCTTGGGACAACAGTAAATGTTCCGGCAGATAAACTTTCGAAATTAGTTACAATTTTCAACAACAGATGGTGCTGAAGTCTGGAAAAATCTAAATTATGATTATTCTAAGGAATAAACCATTTTTTCACAGCAAACTTGCAATCTATGAACAGCACACACATAGAGCAGAAAGACAACTTACAGAATGGTGAACTCACAGACTGCGTTTACTTCTGTATCTTTCAAATCTCCTGCAGCGCCATCTGTTGTTGAAAATTGTAACTAATTTCGAAAGTTTGTCCGCCTGAAAATTTACTGTTGTCCCAAGCATATTGCAACAAACTGTGTGTTTCTATCGCTGCCCGTTTAGTTTTTATTGATTTTTCAAATACACTGGTCATTTTTGATACACCCCGTATAATCTAGCTGATATCTGCCTGTATCCCCAGGACGTTTCCAGGTGTATATTCTTCTTGCATGTTTCTTCAATAGTGTGTCACTACTAGCTTATATCTTTCACAAAATTCTAACAACCTGCTTCCTCGCTAATTTCTTTCTCCTAGACCAGAACTTCCTACAGTATTCCCCCCTTTTCCTTCTTCTAGTATCACATTCCAATCACCTATGATTATTAGATTTTCCTCTCCCTTCACATATTGGATTTATTCTTCAATTTTGGTGTATATTTTTTTTATTTCTTCGTCATCTTCCTGTGATGTTGGCATATACACTTGTACTAACGTGGTTGGGGCAGGCATAGTTTCCAACCTCATCAAAATAATCCTGTTGCTAAAGTGTTCATAATAACTCACCCGTTTCCCTACTCTCTTGTTCATTACAAATCCTACACCAGTGACTCCATTGACAGCCTGTGTGCTAATTATCCTGTGTTCCCCATACCAGAAATCCTGTGCGTCCTTCCATTTAATATCGCTATGCCCAACAACATCTAACTTAAATCATTCCATGTCCCTTTTGAGATTTTCTAACCTACCTACCCTATTCAGACTTCTAACATTCCACACTCCGACTCGTAGAATGTTTCTATCTATTCTGATCACTCCTCCCTGAGCAGTCCCCACCCCGAGATCCGATTGGGGGACTATTTTACCTCCATAATATTTTGCCCAGGAAGAAGCCATCATGATATATGTAATTTGAGAGGATTACATGTCCTCAGAATACCCTTTGGGTCTTTAATGCAGTGGTTTCCCGTTGCCTTCTGCATCCCCACATTGTTGATCATTTCTGATTCATCCACCTTTAGGGGCAGTTTCCAACCCCAAGGGCAAGAACATGCCCTGGACCATTCCTCGCTCTTCCGCCCTTGTTTCAGAGGCCGTTGGCAAGCAGTGGGCGATTCCTTATACCGGGAATCATTCAGTCACCAGAGCCTCATCCGTGCAAATAGGGTGAACCACGTGAAGAAGAGGTTGACATTTGGTTGGAAAAGGCTATTATTTTCTCTCCCAAACACTTATGACTATAAAAAAGATTTAATAGAGCCAATCAAGAAAAATGAGAGAACAAAGTGTTAGAATGGCAGAAGTATTACCCAGGCATGCCACTGTTTCCAGACTCTTATCTGAAACTTCACTTAAGACTTTACATGTGTCACATTACATATTATTGGACATCCCTTTATAGTGGCTTTATCTCAGCTAGGGAGACTTTCAATGAGATGTCTGAATGACTGTGGAGGAATGGCAGCTCATTCTTCCTCAAGAGCTGATATCAGAGAAGGTACCTGTGGTCTCGAGCAAAGTTGACGTTCTAACTGATCCCAGAGGTGTTTCATTAGATAGTTACTTTGGGCAGGATAGTCTGGTTCAAAAAGAGAGTCTGCCAGCCAAATGTCATAGATACAGTACAGAACAACAAATATGGACACAAGCTCAAGCTGGACAGTAGGCTTGATCTATTATTTATGTGCATGGTATGTCATGACCAGGTGACACTGGCACTTACTTAGTACAACCGCAGTCTAAAAATTGCTATGTAACCAGCAATATCAAAGAATTTAGTAACTGAAAATTAGAGTGTGGGGAGTATGTCTCCTCATTTTCTATGTGATACATCACATAGAAAATGAGGTGACCAGGGGATCCAAGTCGTATTCAATTAATTTCAAACTTAAATTGCCAAATTAAGGAATTTAATATTTTATATTACAATAACTTCAAACTTTAATGTTGTTCCTTCTCTTATCCATTCAAACTACATTCAAGAAGTAGGTGTCTAAATATTATAAGATTTGATTTTCAGTGACTGAATAGTAGCGATACAAAAACACTAGCCTTATTAAGTGCTATCTGCCCATTACTCCTTGTCCCTATGACAACCAACTCTTATTTCAGAGTAACTGACATGCTGTTCTATTTTCTTTTTGGAACCCGTTATGCTACAAAATCTCAATATGAATGTGAATTTAGAGTATATTTCATGTGTGTCAGCAACTAGACAACTTATTTTATGCTTTTCATTCAGCTGTTCTGATCTCATGGTCTGTAATACTCACACCCAGAAGTCAGACTGTCCTTGCCGTACAATCTTGTCCCATTTTCTTTGATACACCATTCTTGTTACATGGCACATGCAAGTAAGACACTATGTGCTGTTCCTACATTGCCTGAGCACACAAATTTGCACAAAACTAGACCACAAAATCATTGCCTCACATAATCAGCTTTACGACAGTCTATACTCTTGTGTTGATACAATCACCTCCAAACTGGTACTCTACCTCACGTAGTACACAAATGACTGAAATGTGTTCACGTCCTTCCATATTTAGAGTTTTCTGAAGTGCAAGGGGAACACACCCTAACAACAAAAAATTTCCCCATATCATAACATCACATCCTGCACTTCACTGTTCACACTACACATGAAGACTGGTAATGTTCACCATATATTCACCAAACCCAAACCCTTCCACTGGATTGCAATAGGGTATGGCATAATTCATCACTCCAAATCATTTTTTCAAGTCCACTGGAATCACTCTTTACACCACCTCAAACATTGCTTAGCATTTACTACAGAAATATTTTGCTTATGAGCAGCAGCTAGACATTTGTACCAAATTCCTTTTAACTCCTAACACATGGATTGCTATGCTGCTGTTGGCACTTTGGAGTTCATGAGAGATTCCTTTCAATTTTTTATGACCACCCTGCCCAATGTTAAACAATCCCTATCCATCATTAAATGAGGTCTGGCTGGTCTTGATTTAGTTGTGATAGTTCCTTCACATTTCCACTTCACAATCACATCACCAACAATCATTACATATTTATGCCGGGAAAGTAAACTATTTGCCACACATTTACCATAAGGCAGATCCAAGATTGTCACTATGAATGTGGGAAATAATCTTGTGATAGCCTATATGCACATAGAAAAGGCATTTGACGGCATAAGCAGGAGCAGAGTATGGGAAACCGAGAGAAAAATCTGAATAAGGGTAGTGGATGGGGTAAAGAGGGTATATGATGGAAACAATAGTGGGATACAAGTACGTGCAGAAAGAACTGGATAGATTCAGATACAAAACTAATCTGAAGCAAGTATTTTCTCACCTCCATTATATTTTAATTTTGTTTATAACTTTATGCTTTACTGATATTGAGGTAGTTAGAAATGGGAGAGGACTTGGAACAGGATGGAATTCAGCCATCACCTTTTGCAGGAACCATTCTGGCATTTGTTTGGATTGATTTCGGAAAACCAAAATCTGGGTGGGCAGACTGAGATTAAAACCAGCATCCTCCTGAATACAAACCTGTTATAGTGGTGATAGATGAAATGATGAAGATAATACAAACTATTGCTTTAAGGGATATGAAAATGATGTTTGTTAATGATTTAATGGTCTAGGGAGGAGATGAGAAAGCAGCTGAATGTGTGGGACAGGGCAGTGGCATCTTCTAAGTTCCTTGTAAACAGTGGAGTAGCAGTAACATTGGGGAAGATACCAGGTAGTGGGAAAATTCCAGGAAAAAAGGGGGGGGGGGGAAGGCAGTTAAAAAATGTTCAACATTTTAAGTACTTTGTAAGCATGGCTGAAGAAAATTGAGGGATCAATATGGAAATAGATGAAAGAGAAACACAAGTTTCAAAGTTAGAAAGTTAGAAAATTTACATGTAACAGTGATATACCGTAAAAATGCAAAGGAATTATCTACATAACCTACATTGTACCAACCTTAATGTACGATTCAGAAAATATGAGATGGAGGGAGAGGTCTTAGTGAAGTACAAGTAGTGGAAATGAAGTTTGAGGAGTACAGTAAAAGTAAATACAAGTCAGAAATGAGAGAGCCAGGGAGTTGGTATATGAGGAATTCCCACAATACAGTATAGAAAAATCAAAGATACAATTGTTTTGGCATATGAAGAGGATGGGAAATGATATTGGACATGAAAAGAAAGAGACCCCACATGGAAACCAAGAAACAGGTGGTTTAAAAAAGTCAATACAAGTGCCAACGAGACAGGAATGAGCTGGAATACAGTGGAAGAAGTGTGCTTCTAGACAAATATGACACATTCAAGAGACTTTCAGTTCAAGCAGATCTGTGTAGATAATAATGGCTTAGGTGAATAAAAGTCTTCAAAATGCCAAAATATTTTAGGATTGCAACAAAATCTTCAATTATTTTATAGGATTATTCAAAATGGAAACAAGACTTTCTCTACTGCTATTTATGCACAGTACTAAATAGTGTTCCTGTAATTCTTAGGTGATACCCTAACATTTAAAACATGAGTGAAATAAGACTGCAAATCTAAAGCTCCACATTTTCCTCACTCCAGTACTAAAATACCAATTTCACAAGGGCCCCGGTGCAAAAAAAATATTTTGGTTCCTCAGGCAAGATGGGAGATCTTTTTTTTTTTTAGCTCTACCAAGTCTAGTCCCCAGCTACAAAAGGGTCACCCATAAGGCCTATGGGGACCCTCTGAGCAGAGTTTGAGGGGTCCCCCTACGTGTACTCGGGAGACCCCTAAGGTGCGGGGGGCCCCGATGCACTGCACCGCCTAGCCCTGTGGTAGCTATGCCCCCGATTCCATTATCTCTTCAACATTGTTACTTCTTTGTGAATGAGTTGGAGAAAACCATGGACCATCAGAGAGAACTGGTTACTCTCATGCTTGACTGCCATTGCACTTCAACCAATTTACAAGGAAGTCAAGATTTTAAATGCTAAATGGGGTACATATTTATCTTAATGCAGGCTCTTAACTACCAAATAAAACTTTGTTAAAATTGCTGCTATTATTTAAACAATGTAAGAGCACCAAAGGACTGCAGAAGTTACAATTTTTTTATGCCAAAATCTCTACGATAATCATTTCAAGTTTAGAAATTATGTGCAGGTTTACACATATTGTAAGACTTAGATGTGCACTGGGGTGGGTACACAAACTGCATCTTAACTTTGATCGTGCAAACCTAATGAATTGCAGTACTAAGTTCTTCACACAGTCGCCACCATAGTTTTGACCAGAAACTAAGGAAAAGGTTCAAGTTCAATGATAAAAGTTCACTTCTGATATGATGAGTATATTCTTCAAAACATTACAAAGTTAAAGTACTGCATAGGCATTCAGACAACTTTCCAAATTTAATTTTACAGATTCGACTGACCACTCGAGCACGACCGAAACCCCACGTTACTATTACTTCTCAATTACATGAATCTGCAGAATAAAACTTCCCTAAGCTGACAAAATTTCTACTTGATGTTGAACAAACTAAAAGTTTGCCGCGCCACGAGCCCAGAGCTAGCCACCCGACATAACGTGTTTACATCGTCTCACTGCTGCTTCTAGAAGAGGTCTTCACGAATGGGTCTTCACGACTGGGTCTTTACGAATGGGCGCGCTTAGGCTAAGGGGGAGGTATATATAGAATCGGACCGTGAGAACTTCCTTGTCTCGACTTTCCCAAGGATTTGATGCGATAGCTGATCAGTTTCTGACAACTGTTGCGAAATCCAATTTGATCATGACAGTAAAATTAATCCTAGCTCTCTGAAATTTTGATAGTAGCAAGATATTATTACAAACGTCAAATTAAGTTATTATAAAAAATGTTGTTACTTTAATAGTTTAGCCAGAAAAGTGTCGTAAAGATGTGATTGCCATAACTACCGAAATATTGCTTCTATCGAGCTGAAACAAATTTAATTCTATTCTCCTATTGCTCATCTATTACCTGATTTCACATAAAGAATTTTACCTATTTTTTAAAATGGTCTAAAACTCGAAAACAAAATTTAATGTCTTGAAATATTTCGAATATTGACTTGAAAATACCTCTAAACAAATTTCCCTAATGAAAAACTATTACTGTAAAAATTTGGAATCTCTAAGTTAATTCCCTGATTTATTACGAATTTTTGTAGATATCACCCTCGGCGAATGTCGAGCGATTGCATCATTGCTTACTCGCGCCAAAACCCATTTTATTTTATTACTATAAAATGCTTTAATATTTTGAAATGAATCTTTTACAGAAGTCTTTAATTTTAAATAAACTTTACTCTGAATATAATTTCTTTTCATGAATCCCCGAAAAAGACTGAAATATCGAACTTTTACCTAAATCACATGTCTGGCTATAACAAATTATATTCAAAAACAATCTTTAGGTTACATGAATCTTTCTAAAACTTTAATATGTTATCTAAACCGAAATTACGATACTTTATCTCTATCACTTGACTTCTTAACTGTTTTCCTGATAGCTAAATGCTTCGTGTTTAGAGTGGAAAAATTACGTGATAAAATTCAAAACCGGCAAATCACTTTCAAACATATTCAGACTCTAAGTAAGATCTTTTAATAACAAAACTAATTATCTACTGGCTATATATCTACCTAAACATCTTTTAAACTAACGAAATATCTTGGTTTATTGAAACTAAATGAAAGTCAAACACTACCTATACAAATCTGAGGTTAAGTTTCTGATCAGCTGTTTAAATGAATTTAACTATTGAATTTACTGCTTATACTTGAACAAATACTTATTTAGGACATATTACTGGGAAATATTATCAAAAATTAACTATAAAAATGTCTTTAAAAGGGTGGTCCCATATACTTCAATTGAACCTGCTATCTCAGCAACTAATTTCGTTATGCGAAATTCTAAGATGTGTTACAACATACTGGAAGCAGCTCTGGCTACTATGGGTCCAAAAGCCTGATTATTATCCACAAAAATGTTCTAGTCAAATTGTTATAAGTATTTTTAATTTTAAAAAAAGACGGTAAATGGTGTTACATCATGAATGCAAAACATTAGCTGAAAGTATCAAGTCATATTTGTTAACACTGTTTCACTTTAACCAGGAAAATGTCTACCTTCCATTTATGATACTTTACTAAATCAGTTTGCATTGCTCATATGAAAAAATAGTCATAGCGACAGTAAATCACACAAGAGAATGAACAACAAATTGGTTTAAATTTCTTAATAATTTTGTGTTGTCCATCAAAAGCATGACACATACAGAGGGGGACAAAAGTAAATGTCAAGAGCACTCTGTTACTGAAGATACAAAAAAATGTGATCAGTACAGAAGTTCGCCAAGAGATACTGCTAGTAGGCAGTATTTTAATATTCTTTCTTCCTAGAAATAACAAAGCAAATTTACAATAATGTTAAGACTACTCAAATATTTTGTTTTCATTCTAGAGTTTGCAGCAAAGACTAATAAATTTAAATTTGGTACCACTAACTGAAAATAGTTAAGTGTGATACTTAAAAAGTTTAATCTTTCAGGAAAAATAAATTGTCAACACATCTTCCACTTTGACATATACTAGTATTCTATCGATATTGCAAGCCCTTGTCAAACATTAATTATAATTTTTCCATTTTCTCTTCAAATTGTATGGTATTTACACCATTTTTATTCAGTAAGTTTTACTCTTTTCTTATAAAAACTTATAAATGTTAAACTACTGGATTGTAAACTCCCATCGTATTAATTCAAAACATCAATCACAATTAATAAACGCTTTATTTTTCTACAGTCTGATACAGGTAATTTCAAACAATACTGTGTATACAAATAGGCAGTGTTAGTCGGTGTAACATTATTTCATCAATTTTTGGAAACATGCCAGACAACTATTGAATACTAATGAAACAAATTTTCCTGAATTTTACACAAATTATTTTTTTCTGCATTTCAAGATTTTTTTATAGGCTATCATGGATTAGTAACAATTACACTTCTCACTTCAAAATAATGTTACACTTCTTGAAGTCACGCTCACATGAGTGAAAGTGACCAGGCAAATTACAAGTGTTTAGCCTGTTAAATATACAACATTAATAATATGGTGCAAAAACCAAAGCGCAACATTCCATACATGTTTCAAATTTAACAAAATATTAAACAGTGTATAAAACTTATCAGCATTTAAGCAATACATTTAAACTGACCTCAATAAAATGGTAACAGATATATGTGTCTAGTCAACAAATAGCAGCAGCAAATTACAGTTGTAACAAGCTTATCAAATTCTTTGTTTCATTACATATAAATTAACAGCACGCGGATATTGTTTTAAATAAGGGAAGTGTGGAAAAACAGTAATAGCTGCCAAATATAAGCAACTGTATTGATACAGAGAGCTTGAAGATGAACTTCCCCTTGAAGACAGCATATTACCAAAAGCCACCTGATGACTGCCCTCCTGGTGGATTCTTAACTCGAATACACGATTTTCTGGATTTGTCATCCAATTCCTCTGAAAAATATTTTCCATTTATGCAAGTATTCTAAAATAAAACAATTATTTTACTACACTACAATGTCATCATATAAAATGCAAAATCACTGAGTGAAACAACACAGAAGTGAAACATTACAGCAAAGCTGCAAATCTTTATTTTTTACAAATATAAAGTACAACAGGGAACATGATTCCATCACTTACCAAAGCTGAAGACAGCAATGATGTATACACACATACACTAAGAAGGAAAAAGGAAAGAATTAATTATTCTAGCGATGAAACTTGGCAAATGAACTAATGTTGGCAAAGGTATTGGAGGAAGAACTAAGCTAATACTTTCTTGAAATTACCAAAAGTTCACTTCATGCTCTCCATCATCAAGTTTCCCTTTGTCTCCAACAGTCAATTTATTCATGTTTTGAAACTGTAGTTTGCACCACCACATGCTTTCCATTGATCTCCACACTAACAGAAGAATACCCAATATGTTAAGAGTAGTTCATCCTTTTGTGTGTGTGTGTTATCTATCACTGCCCTACTCTCTCTTCAACTTTGGTAAGTGATGGGTTTAATTCCTGCATCCATGTTTGTTTTTTATTGCTTTGAAGTATTTTACCTCTAATAACTATCATAATTTCTTTTATTGTCCATCATATTTTTCTAGGCTCATACAGTCTTCTAAAGCAGGAGAAGATTCCTAAACACAGATACCAGTATAAAGTATTTAATACAATTTCATTTTGAAAGAAAAGAAAGAAAGCATCATAAGGGCAAACTTCATCTACAGTAGGTGGCCAAATTATTATACTCGTTTGAAAAAAAAAAACATTGTTTCGTGTGTTATTATACATTTAATCTACTAATAGACCTATGATATCGTTTTTATTGTTATCTTTATAGGTTTAATGAATTAAGGAAAAATAAATAAAACATAATTTAGCATAGGAATTATGTTATATTAATAGAAAAAAATATTAATCAATATTTAGTGAATCCTCCCTTTTGAGCAATCACGTTTTGTAGATGCTGCGGCATGCTGGCAATGCACTTTTTGGAAATTTCTTGTAATTCAGGTGTTCTGTGCCATGCTGTAATAATATTTTCTATTAATTCTTTTTTATTAGTAATAATTTTATCCTTGCAAATTTCTTTTTTTAGCGCCGCCCAGACATTCTCAATAGGGTTAAGGTCTGGCGAATTTCCAGGCCAATCCAAGAGGGTTATTTTTTCGTCTTTTAAAAACTTCATGACTTTTTTTGCTTTATGACCTATTGAGTATAATAATTTGGCCACCCACTGTACATTTCAGAATTGAATAATGCTGAAAATACAGCAAAACCGAGTACTTGACATGCTACAAACACACCAGTTGAGCTTTCCCCCAGATCAAAAATTTCGTATTTTTTGTGATAAATGGTTTCAGAGAGTCAATTATTCTGGTAGTCAAACTGACATTTCCTTAGGTAGATACAAGATACCATGCCAGTATTCACACAGATAGCTACAGATAAATACATATCTACACTAATATTATAAATGTGAAATTAACTCTGTCTCTCTGTCTGTTGGTTTGTTACATTTCTTAGGCTAAACAGCTAATCTGATTGTGATGAAATTTGACAAGGAGATGCGATTTGGCATTAGAATGGACATAGGATACTGTTTCTGTATAAATAGTACCAATTTTCATTTAATTTCAAAAAATTACCAAAACGAACATAGACCGACGGTAAGGATGTGTAAGACTCTGTAGAACATTAGAGTATCGTGGGGCGGTAGCTCAATGATTAACGCACTTGTTTAGTAATGTTTGAACCATAGTTCCTGGTTCAAATCCCGATGGAGGCAAATATTTTTAAGAATTGTTTTTGATCATATGAGCCACGTGTGGATGGTCAGTTTTCCAGATTCCAAATTAAACTGCAGATATCACAAATTTAGGGACAAAATGCTAGGAAAATCATATACGATCTAACAATGCCGTAGTTTTACATTTTTTTTATGCTGTATTGATCACTCAGCTGTTCTATCACAGTCAGTGTGTGTGTGCACGATCTGCACTAATAATATAAATGCAAATGTAAGTCTCTGTCCTTTTGTTACGTTTTGTCATCTAAATGGCTATACTGATCTTGATGGAATTCGACAAGGAAATAGTTTTATTCATACCAAAATAATATGTCGTGTGTCGTTCGTACAGATAGTTTTAGTCATGATGTTTTGAGAACTTATCGAATGGTGACAGGATGGACGGATGCGTGTGTTAGTCTGTAATGTTACGTCGGCTGCTCAAGCTGTGCTTCTCACGAAGTCTATTAATGTATGATTTGTTAGTAAATTTCGTTTAGAAATAAAATGTGTTTTAGTATAGACATCGATTTTCTCTGCACTGTACCATTATTTTTTATCTGCCTAAACGTTTCTGGCAGTAGTTTATTTTGTCTTCTTTTTTGACATGCCTTGCAGGCGTACATAAACCTGGCCTAAGTGGTAGCTCTAGCAGAGCAGGAGCAGCTAACGTTATTAGAAAATCCAAGAATTGGATGTTCATGCTGAAGATGAAAAGACCAATCTGAAATAAAGCTGTCCTTAGTTAACCTCCTCCCCCCTCCCCCTCCCCCCCCCTCACACACACACACACACACACACACACATCCCCGCACCTTCGTTTGTTTTTCTGTTTGATAAAGAGAATCAGTTTCCAACATATTTACAAACAGGTTTGATGGTAGAATTTCATATTATGCCAACTTGGTGTTGTTTGGGACCAATCCTAAGTTACTAACAGAATTTCACTGCCAGAATTGAAAATAGAAAGCTAAGTCTATGGGTACGAAGTCACGGGTATCAGCTAGTAAACCATAAACATGGTGGTGGTTGTGAAGTTTATTCCTTCACCATCTCCTGAATTATAGTGAGATGATATTTTAGAAGAATGAGTGAACTATCATATGAGTGGGATTAAATATTTTTAGAAGGCATGACATAAAGACAAAAATTAGAATTGTAACCTCAGGTTGGCAAACTAAAACCATCTATTGACATAATTTCAAGTGCCTAATTGTTTATAGTTGAAGAGAATCAACTATATTTGAAAACTTCATGTATTCCAAACATTCAAAGAAATAAAGATATTAAAATAATTCAGAAGATCAACTGGTTTCAGTTACGTTGATGAATCTTGTAAGACCCAAGGCTGACACCGGGGTTATAGTATCGCCTTGGTGACTTAACCAACAGATCACGTGGATGGAAAGTTCTGTGCAATTTTCATAAAATAATTTGAATTTGACCATGTAGCCTAACAGAAACTCAACTTAAATGCTTGAAGGTCGCCGCTAGATCTGTTTCTAAACCACAAACCAAAAAAAGGTTCCAAGATAACTACTAAATCACAAAAGTTCACTTTCAGATAAATTTAAAGTTTTATTTTCAAAGTCACATTTATTAAAATGCATTTCACAGTTGAGTAGGCAAATCGAACATTCGTTTCCAAAATAGTGCAGATTGTGGAGAGAAATTTTCCCGACCGAAACCCCTTTTGGACATTTATAAGTTCATGTTAACAGTTATCCTCACAGGACATCACTCCAAAAGTACCAACATGGCCGACAATGAGTGAAAGTTTTTTTTTTTTTTTTTTTTTTTTTGTAACAGTTTAACGTCCCTTTTTAACAACGTGGTCTTTAGAGACGGGAAAGGATGGGGGCAAGGAATGGGAAGGAATTCGGCCATGGCCTTTTGAAGGAAGCATCCCGGCATTCGCCTGGAGTAATTTGGGGAAACCATGGAAAACCCAAATCTGGATGCCCGGACGGGGATTCGAACCGCCGTCCTCCCGAATGCGAGGCCAGAACGCTATCCGTTACACCACCACGCTCGGTGTGAAAGTTTCCACCAACCACCTACTCGCTCCAGCCCAAACTATCGCAGATTACCTTCACATAGCGCTCCACAGAAAAGGAAAGACAAGACGAAATCAAACGAAAGACCCGGTCACATGTAAACATGTGTTTATATAGCAAGTGGCCAAACCAATGACGTCACAGCAATATCACAACTTTTTGCTTCCGCGAGATCAATAGTGTGTGTAATTTATTTGACGATCCAGATTATAAAGAGTGCCTAAACTCCGACAGTGCCCAGGCTTATCTGCTAGAAATCTAACAGAAGTTCAGTGAGAAAATTAGGTTGATTAATTAAATTTTTATTTGTTCAATTTCCGCGTAGTGACACATTCTAATGCAATCGGGGAAAATCCCTAAGTGTTCTGGATTTTTACACGCGTCAACAACAATCCGCGCCAATTTATTTTCAAAAACTTAATTACTAGACAAATGCTAAAACTTTTCACCAAAACCGCTATATATTCAGTATTGTCTTAATTAGGGCTGTCTACTGATATAAATTTCAAATTAATATTTCTTTTAATTAAAAAGTTCATTTTTTCTGTTAATTAAACTGATAATTAAACTTTGCCAAATTATTTAATTTTACTACCAAAATATTGGGAACAATGCTGACTATGGCTGGTGATAAAAGATCAGTTGTCGCTTTACTCGATTTAAAGATATTACAAATCTTAGAATTTTACCATTTTGATCGCATGTTTCAAAACATGAACAAGCCAGAATATCTCTTAAAATAAACGTTTCTCGATAGGCTAAATACACTTTTAAATGATTTTTATGGTGAATTGTAACTGTAGGAATGATTATAGGGAAATTCCCTAAAGTTGAAAACTATTCTTCTCGAAATTTCTAAGTCCAGCCTAAGCAAAACTAGAATTTGCCAAAATTCTAAGGTTCTAACAATCTAGGTAACTGAACCAAATAATCAACATCCATTATAGGTAACTCAACTGAAAACAAGTTATGGTTCACAAATCTATTTTTTTTTTTTTAGTCTGCTTAATGTCTCTCTAACAGCGAGTTCTTTAGAGACGGGAAAGAATGGGGGGGGGGGGCAAGGAATGGGAAGTAATTCGGAAAATGGCCTTTTGAAGGAAGCATCCCGGCATCTGCCTGGAGTGATTTGGGAAACCATGGAAAACCCAAATCTGGATGCCCGGACGGGGATTCGAACCGCCGTCCTCCCGAATGCGAGGCCAGAACGCTAGCCGTTACACCACCACGCTCAGTTTCACAGATCTGAAATGACATTTGTCTTAAAATGTATTGCTGGGCAGCTGTCTCCAATTCATCAGCAAAGTTACTGTGCAGTATGTCGCATATAAATCTCTTTATGCGATCTTGATAGATAAATAAATAGATAATTTTGTAGACTGAAGTTTTATTATGAACTTTTGCAGTTTATTTATCCTGTTTGTTTGCTTAAAAATCCTCGATACCAATAACGACCGTGTTTGTCACTATATCCGAAGATTTGCAGGTTCGTTTTCTACTAAAGATCTATCAATGCTATTTTTCGCAACTATTATTTTCAAGATTCCCTGCTGTTATTTTTTCGCCACCTCTACCAACAATTCTCTTAACTTCTCCTCCTCCTTTTTCAGAGATCATATCTTTTAAAGCATCTCTGGGCAAACAATATTTATTAAACTTTATATTCTTTTTTTTTTTAAATCCTTTTAACTTTTAATTTACCAATATTTTGGAGCTGCTGTGTTACAAGTAGTAGGAAATTTAACATTGTATATGAATAAAGATAGCCCTGTAGCAGAGACCTATGTCAAACTAAAGAGAAAATTAAAAGCAATACTTTTATAGATATAGACAAATAACTAAAATGACCAATCCTTGGCTTTTAGAAATTAATAATTGCTAAACAAAGAGGTTTAGGAATAAATTTTTCATAGTTGACTGTATTATAGAATGAATTATCTATACATATAAAGATGAATGTATGTATGTTTGTTTGTTAGTTTGTTCTTCATACAAATCCTCAGTTTTAAACCGATCTCGATGAAACTTTGCACACTAATCCTTTGAAACAAGGAGAAAAATACTGTCTACATTTGGTTGTATAAAGAGTACATGTTGTCTTATAATTTTGAGAAATTAGAGAACGGCGATAGACAAACATGTAGGATATGTAGGTCTGTGTATTACCTTTCCATACAGCAATCTGGTAGCTTAGTGGTTAAAGCACCTGCTTACTGATGTGTTGGAGTGAGGTCTCCGATTCAAATCTACATAGAGGCAAAGATTTTTAAAATTTGTTTTGATCGTATGAGTCACGCCTGGTCGTTCATTGTTCGGATTGAATGTTAAACTATAGATATCACAAATTTAGGGGTGCAATGCGGGGCAATTCGTAGGTAGTCTTGCAATGCTGTAGGTATACACTTTTTTACGTTATATTGATCCCTCAGGGGTTGTACTCTTGCAGTCAGAGTGTGTGTTTGTGTGTGTGTGTGTGTGTGTGTGTGTGTGATCTGCACTAATAATACTATAAATGTGGAAGTAGGTCTCTGTCTTTTGGTTACGTTTTGATGACTAAATGGCTATACCAATATTGATGGAATTTGTCAAGGAAATACTTTGTATCTGTAGGAAGGGCACAGGACATTTTTTTGGTATGATTAACAGTTGTAGTCACGAAATTTTGAGAACTTATCGAATGGTAACAGAGGTGTGTATGTTAGTCTGTAATGTTACGTTGGTTGCACAAGCTGTGCTTCTCGCGCATTATGTTAGTGTGTAATTTGTTAATAAGTTTCGTTTAGAGAAAAAAACGTATTATTTAGTATAGATGTCAATTTTCTCTGTTCTATTACTTTGTGTCTGCTTAAATGTTTCTGTCACCAGTTTATTTTGCCTTCTTTTTTGACATGGCTTGCGTGCGTAAACCGGCGTAAGGTGTAGTTCTAGCAGAGCACGAGCAGCTAAAGTTATTAGAACCCAAGAATCGGATGTTCATGCTGAAGAAAGAAGAAAAGACCAAACTGAAATTAAGCTGCCCTTAGTTAACAGCCCCCCCCCCCCCACCCACATTCCCACACCTTCGTTTGTTTTTCTGTTTTTGAAGTATGTTGGAAATTGATTCTCTTCATGAGACAGATTCGACGGTAGAATGATATAGTGATGGCTTTCCTGTCATATTATGCCTACTCGGTGTTTGGGACCAGTTCTTCGTTACCAACAACTTCTATATTCATTCTGTCAAAGAAATTCTTAATCCACGTGTACGATCAGACTCCAAAATCCTATCTTAGGATATGTGATCTGATATCAGTTTTAAATTCCAAAACTTTGAAGAATATATTGAGCGATTTTCAGAAGATGGTAATTCATAGAAACGTCTCAAGCGTTATCTCTTGCAGGGTAATAATACAAGCAAATTGGTGGCCAAATTAGATATTTAAGTCTCTGCATGGTTCATAATCTTATCCTATTATGCATTGCATCCACGATCATAGCTAATGACTGAACTTGCCACATTGCATGGATTTAATTATGCGTAGAGAATTAACATCAAGTTTCATAAAAGACTTGGTATTTGCAAATTGATCATAAAATAACCATATTCATAATATGTTCAGGACTTAAATACGAGACACATCAGGTAATTCACATTTTCACATAAAACAGTCTCTCTATATATTTTTCATTAAAATTTTAAATTTTTCTTTAAGAGTATGCCTCTAATAAACTGATATCAGTCATCAGACCTTATTTCAGATCTAGGCCAATTAACATTAGCATACAATGTGGTCTGACTAGCTACTACTTCTAAGTAAGATGTTGGTAAAATCGATGTAGAGAAGTTCCTGCATATAGAAATGGTTGGAACCGGGACAGGTGTGAATTCGAAGGTTACTTGTCAATGAACACAGCACTTAAACTGAGAACAGGTTTATTGAGAACTCAAACATACACGCAGCACTGACTGCCTCTTGGGCAGAATGCTCTTCTATTTATACACAGATAGAACGTACTAGAGATTACAAGAGTAGTTAACAAATGAAATGTGTAGAAGTTACAAGTGACCTTAGGAAACATGTAGAATCTTCTGGAAATAATAAACAGAATTAAATAATTTTTGTCAGTGGGCGGGATTGAACCGGCGACCTTCGGTACCGCAATTCGTGACGCTACCCGCTGCGCCATGCTGGCAGACGGTACACTGGCGTTCATGCGGCATTGCTCCCTCTCCTGAGGAAAACAGCGTCCCGCTGTTAGATTTCTTTTGGGGCACGCTGAAGTGTCCTGGATCTTGATCTTGTCGTGGGTCCTCTGTATGGCAGTTCTGGAGGGCCCCTCCCGTTTGTACTATTATCTTCCTGTCCGACTTCCTCAGTATCCAAACCGTCCTCAGAGTCCTTGAACAAGAAGCTGGTTGTGCCTAGCTGCTCGTCAGGATTGTAGTAAGGCTTCATGCGGAGGACGTGAACAATGTCCCTTCGCTTTCGTCGTTTCGAAGACGGCTCATAATCCTCGACTTCGTATGTGACGTCTGACCGGCGGCGTATGACACGATACGGACCAAAGTACCGCTTCAGTAACTTTTCTGATAGCCCAACCTTCCGGACAGGGGTAAAAATCCATACGAGATCTCCTGGGTTGTACGCAACAGGTCGGTGCTTGCCGTCATACCGCTGACGGTCCCTCTCCTGGGTGGCCAGTGTTCGTATGCGAGCCAGCTGTCTTGCTTCTTCGACCCTGGTAATGAGCTGTTTTATATAGTCATCCTGAGTGTCGTCCGGCTGGAATGGGAACAGCGTATCCATTGTGGTCTCAGCTTCACGGCCATGGAGCAGAAAAAAACGGAGTGAAGCCTGTCGTATCTTGCCTTGCTGTATTATAAGCAAATGTGACCACTGGCAGTATTGTATCCCAATCCTTCTGCTCAACATCCACATACATCGACAGCATATCGGCTAATGTCTTGTTGAAGCGTTCTGTGAGACCGTTTGTCTGAGGGTGGTATGCAGTTGTCATCCTGTGGACAACGTCGCATCTTGACATGACCTCTGATACTAGTCTTGACTGGAATACCTTTCCACGATCGGATATCATCACACGTGGTGCTCCATGCTTCAAAATAATGTCTTCTACTAGAAATTTTGCAACCTCTGGAGCTTCTGCAGTCGGCACAGGTTTGGTGACAGCGTAGCGCGTGAGGTAGTCGGTGCAGACTATTATCCATCGGTTACCGGTTGTCGACTTCGGGAACCTCCCCAAAAGGTCGATCCCAATTCGGTGGAATGGAACTGCTGCAGGTGGAATTGGTACTAGATGACCTGGAGGTAATTGCGGCACATGTTTCCGTCGCTGGCACTCTTTACAGTGACTCACATAATGCTTGACAGATCGGTAGAGACCCTTCCAGTAATACCTGCGTCTGATTCGGTCCAGGGTCTTCACAATCCCAGATGACCGGATATTGGAGCGTCGTGGAAATACTTGAGAATAGCTGGCTGGAGATGAGCTGGAACGACCAGAAGCCACTTGGGGCCTAGTGGATCGTAGTTGTTCTTATACAATGTCCCATCTATCAATTGAAACCCTCCTTTGGCCGGTTCTCCTTTCTCCAAGGCGTCTATGGTTCTTAATAACTCTGAATCTCCCCTCTGTTCAGCTGCAAACGTCACCTAATTCAGCGAGGGCTGAAATTCCATTCATGCTGTTGTGTTCTATTAAAGGATTCCTTGAAAGGCTGTCGGCATCCTTGTGTTTGCGTCCGTTTTTGAATACCACCGTGACGTCGTACTCTTGAAGTCTAAGTGCCCATCTTGCTAGTCGACCTGATGGATCCTTCAAGCTGGTTAGCCAACATAAAGAATGGTGGTCTGTTACGACGGTGAAAGGTTTGCCGAATAAATACGGACGAAACTTGTTGATAGCCCAGACAACTGCGAGGCATTCTTTCTCGGTTGTAGAGTAGTTTATCTCGGGCTTAGAGAAGTACTCTTGATGCATAGGCTATCACCTTCTCAGCACCTTCCTGAATTTGCACAAGCACTGCACCGATCCCATAACCGCTGGCGTCAGTGTGAAGTTCAGTTTCTGCATTCTCGTCGTATAAGGCTAGAACTGGTGCGGAAGTTAGAGCCTCCTTAAGTGCCTGGAAAGATCTTTCTTTAGTTTCATCCCAGTAAAACTTGGCGTCTCCCTGCAAAAGTTCTTGCAGTGGACGTGCCATGTTACAGAATCCTTTTATGAAACGCCGGAAGTATGAGCACAGCCCAAGAAAGCTTCTCACATCACGAATGTGCTGAGGAGTTGGAAATTCCATGACTGCCCTTACTTTATCTGGATCAGCGCGGACGCCATCTCCGTTGACCAGGTGTCCCCAGGATTTTATCTCTTGGCGACGAAGAGGCACTTCTTCGGATTGAGGCGGAGTCCTGCAGTCTGAACACACTTCAGCACCGTTGACAGGCGACTCAGATGTTCTTCAAATGTTTTCGAGAAAACAACAATGTCATCTAAATAACAAGACACGTCGTCCACTTAGGTGTCGAAGTAAGTTGTCCATCATGCGTTCGAAATGTGGCCGGAGCGTTGCATAATCCGAATGGCATTACTTTGAATTCATAGAGGCCATCAGGTGTAATAAAAGCCGTCTTTTCTCTGTCAGCTTCGTCAACCTCGATTTGCAGTAGCCTGTCTGCATGTCCATGGTTGAGAAGTATGTAGCTCCTTTCAAGCAGTCTAAGGCGTCGTCGATGCGCGGCAGTGGGTAGACATCTTTCTTTGTGATTTTGTTCAGCCGCCGATAGTCGACACAGAATCGCCACGTACCATCCTTCTTCTTTACGAGGACCACCGGAGATGACCAAGGACTCTCCGAAGGTTGAATAATGTCATTATGCAACATCTTCTCCACTTCCTCTCGAATTATTCGCCTTTCGACTGGTGACAATCGGTACGAGCGCTGGCTAATGGGCGGATGATCCCCAGTATTGATACGATGCTTTATCGTGGGCCGTTTCGTCTGACCTTTTATTTGCTGGGGTGTGAATACACCAGAGAATTGGCGTAGTATAGCTAACACCCGGTGGTGTTGTTCCTTGGTCAGGCCGGACCCTATTGGCAGTTCCATAGTTGTTTCCTCCCAGCGTGTTGTCGTACTAGTAACAGAGCAATGGATCTTCGTTAATGACGTTGAGCTCGCCCTCCTGGACTGGTTCAGCTGTCCCTATGCACATTCCCTTGGGGATAATTTGTGGACTGCTCGTGACAGTTGGTGATCCAAATGTCTCCTCGACCACCGATAATGCTTATGATAGCCGCTGGTATGTAGATTTCTTTCGTGAGCCTAATAAACTTTCTACTATCGACAAGCACTTCAAGGTTGCGGTCGTCCGTGTTTTTGACTGGGACTCTTCTCATTGCGAACGGCGGGATTGTCACGTTGTCAACGGCGAATAACTTCCCAGAAGATTCTGTGTTACGTGTACCCGTCGCAACGACTTCTTCAATTTGCAGCTCAGATGTTCCACAGTCAATGACAGCTTGGGATGCCTTAAGGAAGTCCCATCCAAGGATGACATTATGACTACATTCTGTTAAAATGACAAATTCAACTGGCTGGGTCCTGTTGTTGATGGTTATTCTCGCGACACAAGCTCCAGCTGGCTGGACGTACTTTCCATTTGCGACCTTTAGCACAGTTGCCCCCCGTATCACGGAACATTGTCTTCTTTAGTGTGCGACGATAATTGTCCGACAATACGGAGAAAGAAGCTCCTGAATCAACCAGCGCCCGGACAGGTTGGCCGTCGATTATAACGTTGATGAGATTTCCCGACATCTTAGTGACTGTCATCCATGGAGGATTTTCATCTGCGGCGGCCTCACCTCCGTAGATGGTCGCCTTGCTTAGTTTTCCTGCGTGCGGCGGCTAGGGGAGCGGCTGGTAGCTCTGTCCGGCGACGATGAACGGCAGCGGCGCGTCGGGGATCGACCTCGTCTAGGGTACGGCGATGGGCTTCTTCCCGTAGGTCGACCGAACTCGTCAGCGGGTGGCTGCCTGGGGTAGAACTGTTCTGATGGCGGACGTCTTGCGGCAAAATAATCGTCAAATACTCGTCTTCTCTCTCTGCAGTATCGTACGACATGTCCAGGGCGCCCACAGTGGAAACATACTGGCGCGTTGTCTTCTGTCCTCCAGACGTCCGTTCGTCTGCGGGACGTCATAGGTGCCGGAGGATTTGGTTGTGGCCGTGTCGGCCGGTTCCTAGGCTGCCGTTTGGCAGCTGCAGCATACGTCATATCAGGGCGAGGCCATTCTTCACGTCGAGTGCGATTGGCTCGGCAGACAGGAGCTATTGTCTGAAATACCTCTTTTTCCGCCGCGTCGGCTCCTTCATGACCCACTGGGCTTACATTCATGGCCATGATCTGATGCTCACTCGGTTCAAGAGTCCCAGCTGCCATGAACTGTTGTAATTCTTCTCTCACAATTTGTCGTATGAGAGACGCAAAGTCGTGCTGGTCTTCCACAACTGCCATAGGGACTACGTTGGGAAGTCTGTCATACTTCTTTCGCCCAACCCTCCTTTGTTGCATCTCCTCAATCCGCTGGCACCACTTGATGAACTCTTCCGTCGTAGCGACGTCTTTTAGCAGAAGAGCTTGGTACATGTCTTCTGCAATACCTTTCATTAGGTGCGTGATTTTGTCGGCTTCAGTCATATTCGGGTTGACTACGTTGCATAGGGCCAAAAACATCCTGTATGTAAGATTGCGTCGGCTCCCCATGTTGTTGGGCCCGGTTCTTCAGTTGTTCTTCCGCCGAGCGGATTTGTCGCTGGTGGTCCCCAAACGTTTTCTTAAGTTCCGTCTGGAACATTTCCCAGTTATTCAGTTTATCTTCGTTGTTCTCGAACCACTGCTGGGCGGTTCCGTCCAGATAGAAATAAACATTTGCCAAGCACATGGTATGATCCCACCTGTTGTACTTGGCGACTCGGTCGAACCCTTTTAGCCATTTGTTAGGGTCCTGTCCAGCGTCTCCAGAGAACACCGATGGGTGTCGAATGTGCAGCTGGCTTGCCGCCATGGGTTTCCTAATGACGCGGACTTTCGGAAGGACGTACTGAGTATATCCTTTGTAGTCCGGTTCCAGTCCGTGTAGGCGGCGACTTTTACGTTGCCTAATCGGAGCCACGATGATGCAGCTGTTGCACAGGGTACCCGGCGCCTCCACCAAACTATGTCGCGTTGCAACCGGGGCAGGTGTGAATTCGAAGGTTACTTGTCAATGAACACAGCACTTAAACTGAGAACAGGTTTATTGAGAACTCAAACATACACGCAGCACTGACTGCCTCTTGGGCAGAATGCTCTTCTATTTATACACAGATAGAACGTACTAGAGATTACAAGAGTAGTTAACAAATGAAATGTGTAGAAGTTACAAGTGACCTTAGGAAACATGTAGAATCTTCTGGAAATAATAAACAGAATTAAATAATTTTTGTCAGTGGGCGGGATTGAACCGGCGACCTTCGGTACCGCAATTCGTGACGCTACCCGCTGCGCCATGCTGGCAGACGGTACACTGGCGTTCATGCGGCAATATTTTTATGGCATTTATTGATTTTGAAAGTGTTTTTGATAATTTTAGGTGGAGCAAAATGTTTAAAGAAGTCAGGTCTAAGATATCAAAATAGCAGAGTACTTTATAATCTATAATTTAGTGGCTATAGTAAACGTATATAATTATGAGAGACATGCATTAGTTATAAAGAGAGTAAATCAGGGTTGTATTCTATCCCCATTAATATCAATCTTTATGTAGAGGAAGCAATAAAGGAAGTAAAAGAAAAATTTGTATGCGACATAAATGTTCAGGGAGAAAAAATCAGTTTGATATGATTTACTGATGACACTGTCCTGCTAGCAGCTTTTTCGAAACCCAAACTGATCTTCACCTACTATCCTTTCTATTCTTCTGGATATTATCCTGGACATCAGTTTTGAAGCACATGATGTTATACTTGTAGTGTGATAATTTTAGTATTTTCAGCTTGTGCTTTCTTTCAAGTATGAAGATGATAATTTTATTAAAATATATTGTAATGTCCCCTGTTTCATAACTGTTTGATATTAGTTCTAGTAATTATGGATGTCTTCTTGTCCTACAGATTTAGAAGTTCTGGAATAACAGTACTGTATTATTCAGATCATCCCTATCATACAGTTTCTCTACATATGCCTTCCATCGATGAACACTCTATTCTGAGTTTAAAGGTTCCCCATTAGCAGCCTTAATGTTTATACATCTTTTCTTCATTCTTCTTAATTTTTTTGTTTAATTTCTTATAAACCACATCTACTTCACTTCTGCTTTCCAATTTTCTCTTGCTTTCTTACATTTTCTGTTTATTTTATTTCTAAATGTCTGTACTGCTTTATTCCTGCTTCATCTGGAGCATTTTCATATCTTTTTGTCTGATCCATCAACTCCAAAAACTCTTCTGTGATCCAATGTATTTTTCCTGAAGGCTTATGTTTCTTTGCAAGCATTAATCATTTCTTTCTTAAGTGCATTCTATTCATCCTTGGTTGAGCTTCTTTCAGACCTATTACTTAGATTCACATCTACCATCTCTGCAAATTTTTGTCTCACATTAGATTGTTTCAATTTGTTCAGTCTGTTTTGTCTGTGTTGCCTCTTTGTTCCATTAAATTTCAGCCTGCACTTCAAGACTATCAGATTGTGGTCAGAGTCTATGTCAGCTCCTGTTCTTTACAGTCTAGAACTTGATTCCTGAATATCTTATATGATAATCTGATATCTGCCTATATCCACTGGACATTTCCAAGAGTATTCCTTCGTGAACGATTCTTAAATAGTGTGTTCACCATGAGGAGTTTCTATATTTCATAAAACTCTTACAACCTGCTTCCTCGATCATTTCTTTATCCTAGACTAAAAGTTTCTTCTACAATATT
>CM061921.1:92095729-92650123 GCA_031002005.1 Vandiemenella viatica | reverse complement strand
TATTTGCGTGTCTGCCTTACGTGTTTTCTCTCGTCCCAGATGTCAACTTTGATATGTGATCTGTTAATTTACATTTTCATTTATTATTTATATCACCTAGAAGCCACTTCCTTTTTCCTTAGTTTCATGTTCACTTGTGCATTACATGCTTCCCTTATAGAGGAATTTGAATAAATTATGATTTCAGTACTTTATTCTTGTAGATTAATTAAATAATTTTGTATCAGGTTCTAATTTGGTCCATATCTTGTAAATCATAGTATGTTTCAGCTGTTGTTAAAGGTGATCAGAATATTAATTTATTCAGTAAACTACCTATACTGAAAGCAGAGGTGGGTGTTTAAGAAAGGCAGAAAAACTATTTTGGATTGGAAAAGATTGTCGTTCCACAACTTTTGGGAGACATTTCAGGAACAGTGGGATGTTCATGAAATGTTATATTGATGGTCATACCTGTTGCTGCTTTGCTTGAGGTTGTTAAAAAGATCTCATTTGTAATATTTACACTTAGCTCTAGAACTTGTCGTATTGATACCAGAGTTTAGTATCACCCTCACATGTTTCCAATAGTGTGTGTCACAGTCTTACCTAAACAATTTATTTTTGACATATTGTTAATAATGTAAATAAAATTTCAAATAAATACAATTGACTCCTGATTTCTGTTCAGCTGCGTGTTGTGTTCAAATCTCTGGGAGGATAAACACATTGAGATTTATTTTGCTAACAGATTTTGGAAAGGGACTTGATGTTGAATATAAGCAACTCAGAAAGCTTGTAGTATTGTGATCTTATTCTCTTATAACAACATCCATACACAGTTAACTTGCATACTGCGCATTTTCTTCTAACCGAATCCCGTGTTAGAGGTGAATGGTTAAACACCTCCCTTAGTAATGTATACTCTTTTAACCACAAATAAAAACTTTTGTAAAGGCCTAAACTGGTATACCGAGGTGTAGTATCTGTTTAGTTACCTTAACTGACTTCTGACTTGCTGAAAGTTCTACTAAGTTTGCATTAATAAATTTGAATGACCATGTATCCGCCTGGATAATTCAACTGTAAAGCCTAGCAGTCGCCACATAGCTTTTTTAAACCAAAAGCTAGGGAAAGGTTAATGTTAACTACGAAAGCATGTAAAAGTTCACTTGATGAAAATTTTGAATTTATTTCACAGTCACATTTGAAAAATAGCAATTACAGTCGAATTGGCAATCATACTAAACGTCTCCAAAAATCACAAGTCATGAAAAGGAAGAAGTACCAGACTAAACCCCATTAGAAAAATTATAAGTCCCTAGTCAATGCTTGCACCACTCACTGGCAGGAAAAGTTAACATGGCGATGCATCATGCTCATGTTGTAGTTCAAAGTCTGCCGGAAGACATCTTAGTTGACAGACACAAACACTACACTAGCTCATGATTAACTCCGCGACTGAAAACCAATGGATAAAGACCGAAAGATAAAGACTCCACAATACAAGACAGCAGAGACGGCCTAAGCACCTCAATTTATATTCTCCGCCGTATGCTAACTGTGATCTTTCACTTGACAAAAATAGTCTGAAAAAATTTAATTATAGTTAGTGTTCAAAATTTATTAAAAGTATGATGGCTATAATTCTAAATTAACTCGTTTCCTTGTAAATAATTAAAGTGTGCGAGTGTAAAGGTAATGGACTTCCTAAAAATAGTTAGAAAATCCCCGGGCTATTTCTTAATTTGTGCAATTTTAGATATTCCAGCTGGATTGCAAATTATCGTGTTTAAACCTATGTCATTGTGTTCTGCGTTTGCTCCTGATTTCAAAAATGCAACTTTTATTATTATCGGCAATGTACTAGATAAGTTATGTGTTTTACAAAAATCGAAGGTGAAACTGCTTGGAACCCATGTTAGAAAAATTTGATTTCTAGTTAATAATTATTAAAGTGCTGTTTATATCAAAAAAGTGTTAGTGTTTATAAATGGTTTTGTTTACGGAAGTGTTCTTGTTTAATCACAGTTTAATTTCGAAATTACCACGTTTTTATTTATGACATTACTACCTGAAAATTGATTTAATATCTGTTCTAATGCCTGGAATGTTTTGAAACTTTAATATGTTATAGTAGATTCTTTACTCTTTCAGGAAATTTACTTTTTAGTTCGAGAAATTATCAAAAACGTGTTGTAATTTAGTGTTGAAAATACAAGTGCGCCTAACGAAGCATTTAAAATTATGTTTACTCTCCTTACACGGCCTGAAACTACTGATTTTTAGTGAATTTATCTTTCTTTCTGATTCTTATTATTATGAAAATACTTTACTGCATCGAAAAGTGTTGAGAATTAGTGAAATTATCACGAAACCAAAATCGACTGTTTACAAATTGGATAACTATGGATTACACTTTTTGAGGTTAGTTTAAAGGTTATTTACTATTGTAAATTGTTTATTTAGAACTTGTATTATATGCTGAATGACTTTATTGTTTTTAAATCGGCATATGTTCTGAGTTAGGTTGCAGTATCGGCTTCAGCATGAAACGTGTCTCTCATATCCTGTAGTTGCGAGATGAAAAATTTTATGTTTGCTGGAAAGCTTACTCCCTCCCTTATGCTCCATAGCCAAGAAACTGGAATTTACCCAAATTCTAAGGTGCTTATACTTTCCCTTCTGCCTAAAATCAATGCATAATTTTTAGCCATCATTTTCTCTTCTCTTCCACATGCTATTTTTAGTTTTTCCCCACATATCCGTCTAGGCCTCATTGGCAGAGTATGCCGTATAAAAAGCCACCACTCTTTTTACCCACCACCTGTCTTCCAGTGACTTTCAACACAACTCCTTATCATTTATTAATTGTTTTCTACAGTAATTGCAACAGACAAATTTAGCTACCCTACTTAGTAACCCTTCCAACTCCCTTTTATGATATCCATAATGTGATACCTGAACTATCCCAAATTTTCGAACAAGAGGTTGACCAGTTCTTTTACTTCTGTCTTACAAACCCTCATTACTGTCTGTAATAAGTGTAAAACTATGAAACTATTCCCTATTCCATCTCAAATGTGTTCTGTGCAGCTAAGCCTTTATCAAATAACATGCCAACATGTTAAAAGTTTGTGTCAAGTCAGCAATTCCCTTTATAGCATATAATCATACAAAATCTTTATTTTTCTATCTGTGTAATTAATAAAGTTATTATTTGACATTTATCCTCATTCCTTGATCACTTATACAACTAGAAATCCATTTCAGAATCCTCTGTGGCTGTTGACAATATTCTCCCATTGTAATTATGTTACACAGCCTTGTGTCATCTGTAAACAACCAAACATCCATAATTGTTGACTTCCATGCCCAGATTCAATAGTCTCTTGGCTATTCAAGTATCACCACAGTTACTGTATAAAAAGTTGTTGTTTAATCCATAATACTGTGGCCTTCCTCCTAGGGAGACCTACATTACACTGGTGTTGAATGCTCATGTATACCTGTAGCCCATTGCCCATCTAGATTTTGGTCCATTTGGTCAATCGGGATACCCAGTCTGTAACATGCTTCGCTAGCTGGGTCTTGTGCAGTTCAGCATGATGGGCAGCAGCATGTGACTTGTTCTGTCCATAGTAGAGAATGTTATGCATCATGAAGCCTAAGCCCATTGTCCTCATTTATTTTATCTGAATTTAATGACCATTATTCTTCCTAGCCATCACTGATCTTCTTGCAGCAACAGCTTATTTTTCCCAAAATCTATGGCATGGATGCATGCTGTACAATGTCTGATATGTTTCTTTTATTTGATTTATAATGCTTGTGTATTTTTGTATTCTGTCTTCTATAATATGGCCCATCTATTCAGTGTAAACATGTCTGCAGATGGAAAGAATCTCATAGACTCCGATGACTTGTAGTGGTGGTATAACAGGCTACTTAAAGAAAATAATTAATCTGTGGAATTGGTAGCTAGGGTAATGTTTATAAAAAAAAAGAGAGAGAGAGAAGTTAGATATATTGTCGCGTTGGAACCGGGACAGGTGTGAATTCGAAGGTTACTTGTCAATGAACACAGCACTTAAACTGAGAACAGGTTTATTGAGAACTCAAACATACACGCAGCACTGACTGCCTCTTGGGCAGAATGCTCTTCTATTTATACACAGATAGAACGTACTAGAGATTACAAGAGTAGTTAACAAGTGAAATGTGTAGAAGTTACAAGTGACCTTAGGAAACATGTAGAATCTTCTGGAAATAATAAACAGAATTAAATAATTTTTGTCAGTGGGCGGGATTGAACCGGCGACCTTCGGTACCGCAATTCGTGACGCTACCCGCTGCGCCATGCTGGCAGACGGTACACTGGCGTTCATGCGGCATTGCTCCCTCTCCTGAGGAAAACAGCGTCCCGCTGTTAGATTTCTTTTGGGGCACGCTGAAGTGTCCTGGATCTTGATCTTGTCGTGGGTCCTCTGTATGGCAGTTCTGGAGGGCCCCTCCTGTTTGTACTATTATCTTCCTGTCCGACTTCCTCAGTATCCAAACCGTCCTCAGAGTCCTTGAACAAGAAGCTGGTTGTGCCTAGCTGCTCGTCAGGATTGTAGTAAGGCTTCATGCGGAGGACGTGAACAATGTCCCTTCGCTTTCGTCGTTTCGAAGACGGCTCATAATCCTCGACTTCGTATGTGACGTCTGACCGGCGGCGTATGACACGATACGGACCAAAGTACCGCTTCAGTAACTTTTCTGATAGCCCAACCTTCCGGACAGGGGTAAAAATCCATACGAGATCTCCTGGGTTGTACGCAACAGGTCGGTGCTTGCCGTCATACCGCTGACGGTCCCTCTCCTGGGTGGCCAGTGTTCGTATGCGAGCCAGCTGTCTTGCTTCTTCGACCCTGGTAATGAGCTGTTTTATATAGTCATCCTGAGTGTCGTCCGGCTGGAATGGGAACAGCGTATCCATTGTGGTCTCAGCTTCACGGCCATGGAGCAGAAAAAACGGAGTGAAGCCTGTCGTATCTTGCCTTGCTGTATTATAAGCAAATGTGACCACTGGCAGTATTGTATCCCAATCCTTCTGCTCAACATCCACATACATCGACAGCATATCGGCTAATGTCTTGTTGAAGCGTTCTGTGAGACCGTTTGTCTGAGGGTGGTATGCAGTTGTCATCCTGTGGACAACGTCGCATCTTGACATGACCTCTGATACTAGTCTTGACTGGAATACCTTTCCACGATCGGATATCATCACACGTGGTGCTCCATGCTTCAAAATAATGTCTTCTACTAGAAATTTTGCAACCTCTGGAGCTTCTGCAGTCGGCACAGGTTTGGTGACAGCGTAGCGCGTGAGGTAGTCGGTGCAGACTATTATCCATCGGTTACCGGTTGTCGACTTCGGGAACCTCCCCAAAAGGTCGATCCCAATTCGGTGGAATGGAACTGCTGCAGGTGGAATTGGTACTAGATGACCTGGAGGTAATTGCGGCACATGTTTCCGTCGCTGGCACTCTTTACAGTGACTCACATAATGCTTGACAGATCGGTAGAGACCCTTCCAGTAATACCTGCGTCTGATTCGGTCCAGGGTCTTCACAAATCCCAGATGACCGGATATTGGAGCGTCGTGGAAATACTTGAGAATAGCTGGCTGGAGATGAGCTGGAACGACCAGAAGCCACTTGGGGCCTAGTGGATCGTAGTTGTTCTTATACAATGTCCCATCTATCAATTGAAACCCTCCTTTGGCCGGTTCTCCTTTCTCCAAGGCGTCTATGGTTCTTAATAACTCTGAATCTTCCCTCTGTTCAGCTGCAACGTCACCTAATTCAGCGAGGGCTGAAATTCCATTCATGCTGTTGTGTTCTATTAAAGGATTCCTTGAAAGGCTGTCGGCATCCTTGTGTTTGCGTCCGTTTTTGAATACCACCGTGACGTCGTACTCTTGAAGTCTAAGTGCCCATCTTGCTAGTCGACCTGATGGATCCTTCAAGCTGGTTAGCCAACATAAAGAATGGTGGTCTGTTACGACGGTGAAAGGTTTGCCGAATAAATACGGACGAAACTTGTTGATAGCCCAGACAACTGCGAGGCATTCTTTCTCGGTTGTAGAGTAGTTTATCTCGGGCTTAGAGAATACTCTTGATGCATAGGCTATCACCTTCTCAGCACCTTCCTGAATTTGCACAAGCACTGCACCGATCCCATAACCGCTGGCGTCAGTGTGAAGTTCAGTTTCTGCATTCTCGTCGTATAAGGCTAGAACTGGTGCGGAAGTTAGAGCCTCCTTAAGTGCCTGGAAAGATCTTTCTTTAGTTTCATCCCAGTAAAACTTGGCGTCTCCCTGCAAAAGTTCTTGCAGTGGACGTGCCATGTTACAGAATCCTTTTATGAAACGCCGGAAGTATGAGCACAGCCCAAGAAAGCTTCTCACATCACGAATGTGCTGAGGAGTTGGAAATTCCATGACTGCCCTTACTTTATCTGGATCAGCGCGGACGCCATCTCCGTTGACCAGGTGCCCCAGGATTTTTATCTCTCTGGCGACGAAGAGGCACTTCTTCGGATTGAGGCGGAGTCCTGCAGTCTGAACACACTTCAGCACCGTTGACAGGCGACTCAGATGTTCTTCAAATGTTTTCGAGAAAACAACAATGTCATCTAAATAACAAAGACACGTCGTCCACTTAAGGTGTCGAAGTAAGTTGTCCATCATGCGTTCGAATGTGGCCGGAGCGTTGCATAATCCGAATGGCATTACTTTGAATTCATAGAGGCCATCAGGTGTAATAAAAGCCGTCTTTTCTCTGTCAGCTTCGTCAACCTCGATTTGCCAGTAGCCTGTCTGCATGTCCATGGTTGAGAAGTATGTAGCTCCTTTCAAGCAGTCTAAGGCGTCGTCGATGCGCGGCAGTGGGTAGACATCTTTCTTTGTGATTTTGTTCAGCCGCCGATAGTCGACACAGAATCGCCACGTACCATCCTTCTTCTTTACGAGGACCACCGGAGATGACCAAGGACTCTCCGAAGGTTGAATAATGTCATTATGCAACATCTTCTCCACTTCCTCTCGAATTATTCGCCTTTCGACTGGTGACAATCGGTACGAGCGCTGGCTAATGGGCGGATGATCCCCAGTATTGATACGATGCTTTATCGTGGGCCGTTTCGTCTGACCTTTTTTTTGCTGGGGTGTGAATACACCAGAGAATTGGCGTAGTATAGCTAACACCCGGTGGTGTTGTTCCTTGGTCAGGCCGGACCCTATTGGCAGTTCCATAGTTGTTTCCTCCAGCGTGTTGTCGGTACTAGTAACAGAGCATGGATCTTCGTTAATGACGTTGAGCTCGCCCTCCTGGACTGGTTCAGCTGTCCCTATGCACATTCCCTTGGGGATAATTTGTGACTGCTCGTGACAGTTGGTGATCCAAATGTCTCCTCGACCACCGATAATGCTTATGATAGCCGCTGGTATGTAGATTTCTTTCGTGAGCCTAATAAACTTTCTACTATCGACAAGCACTTCAAGGTTGCGGTCGTCCGTGTTTTTGACTGGGACTCTTCTCATTGCGAACGGCGGGATTGTCACGTTGTCAACGGCGAATAACTTCCCAGAAGATTCTGTGTTACGTGTACCCGTCGCAACGACTTCTTCAATTTGCAGCTCAGACGTTCCACAGTCAATGACAGCTTGGGATGCCTTAAGGAAGTCCCATCCAAGGATGACATTATGACTACATTCTGTTAAAATGACAAATTCAACTGGCTGGGTCCTGTTGTTGATGGTTATTCTCGCGACACAAGCTCCAGCTGGCTGGACGTACTTTCCATTTGCGACCTTTAGCACAGTTGCCCCCGTATCACGGAACATTGTCTTCTTTAGTGTGCGACGATAATTGTCCGACAATACGGAGAAAGAAGCTCCTGAATCAACCAGCGCCCGGACAGGTTGGCCGTCGATTATAACGTTGATGAGATTTCCCGACATCTTAGTGACTGTCATCCATGGAGGATTTTCATCTGCGGCGGCCTCACCTCCGTAGATGGTCGCCTTGCTTAGTTTTCCTGCGTGCGGCGGCTAGGGGAGCGGCTGGTAGCTCTGTCCGGCGACGATGAACGGCAGCGGCGCGTCGGGGATCGACCTCGTCTAGGGTACGGCGATGGGCTTCTTCCCGTAGGTCGACCGAACTCGTCAGCGGGTGGCTGCCTGGGGTAGAACTGTTCGGATGGCGGACGTCTTGCGGCAAAATAATCGTCAAATACTCGTCTTCTCTCTCTGCAGTAGCGTATGACATGTCCAGGGCGCCCACAGTGGAAACATACTGGCGCGTTGTCTTCTGTCCTCCAGACGTCCGTTCGTCTGCGGGACGTCATAGGTGCCGGAGGATTTGGTTGTGGCCGTGTCGGCCGGTTCCTAGGCTGCCGTTTGGCAGCTGCAGCATACGTCATATCAGGGCGAGGCCATTCTTCACGTCGAGTGCGATTGGCTCGGCAGACAGGAGCTATTGTCTGAAATACCTCTTTTTCCGCCGCGTCGGCTCCTTCATGACCCACTGGGCTTACATCCATGGCCATGATCTGATGCTCACTCGGTTCAAGAGTCCCAGCTGCCATGAACTGTTGTAATTCTTCTCTCACAATTTGTCGTATGAGAGACGCAAAGTCGTGCTGGTCTTCCACAACTGCCATAGGGACTACGTTGGGAAGTCTGTCATACTTCTTTCGCCCAACCCTCCTTTGTTGCATCTCCTCAATCCGCTGGCACCACTTGATGAACTCTTCCGTCGTAGCGACGTCTTTTATCAGAAGAGCTTGGTACATGTCTTCTGCAATACCTTTCATTAGGTGCGTGATTTTGTCGGCTTCAGTCATATTCGGGTTGACTACGTTGCATAGGGCCAAAACATCCTGTATGTAAGATTGCGTCGGCTCCCCATGTCGTTGGGCCCGGTTCTTCAGTTGTTCTTCCGCCGAGCGGATTTGTCGCTGGTGGTCCCCAAACGTTTTCTTAAGTTCCGTCTGGAACATTTCCCAGTTATTCAGTTTTTCTTCGTTGTTCTCGAACCACTGCTGGGCGGTTCCGTCCAGATAGAAATAAACATTTGCCAAGCACATGGTATGATCCCACCTGTTGTACTTGGCGACTCGGTCGAACCCTTTTAGCCATTTGTTAGGATCCTGTCCAGCGTCTCCAGAGAACACCGATGGGTGTCGAATGTGCAGCTGGCTTGCCGCCATGGGTTTCCTAATGACGCGGACTTTCGGAAGGACGTACTGAGTATATCCTTTGTAGTCCGGTTCCAGTCCGTGTAGGCGGCGACTTTTACGTTGCCTAATCGGAGCCACGAGGATGCAGCTGTTGCACAGGGTACCCGGCGTCTCCACCAAACTATGTCGCGTTGGAACCGGGACAGGTGTGAATTCGAAGGTTACTTGTCAATGAACACAGCACTTAAACTGAGAACAGGTTTATTGAGAACTCAAACATACACGCAGCACTGACTGCCTCTTGGGCAGAATGCTCTTCTATTTATACACAGATAGAACGTACTAGAGATTACAAGAGTAGTTAACAAATGAAATGTGTAGAAGTTACAAGTGACCTTAGGAAACATGTAGAATCTTCTGGAAATAATAAACAGAATTAAATAATTTTTGTCAGTGGGCGGGATTGAACCGGCGACCTTCGGTACCGCAATTCGTGACGCTACCCGCTGCGCCATGCTGGCAGACGGTACACTGGCGTTCATGCGGCAATATTGTGATTTTTGTTATTAAAAATAAAATGGTTAGTACAAAATGAAATTTATTTATCCAGAGAAGATTGTAGAAAGTAACTTACATAAGTGCACAAATTTCACGAGTGCTTTAATTAAGAAAGAAATTTTTTATTAGATGCTACAAGCAATACCCAATGTTATTGAAAAACTTGACTTTATGGCTCATCAACGTTGAGATCATTAGAGCTGTAAAAAAAAAACGGGTTTTGGAGAAGGAAAACAATGAAAAGAAAGGAAATCGGCCATGGGCTTTTGAAGGAATTATCCTGGCATTTCCCTGGAGTGATTTTGGGAAACCATTGAGAACTGAAATCTGGATGGCTGGATGGAGGTCTTAACACAAGTTCTCCTGAATGCCATGCCTGAGTACTACTGCACACTTACCAGGCTGAGACATTTCCAGAAGATCGAATGCTTCTCAATAATACTATCACGAGAAGAGAGACTGGTTGTAACATTCAGGTTATGTATTTTGTTATATTCTGTGTGTGTTTGGTCAAGGAAACAATGAAATAAAACAATTATTTTTAATCTAAAATGACCAAAGGTTTATGGAAGTATGTTGTAACAGTTACTTGTTATAATTACCAACTGATCAAATAAATATTATGTACAGATAGCACAAATGAAGTTCCCAGTATGAAATTTGATGCAAATTTCACCGTTATAGTGCTGTTCTCAAGGTAAGATTGTGTATATTAAATATTGACTTATCACCAATGGGAACTGAACAATATCTATTTTAATGAATCAATTCTGCAATAAACTGGACATCAGCACAGTTTCTTAGAGTACACTGTCAAATTGATAAGGATAAAACAATGCAATGTGTGGAAGAATTGTAAAGCATAACGAGTTCTACAAATCACCATTACTCATCATTTCTAAAGGAAAGAAAAGGCAATAGTGAATTCAAAAATAAACAAAAAACACAAATCCCTGCAGTTTTAATTACACATTTGTTATTTACTATTTAAGTGAAGCAAAGTTTTACACATCAAATCTTCACCTAACAACCTGTCCTTCAAACTGAATTTTTATCAGTATAAGTACAAGAGAGTGGAGGGAAGTCTCATGAAATTAAAGAGTTGTTTGAAAAACTACTATATTTTTTAATACTATCAAAGAACTCTTGTATGGTCATGTCTATCCAAATAGATTGTGAAAATGATGTTCTACTAGTTTATGTGTCATAATTAAGTGTCTAATACTGTGTAATATAAGTATTGGGTTCAATTATGTCATAAAGGTGCTGGTCATACATGACTGAAAATTAAGTGTGATTCTATACACATTACTAATAATGGACTGAAGGAATAGTCTTACCAGTGAAGGAAATGACATTATACTAATAGGTTTAAGGCTGAAATAGTTTTGCTTATTTGATAAGCAGAGGAAAGTGCTAATTCAGTTGTATAATAAAGATAGGTATTTACAGGTTAACTTTACAAAATAAGTTCATAACAGTAGTCTTTTGCAGTTATGTGTCATTTATCAGTGTTACAGTACACTGTGTGTGAATAGGTTTTCATCTTAATAATCTTCAGCAGAGAGTTGTTACATCATTGATTCAGCTTGTAAGAAACTCCACTACAGAAAAGTGTGTTAATGTTGCTTATTGAGCTAGTAAGTAACTCAATACTTTTGTC
The DNA here is from genome assembly GCA_031002005.1 of Vandiemenella viatica. Classification (NCBI taxonomy): domain Eukaryota; kingdom Metazoa; phylum Arthropoda; class Insecta; order Orthoptera; family Morabidae; genus Vandiemenella; species Vandiemenella viatica. The sequence goes on along the minus strand of CM061921.1, from coordinate 92,638,695 downwards.
CTCTACTGTATTACTGATAATTGTGACAAAATACCAGACAGTATGTGCAAAAGCTTTGGTTTTTATGTTTTAATGTTCTACAGAGCAAGACAGGTATAAAGTGAGTAAGCAGCTTAATGCAGTAGTGACCTAGTCTTCGAGTGGGAAAAATCATATCTGGGAAGTGTGGTGCCTGTTGCAGTGTCATGGTGAATTTTTTGAACTGCATTGAGCTTAAGAAGTGGGCTCACAGGAGGGAATGTATTTGTGATTGAAATTGGAAAGTAAATTACATTCTCCTGTGGTATTGGCCATTTCAGTTTAGGGATGATAAAATTTGGGATCATGAATAAATGATCAGACACTGGCAAAAGAACCAGGGATATGGTTGGATAAGTAATAAGAGAGCAGGGCAAAAGCTTAGGAGAAATGATCATTGACTTTCACACTCAGCCTACAGAAGCAGAGGAAAGATTATGGGTTAAGTGGGGTGGGGGGGGGGGGGGGAAGGAGGTAGCTGGAAGCTGGCAACATATCATAGGGCAAATAGGGTAAACAGGATGAAGGTATCAGAAATTTTTGTAAGAAACAGGTTTTACTCGTTATAAGAATCAGGAGGAAAGTGTGTGTGTGTTAAGGTGCAGTGTGCTTCTGGGAAGAGGCACGGAAGTAGAAAATAGAAAGTGTTTCTGCTGCTCAGTAGTGGCCATGGGAAAGATGCAGACCCACTTCTCCAGGATCAATTAGGCTCGAACAGCCAGTTTCAAGTGTTTTCAAGTGCCATATTTGGTTAGGTAACTTAGGATATAGATCACTTTTTAGGAGTTTCAATAAAGAGTATATGGTAGTGACAGTAGGTGGAGCATGTAAAAATGTAAATACATATAACATTTTTTGGCCAGGAAACCCTTTAAGGTTTTTCGATGCCAAGCGAGTTTCTTTTGGTGTGCATTCACCTTTGTCATGGCTGGACCTAGTGTTTAACATGATGAGGTGAATAGTACTGATGGAAATATGACCTACTGTATGGAGAGTGACCTGAGGAACGTGGTATCGTTTGCTACAGAGGATTTTCTTGTAAGCTTAATGAGTATTAGTATTGTACATAAAGCCTATAAGCAACTCAATACACTAGTCTTCTGGTATGCTGAAACGTTTATCGGCAATATAGTAAAAAGTATGTGCACAGCCTTTGGTTATATTGTTTTCCAGCAGAGCAAGAGAGTTATAAAACAAGTAAGCAGCTCAGTATGGTACTGTGCTAGTAGCTCATGTAATTAATGAATTGCCATGTTTGGACACAGTAAAAACTCAACTGTGAGGTGGGTAACTGTAGAGATGAAGGAGCTTCTCAGGAATGTCATCAGCTCTGTCATGGAGGTTTTTGATGTAGGACAACTGATGGGTTGGATTTCAAACAGAAGGGGGATGGGTTGGATTTCAAACAGAAGGGGGATGGGTTGTATTTTCTGAGATTTTAGCTAAAGCTATAACGGGGCCCAATTCCAGTTATTATGGGACTAGGTAAGAGACTGCTAACAAAGCTAAATGAAGGGATGTGATTAGTGAACTGTAAGAGTATAATGAACAGAGCAACAGAATTGGACAACTCAATAGAGATGAAAAAATCACAAATAGTTCTACATCTACATATATACTCTGCAATTCACAAAATTGTGGGTGGCAGAGGGTGCTCAGCACCAAAGCTAATCTCTTTGCTGTGCATTCGAATCCCTAATCGTACGAGGGAAAAAAGAATTCATATAAGAATCAGTATGGCACCTTATTTCTCTAATTTTATCTTTCCAGTCCTTCCGACTCAAATAGGTTGGTGGAAGAAGTATTTCACTACACTCAAAAGTGAAAGTGGGAGTACGCATGTTTACCAATAAGTTTAAACGAAACGTGTGTCGTCTATCTACCAGACTCCCAACCTAGTCTACTAATCAGTTCTGTGACGCTTTCATAAGGACTGTAGCAAGCGGTCACGAATCTAGCGGCTCTTCTCTGTACTTTCTCTATACTTTCGGTCAACCCCTTACAGAACGGGTTCCAAATGGCACAACAATAATCCAAATGTGGATGCACAAGAGATTTGTACGCTATCTCCTTTGTTTGTTAATTACAATTTTTCAAGATTCGACCTATGAATCGCAGCCTAGAATTTGCTCTACCTACTAACGAAGTAATGTGTATGTCCCATTTCATGTTCCTTTGCACTGTTACTCCCAAATATTTCATAGAATCGACCATATCAATAACTGTATTGTTTAACTAGTATTTCTGAATAATTGGATTTTTTTGTTAGTTATGCTCATTGTCTTGCACTTTTTACAATTTAGAGTAAGTTGCCACTCATCGCACCAAGCAAAAATAACATCCAGATCGCGCTGAATTTCTAAGCAATCGGCCAAATTTCTTACTTCCCTATAAATTACCGCATCATCAGCAAACAATCTAAAAAGGCTTTTCACTTTGTCTCCGAGATCGTTTATAAAAATTAAGAAAAGAAGTGGTCCTATTCACTTCCTTGAGCTACACCCGATGTAACATCTAGATTAGAAGAACTTTCTCCCTCAACGACAACATACTGCGACCCGACCAGTTAGAAAATCCTTTATCCATTCACAAAGCTGATCTGATATACCGTACGCTCGAAGCTTTGCTAAAAGGCGGTTTGTGTGGCACAAAGTCAAAGGCTTTCTGGAAATCTAAAAAAATTGCATCTACTTGTAAACCTGCATCGATAACTTTCATTAGTTAAATAGGGCCAGCTCTGTTTCACATGATCTTTTCTTCCGAAATCCGTGTTGATTTGTTGTAAGCAAATTATTATCATCTAGAAAATTCATAATGTTCGAGCATATAATTGGACCATATTCCATCAAGTTTAAGAATTAAAAAATAACTTTTTTCTTGTGGCCTATAGCTATTTTAGAAAACTGATGGGAAAAGCAGCAATATTAGATAACTGGTTTAATGAAAACATTATGGACTATTACCCAGCAATGGAAGGCAGTAAATCAGTGGTCAACCTTCTCCATGTAATTAGAAATGAGTAAACTAAAAAATTAGAAAGATCCAGATAATATTTTGAAGGAACCAAGAACAACTATATACACATCAATAAAGAGGTATGCCATGAAACAGTACATTATGATTGAAAGAGTCATCACTCACAGCATTAAACTATCTTTTACACGGTAGGAAGTAATGGGGAAAATAAATACATGATTAAGAAGGGTGCAGAGTTAGAACTTGTGAAGAGAGAGAAAAAAAAAGAAAAAACATGAAGTAGGATTCTACAAGCCGATTTTTGTTTTGTTTATGGCTTATGCTTCTTTGACATTCATGTTATTAGAGGTGGGAAAGGACTGAGGACAAGGAACATGAAGGAGTTTGACCATGGCCTTTTTGAGAGCAGCATTCACCTGGAGTGATTTGGATAAACCATGGAAAACCCAAATCTGGATGCCCAGATGGGGATTCAAACTGGCGTCCTCCTGAATGCAAGGCCAGAGTGTTAACCACTCACCCACCACAGTTGGTTGCTAGCTGAAATTATGTTATCTAAGACCTTGATCTGTTACTTTCACATGTGTAGCGAACTAACTATAAAATTGCTGGTGGTAACTTACCACTTATAGAGAAAGTTGAATCTTGCATGTTACGTGCACAGCTAGACAGAGCTGTATCAACGGAAGGTGAAATGGGAGTTTCTGGATCTGGGATTGAGATAGACAAGCCATTCTCCAGATCTGCTGCCAATAAGTTACCTGCAGGAACTGTTACTACATTCTGTACATCAGCTTCCTGAAAAAAAGGATAAAGTTTGATTTGAACAGAAGTAAAAACTTTATTTTATAATTACAGATATTGAAATGCAATACATGCATATTCACTATTACAAGTTTTTCTACTGTATCACAGTCAAAACTGGAAGATACACAATTCGTTCTTGACACAGTTAAAACAAGTTAGTTTCCAAAATGGGTCTCCTAGGCTTCTGTATTGCGTGTTGGAAAAGGTAGAGTTGTGTTTTTGCTTCCAAGACCATAGCACAAGGGTTGGAATGGTACAGTCAATTATATTACCTCTAAGGCATTTCGTCCCCGTACCTATTTCAAAGCAAGTTGGGTGGACCAAGAGAAACATTACAACCATTCAGCTTCACGAGAAGGGGGAAAATAAAATCCCCACATCAACCAATTAGAAGCCCAGCAGTCCAGTTTGTAGTTAGCTTCTCTACAAACAAAGCTACACAGAACAAAAACACATGCTAATTAATATAGAAAAGCATTTATTACCTCTGCCTTCTTAACCTGATCATACACAAATTCTGGGTAAGCTGGAGTAGGAACAAATCTTCCAAAACCTTGCACAGCTTTCAGGTCACCTTCATCAACACACACTCTTCCATTTACTATTACATATTCAGGAACGCCATGGCATTCCAATCCCTAAAAATATAAAATCACTTCTTATATACAATAGACCCAAAAAATGTATAATATAGTTGTAAATGAATAATGCTAAGCAAAAGGGGAAAAAATATTATTAATTACCAAACTTTTCTTCATGAAAAGTCTTCAATGTTTCTACAACTTCTGCAACACTAAGTAATGCCAATCCTTTCATCCTTAATATTTTAACACTATAAAGCATAATTTATTTCACATATGATGTACTGTAAATGAATGACTGATATTTCCAGACCAACTATGAGCCCACCAATGTTGTAAAAAGAACAAGTTACATGGCTTAGTGTTCAAAAATTCACCAAGACAGAATTTCACAGATTTATTTTAGAGCAACAAGAATATACTGTAATTCACGCACCTCAAATATATTGAAGTCAACTGCCTGGTGGTGGGTTTTTGCTGATATAGTCCTAGTTTTAACAGGATCCCAAATTACAATGTCGGCATCTGATCCTACTGCAATACATCCCTGCAAAGATTTACAAACATAGTACATTAAATTAAGCAAACTTTTTAATGGACTAAATCATACGTTTCTCCGATCAATACTCATTAGAACTGATAGAACACTAACCTTACGATACAAACTTTTCAACTATTGCTACAAAAACTCAAACTAACTTCAGTCTTTACTTTTAAAAGACATTTCTACATAAGTTCTTACCTTCTTTGGATAAATATTAAAGATTTTTGCTGCATTTGTGCTAGTAACAGCCACAAAACGCTTTGGATCCATTATTCCGGAATGTACTCCCTTTTCCCAAACTACTGACATTCTGTCTTCTACACCATTCACACCATTGGGGATTTTACTAAAATCATCTTTGCCCAAGGCTTTCTGTTGCAAGGTAAATGTACAGTTATCACTGCCCACTACTTGAAGGCCATCTCTATAAAAAGAAGAATAAAATGTACATCAGACTGGAGAATTCATCATTACAGATAATGTGTTAGTGACATTAAATCAGTTAAAATACAATCATCAGATTGGTTCACAATATGAACAAATACAAGAAGAAAGTATGACAACTTTTCATTAGTGAGGGGTATTCTGACGACAACACAGTCATGCTAAGCCCTCAAATGTGTAATGACTGCATTCTAAAACACGAGTTTTGTACTCAACACTCATCATAAGTAAGTACATATTAGTGCATAAGGGCAGCAAGCAATGAGATTATATTGAAGTGAATGGAGAAGAGGAGGAGGGAGGTATAAATAGATCATTTTCACTTAATGTGTTTGATGGGATATTTAGTTAAATGAAAAGTTAATTATTTCATTACAATAATTTGTACCCACTTCATTTTCAGTTGGTACTGTTTTGGTACCTTCCAGGTATCAAAATGTGTAACCCCTTCAATTCACATGTTACTTTTCTGTAACTTCTAAATACATATCAAATTTATCGCAAGTGACAGTTGTGTGTACCATTATTTAACACTGAAGAAAAAACATTATTTTTAATTTCATCAGGTACTGAACATTAATAGCACATATCCATAGTAACAAAGTAATATGACCTCACAACTAATGTGTAGTTGATTATATATCATTAAAAAAATAACAGTTTATAATACAAAAATATTCAAAATAGTCATAAAATAGACATAACATTTGGAACTAAACATTGATGCACCATTTTAGACGTGGTATGGAATGGATTTTCATACTGTACACTGGAAAGAGAAGAAACTACTGCTTATCACAGATGACAGCAAGATCCACATAGAGCACAGAACAATTAATTTTTCCATGTTTAATTAATTAATCAGCAGATGTTTACCAGGTGTGAAATTCTTCTGGCAATTTAGAGTTGAAACCTGAAAATTTGAGTGTTCTGTGTTCTTTGTATATATGTGTTATCTTGCAATCATTTGCAGTGACAGATGGTTTCTTTATATTTTTCATAATCATATTTGCTAATCAGTACCTTTTGTTTCTGATAAACTGTAATCATGAAGTTCATGTTTTACACAGCAATAATTATTGACAAACATAGTTCATGTTTAGAGAATACAAGCAAGTCAGATTTAGTCACCCAAATGTCTGGCCATTTAGAGTCAAGAGGGAAACTTAATATCTTTTTCACATCTCGGAAAACTTCAGCAGAAATCAACTGTTACTACCATTTCACAGCTACCAATGAGACAAATTCCTGAAAATATGCAAATTACTAAGGCACATGTCAGAATAATCTTAGAGATATGGCAGACTTACTGGGCGAGTGCATGCAGCAGCTGCCCAGAAGTGGTTGGGTCCTGGCGGAGTGGAGGGCTGGTAACTAGGGCCAAGGCAGGTAGCTGGTGATCTCCTGCTCCCAAACAAGACGCCAGTGCCTCCCCGAAAACCACCAACCCTCTTTTTCGCATCGAGCTTATCACTGCTGCAGATGATTTGCTTGTCACCCGCACCACGTACACAGGGCAGTTTACCTAGGATCCGAGATTGACTCTTCACTACACAAGTGTGTTCATCAGAAAATTATGTTTATTAAACTAAGGAAAAAGGAAACGGCTTTAGGCAATATAAATTACAAGGAAAGGGAAAATGACTCGTCACTCACCAAAGTTGAAGGCTGCAATAAGTGAAAAACATTTATGATGAACACAAGAATGCACTATAATTCGGTTTTACACCTTATTCATGCTGTACAAAATGAGTCATGTAGTTCAGGAGGTGTACACATGCTGAAGTTTTAACACATGACTCGCACCTCCAAAACCACATAACTCACTTCCTACAGCATGATTAAGGTGTAAAACCGACATATTGTGTGTTCTTGTGTTAGTCATATATGTTTTTCACTCATCGCAACCTTCAACTTTGGTGAGTGATGAGTCCCTTTCCTTGTAATTTAGAAAATTATGTTTGAATTGTAAGTACATGTTTGACTTGTAAGTACTTGCATGAACATAACTCACTCCCATTCATTGAACTCACTAAAAAACAATTCATTCACAAAACTAAGACAAATTATCAGCATAAGTGAATTATCTTAATATGGAAAACAATATTAATAAGTGGAAACACTATCAGCATAACTTACACCAGTTATCAGAAAGTGGCATTTTGTCGTTTTCAGGAAGTGATTAATATACAAATGACTATACAATGATTGTAATGAGTCATTTATAACACACCACTATCTTGATGGGATATAGACTCAAAATAACTTTCAGAATAGCATTATTTTGTCAACAAACTCTACTTTTAAACTCATTGATTGGGAGTTTTATGAAAACTAACAATGCTGATTGCCTAGTTCCATTCACTTTTCCACTAACTAGAATGTGACCAACACAACAATGTTGAATTATTCTCATTTTTAAAAACATTGACATCTAGCACTCCCATCCTCATGATCACCGAGAGTGACTTCCAGTCTTGTTGAACAAATCTGGTAACCGACATCTGATATAACAGCCAGAATATGCAACTAAAAAACAAATGTGTTAACTACAGATCTGCTATCATAATATATGGAAACGTATCATTGTGTCACTTTCTGTATCGTGCCTCATACGACCACATGCCCAACTTTCCAAAACACAAAGATTTTATTCACATAAATCATACATGTTTATCATTATTTTGAGCACCAACAGGAACAGCATTTCAGAAAGATGATTCTCCTTCCCAACAATTCACAATATTGAAATACCCTACAAGTTAAATTTCAAAATACTGATTTTAAATTCTGTTCTGTATGATTATGGTATATGGTAACCCTCTCTACACAACAAATCAATTTGATCTTAAAGGTGTCTGCTTTCAGCAATTCTAATCCCAGCTATTCATCACAGTTTGTGTAGTTAAACCAAAGAGTGCTAATATGATGTAGTTATAATGACCCTTACCCATATTCTTGTGCCACTGAAAAATTCATAACACAAAATTCTGATGTTCATAGCCTCAATGTTCTTGTAATTTTGCACTATCTAACCATCATCAGTGGTATACAATGGATGCGATAATATAGATTTACTATCAAAAATCTTGAGGATGTTTAGTGGACAGTGGTAAAAATTCTCCAATCGTAGATGTGTGCTGAGAAATACAAAGGTTTCCTACATATATCTGCAGCTGACTATTTTTTCAGAGTTCTAGTAGTCTCTATATTACAAACTTGGGTGACTGTAACAGATATTGATACATCCTACAAAAAATACCCGAGGATGGTTTAAATTTCATGACATGCAATGAGAATCTATCAATCATATCTATTTAAGTGTCAACATCTACACACAGTGTCACATGTCAGTGTGAGTAAATCAGATTAGCTAAGGAGCCAGTGAACTGGGCTTACAGGATCTAAAGGGAGGGCACCTATGGTAGGATAGGGAAATCAATCTTATTTTCAGTGCCTATCAGCAGTTTCTTCATCTCCATTATAGAAATTAAAATACAGGGTAAGTCATTACCAGAAGTATTGGCCAAGATATGTGTGACATTAAATCACAATTTACTTCATATAAGAATAACTACTGCCCCTATTACAGGAACCTACTATTGAACATTTAAAGAATAAATAAGGCCATGCAATGGAAATCCTCCATCAGTATGTCACATGCATGATACACCTCGATTCTAATTTTCTAATAATTTGCTACTGTTCAGGAGATGGAAAGCTATCTAAATTGTTTGTTAACACTAACAACATTGATGAAGTTATAAGACACATCTGAAAGAGAGAAAAATGTCAGAAATGTGGTACCAGGCAAGTACAATCAGTATAAGATTGTTAGCAGTTTCAAAAACAGGAGCTGTGAAACACTTTGAAAAACTGAGACCAAATTTAATCTTGGTCTCATCTTGCCCATTTGATTTAGTACCGTCAATGTAGTAGATTATTCCTGAAATTTATATATGCAATCTACCAATGGTTTTGACAGAAACAAAATTTAAGTTCATCAATGGGAAAAAGTGGATATTTGAGAAAGCGTAACTCCAAATGCAAAATGGCTGAATTCCTTCTTGTTCCTTGTCCCCAGATCTTTCCCACTTCTAATGACCTCTATGTCGACGAGGTATAAAGCCATAAAATATTGTAATTTTATGTCAAGAATTTTTAACTAAATAAACATCAAAAGTTTAAGTGAAGGTACACTTGTGAAGATTTGTTTACAGGTAGATAGAGAAGCAGATGATAGAAAAGGCAGAAGTGAAATAAGTATAATGCATGCATTTTTGTACATAAATACAAGCATACAGTTCAAATATCATCTGAAAACAAAAGAAAGCACGCTCTTCTGGAAGTCTCTGCAAGTACTACCATCAAATGCGGGCACAATAATTATGAGTAGTTGAAAAATACTCAGAAATGGTGGCCTAAGCAGATCGTTGGGACCGTAAGTGCTGTGAGGGACACGCAATCAACTGTACTTGAACCCTTATGGCTTATGAAGTAAATGGGAAAAGGTAAAATCTATAGAGAAAAAGCAAAATAAGAAAAATTTGTTTAATTGATCAATAATGGTAATACTTCTGAGGTCATCAGGAACCTGTACAAGTAACAGATATAATTACAGTCTGGGTGCACCCCCCCCCCCCCTGTGAATAATTCTGCTGACCTTCATGGCTGTAACTCTAAGGTCAAACTGTGTGATCAGTAATCATGACAATAATAATGGAGGAAGTAAAATGAATTTGAAAGAGGATAGAGAAAATAAATACATGACAGACAAAAACTGAAAGCAGTAGAGCCATAATGACACAAAAAGAATCTTATTTTGTGTCACTGAAACCATCAAGCTATCACTTTTGGTCTTTTGGTTTCTACTTACCCTATGAATGTTTGATGTTAACCATGTCATTGGAGCTGGGAAAAGATTGAGGATAAGGAGCAGGAAAGTAAATGACCACTGCTATTATGAAGGATTATCCCAGCAGTAATACGACATGATTTTAGAAAAACCATTGAAAACTGATATCTGTACAGATAACGAAATCAAAAACAAGTCATCCTGAATGCCAAGTCTGAAGGTTACTGCTCACCCAACAAGTTTCAGTTTCGTATATGAAGGGTTTAGTTTCTCAGTTCTTGTTCAAATGACCAAGATGTTCTTGACATTGGGTGGTCTTTGACACCCATGTGGGATAAAATAAGCAGGATTTTGGGAAGAAGACTGCATTTTGAGGAAGGAACATACAAAGCGAGTGCCACAGGTAAGGATTTGGTTAACTGACTCGAAACCAGGAGAAATCTACGAGATTAAAATATCTCTGCAGTCAGCTTTTAGATGTGCAGAGTAAGTGGTGGGCGATAGCACCAGTAATTTCTTTTTGTACCAGATCCAAGGGTAGAAATTGGAAATAAATGCTTGTACCATGTTTTGGGAGTAGCTGCAGAGTGATTCTTCCATGGATGGTCAATGGCTAAGGAACAATTGCTGTGGAAGGGATAACAATTGTTGAACCAAAAGTATCATAGTAAATTTGTGGACTTGCTGAGCATAGAGATGTGAAGAGCACCTTATCATAGGGATATGTTCATACAGAGGAAGGAGACATGTGGGAGTAAGTTTAAGTGAAGTTGATGGAATGGCTACTGTTAAAGGAGGAAATTTAGGCAGTGATTTTCATTGTGGATACAGATTATAAATGTATCAGAACCCCAAAAGGGGGTTGTTCTTCCAGAGGCTCAGGAAGAGGTTGGCATAAGATAGGGGCATGCAGGTACTCACTGTAATGCTAGGTATGTGATAAGAAGTTTGGAAGTCTTTGAAGAGGATGTAGCGAGCAAAGGATGTAAGAAAGAATGCACAAGGGAGGCTGTATAGGGACACTTATCTGGGAAGTATTGAAGGGAACTAAGTCACTTTCAATTGGGGGATGTTTATGTATAAGGAGTGGAGACCAGGAAGTAGTCTGCAGGTAGAGCATAGCGGGCTGTGGGTAGGCACTCTAAGTGTAGTGTGTCTTTGGGTAGGAAGGTTTGAGATGTTGATCCATTTAGGCTGAAGTCTTATTCAGTGAGTAATCCATATTCCACAACTACAGGCCACTCCAGATTTCCAGGATTGGGAAGAATATATCGAAGGATTTTGAGGAGTGAGGAGAGAAGCATTGTAATGACAGGCATTGTAAGGGGTCCTTGAGGCCAAGGTAAGTGCTCATTTCCTCACAAATTGAAATGATGGTATACATGGAGTGTGGAAGAGGCGTACTGGTGTCAGAAAGCTATCTTATGTCCTCAGTCTCAGACACTGTTGTCCTTTAACACAGTGGCTGAGCCCTTATGAGCTGCAAGGATGAATCTTTAGCCCTGGACAGTTCTGTCATGGCTCAGATTTCAATGAAGCTGAAATTGTTGGAGTGGGTAATGAAATTGATGAAACACAGTGAGGACAGGGTAGATATGAGCAACTCCTCCAATAAGAGAGCAAATGGTTTTTTAGAACAGAATAGGTCCAACTGGGATGGAAGTTTGAAATGCTGTGAGCTTATACCATTTGTCACTCTCTGTTTTGGTACCTCAGTGATACCACCAGAAGTGAGTACAGCAGAAGTGAGTACAGCAGAATGCTAGCTAGTCCTGCATGAGAGCAGCATGGTCAAACACTGGAGTCTTTGAGAATGACTCCCTTGGATAGGACAGAGTTGTGATCAATACAGAAAAGGGGATGAGGGTCATATGGCAGGTCCCAATCTTAAACTGAAAAACTGTAAAATTGCAATCTCTTGTGTGTTAGTCACAGCCTTAAAGTTTGGTGAGTGATGGGTCAACTTTCTCTATCCTTAATTATTTTCCTTGACTAAAAGTGTTTTCCTTCTCAGTACTATCATTAGATTTACACACCAATCCCCTTTACCATGAGACTTGTTCCTTTAGTCAAAATACTGGAAATCATTTTCACGTTTTCTTTTGTGTTGTCAAAATCCTGCTGTCTTCAATTTTGGTAGGGATAATTTTGCTTGCCATACACTTCTTATACGCATAATATATGTCTTTCCCTATTATCCATTTTTCTTTTCCTAAAAGATGGGTACTTTCTGCCATCCATAATTATGATTTGCAAACCATACAATCAACAGCCAACTCCCTCCATGTACAAATATCCATCTATACATAATTTATATGGCAGATGTCCATGGTTACACTTGTGCAGTGCACCACATCTTTCACCAGTCTCTCACAATTGTGGATCACTTATATTTTTCAGTCAGGTTTTTCTCACATTTTATATTACAGCCCTCTTGTCTCCATCTATATTAAATGATGGGTTTACTTCCAAAATAGTTGTCTCATTTCCATTGCACTGAAGCATTTTGCTGTTTGCTATCACTATTATTTGCTTCTATAGTTTGCAAACGCACAGATTTATTAAGTCACTGTTTGATCAAGAATTATTTTAAAGCAAATCTAATCCAGAAATTACACAAGATAACTATGACATCCTATTAGATTTGGTAGTAGTCCATAGCACCATGTAAACTGTATACTTCTTTCCCTTCACTACACTGTGTTTCCGTTTCTTTCTGTATAGCAGTGAAAATTCTTTACTTGAATTTTTTTTTTTTTTAGTATGAACTGAAAAGTAACATTTACACCAGATTCGAGATACACATCATGATTACAGTTCTATGCCATATCATGTTGTCATTAAAATTAATGCTGGGATAGTCTTCAATCTCGGTCTCAAAGATAAATGTTTCACAAACCAAACAACGGAACATACATTTATAAAATGCTTACTAATTTACTACAGAGGATAATGTCTTCATAGACAATTTCATCAAACATCATAATTATTTCCATTATTGAGGACATATTATTAGATAACCAAGACTAATTATGTTTCACTTTAAAATAAATTACTACCACCAGTTTACATTAAATCCAAAATATTTTCATCCATACCACTGAGTAACAATTTCTTACATTACAAGTTAATTGATCTACAATGGTCTCTAACCTGTAAATTACATTTCTTTATAGCTACATTCAAATGAATATAAAACTCTACATAATTTATAGAACAAAATAGCAATACATTGCAATGTTAAGCCTGAAGCTATATTTTATAGTTTATTTTTGTTAATGTATTCACCTTAACTACTTCCAACAATTGAAAATATCAAATTTTTATCATCATATGTCCCATGAAAATAGATACTAATATATAGTATTAAGTTCAAGATTCTTTTGAAAGAGATATCGATCATTTCTATAAGATGAAAGCAAGGAAATGAAATGAGAGCTAAACACTATTTTTTATAATAAAATTTAAACAATCTGAAAAACAGGATTAAACATATTTATACTTCTAGCCTAGTTGACAAAAAATAAGTTAAAAAATTAATAAGAGGTGGTGAGAGCTGTGGTTCTTGGGGAGGGGAAGATGAATGAAAGGTAGGTGTGAGAGTTACATAGTGAAACTTTTGACAGCATTTTTATAACTGGTAACAAAATGTATTGTTCATTCAAGGAATGGTTTTAATAAATCTGAGGATATTAATCACAACAACAGTTAAAGCAATTAATAAAAACGTAGTGCAAAAGTAAGTAAAAAAAAACCATTATACAGATGTTTAAGGACGGAAAAATATGAACATTATTGCAGAAACTATTGTTTAATAACATTACATTTAAAGTGAGTTTCCAAATAACTAGTGGGGAAATAGCCTTATGACTTTGAAGTTAATGTCAAGATTATAAACACCATTTAAAACATCTCTTCAGACAATGTAAACTGGAGAAAATGAGATGAAGCCATATTATAGCAGTTATCCCTATAATCATTTTAATTAAATATTGCCGAGATTTCAACCAATACTGTTTATTATTAACACATCTTTCAGTAGCTGATTGATGCCATTTCAGTGCCTTTAACAGTTAAATCAACTCTAAAAGCCTTCCAATTTGAGAATAACACACAGTCGCAGTAATAGAACATAACAATATTCATATAAGGATTTGACACTATATGCCCATCCCACTGACTTACATGGAAGCAGAACCAGGATGGTCCTATATGCCTAACCTGTGGTTAGCTGGTGATGGAAGAAATTTTACCATCAGGACTTGGCTGGCAGGATAGAATTGGTGACACACAATTCCTAATAACCAGATTTTGCCCCAAAGTCCTAGTTAAAATTCAAATCCTCACCACAGTGCAAACGGAGCACAGGCATACGACAATGTTGATGGCGATTCTTATATCGGATGGGAACTTCAAACCAGATTAAACTCTAGACATCCATCTAAAGAATAAGTCTCAATGGGCTGGCACTGGGTTTTGCCCTCTCCCCTTTTCTCTATTGCTTTTATTTCCACTACACTGAACATATACACATCACAGTCATCCACACAAAACAATGAACATGTTAACATATTTACATCACTGGGAAGACAAGGGAAAACCACCCCAGTTTAAATTTACCAAGAAAAGTACCCACCAACTTAATTGTTGAGGAGAAATATATCTTGACATTTGCATGCCAACAAAAATGTATAATCTAGAGGAAGATCTCCAAAAAAACATCTGGTAATCAACCAAATGAAAAATGTACTGTCCCAATGAGATAAAATTCCAAAATGGGCCTGCCAGAAGAAACAAAATGACTACTTCCCAAAACTCACCGAATTGGGACATGACTTACCATTGGTCAGTATAGTCTGCTACATCCAATTACTACTACAGATTCGCAGATTAAGGGAAACCTGTTAACTCTACTGAAGCAGTTTTGTCTGTAAATGAATTATAGAGCAGCTAATTTTTTGAATGTACTTCCCTGCATCACCCAAAGAAGATATTAAAACACTGTTTCCAATGCAAAAATAAATTGATTTACTTCTTCTTCCTCAGACACGGACACTTGTAATAGGTGGTACCCAGCAGTACAAGGAGGTAACCAAAAGAATCCAAACTATTTTTTTAATTCATGTATTGAATTTTTTGAGAAAACGACGAGTTCCCTTCAAAGTACTATCCATTGCAACTGATACACTTGTCCAATCTCTTATTCCATTGTTCAAAACATTTTTATACACCTCTTCAAAGATGCCTGACAGCATCTCAGTAATTTTTTCTCTTCATCTCATTTACATTGGAAAAACATTTTTCTTTCACGTCACTTTTCATTCGAGGAAATAAAAATAAGTCACAGGTGGTGAACAGAGAAAGAGGGGCACAGGAGTCATGGAGTTTGACAAAAATCAATGCACAGAGGACTGTGTGAGCATGGGCACTATCATGATGGAAGAACCAGCCACCCAACTGCCACAAATCAATTCTTTTCTGGTGCACAATTCTGCACAATATTTTCAAAACATCCAGGTAAAAGGTCTGTTTAACTGTCTAATCCTGTGGAACAAACTCTGAATGGACAAGTCCTCACATATCGAAGAAGCAAATCGGCATTGTCTTGATGTTCAATTTCACTTGTCTTGCTTTTTTTTGTGCGAGGCAAGCTCAAGAGTATGCCGTTGGTTCAATTGCTTCTTCATTTCTGGGTAAAAACCATAGCATTAGGAACCATTCCGCCCTGATGACCTTGAAGAAAAATTGCTTTGGAGGATGAGGTCTGAAATGATCCACAAAGCACGATTGCAAGCGATATTGTTTTTGCTGTGCAGAGAGCAGTCTAGGCACGAATTGGGCAGCTAACCTTCTCATACCAAAATCTTCACTTAAAATGCACTGGACTGAGCTCCAGATAACTCCAGACAGCTCCACAACTTCGATTGTATGCCATAAATCTCTTAGCATGTTTTCACAAATTTGAGACATTTTTGTCGGTTCAGGCTGTTGAAGACTGTCCAAAACGAGGTTGGTCTTCAATTGACATTTCACCTCTTTTAAATGGGAAAACCACTCAAAAACTTGGGTTTTCCTCATAGCATCATTCTTGAATGCTGTTTTCAACATTTCAAGAGTTTCTGTGAGTTTTTCTGAGCAGGAAGCAAAATGTCATGGCCATGTGCTGTTTATGAGAATCAGCCATCTCAGAAACAATGAGCGTACAAAACAGCCATCACAATATATATATATATATATATATATATATATATATATATATATATATATATGCAGTCATCTCACTTCTACTGAAGATGTGCCATAGGCTTGAAAAATTTGTACTCTATGTGTGTAATTTTTTTTTTCATGTACCAATGCCACAGGAATCCTCTTCAATGGTAAGCGGTGGTTTTTCTCCTATCCAAATGTTTAATACATCCGCTTTTAGTGCCTTTGTTTCCAAATATATGTATATCACCAGCCAAACACAACCTTCGCTCATGATGACAACTGGTATACTGACTCAGGGATGGAAGGATTATATGCTCCAAATGTCAAAAACTGGTACTACAAAAACTATGCCCTCTACAACATCAATTCAGTTTCTTTTGAGTAGCCCCTCATAGTAAATGGTTGACATGATTTTTTTTTGTGGTTTGATTATGGTATAGGATATTCTGCTTGTTTTTACTCTGTTCATTACATACAGTGTTTATGATCATATCTTCAATGCATCCCAATGCTGCAGCAACAATAATCTTGAGTAATATGCAATTCTATTATATCCAAAAAATCTAAAGCATTTCTCTGTGGACCCACATTTCAGTGATGCAGCCTTGAATGTCCAGTTCTCTGCAATATATAGTAGTGGTGGCCAATAGAGGGTTTTCACCTAATATAGGCATATCTCAAGGCTAAGTTTATTACAAAACAGTTTTTTCACTCTGTGAAACATTGCCCCAGCCATCTGCATCTTCATAAGACTATGACAGGTCTAGGAATCTGGTAGTCTGGCTGATAAATATGCTTTCAAAATTAGCACAAGCCTCTGGAAAGAGGAAGTGATAGGAATGACCTGTAAAATCGGAAAAGGTAAATATAAATATATATATACGAATGTTATCTCTCTTAATTCTTCTTAATTCTTACAAGATTGATTTTGTTCAATAAATATTGTAGGTTCCTAACGTAACTAACTACAATAAAAATAAGTGTCATTCACATACCTGTTTCATATTACTGCATTTGTATAGAGATCTTAAACGGTAAGTATTACCTACATAATGCTTACTAAGAAAAAGTAAAAACCATCAGCAAGGCTGTTCAATATGGCGCCAACTGCCAGTTTCTAATCATGAGGTTTTGCAATTTCACCAAAAAAAAAACCAAGTTGTAAATTATGTTTAGAACCATAGTATCCTCAAGCTTTTATTCATGGGGATATGGTATACTGAGAAAGAGGAAAATAAAAAGAACCATTTCAAAGCAAAAAGTATGGTAAATGCTGAAGACACATTTCAACAGGTATTGTACCAGAAAGTAAATAAAGTCAATAGGGGAATAAAATGCAAATGATTCACCCACCTTAGATGAAGTAATTAGTGAACCCAGAAAAATATGAAAACTTGTGAAGAAGTGTCAATACCCTAGACCTAGAAAGAAGTTGAAATCATAACCATTAATAAGAAAGTTTCATTAAAGAACTATTTCCTTTCTATTACTTACAAAATCTTGACATATGTCAAATTTAGAAGACTTCTGCCTTAAGCTGAATCTGTACTGGGTAAGTGTTAATGAGGATTTAGATGGGGGATATTCAACTACTCACCAACTATGTAATGAACAAATACTCTAGTAGAAAAATGGGAATATGTATGTATCTTGAAGATGAATACAAATAAAAGAAAGTATATGAAAATGAGCAGAAATAATACAGAGCAATGAATACATCAGTTCATAGAGCAGATAAGAAGTTTTATCTCTCTCAGATGTTTATTCACAGAGCAAAATCAAATATAAAATAAGAGAGAAAGACAAAATGATGATAATAAAGAGATAAGAATGAAGACTTTCCCGGCGTATGACTGCAATGTAGTCTTCACGGGTGTACCGCCGGTTAGTGTTGTGGAAACACAATATTTCGACGGCTAGTTCCGCCGTCTTCTTCAGGTGTAGAGACATCTGCACTGGTCGGCTGACCCACAGATACTGAGATGGTTTGGGTGCCGCTCTTCCTTATATACATGTCCTCGTCCAGCGGCTGCGTGGCCTCAGCGAAGAATTACTATAAGCCAGGCCCGCAACCAACTGGCGGCTGGCTGCCAGTGGGCGTGGCTATGGTTCTTGTTCCAGCCCAAGCTAATATGATGCCCTCTATGGCGGTCTATGTCTCAGTGAGGCATGGAAACCTGCCTTGGCAAATATCCGCAGAGAACATTGTACTTCCGTAAAGCTGCCACTGTAGAGGGCTTCATATTAGCTCGGGCTGGAACAAGAACCATAGCCATGCCCACTGGCAGCCAGCAGCCAGCTGCCAGTTAGTTGAGGGCCTGGCTCATAGTAAGCCTTCGCCGAGGCCACGCACCTGCCAGACGCGGACATGTATATAAGGAAGAGTGGCACCCGAACCATCTCAGTATCTGTGGGTCAGCCGACCAGTGCAGATGTCTCTACACCTGAAGAAGACGGCGGATCTAGCCGTCGAAATATTGTGTTTCCACAACACTAACCGGCGGTACACCCGTGAAGACTACATTGCAGTCATACGCCGGGAAAGTCTTCATTCTTATATCTCTTTATTATCATCATTTTGTCTTTCTCTCTTATTTTATATTTGATTTTGATACCTGAAATGGGTAATTTATGAAAATAATATTCTGCTTCATCAAATTAGAAGCTGAAAAACTGCAACAAAACTATGAGGGTCATATTTTAAAATAAAGTCCATTTGGGAATAAGAGTTAGAATGATGCACAATTGCTGTAGTGCACATGTGCATTTGCTCTTAGCATGCACTGCACACATTTTGATGCCATTTGCAGCTGTATCATCTATGTGTGTGCCAAGCTGTAGAAGTTTGTGATGTTTAAATAAAATTGATTTACCCACTGTAAGCACCTTAGAATTTGGAAAATTCCAATTTTCTTGTCTATAGAGCATAAGGGAGGAGGTAAGCTTTCCAGCAAACATAAAATTTTTCATCTCGCAACTACAGGATACAAGAGACACGTTTCATGCAGGAGCCGATACTGCAACCTAACTCGGTAAATACACCAATTTAAAAACAGTAAAGTTACTCAGCATATAATACAAGCCTTAAATAAACAATTTATAATAATAAATAACCTTTAAACTAACCTGAGCCAGGGTTATCTATAGTTATCCAATTTGTAAACAGTCGATTTTGGTTACGTGAAAATTTCACCAATTCTCAACACTTTTCGGTGCAGTAAAGTATTTTTATAATAATAAGAATCCGAAAAAGCTAAATTCACTAAAAATCAGTAGTTTTAGGCCATATAAATAAAGTAAACAAAATTTTAAACACTTTGTAAGACACACTTGCAGTTTCAACATTAAATAACAACACGTTTTCGATAATTTCCCGAGGTAAAAAGTAAATTTTCTGTAAGAATAAAGAATCTAGTATAACACATTAAAGTTTCTAAAAATTCCATGCAGTAGAACAAATATTAAATAAATTTTCAAGTTATTACATCGTAAACAAAAATGTGGTAATTTTCGAAATTAAACTGAATAATCAAGACCATTTCCGTAAACAAAGCCACTTTTAAAATACGTAACTAAATAAAAGAAAAATTCAGCTAATAACACTTTTTCGATATAAACGGCACTTTAATAATTATTAACCAGAAACCAAGTTTTTCTAACATGGCTTCTAAGCAATTTCTCCCTCAATTTTTATAAGTTAAATAACTTTGATAATACACCACCGATTATAATAAAAGTCACATTTTTTAAATCAGGAGCAAGCACAGAACACAGTGAAACAAGTTTAAACAAGATAATTTGCAATCCAGTAGGAATTTCTAAAATTGCAGAAATTAAGAAACGGCCCGGGGATTTACTAACCGTTTTTAGGAAGTCAGTTACCATTACGCCTGCACACTTTAATTATTTACAAGAAAACACGTTAATTTAGAATTATGGTCATCAAACTTTTAATAAACCTTAAGGGCCTGTCAAATTTTGAACACTAACTATAATTAATTTTTTTTCAGACTATTTTTGTCAGGCGAGAGATCACAGTAATCATGTGGCAGAGAGTATAAATTGGGGAGCTTAAGCCATCTGGGCTGCATTTTGTTTCAAGTTGCGGAGTAAATCATGGACTAGTGTGTTGTAAGAAGTCCGTTAGGAGGCACTGGTATCGGTCAGCAAAGATGTCTTCCGAAAGACCTTGAGTGAGCTACAACATGTGTGTGACGCATCGCCATGTTAAATTTTCCCACCAGTGAGTGGTGCAATCATTGACTATGGACTTATAACTTTTCTAACGGGGTTTAGTCTGGAGATGTTTAGTTCGATTTTGCCATTTCAACTGTAATTGCTATTTTCAAATGTGACTGTGAAATAAATTTGCAATTTTTCGTCAAGTGAACTTTTACATACTTTCGTAGTGAACATCAACCTTTCCCTAGCTTTTGGTCTAAATAAGCTATGTGGCAACCTCTTGGCTTTACAGTTGAATTATCAAGGCTGCTACATGGTCATTCAAATTTACTAATGAAAATTTAGCAGAACTTTAAGCAAGTCAGAAGTAAGTTAAGGTAACTAAACCAATACTTCACCCTTACACCACCCACCATGAGATACATACTGTAATTCAATTCTTGAATGCAATAATCTTGGCAGCAGTGGAAATACACCATCACATCTGTAAAGAGTATAGTAATAATGTTGAAGTGATAGTGAAGTTCAAAAATTGGTAAGACTGTTAAAGCACAGGCAGGTTAATTTGCATGATGAGCAATGCCCAGGCTGACCATATCTGATTACTGAAGAATGGTTCGTGGTGCGTATGACAAAATTTGAGAGGTCCAGTGATTTTCATCTGTATTGGTACTTACAAGAGTTCCATATATGTAGCAGAATGACAACATATGGGTCATTCAGTACATTTTTTATATATAATATTTTGTATATTCTTACATATAAAAAAAAATATGGAAGAAAGGAATTATCGGAGAGGATTGTCAGTGTTTGTGGGACCTCCCAGTTAAGACGCGCCAGATTGTCGCGCCAGGCCGGCGGCTGCCAGGAACAATGGACACCAGCAACCCTTTCTAATGGATTTGGTCAAGCGTATAATCCCTTAGCTCCGGGAAACGGCACACTGGGGTGAATGCTCGTATCCCATCCCAGGTCCCCGAGCGGGCAGTTTTGGAGGTCACAGCTGATGAATAAGTCCGAGACTATGCCGAGTTCGCACGAATCGAAAAAGACAATGTTCGCCTATTGTCGCAGCCGGTAGGAGCAGCTTGAAAATGGCAGAACCAATCAATGAGAGACTATCCTTTGCATTTTGTAATGCCGGTGTATTTTTGCTATATATAAACCACGAGCGATGGGAGGAGGCTTTTCCTGCAGACGCTGGAGAGCACTTGACGGGGAGTCTTCAGACTGGAAGGAGCGGATCTTCCGAGGTTGGAGATCGCTCCGTCTTGGCATCGAACCTGAGGGTCGATACAAGCATCCTGTACAGTGAGGTCACTGTGCACTCATTCAGTACGCTTACTGAAGGACGTGGTGCACTGTCTGCTATAGCCAAGGGGCTATAATTATTCCACCATCGAGGGAAACATAACGCTGCCACGGTAATATTTCTACAGTGCAGTGTGGTACTTTCATTCAGTCATTGGGTACAGCCCTGTAACGGCCTCTGAATGATTATGAGTTCTTGCTCCTCCCAAATATCAAGCTAGCTGGGGCAGACTTTCTTAAAGCCACACTTGGTGGATAATTTAAATTATCCTGGCGCCCGGCATTTGAGATCGGATACAGTCAATGTTGATACTGTATTTGATTTATGATTCCAGATTGTTATGAAGGGAACTTTCATTTAAAAACCAAGTGTGAAGCT
Source organism: Vandiemenella viatica (assembly GCA_031002005.1). Classification (NCBI taxonomy): domain Eukaryota; kingdom Metazoa; phylum Arthropoda; class Insecta; order Orthoptera; family Morabidae; genus Vandiemenella; species Vandiemenella viatica. The sequence continues at coordinate 92,616,388 of CM061921.1, read as the reverse complement.
TTCTTGCTTGCCAATTAATATTGGGAATTTGCTTCAAGATCAATTTTAAATGTGGTGGTGTTTTAATGCTTTGTTTGTTTGTTAATATGTTGGCAATTGTAAGAAGAGGCTTTGCTTAGTTCCTTTTGGTTAATATTTCAAGGTGTTAATGTTAAAGATAAATAAGCCTCACCTGTACGCCATTATGAGTACCCAATAAATTAGCAGCCTAGGGTTTCTTTAAATCATAAAAAGAAGTAAAAGGTTTTCACCCTTACCTCCCTCCCGGCACCTACCGCTACAGTGGTCAATGGTTCAATAACGAAGAAGTGACAGCTGCAGTCATGGGTTGGGCTTCTTCGCATGCAGCAGATTTCTTTGACACCAGAATTTAAAAACTTGTTGAATGGTATGAGAAATGTTAGAACAGAAATGTAAATTATGTAGAAAAGTAGATCAAAGATTGTAGAATTTGAAAATAAATATATTTTAAGACTATTTACAATATTTTTCTTCTTATTAAAAATTGACCCAATTTAAAAAATAACCTTCATATAATGACTTAGTAACATAAGCGATGATCCTAAATCATCACCAAAATACCCTTTCATATTTGAGAGCAAGGTATTTTTCAAGATATATTGACCCATAAACCGATTCTCACTTGGGAGAATGACGAAAATACAACTACTCAACTAATCAAATTTGCAAATGAGCTACATTCGTACAAGCATATTAGGATTGACACGACATATATTAAGAGCTATGAATATAGAACTAAATGCCAAGTGTAAGAGGATAGTCAATATGACAAAGAGGAACAGGAAGGCTGAGACAAATTTATCAGATGTAAGGTATAAGCAATGCCAGTGCTGTAAGATATGTTTTATAGAGAAGAAAGGGGGCAATTGCAAATAATTTTAAATTAAGGATGGAGATTGCTGGATAGTGGAGAAACATTAACTTGAATCTGTTTTATTAAACTCATCATCAGTAGAGAGCACATGAAAATGCACAGGTGAGAATATTTTTTTTCTTTCCCTAGGGCTTTATGGTTTATTTACAGCCAGACAAGAATTGGGTGCTTGGAATAAATTGGAGTTCGGCCATAGTCTTTTGAATGAACCATCCAAGAATTCGCCAGGACTGATTTCAGCAAACCACGGAAAACCAAAATCTGGATTACTGGACCATGGTATGAAACTGCACCCTCCTGAATGCCAAGCTCAAGCATGAATAACGTGCCCTCCATGCTCAGTGCGAAAGTTTAAATATTTGTGCTCTCACTGCTTGTGTTTCTGTTTCATACTGTTATTGAATCTTTTATAATTGTAACATGAACTAAAAATAAAAATAAGTGACAAATTTTAAGATGTTGCAGAAACAATCTAAAACTACTATTTGTATATCATTTCTGGGGCTAAAATCCATGATGTCGCATGAAAACAGTGAAATGTATCAGTTTGTAATGCTTAGAGGTTCAAGACTCCTGTGTTATTGTTGGCACCAGAAACAATAAGGAAGCAAAATCCATGTAAATGTAAATAGGAAGGATTTATCAAACATTTAAAAGCTTACATTTTTATAAAAAATGTTTTTATTAAATGCCATTAACTCATCTCTTATCTGGATACCTTGAAAAAATCCACCATCCTTCACAGAGAAGCACCATATTTAAAACCCTTGTAAAAAAGGGCGGGGGTGATATCTGACAAAAACTGCCTTCCAGTATTTGGTTGGAGTGGATGCTCCAAGAAACATACTAAAAGGGTGATTCAACAGAGGGCACTGAAGAAATCCCTGTACAACAGGAAGATATACCTGTACGTAAGGTTTTAGCCTTCCTGCCATTCACCAGAATCACCTCAGGAAAAATTGGCAGATGTCTTGCACAGCATCACAAAAAAGTATTTACTGCCCTCCAGCCAAAATATACTATTGCCTCCGATTAGTAAAGGATGTAGTGGGTCTGATGGTTCATGGGATTTATAGCATCCCATATGCATGTGGAAAAACTTGCATAGGATAGACTACTTGCACTATGAAAAACCAAAGTGAAAAATCTCTCCCTGGGAAATAATAACAAACCAAATAAGTTTGCGGCCAATACTACAAGGTTGACTTTAACAATGTGAAGATGCTTGCCAGGACTTTTGGGACTTGGTAATCAGAGAAGCTGAAGAAATCTGTTTAGGTGATATCATTAACAGAGACAATGGTAGTCTTTGTCTTGGTGAAAAGTGGAAACAAGCTCTGGAAAAACTTGGCAAACAGTATGGCACATGCAAGCTTGCTGGTTGTTTACTGGCACATTGCACCCTGAACCTGGTATGGAGCAATTTGCTGGTGGCAGTGGTAGGAGAAGGTGATTGACAGGGAGCAGTGGGTGATTTGATATCATAAAAAGGGTGCAGCACAATGAGCTGAAACCGAAGCTGTCAAACTGTAAACATTTGTAGATGAAGTTACTCCTAAAGAAGATGGCAGAGTCAGCCACCAAAATAGTGTTTTTTGAAAACACTCAGGTGGTGAAAATTTCATAGCAATTTGGATTTCATATTTGAGTGAGTGTGGAAAGAAAAATCATCCTTCTAAGAATTTTAGCATAACTGACTAGGTTTAATAAAACTAGTCAACCGTAAACAAAAAAACACTAGGATGACTTAACAAGTATTTTGCGAAGAAGGAAATAAAAAACTGTACATTACACAGCCTTTTCACAATTTTTTTTAAAACTAGAAATCCAATCAGTGTGATCTTTCTCATCACAGACAAAATCAGTAAACAAGAGGACAGAAACCTATGTGAAAACATGCGGAAAGAACCTCACTGTGCCTGAATGGCCAGAATCAAAAATGTCATTCCAGAAAGTAAATCCTTTGTTATGAACCTTCTGCTTTGGCTAAACAGCACTTATTTAGGTTTTGGATCAATGAATTAAAAATCCATATTTAGTCACCACTTTCCCACCAAGCAGACAGTGAGCTGTACCTGTCACTCTTGTATCATATCAGATATGGACTGATGAAGTGTTCTTAGCAGTATTTAAAAACTTCATCCCATTATGAATCAAAACTCAGTTTTATTATACATGGTTCTCCACCTCAAGGAAATGGGAATGCAGCAAGAAGTGGTGTTAACCCACAAAATATTCAGATATTAATTGTGTATGTGTTAGTAATAACATCCTGATTTTCAATTAGTACTCCCTTCCTAATTAGCACACATGCAGTCCCTTACTTTTATAATGGGGTAGAATGGTACACATTATTCAGAAACTCCTTCCATCTCTCTTCTTATTCTTAATTATTCTGCAAACTTCAGCCCTTCAGATCTTCAATAATGCCTAAAGGTCCAAGGTAAATACAAATGTGCCAAGCTTTGTTCACTTTTACTGTCTCTACCCTTTCCCTATTCTTGCTCTTGGTTTTACACCCTACTATAGTTGAAGTCATAATAGGCAGGAGACAAAGAAAGGGAATTAATTCTGCCACGGCCTTCTGAAAGAACCATCCTGGAATCTGACTGGATTGATTTTGGGAAACCACGAAAAACTGTAATCTCCAACAGGGAAATGATACATCATCATCTTGAATGCCAGGGCTGAGCTTTACTGCTCATACATCTAGCACAGTAGCTTGGATCTTATAAGCCCTCCATTGTTCTGAAACTGTGTTATAGAGCTTGGAGTGAATAACCACCTAGTTCTAGGCACCTTATAAGCAGAGAAGACTGATAGCTGCCTCCAGAAACACAGTTCCATCCTTCAATGTTTATTTGGCTTCTTAATGCTTTTTCCTTTTGCTTATGGCTTTACACTTTGTAAGTGACAAGACTGCATACCGGGGTTGAATGTATCAGTCGTCACCTTAACTATTTGTTTCTTGGAAAGTTCTGCCAAAGATTCTAACAAAATTCCAGCTTGTTCAAAAATTTTAGACCGTAGATACTCCTTGGATAAAAATCAACCGTAAAATACTATGGCCACCACTCCCCACTGTTTTAACCTTTGGAGAGAAAAGGGTTCAGTTCTAAACTATGGAAATAAAGTCACTGATGAAAGTTTCACCATCACTATATTTTGGTATCAAAAATTCATAAGAGTTCACTATTACAGTTGATCAGCAATCGGACATTCATCTCTCGAAGCTTGCAAGTTATGAAACAAAGAAGACAGACCAAACAAACCCCTAAGAAAATTTTTAAGTTATATGTTCAAAGTTTAGGCCAGGTTGCACAATTTCCATGATGGCCACCCTGAGAGCAGCTTCAGGAACTATTTACAAGAGCTGAGACAGATAGTCTCACTCCTTCGAGTAACAGATCCACACCACTTGACTATCCACTGACAACTGGGCAAAATGATGGGGAATTTCCCTATATGATCTAATAAGTCACGTGACACCTAGAACGTAGTGCATCGAAGATACGTACCATGGGACTCTCAGAATTTTATATCATTTAGAAATACGCCTAACAATTATTTTACTCCTCTTCAACTTTTATCATATACCCACTCTTTTAGATGTAATAAATTCCCACCTGTTGCTACGTAGAATGCCTGACGTCACTGCTCTAAATGTGTGTGTGTGTGTGTGTATGTGTATTGAAAATGTTGTGTTTCGGACTTTAAATATATTTCTCTTATTCTCTATTCTCTCGGCTTTACAACGGTGTGCTCGTCTTCTCTTTAGCTGGTGTACTTGTGTAATAATCCAATTTCTAAAATACCGATGTTTTCCAGCTTGCCGCCATAAGCGATTTTCAAATTTCAAAAAGTTTACAGTGAAATGTTCTGAAAGTAAAGCCTGTTTTGAAACAGGATTTCCAGTATATGATTCTCTGGTTTCCATTACATTGTTTGAAAGTGTTTTCATACCCCAACTTCGATTTGTTTGACTGTGATAATTTATGTAAGCTGGCAACGTGTAAAGTTAGACGCAATTTGTTTAGAAATTCATCTCAGGCTTGATTAACTGCACAGAACTGCTTGAATTTCAGTGCAAGGTACATGGAGAACTTAAGTTTGATTTCGATATCGGCTGATATCAGGAACTACATTAAATGTGTTATTACTGTTTGAAACTGCCAGTTTGATTGGATTTTAAAACTTGTGTTTTCTTATTTTAAATTGCCTGAAACTATTGATTGTGTGTTATTTTCTGCGCAATTTAGTTTCTCTGGTTTGATTATTATTATAAATATTTCTTACTATGCCGAAAAGTGTTGTAAAATGGTGATATCATCTCGTAACCATATTTACTGCTTAACAAGCTGGATTATGCTTCATTCCCACGATTTTGGCAAGTTTAAAGGCTACTATTTATCATGGAAGGTCTATTTAAGGCCATTATTATGTGTTTAGTTAGTTTTTATATTTTAAATCGCCCTGTATGGGGCTATAAGCTGCAGTATTGGCTCCTCTATGCCCGTTCCCCATGTCTCGTAGCAAAAAGGTTAGAATTTAACAAATTCTAAGGTAGCTTACAATTTCACTGACATTGAAGCCATTAGAGGCGTAAAAGGACTTATGGTAAGAGATGGAAGGAATTTCCCAATTTCAGGAAACCACGGAACACCAAAATCTGGTTGGCTGGCTGGGAATTTGAACCCACGTTCTCCCAATTGCTGAGCATAAATGTTACTGCTCATCCACTAAGCTCAGCAAGCTAAATGTTCCTGCAAATCCTACACCTGTTGGTATATAAATCGGGATGCTTTCTCAAATGACTTAAATCTACCACAGCATCAATTTTTTTTATTTTTATTTTTTATTTTGACAATTTGCTTTTGCAGCTATCATAACCAAAATGTAATCCTTCAGGAGGCTATCAAGCCTTGTTACCTTGGATTTTGAATGTTAACTTTCTTTGTAGTTCACCTCATGTAAGGAAGCCATATAAAACTATATGGCAGTATTTTGCCAGTGACATACCTGGTGGTATTTGCGCTGCCCGTCTTGAACATTTATGGAACTTTTGCAGGAGATCACAGCAGCATAAAGAAACATTTTTAAAACTTTACATCACCTCCTTACCAGTTTATTTGAAAGATAGATCTATAAAATTGCCTCATGAACTATGGAAAGTACATGGTGCAAAGACAAGTAAAATGAAGAAAGAGAGAGCTAGACAGGTGGGCCACAGGTACACATACTGTAGAAGGCCAAGGTCAAGTAGATACACAACATGCAGAATGACAAGGCACAACTGCAAAATCTTGTGGATATACTTGATTACCCAAGGCAACAGGAAGATGGATGAGTAACACCACCTGCAGGAGCAGTATAATGTTCAAATATTGTGATGATGAGGACTGAGAAGGCAGGGCAAGGGAGGGAAAGCGAGAAAGCACCATGCCACAGAGAAGAACATAGGCACGGGAATTTAAAACTAACATGAGGCCAAAGCTCTAATTCCAGCGGCACACCAGCAAAAGCATGAACCAGAGAGCATCCTATAACAAGCAGTGACTGTTGATAACATTGTCAAATTATGCCCATATCACTCCAGGAAAGAACACACAACCAACAGAAGTACACAGAATCACCATACTGGCAACAGCACTGTTTCACCCATGAGTCAAGCAAGCAACAGTAAAATGCCACCAATCCACTTAAAAGAAAATTATCTCCAATGTCCAACACTGGCACACACTTATCCTACAGTAAACAGTCAGTACTCTGGGCTCAACAGATTAAATTACATCCTTGACTATACTGTTGCTGTGCTATGTATCTGAGCCCTAATTAAACTAACATTCATAACACAGCCACTTTTCCTATGGTCTTCTTCTCAGTCAATAGGATTGGAGGACAAGGTGAAAAGGTCACAACAATAGGCAAAGTGGTTCAGATAAACAAGCCAATTTTCCTCCTGCAGCCTTGTGCCCGATTACCGTGATTACAAAAGTGATCTTCCAAGGTGCTCTATATTGGTAGCAAATTGCATTATTGTTACTGGGTTCCAATAAAATTGGTTATTAGATGATGTGGCTAGAACAACTCTACACTATAAAAAATGAACAATATCTTTTAGCAGTTTGGGAACATTAGTGATACACACAACTGAAATACAAACACCCCTTTTGAAAGTTACCGGTACTTAGAAATGTTTTGTGCATCATGGCTACAAAGACTTCCTACTAATCAAATTTAAGTGTGGTTTGTGCCAAGTGATAATTAAAAATGCCATGAAACTGAAGGAGCAACATAATTTGACTTTTTAAAAATATTTTTAAGGTTTTGCAGCTGCCAATTAGGGAGTTTTGAATTATGGTTTTCAATAGCAAACCACCACCAATGAATATAGCAGTGGTGATTTTTTCCCCACCTTCAATTTCAGTTTAAAAAGACAAATTTAGCCATATTATAATCAGATTCAATGCACTTTTTATTCATAAAAACTATGAATCATAAGTTTCAAAACTCAAATAATTAAAAATGGAGCGGGGAAACTAGAGATAGGGTTAAATTCATACTCTTCTCTAAGAATCAGGTCCTTGTGACTGTGAAACAACTATGTGAAGATACAGCTTCTCAATAACCTTATTTAAAACTAGAGGTCTTTTTCATATTCTCAACTATTTACATTTTGAAATTTTAAATCTTCAGCAGAGATAAAGTAACTAAAGCCTCATTTACCTACCTTTCCCACCAGAATAAGGGGGAAAAAACACTATGCAAAACAGAAAATAATGGGGGCAGAGGCCAAACATTGTTCTTATACGTCAAGCACAAGGCAGAAGAGAAAATTAAAAGGAAAAATAAGTAACTTCACTAAATTCTAATTGCCATATTGTATACAGACAACAAAAGACAAATAATAAGAGATTGCTGCAGGTATACTTCTTAGGAACTGATGTCTGGAATCTACTCTCTCCAGAACGATGTATGAACTGTGACCATAATCTCTTATTTATAATTCATCAACTATATAAAAATAAAGCACAAGGTAACAGTTTTTTTTCAAAATTGGAAATTCTGAAATACAAACTATGCTGTGACGAGTATGATAAAAATCAGCAAAACAGGTTTACCCCAGCCCCAATTCCTTAAAAAATAAACTATAAAGAAATTTGATTGGAAGATAGCATGGCAGACCTACTCTAATTCCTTACTCAGGAGCTTGAAATTTTGAATATTGTTAAGAAATAACACACTGATAAAAATTTGTGTATACTTTTGACATTATTAGTTTTAAAAACTATCTCAATTTACTGGTTCCAACTGGGGAAAATCTTGTGCACTGTTGTTCATCTTAAAGGAGGGACTGAGCAATTACTGATATTAAATAAATTTAGTACTAACAAAAAATTCCTGTACTCATTAACATCTTGTTGATCAGTGCCAGAGCCATGTATGGTTAGAAAAAAAACACATCAACTCTAACAGGGTTAAGACACTCGCCCCTTGACATAAGAATAAATTATAGTTCGATTACCATTGCCATTGAATGAACATATTTCTTCTAGAGAAACAGCCAATCAAATTACTCCTGTGCACTGCTACTTACTCTGCAAGCCACAGAGCAGATGGTATTTGGCATCAGGATCAGGAGACAGAGGAGGGCTGACGATATGTGCAGCAGCATGTTCCCAGCAGTGGTGATTGTAGTTAGAGCCGTCTGTTGCCAGTGCTGCGGCCAGGGTCTCCCCCAGCAAGAGATTTGGTGTGGGCAACTGACTGCGTGCCAGCTTCAGAGCATCTGCTGCCAGCTTGCTCATTACGTGCACTATATACAAAGGACAGCCGACCTACAAGAAACATGCTCTCATGCACATGCCTAAAACTTAATACAACTTTTTAAGAAAAAAGAAGAAAATAAAAATCACAAATGTAAAGGGATCCAACCTTAACCATTGGATGAATAATCCCTCACTTCCTGAATTTCCTAGTTAAAACTGCTAATAATCCTTACATGAAAGCAACAACTTCTAAACATTTCGGCAGTGATGCTTTAAAATAATATTTATGCACTGAGTCTAATAGGTTACATGCAACAAGGAAATAAAGTTGCTCTAAATAGCCCTACTCATTTTAAGTCAAATATCTCTCACAAATAAGGCAAACACATTTCAACTCAAAATACTGCACTATCTACAAACTACACTGACTGATTACATTAATTGGTACAGAACTCATTATATGATGCTATAAAATATTTCTCACAAATTTCTACACCTAGATTTAGTTTCCCCAAGTATCATGTATTAAGGAAATAAAAATTACCTCAAATCATAAACTAATAGATGATGTTAAACTTGCAGATCAATCATAATGGTATGTATGGCAGTGTATGTGATTTATGACTAAAATTCTTGGAAACCTCACCACAACTGACAAGTTTCATGTGACTCATACTTACAATGTGAGTAGTTATTAATGTGTGATAAATTAAGAGTGTGTTCATAATGGATTATCAGAAGGTCAAAATATTTATCCTCACGGCTTCCATACATTTGTTTTCTATCACTATGTCAGTCACACTCAATTACATAATTCAATACTCAAAGTGAAAGATACGATCAATTTATGCCATAAACAAAATGTAAAGTTTTATCAAGCGATTGCAGCTGCAAACAACTCATGATGAAATGGACTCCTATATTCAAAGCACTAAAAGGAAGTTGTAGGAATCGGTTACTGCTTATGTCTGGATATATGAGGACAGATTATATATATATGTATCAAAACTAGCCTTTTCAAACTGTACACACTTTGACAATAAATTTGGCCGCCGCTGAAACATTCTATCACTCTTATGTTGCATAATCTGACATCAATGTCATCCTAAGAAACAGTAACGCAATACTGGCTTGTCAGTATTGCATTACTGTTTCCTGGGATGACATTGATGCCAGATTGTGCAAAATAAGAGTGATAGAATTTTTCAGTGGCGGCCAAATTTATTGTCAAAGTGTGTACACCTGTTGGTGCAAGGGTTTGGACAATGGAAGGCAGCAATGAAATTGGGTTCTTACTCTCAGTAGTAATCGCGTTGAATGAAAATGAAATGCACCCCACAGTTTCACAACGAGTTATAATTAAATTTATCACCAGCAAAAACGTAAATACTGCTCCAATTTGGCACTGTTTGTAGAAATAACACTTTTATGAGCTTTAGTAAAATAGTGGGGTAATAAATTTAATAAAGGATGGAGCATACTGAAAATATTGCCCAATTGCACTGTCCCCACACAGCCATCACACCACAGAACACTGAAGATGTTAGAGAACTCAAAGGCAATCAGCACAAATGATTTTTAAATCTCTCAGGAACTTCAGGCCAGCTAGGGAAGTGTGAATCAATCATTTGCGATAGAATGGGACTCGGTGTCAGCTCGATGTGTTCTGATGTTGCTGAAATCAGAGCAGAAATCTGTTGGATTTGAAATTTCTCTGAACCTCCTAATGAGGTATGAGGTGGAATGAGATTCTTTTCTGGAAAAAAGACATGTGGAATGTGACTTGGGTCCATCATTACACCCCCGATTTGAAAAGTGGCAGAAGACTGGTGAAGGTGGACCAGTTGTTAGTGTACAGAGAAGGTCTTGGCCACTGTGTTCTTGGACTGTAAAGGCATTCTGCTTGTTGATTTTTATCAAAAACATTGAACTATTAATGCTGCCTGTTGCGATTGCTTTAGCCAAGTTCGAGTTGCCTACAGGTAAAAAATGTGCGGCATTATGATCAGATGTGCGTTGCTTCTACACAACAATGCCAGCACCCACACTGCAATAATAATAATAATGCCAATATGCACTGGGCTGTACTAGAACATCCACCCTACAGCACAGATCTGCCACCATGTAACTTCCATATTTTTGTGCCACTCAAGGAAGCTCATGATGGTCAGTGTTTCACAACAAATGAGCAGTTGCAGCAGTTCATGTGCAATTAGTTTGATATACATCTGTAAACTTTTTATGATACCGGAATTTAAAAAAAAAAAATACCAGACCATTAGAGGAAGTTCATAGATAAGATGGAAGAGTATGTAGAAAAATAAAAAAATAAAATAGATTTTTTTACTTTTTATTTTTTTGTAAAATACTTGTTTATATTTGATTCACACTTGTATATGACATATCAGTCATCTTATTGTTCCACTAATCAAGTGTTTTGCTACAAGCAATTTATTATAACTACAAGTAAAATGAAAAATAATAAAAAATAAAGAATGAACCATGCACTACATAATTATGTAACAAATAATGAAGCAGCTCCGAGAGTACTGAAACTAATACCTCAACTTTGAAATGAGCTAGGGTAGTAGACAAGCTAGTCAGTTTTACTTCATAAGAAATGAGGCTACCAATTTATAAATTAAATTTATTTATCACTATTGAAACACAAATACTCCTTAAATTGTTAAAAACAGCAGGAGACAGTGAGCAACTACAAACTGCTACTAAGTCCCAAGTAGGAATAATTACTCTCAAATTTCAACAACACAAATGAATGTTTAAATATGCCAACAGTATACAAACAAATACCATAAAACATTTCAATATAAAGTTAAATGTGAACAAAATTTTACACTTCCACAAATGGTCAAATGATAAGAAATTGAAGTGCCAAATGTCATTGGATAACTCCCAATATCATGTATGACGCAATTTTTCCCAGCGAAGTGCAGCAACCTGACATGGCATTCATGCAACAAGTTGTTAGAGGTTCCCTGAAGAAATATTCAGCTATGCTTCCTCTACAGCCATCCACAATTGCAAAAGTGTTGGCAGTAAGACGCTGTGCATCAACTTAACTTTTGGTCATGTCCCAGATATGTTCGATTGGATTCATGTCTGGTGATCATTCACTGGAATTGTCCAAAATGTTTCTCAAACCAATCATGAATGATTTTGGCCTGGTGACATGGCAAACTGTTGTCCTGGAAAAATCCACCATTCACGAAGGCCATGAATGGCTCCATGTAGCTGAACGTAACCATTTCCAGTCAATGGTCTGTTCAGTTCGATTATAGGTTCCAGTACACAGTCTTTATCAGGATGGAGCCACTAGCAGCTTTTATAGTACCTACCTGATGACCTGGAACCATGACCTTGTGGGATCTATGCCATACTCTAACCATACCATCAGCTATAACTGGAATAGTGACTCATCTGACCACACAACCTTCTTCCAGTCACCTAGAGCCCCACTATTATGTTCACAAGCCGAGCAGAGGCACTGCAGCTGATGGTGTTTTGTCAGCAAAGATACTCACATCGGTCGTCTTCTGCCATATTCCAACACCAAATTTTGCTTCCCTGTCTGCATGGACATGGGTGTCATACATCTCACACTGAGTGCTGCTGTTCTTTGATGCAGTGTTGTAAAGGATGTTAAGTATATGTGGTTGGCTACTACGTTATTCATGGTCAAGGATAATGCCGGAAATTACAAACTTGTGTCACACTCTTGACATGGTGGATCAAGGAATGTTGAATTTCCAAACAATTTCTGGAATGGAATGCCCCATGCACCTTGAGCCAAATTACCATTCCATGTTCAAAGACTGGTAATTCATGTCATGTGGCCATAATGATGTGAGAAAACTTTCTACGCAACTCATAAGAGTACAAATGAAAGTCCTGACACTGCACAGCACATTTATAAGTTTCTTCTAAGTTGCTACCACCATCTCATCTTCCTATCACAAAACTTTAGGCACTTCAGTGTATATTTCTTCAATTTTCAAATAAGTCTAGAGCCCATTATCAGTAATGAATAAGACACTTGTTCAACTGAACAGTCTCACATATTAAATACCAAAATATATATATATATATATTTTTTAAAAAGCTGGGCTATAGAATATGAAATATGTAAAGATGCCCACCTGACTGGCAATGACACAGGCCCTAGTTACAGCCTCTGCCTCCACTGGCTCTGGGCGAGATAACTGATGACCCTCTGGACCTGTAATGCCCGCTGACAGCAACTTCTCTGTTTTCTGCATAAAAAAATCATGCTCTTTATACAAATACCAAAGAAACTGTTTTTAACATTTATCATAACTTAATATTAACAATGTAAATTGCTTCTTTAAAGTGTTAACAGAATAGAACATTTACAGGGTAATTAAGTTAGCTGAAAACACAAACATTTGTGTCTCAGTAAAGATGATCATGTGCCATACAGTTTCAAACATTAGAAAGACAAAAAAATAAATATGCTTTATTTTTAATAATTTTTAGGAAGCAATATTTCTATTAGTTCAGATATTCACTGAGGAAAAGAAAAACTGATACACTAGTTTCAAACCTTTTCTTTTCTACAAGTCTCACTGCAGACTAAGGAATCAAATATACTGGGAAATTGGAGAATAGATGAAATAAATCCAGACACAAAAAAATGTATCAGTATCCTGATATTTATACAACCACAGAACCATGAATGTCAGTGTCCTCAGAGTGTTGCAAATCTTTACCTAGTATTGTAAACTTTAATAAGTCAGTTTGTAGCAGTACAGCAGCAATGGTACACGAGGGTTGCAAATGTTTGTATGTACAAAGATAACTATAGTTTGCTCTATGAAGTCATGAAAGGACAGTTGAACGTTGTTGGTTAGGTGCAGACATGCAAGTTATGACCTCAGAATCGAGTGACCACTTCTCCTCAATGGTCTCTGCAACCTACAGGTGGAGAAGTCTGTTACACAATTTTGGTTGGTAACCCCAGTGAGGGAATATTTTAACTTAAGCACAATCCTGCTGTGATATCTTCTAGAACGCCTAGAAACTTTCTAAGCACAAGTAATTCCTGTTCCACTAATACTCATTTAAACTATCCTGGCAGCAATTTACAAGCATCTATGCAAATTAAACATGGCAATGAAAGAATGGATTCTGAGACACTCTAAAAGTCTTTTTTTTTTTTTTTTTGTAAAGAACATCACAGAAAGAAAATTAAGATGTTTATTTTCTGTACAAAAACAATTTTACAAACAGTAATCATTCCTGGTCCTCCACTGTGGCTTTTTCAAGTAGCCAAAAGGATTTTAGAACTGATAGAGATACAGAAAATTTGGAACTACAAACATTTTTAACAGCAATTCCAATCCTATTTCACATCAGCTTCAAGCCTACAATCCAAGACAGAGGGTTTAAAGCTGCTAAATGCTCTTGGTTGCTCTGTCCCCCTCACTTTCCTCCCCCCAGCAATGTTTCAATACAAACACTATTTACAGTAATTACACAACTGATTGGTATGCTAACTGAAGACACTCTGGCAAATGAGACTTTGTAATTCATCCTTTGCTGTGAATCCTTCATTTTGATTTAAACACAAGGAAATTTTCACATGTGTCACATCTAGTTGCAGAATTGTCTTCTATTCCTTTCCCATTAATAAAAATTATATTTACAGATACACCCATAAAGACGGCTAAAACATCTGAAACAACATGAAAAAAGGAACTTATCACTTCATTTTGCAACAAATAATGATGTGCAAATATGTATTTTGAAGAGCATTTCTTTATAGTTCCATTTTAGGAGTTTAATTAGCAAGGACACGATCAATGAAATTTTCAGAGAGCTCAACATAAAAACTTTTGCAGAACACAAATTGACACATTCTTTTCTTCTATGTTTTACAAGCAATTTGTTCATATGAACAAAATACACTGGATTATAGTAAGTCATAGCACTCCATACACATCCTTTTTGGCAGTCCTTTTTATACAATTCTTCAATTTGTTTTCCATTAATTAGAAATTCCTTAATGTAGACACTTCCTCAGTTTTGATTAATGCATAATCTCTGTTGATATGATACCAAGTGTTCTTGTGAAGACTTTTTCTTTATTATTCATTTCTTTCTCAGATCTGGCCACCAAGGAGCAAGTGGACACTGGCCACCTATCGTGAATCATGGGGGAACGGGGACGGGAAGAACTAAGTTCTTACCCGAAGTATAACTGGGCCTGTTAGACCTGACGTATCTAATCCATTGGAGGAAAGTCTTGTGATGTCATCTGTCTGCAAAACTTGTAAGTTTATATGTTCTGTATGGTAAGCACATTTTTTGTTTGTGAAATGTGTAGATTATAAGGCAGAGATGGGGGACCATCCCAGCATTCACTTAGATGATTGTGGAAACCACATTAAAAAAACCCAAGCAGGACAGCCAGTGTATGGAGGTAGAGGCTCATGCCCAGTCTCAATTTACCTACATAATTCAGTGTGTGGCACCTCAGTACACTGAGTCACAGTGGTGGGTTCTCTTTATTCATTTTTTTTAAATAGTAATTTTTAATTTGTGAAATCTCTGAATAACTGGTAATCATGTAACTGACAAAAATTTTCATACTGTGTAAAATGCAAGCAAGCATGTTTCAAACTATCAACTGATTTGTGTTTTATGGATACTAGAAAATATTTTAAGTGGAAGATATGTTAGAAGTTCATCTTGGGTTTTGGATACACTGAGGTAACAGAGAAGCAATCCTCATGTTCAGATGAACACATGTACATCATTTGTGCACTTAAAAGAAGAAGAAGAAAAAAATGATACTGTCAAATGTAAAAAAGATTCAGACTTGAGGTATAAGAAGTATAATTAACAATCTAGAGAAGTATCAGCCGGCTGTAACAAAAATGAAGATTCACAGTACAAGTATGTCAAAAATGGAATGTACTCTATCCCCATAAATAACTAATTCGGTTGTAGAGGAAGGGAAAAGGAAGTGAAAGAAAAATTTCAATGTGGTATAAAAGTTCAAGGAGAAACAGTCTGTACACTATGATGTCAATGTTACTGCCCTGTTAGCAAATGAATGAGATATTGAGAAATTACAAAAATGGTATAAACAAATTATTCAGAGAAGAATTTGGACAAAAGTAATTTTTAGCAGAAATGATAGCAGGAGACTAAATATAAAAATAGGACCAGATACAGAAGAAATAAGGGAATTTTGCTATCTAGGAAATAAAATTACAGCTAGTGGACAAGGTAAATGGAATCTCAAATGCAGAGTAGCAAAATATATACATAAAAACCCTTTCCTTCAAAAAAGAAGGAAACTTTTCAGTACAAAACACTGATCTAAAACTTTGTTATGATATTAAGGAAAAAGAAAACGGTTTTCAGGCAATATAAATAACAAAGGATAGGGAAAATCACTACTCACTCACCAAAGTTGAAGGCTGCCACAAGTGAAACACTTACAAGACAAACGAAAACATACACAATATTTCAGTTTTACACGTTATTCATGCGCTAGGAACGGAGTCGGACTGGCGCTAGGATTCTCGGGCCCCGGATAAATGTTCTCAGGCCCCCCAACCCCGATTTTTTATTTTTATTTTAAACTTCGATTTTTTGGGTAAAGGCAGAAAATTTTAATCAAATAATATCTCTTTAGAAAAGTTTTTTTTGTTTGATTTCTATATAGCTAGGCACCCTTGGCGGAGGGCCCCCTCTGGGGGCCCGGTCCTGGGTACTTTTGTCCCGCTTACCCCTCCCTAACGCCGGCCCTGAACGGAGTCATATGGTTAGGTGTGTGCACACCTCCTGAACTATATGAGTCAGTCCCTAGCACATGAATAAGGTGTAAAACCGAAATATTATATATGTTTTTGTTTGTCTTGTGTATGTTTCACTTGTTGCAGCAGTCAACTTTGGTGAGTGATGAGTCATTTTCCCTATACTTTGTTATTTAAAACTATGTAAGAAGCACAGAATTTAATGGAAGTGAAGTGTGGTATACCAGAACAAATGAAAATTGAAGTATACAAAATGTGGTGTCATAGAAGGATACTGACTATCAATTTGACACATAAAATATAAATTGAACATATTCTGGAAATTATGGGCAAGGAAAGAATTTTGTGTAAATCTCATGAGAAGAGATGTGGTAGTGATCACA
The DNA here is from genome assembly GCA_031002005.1 of Vandiemenella viatica. NCBI lineage: Eukaryota > Metazoa > Arthropoda > Insecta > Orthoptera > Morabidae > Vandiemenella > Vandiemenella viatica. Next base: position 92,599,536 of record CM061921.1, on the reverse strand, counting down.
TTTTAAGTAATTTAGGATTGGTTAATTTATTAGCAAAGGTATTATTATTATTATTATTGGTAAACAGTTGAAAGGAAGGACAGTAAAGGGAGACAAAAATTACTTGAAATTGATAACTGACTATGAATGTCATAAGCATGCTGAGATAAAAAGATTAATGCAGAAAACGATAAACTGAGGATTACATCAATCCAGTTAAGACTGATGACAAAAAAGCACCACTTCAAAAACTGAGTGTTCAAGTTTTTGTACTTCAAAAGAAAATGGGGAGTACATGTATTGTGCTGGAACTTAAGTTTGTCCTAGATTTATAAAAAGACTTCTACATGGAGTTAGTGAACATATTCCACTAGTGAAAAATTTCTCTAGGTGCCATAACTGAGTAATGAATGAAAACATGTAAAATTAAATTTCATGTGTACATTTTGGTAACAGTTCCTCTTTCGTCAATTACTTTTCCTCACACAAATAGCAGTTTTTTTTATTTTTATTTTTTGTGACAAACTGATTTAAATGTATAGTGTTTATTGTAAGTAGTAATTCGCTTGCACTGAAATATTAGTTTATTTTCTTTACAGCTGCCATCCCTTTGAGACTTTGAATGGATGTGTCTTCTGAAGAGACACACTGCAATTCTCAAATGACACCATCAAATATGCATGGGAGATCATCTGTGTAGCATGCGACGAATTGGTCAATGAGAGATGACATATTCGACTATTGTTCTTTTTTAGTTTATAACCACCTCTAAATCTACATCTTTCAGGGATAAATATTGCTTTATTTTACAGCTGTTACTAATGATAAGGTACTGAGCTATCACTAATACCATAGTGTCCTAAATTACTTAAGAAAATTTTATTAGCGAGACAAATGTCTTAGATGAGAGGCATAAGAAAGGTACTTTTATATTTATTGCTTCCATATGAGCCCCTAAGGGAGAATTTCATATTTAGATTTAAATTTTGATAGAAAGATTGTCATTATTGGTGGGGACTGGGAAGGAAATGAGATTAATAACGCAAAGCAACAGGCAATTCCAAGTACTCTGGAGAAGGAAGGATATGTATGTATGTGTCACCTGTCGGAGTCGTATCTAGACGTATCAGGTGTCCCATGTCACTCCATGCAGGGTCCATGAATTCATGAGGTTGTCGCCAAACCCGTACATGTCCATCTGCTCGATACAATTGGAAACATGTTTCCAATCAACAGTCCAATGTCAATGTTGACAGGCCCAGGCGAGGCATAAAGCTTTGTGTTGTGCACTCAGCAAGGGTACACGAGTGGGCCTTCGGCTCCAAAAACCCGTATCAATGATGTTTTGTTGAATTGTTCACACACTGACACTTGTTGATGGCCCATCATTGAAATCCACAGCAATTTGTGGAAGGGCTGCACTTCTGTCATGTTGAACAATTCTCTTCAGTCGCTGTTGGTCCCGTTCTTGCAGCACCTTTTTCCAGCCACAGCGATGTTGGAGATTTGATGTTTTACCAGATTCCTGATATTCACTGTGCACTCTTGAAATAGTGGTCCGGTAAAATCCCCACCTTATTCCTACCTCGGAGATGCTGTGTCCCATCTCTTGTGCGCCAACTATAACACTACGTTCAAACTCACTTAAATCGTGATAACCTGCCATTTTAGCAGTAGTAACCAATTTAACACCTGTGCCAGACACCTGTTGTCTTATACAGGCATTGCCGACCACAATGCCGTACTCAGAGTGTTTACATATCTGTGATGCTTGCATACACATGCCCATACCGGTTTCTTTGGCTCTTCAGTGTATTTGACTGCCTACTATGCCAATCTGTCAATTTAGTCCAGCTGAGATAGGACGCACATATTTCTGTCCCCCCCCCCGAGACTTTTGTCACCTGTAACTTTCAGATGAACTGACTACACTGTTTTATGAAAGATAAACTGTGAAACACATATTGGCAGCCAATTACAATAAACACTTCAAATCTACCTCAGTATACTGCAAATGACTGTGCATCGAGTACTGATCGCAATACATGAATAAGTCAACAGTATCACTCATTCACTGGGTACTATAATTCAATGTTAGGAGGGTTAACCTAACTGATGCGCGACCCTTATTCACTGACACACCTTACAACATTGCCGCAACGTTGCCTATATCTGAGCATGACCAGATTTATTTTTTGCCACTTAAAACAAATTCAGTGGTTAAACTTTACAAATAATATCTACGTATCAAAACATTAATAATTAACTATATAACATATCCAACAAGTAACTTCCCTTAGGAAAAAAATAGGTCATTTAATGGCCAGTGGCAGTATTAGCAGTGATAAAACTGTTGGGATTTTGGAACCTACGGAGCTGAGAGATTTAAGCTGATTTACAATAGCTCACATAAAAAAATTACCTTTGATATTATGGAACCATTTTCAGCATGAACTTGTGCAATGGCTCCCAACTGTTTACAGCTTTCAAACACTTCAAACAAGTCATAATCGTCAAGCATGAAGAGACCTCTATATGCCATGAATGATTTGAAAGAATTAACTCCGTGGTTTTTGCAAAGAACTTCCATCTCTTCTCTTACCTGGAAAATAACAAACAGATGGTTTACTACATATGTTTACAATTCCAAATAAACTATTTGCTTCCAATAAATTATTCACTTCAAACAGTAAATTGCACACTAAGCTTAGAAAACTATGAAGCAGATGAAATACATAAGATAACTAGATGGAGAATTGAGTAGTTGCGTAACAGAAGCAAGAAACAGAATGCGGAAGTAGCATTATTTTTACAATAGGCACTTCCAAGGATCGAGTTGAGGAAAAACAAAGGAAAGAAAATTCTCCCAAATTAATTGATTTATGGATATAATCTTTGGTGTATGTGCAAGAGAACAAGTATCCTATTTCACAAGGAAAGCATTAATACATTAATAGTGAGAAGAAAGGCAATGAAAATTGAATAGTATAAAGAGCAAGAGCAAGGGTGTGTGTGTGTGTGTGTGTGTGTGTGTGTGTGTGTGTGTGTGTGTGTGTGTATAACAAACTCACAACAATTCAGTAGAATGAAACTGCATTTATTAATCAGTGGCACAGCAATGAAAATATTAACTAGAATTAACATAACTTTATTTGTGAGGAAGAAAATTATATACTGTACTTTCATGGATATATTTAAAGAATTGTAGCTTTAGTATGCAACAAACCTCACACAATACAAGCATACTACAGGAGCATTTCAGTCTTGCACTGGATTCCTACCAGATAAATCTGACAAATCAGTACAGCCATAGAAGAGCAGTACGATTTTGAAAATGGTAGTCATAATCACTATTAGTGTCACATTTTATAAATATACTATGATGGGCCAACCTGGAAGAAAAATAATTTACTTTCCAAGAAAACTGGATGACACATACACTCTCTCAACATTGCTGCCTATTGTGGGAGAATTTTGCTACCATTTATTTTCATATCAAAAAGTATGTAGAACATGAGTGGATAAATTATGGCGTTACATATGCTTTTAGGTGGCATATTCATTGTATTATAGTTGGGCAGGGCTTTATTGGGAACAAAAGTTGAGCAAATGGTTGGACTATTACTTTCACCAATACTAGAACATGCTTTGTTTATATTTTCCTTCTATTCTTATCATCGCTGGATGATAAGAATCATTACTGGATTCTTTTTTTTTTTTTTTTTTTGCCCCTGGTAACCCTTGATGTCTACTAATGATCTCTCAATAATTTTCTTGCATTACTGTGTCCTCTGTTATGTGCATTGTATGGATTTCCTCCTTAGTCTTTGGGACCATTTCAAAGGGTTTTTATCATCACCAAAACATGTTCATCCACTTCCTAGCAAAGATGACTGAAAAAGTAAATGAGTGTCTCCATCTTCCTCAAACCATGCAGTGCTTACAATGTAGTCTTCACGGGTGTACCGCCGGATGGTGTTTTGAAAACACAACGTTTCGACAGTCTTCATCAGGTGTCCGGTGTCTACAGGCTGACGATAGCTGGCAGTCACCGCGTAGACTGGTTTAGCCTCCCAGACAGACCTCCTAATATACCTGTCGGCATGGCGGAAAACCCGCTCTGATTGGCCGGAAGCGGTGGCTTCATACGCGGTCCGCTACGGCGCTCGACTAGTGCCGTCTCCGCCTCCCCACCCAGGAGGGCTGGCAGTCCGTGGTACCGGTAGGCCCGCTCTGATTGGGCGTGGGCGCAACGTCTGTCTGGGAGGCTAAACCAGTCTACGCGGTGACTGCCAGCTTTCGTCAGCCTGTAGACACCGGACACCTGATGAAGACAACCGAGCTGGTTGTCGAAACGTTGTGTTTTCAAAACACCATCCGGCTGCACACCCGTGAAGACTACATTGCTTCAGTACGCCGGGAAAGTCTCCACGCACACATGCAGTGCTTGTAGCAATGATTGTTGTGACACTTATCACTGTGGTAGAAATGTAGAACTTCACCCCTATAGTTATGGACAACTGCCAAAAATGAAACAATGACAGCACTAAGCCAGTGAAAGGATTTCAGCTTACGTCAATCATGCCTCTCCTTGTTGAGTATGATAGACCCTCTTATACATATTTAAATTTAATAAAATAACACTGATATAGAACAATGTCATCCTTCTTTCCATTTTTTCTACCCCCCCCCCAACCTCATTTAAAATACGTGCCTAAATAGTCTATAAATTAAGTACAATGCAATTTTTCATGCAAGACTAAAATATTAACATAAAAGTTTGGCATTAATGGAAAGTACACAGTTCTGTACATTGGACCATAAACAGAGTTTTTAATGTAAAAGTCACAATTCCGAGATGCTGCTAGGCAACATAACAACATCTGTCGTTGCCATGCCAGTTTACAAACAACACGCTCAAGGCTGACTTCAAGGCAGACTTCAAGACTTGCAACTGCACCTGAAGATGGTGACGGAGAATAAAGTCGCCGAAATATTGTGCATTAATAATATTACTCGGTTTGTTTCCCGAGAAACGTTTATAAATAAACAAAGCCGAGAAAAATTACATTCATTTATAATTCTAAGACTGTTGATCAACATTAAAACAAAAGTTAGTGACAAAGACTTACTTTATTTGACCACCACGTGACTCCTACATGCAGGCCATAATCGCAGCAAACTTTCTCATCAGCCATTCTCCTGTAATTCTCATAAACCTCTAAGAGTGATTGGCCTTTCTTGGGAATTGCAAAGTCAACTAGAAACAAGAAAAAATATGCAATAAGAAACAACAGTTTGTCAACTGTCGAAATTAGTCTCTAGACTGTGAAGTAAGCATTACTTACTGATCATCGTGGTGCCACCGGCTATCGCTGCCTTTGTCCCTCGGTAAAAATCATCAACAGACTTTGTACCCATGAATTCAAATTCTAAATGTGTGTGAGGGTCAATACCACCTACAGACAAGAGATGGCATGTTTAAAATTGTGGCAGCTATACTGCACTTTTTTATAAAAAGTTATGTACAAATGATGAGATGCTGTTCACTCCACTCCCCCTATTCTTTCCCATCACCCCTACTGCCAGGAAAAAAAAATGAAACTACCAATTATACAACAACTACATATTTTGGTGATTCAAACTGAAATCAAAATATCTTATTGCAGATATCTTTGTATGATTTATTATCACTTACCGGGTATAACATACTTCCCACGAGCATCGATCACACGTGTTCCTCCAGGAATAATCAGGTTGCTGCCCAACTGTCTATATGACAAAAGATGATATAGTTTGCTCAATGTGTAACAAATTTTAAAAAAAAAAAACACTGATTAATACTTACTTAATGATCCCATCTTCAATATATACATCTCCATCAGTAATACTGTCAGCATTAATTATTTTTCCATGTTTGATTAGAAGTCTGTTCTGGGCACTCTGCAAAGAAACAAATACATAATAGCACAAAGAAACTATGGCTACTTCCAGAGGAAAATAGAATACAAATGTGAACAATTATTACTGAAATTTAGAAACAAATAAGAATACTACTGAATGACTTGATTCAAATCTCAACAACAAATGAGCTTCCGTTAATAGGTCTATTAGGAAAACTCTTTAGATGAAGAATCCTAAGGGACTATTTAAGCTTAAAGCTCCTTCCCCCCCCCCTCCCCTTTTTCATACAACCAAAATTTTATCTCAAATTTTAATAGCATATTATTTTTCAAAGTATCTTCTATTTAATCTCCACTGCACTGTCACTCCATGCTACATGGCAGACAGTACACTAGTAAAAAAAAAAAGCGGTTTCATTGACAGTCATATTAATACCAATAACCTCTTCACATATACAATGTAACATACCATGATGAATTTATCAGTACTGCGAGTACTTTCATAACTCGTAGAAAAAAAAAAAGAAAAAAAAAAAAAGAAAAAAAAAAAAAAGAAAAAAAAAAAAAAAGTTTAAGCACAAAAACTTTTTTTTTTTAAATTGCTTTTAGAGTTCCAGCATTAAGTCAGCAGCTTAATCACTCAGAGATAAAGTGCTAATTTTGACAAAGAATTTTTTGCAGTTGAGAATACAAGAACTGCCTAATTTCTCACATTTCCTACACTCCCAGCTAATCATCCCTTTTGCAAGTGAGGTGTGCCTACAAAAAATTCTTCATTCAAAATTCAACTTAAGCAGCTCTTAAATCTGAAACCAGCATTGATCACATTTACATAAGATTGCAAAGAAATACATAATTTGCCTCAGCTGTTATGCACACTGGAATCACTAGCCATAGTCCTATTTACCTTATAGAAAATCAATCCAAACTATACAGAAAAATGCAACAAAAACAAAGCAGTAATGCCAATATCAATTACAAAACTCTTTAAAAAAATCTTTACAAAAGAAAAATGGAAATCACTTCTAATACAGCAAGATGCTCAGAAAAGAGCAAATACTTTCATTTAGCTTCTGGATGCACATCTCAGACACCATGTCTTATAAAAAGTTTTAAAAAAATACTCCTTGTGCACAGAATTAGTAAACTCTATAACAATTAGAGAAACTACATCAAACATTGGTAACGAAAAAGAGCACAAACTATTGCACAGTAGTCTTATAAATCTATACAAAGAGATACAAATCATACTGAAATTGGATAAACAGGCTCATCAGTATCACAAATGAAAAATATTACATCAAAATTAAGATGCATTCTAGTAATACTACAAAACTCTGGAAAAATAACAATGATGCACGCAGACAGGAAAACAGGAAGTTACCTATTAAAAGCATATTTGTTAGACACACTCAGATATCAGAACCCAACACTGTAGCCAACAAACTTGTGGGTTACTTCTCTAACATAGACCTGGAATTTTCTGACGAAACTAAAAATACAATACTGATTAAACCACATCTCAAAATCTCAGCCTTGGTCTGCCTTTCTCCCTCCCATATCAGAGGAAGAAATACCGAGCCAAGCCATATAGTTATCTGCAGAGTGACTCTGCAAACGGGTATGATAATGGGTAAAAATCCATTTAAAATAGCTATCATAATACCAGTACAAGGCAAGAAGAGAGAATTATAGAACTATAGACCAGTTTCCCTCAACTCATTTTTCAAAATTCCTAGAAAAGTGCATTGTAAGTAGGTTAATGAACTATAGGAACAAATTCAGTATACTCTCAGACAATCAGTTCAGTTTCAGACCAAATGTAAGTACTCCGGATGCTATAAATCCCTTGACAAATCATTTATGCAAGTCACATAGCTCTAGAAGAACAATTTCAGTATTTCTAGATTTAAAAAACACAGTTAACACTGTTGACAAAACTATGTTTACTCTAAAAATTCAAAAAGATTGGCATACATGGAACTCCTCTGAAACCGTTTAAAAGTAGTCTGTGTAACAGAACACAAATGGAATTAATTGGAGACACCTTATGTAAAGATGCAAGGTTATGTTCCCCAAGGAACAGTATTAAGGCCAGTTCTGTACTTTTACACATTAATGATGTCTGTGCACTAAATTTTAATGCTAAGATTATCTCAATGACAGTTGTAACTGCAACAGGTTTCAATTGAGGAGACAGCTTCAGTGCAGCTTGAAAAGCTCTAAAAATCATTTAGCAAAGGTCAAACCACAACCTTCTTACAAAAAATGGAGCCAAGAAAAAAATTCTTTGTTTTTCACACAATGTATCAGCACAACCCCCAGACCATCTAGATCTGATACTCCATTCCACTTATAATAATCATACAAAATTAAAGTTTCAAAATACAGAAAGCAACCAGTATTACGTACTTAGGTACAGGAATACTGTAATTTGAAATGAAGTCATTGTGCACCAAATTTAGCTATCAAACTATAAAAGCTCATTTAAGTTTATAGGACAAGAAACATTCTCCCAATCAATGCAATAAGGCGGTTTACTTTAGTTCAAACACACATACAGTATGGAGCAAGCCATTCTGAAAGCGATTTATAAAAAGCCATAAACCTTTCCAACCTTTGAGCTACACAAAGAAAGAATGATACTAAATGTATATAAGCTGTTTGTTCAAACAACAATATAAAAGTCTTCAGTGTTAATGACTAGTCATAAATAACCACTAATCTACAGAAGAGAACTAGAGTGTATATCCCTCCTTGGGACTAACTTCTTTAGTACACCAATATTTCGAATATATAATGCATTACCCACATATGCTATCAATAGGCTGACGCATAATTTAAAATATCGCTGTGTGTGTTTTTTTGTGTGTGTTTTAACTAAAATTCAGTTAATTAACACACATTCACCATTTTGTTTAATATTTGTTTATGTACAGTGGAGCACGGTTGTAGCCGCGAGAGATTTTGCTGTTATAGTGAGGGTTTGTTATTTGCCAAAAGATATGCAGTAAGATATGTTTTGATGGATCAAAATTGTGTTTGACAAAGTGCAGTGAATAGCTGCAGTCTTGTGCAAGAATTCGGCCGCAAGGCGACGACCCCTACAACCATTGTAGCGGTGGCTAACAGAGAATATATGGCCAATCCAAAATTTATGACCGGCAATAAAACCTCGCGAAACCTTTTATACGAAGTGCGTTTGCTGTGAATAATCTCAGAAAAGCATTTACAGATATATGGTCTCAGACGCCAAGTATCTGCATAAAGTGGCCAATAAGACGCAGTGATTACGCCTGATATGTCAACGCTTATCCCCAATAGTGTGCCGGCGAATTTGCAGGGAGAAATCATTTCGTACCTATGAACGAAAGCTTCGGAGAGAATCAACAGCGGCGGGGATGATCATCTGCCAATTAAATTGATTCCCACGCGTTTAAATTAAATGGATACTTGTTTCTATGAGTTGACGAATCGTAGAAGAGGATAAGACAGTAGAGCTAGGGACATCAGCCTCGGCGAAGAGACATTCGGTGCTGGATTCTCGCCAGGTGTGTCGACTGCCGCACTGTTCCGAGGATACGCGAGTACGGTTATGCACCGCAAATGGCAGCACACCCCAAACAGGTGTAGGTGTTGCTTTTGACCTGGCTTAACCACGGGAAAACCACGAGTAGTAAAGTAGGTGGTGGAAGCCCACTCCTCGTCTCAGAACTTGGAGGTCGGAGGCCTGCCCACTTTGTAAAACATTATTTGAAGATATTTTGAAATTCGAGGCGTATGATTGGATGAAAAATCCTTGTACCGCAAATACTGAAGAAGTTGATACAACCCGACAAGAAAAGCTGTTAGAAATCAGATGATGAAGACAGTAAACAAATTCGATAATGGATATAAAAACATGTGGCAAAATGTAAAAACGCTTATGATATCTAAATGTATGGCAGCTGATATTCAGTTTAATAAAACCTTTTAATATTTCATATCTCATGCAATAAGGCATTAGTGCTGTTAATCATATCACAAAAGAAAGAAACCACCTGAATATTTCCGAAAGAGGAGACCTTCGTTTGTTCCTGACAAAAATTGACATAGATATCCAGTTTTTATTTTAACAACGTCAGCCGTAGGAATCTCATCAATAAATTAAATAATAAAATATAATTTCACCAAACTTCATTCTTTTATACAGTATACGCAAAGTATAAATAAAAAGACAGGTTTGACTACAGTATGTGGTTTTATGAAGACATATTCTGCCAATCATAGAAGAAGTCCGACAAACTATTTGGCAAGTAATTTTTATTATTGGCTTTAACGTGCTGTACGTCTGCTTCACAAGTTTTATAAAGTTTCTTCCCTGCTTTATAATTCACCATTATCGTCGAACCGGTGAGCGGTTAGAAACTTTTACTACTAATATTGACACAAAAGTGGGAGGTAGGTAAAAAAGGTAAACTACCTCTGCTGTAAACAATGTGCTCTCGCCTTTGACTCGCGCCGAAATACTGCCACTGATGCGAGCGGCACTCGCGAGCTACCACGCGAGGCGAGGCTACGCACTCTCGTGGAAGCTCACGCGAGAGTCTAAACGCGACATCAGAACACATTGTTGTAATGGGGCTCCGCAGCAACTGCCCCTACGTGTCCCCATATTGACCCAACGAGATCGTCAACTGCAATTGCAATAGGCAGCGCCGGCTTTGCGGGGGGGGGGGGGGGGGCGATCCGGGCGATCGCCCGGGGCGCCGGGGTCTGGAGGGCGCCGCGCCTGCCAGTTTAACTTAACCATTTAATTTAATTACCTGTTTCTGAAGATATAAAGAAAAACGAAATTCAGCGTATTAACGTTTATGGACTTCTCGTGGGTGTAGGTATTTAGCATGTGTAACAAGACCTGTCATCTCGTAGCTTGTCGTATCCCTCATTAATAAAGGTGCGATTTCTATGCAGTTAATCACTGCTACATAGGCTATCGAGAAAAGCCAGGGGCCAGGAGACCAGGGGTGGTAGGGTCCGCCGGTCATCCCTGGTCCTTCGTTGCCCCCCCCACACACACACACACACGGGAATGTTCAAAGACACAGCCGCTCACTTCGTCTTTAGGTCGAAGTTCCTACGGACCCTTTGAAGGGTCTTGCAATCTTTGGGGCATGTTATACCCGAAATCTCAAAAATATTGTACGAGGAACTCAGGAATGATTATATGAAGGTAAATGTATATAAACATATTCGTATATATCTACATAAATATAAATGGATAAACATGGGAAGGTCTCGTACAGTTTAATAAAGTCAGTTAAGACATCTTTGCCAGGAAGACGAGCGTCCATTGCAGCATATGCATCAGTCCAAGACGGTCTGTCAGACGGTGTGTTAATAGCGATCGAGGGATCACACGCTGACGCTTGGAATATGGGGTGAAAACCCTGGCGTGTTGTCGGCCTCAAACTAGAAGTATTTGCGATGGACTCGGCTCACCGCATTCCAGGACTGCCCATTTCCCCGCTAATGTATGGGCAGCTATATGGAAAGCAACGAAAGCGCTTCCTATGAAGCGACCCGCGTTCTCGGAAACGGCTGCTTGGGCCGCGCGACTGTATCGGTCCCAGAGCAGTGTAGACTCAGCCGCTAGCGGAACAGTTCAAATATTTTATGAAAAATTGGTGGAAGTAGTGTGTAAATTTCCGTGAATGTTTCATCACCACTGTACAAGGACCAATCTTTGAAGGACAATATTTGGAAAAATAGCGGAATTCCTTGTAAGATCAGGTAATAAAAATACAGTATAATCTAACAAGTTTTTTTCATTTTTTATTACCACCGTGTCACTCATTATATACTTATTACTATAAAAGCCTTCAGAAAACCCAGTTACTTCGCGTAATGTAATTGGAATATACCACGTAGTTAATTTTAATTAAAACTTCATTTGGTAGTAATAGTAATACTACCGATTCTAACGGATATAGCAAAACGTAAAATATTCTGGCAGTTTTCACTACTCCTATTATTTTTACTCTACTAAAAATTTAACTGTTGTATCTGCACAGAGACTCAATTTTTGTTCAGATTTCGAATAGAACTCGTGCTTTGCTCCCGTCGAACTCTGCGGTTTATAGGCATGTTCATAAAAATATTCTTTCATTGACTTAACTGTATAGTTATTAAACTCAATATTAATAATTTTTAAAATTTTGCTTGCGTAACACAAATTAATAAATAATACACAAAATTAATAGGCCTAATATAAATTCATATAAATACTAGTGTGAATTTTTATTAATATATGTACATATTTTTAATAAAATACAATTAGAAAGTGTCACTCGTGTTAGTCCTCCTGTACTATCCTTTCTTCGCTTTCTACATACTCGTAAGTTCACAAGCGCTTTTTTGAAAGAAAAAAAAAATTTCAATCCGTCACCGCACCAACATTCGGCCTCTTCTGAACATCCCCCCCCCCCCCCACCTACGTAACCTGGCGTGGCTTTTGTCTCTTCTCTTCCCCACCCCACGTAGTACGTAGCTATTTGCCCTATTCATTCCAGAAGATATTTTGTAGGTACTGTTCTCTCTTGTCAGACTATCGTAAATTACATACGGAGATAATTAAATGACGGAAATAAATATTTACATGCTGTTGAGTGTTCTGTACCCCATTTTAACTGTGATAAATAATATTAATCAAAAACAACATTGCCTTGCTCGGAACCCCTCCGCCACCCCTCTACCACGTAGCCCAGTTTATGTTGTTGTTGTTGTTGTTGTTGTTGTTGTTGTTTAAGGGCGCGTCGACGGCCGTAGCCCAGTGTAGCTTTCCAGACAAACCCTCACTCATCTAGACCGTGCCACGTAGTTTATGGACGCTCCATGACGGCTCGCCCCCTCGCGTCCACACATGTCCGTAGCTCGTCCGTGTGAAGGACGGGTTCCTGTGCGGTTTTCAGTCTCGTTTAACTTTTAAATTTTGTTGTTTCACGGTATTAATGTACAGAAAAATTAACTTAAAAATGATATGGGAATCGCAACTAGGGTTACCTCCCGTACTTTATTATAGAGTAGTGTATTTTATTTTGCGTAGGAATACTTTATAATCTACGAAAGTAATAAGGTATGATAAATACTTTCTTTTGCCTGATTCCTGTTATCTCACTGTTTGATCTCTTAAGCACAAAAATTGTATCCCTACGCAGTTTTAACAAATGATTATCACACTGTACTGGACTGAAAAATTCTCGTGTATCTCAACATAGAATAAAATGTGAAGCGTCGTCACTTCACATTTGACGTGATTGTTTTGGCTGAGGTTTCTTTCGATTCACTTGATATTTTTTGTTAATAAAGAATGAGATTATTATATATTTTAATTTAAATAGAGACCGCAGAAATGATGTATAATAATATCCTAATAACATCATATGATCTCAAAAGGTCCAGTCACGGAGTTTCTTATCTGCCGCGCAGTACACTTTTATCGTTTAACCTAATTTGCAGAGACCTACAGTTTAACGTGAAATTCGAACCACGGAGCGTCCTAGCATCTTAGCATTAACAAATCAAAGCTATGCGAGAGGTGAATGTCGATTCTAAAACCTGTAAAAATTACAGCCGAGACAGGGATTTAAACCAGGGACTATCAGTATCCCAATCTACACCGTAACCATCTGAGTAAATGAAAATGTAATCTCAGAAATATAATTCTTGTAAAAGGAGTCCAAGTCTCGTACTCCTGAGTAGTAAGACAAGGCAGATTCTGGGACAAAAGATCTTAAGCCGGCCCCCGGAAGAGACTCCACTCGTCCGCGTGACGTCACAGTTGCATGGCGGGAAATTGTAATGGACCAATGGCGGCCAAGGTCCTATGACGTCACAAGATGGCGGATCGTTAGTTCTTTGGCCGGCCGCCCAGATGGCAGCACCGGGCGGGCTTGCGCATACGTTAGTTCCTTGACCGGCCGCTAGGGAGCAGCATCTCCCAAGGGCTTAATTTCTTTGAACGCATATATTCCACTCCCTTACGAGAGAAAGCCAGCGGGGAAATTCCGCCGCCCGGGGCGTGTTTACACAGGTGCGCTCGCCTGCAACTATTTCCTCAACTCTGTTCTGGAATGCGGACGTCAGACAAGTTTCTACACGGGGCTTTGGCCTTGCATAACCTACCGGGACATAGTACCCCGGATTCCGATAGATGGCGGGGCAAGGCTCGATACGCGGTTGTGAAAGCTACAAATATCCCGTTTCCCAATAGATGGCGCGGCATGCTTCATTTCTCAAGCTTTTAAGAGAAATATTTCAGGTATTCCTGCCTGGTGTCCGTCTGCTATTATCGGTGACAAGTATTTCGAAACCATGGAGTTATTCCTGACGTGCAGTAACATTATTTCCGTTTGCCCAGCGACAAGCTCTGTACACAGCAAGGTGCAAATATTTCAGCACAGTAAAATATTTTCTTCGGTTCTGTGTCGTGAAATATACTTAAGCGTGAACCATTGCGATTTTTTTACTAAAAAATAAAAAAGTCCACATCAACGGATATTACGTTAACAGACATCGGTAGCGTTGGGGCTAGAGTACTGAAGGTCACCGATTCGAGTCCGGCCGCGGATATGGGTGTTGTGATATTATTGAAAAAGCCGTTCCAACTCGTCAATTTCAAAACGAAAATCAAAATTTTAGTTTCCACACCTAGAAAGTATGGCGCCAGCTTGCCTTGAATAAAAAATAAGTCGAAAAGCATACATGTTTCCTTTAAAATACGTTAACGTTCGATATGGAAAAAAAAACCGTCATAAACTCCAGATATAAAACTGGGGAAAAATTCTATGTGTACCTGTTTTCATGAAATTATTTAGCGTTATGGCCTTGCATTCGGGAGGACACTGGTTCCGAGCATCCAGATTTGGGTTTTCCATGGTTTCCCAAATCACTCCAGGCAAATGCCGGGATGCTTCCTTTAAAAGACCATGGCCCAATTCCTTCCCATTCCTTGCCCCCCATCCATTCCCGTCTCTGAAGACCTCGCTGTTAACATAAATTCCGTTCATCGAAGCAGGCAGACAAAAATTAATTCACCGACGAAGAGACTGGAAACAAACTCACTTTTTCACATCATGATGGATACGTTATGAACAATATATCTCACGAGTGTCACCTACATTCCGTGTATTTTAAAGGATGTATTAAATTATGTGTAATGAAACACAGACACTTCTTGAACTCAAAGAGGCATTGAAGGGGTTTAGTGATGTATGTAAGTATAACCTCGATGAATCTAAAGCAAAGTTGCCGATTTGAAAACCAGTTTCTTTCCCTACAGACATTTCTGAAGTGAATACATGATGTCAAACCAATCAGGCTGTAATTTTTTCCAGCCTATTTCTCAACCATGTCTTTGGACAAGAGGCCACTTGAAAATATTTGTGACAAAGCCTTTCCCACACCAAGGCTAGAAAAATCATAGTTTCCAGTTTGACCATGGAAAAACTCGAGGAATGGAAGCATCAGTACGATACCTTATTTCTCTAACTTATCTCTGCTGCCATTGGAATTAAATATCTCATCGCACTCGTAATTGTTGTCATCCAGGTCAAACCTTGGTCGTCTGTCTATCCAGACCAATCTATGTATCAATTCTGTTATGCTTTGGTAAGCAATCACAAATTGAGTGTCCTTAGCTGCACTTTGTCTAAAATTCCAATCAATCCCTTGTGACACATCAGTGGTGATTGACACCTTTAACTGTATTTTACAGCACAGCACTTATGTTCCAGGAACGAAATACCGTCTGTTAATCTTACTGATTTTACCCCTGTCGAATCGAAGTACGCCAGTCCTATGTGATAAAAATCGAGTCACGCTAAGCACAGAACATGCCTGAGACCATCGCCTGTGACCAAGGTGGAGATATAGAAAATTTACCCACTCCCTTATAGAAGAAATCCAGTGCCAGCTTCTACTGATATTCTATTCCTAATTCTTTCACCAAGATCCACCCCTAGCCTCATCGCCAACGTACCCACAGCACTTCCTCAAACCACCTTCTGTTTTCCAATGATTCCCAATCCAACCCCTGATCAGTTACAGACAGGGTTACCTTCTGTTCGTGCGTTAAAGTAAACCAAAAATTCAAAATTCGCAAAGTCTTCTCCTAATCAGTAGCCAGGTACCAAAATGTTCACTTAAGATGGTTCTACTGCAGTTTTCCAGGAAAATTCTCCCTTTTTCCACGAAATTATGTTTCAATAAATCAGGACCCAGGAGAGTTCTCCATTCGGTTTAAAATGTTCCCATCTAACGCCAACCTTCGGATTCAGGGCCAAGTGTGACATTTGTTTGTAATTGCATGCTTTGTTCAAGTAACCACGATAGAGTTATCATAATGCTCTTAGCTAACTGATAGTTTCTTGGTCATCAAACAGACATCATAACCCACATTTTCATAGAAGATCCCCACACATCGACAAGTATCCAAAACGTTACCATAGGTGCAGACACTAGTTCTATTACGCCTAAGATAGTGCTCACACTTGAACTGTCGTAAATTGTTAGGTCAAAGTGGGTGTTTAGATATTTTATCCACTCAGGCCTCATCACCTAAAGTCTAGTGCGAGATTGTGGTCATGGTCAACTTAGGCTCCATACACCACTCAGAATTATTCCACCAATCTCCATTCTAACAGCATTATACGCCACCTGCAGCCCCTCAACACTCTTCCTATCTTCCAATGACATCCATACTACACCACACAAGCAATGGTCTGACTGTGGGTTTGTACCCAAGTCCTTCGCTTCTCTGGTACATCACCCCTCTCTGTTAAATGATTTTTATGTAGTGAGAATCAAAATTCACATGTCAACACAAACGGCAGTAAACTGTAAACAGCACATCGAAATGGGAGATTGCCTAAGCCCTGAAACAATGGTTAGAAGCGCACGTTGATGGTGAGCATAATTCTATAACCATATATTTTAGACTCAAATCCACAGAAGAATGACACACGCACACACTTGTACATGCATACAGCGAGGTTGACAGAACTAATAGCAAGCATCACGGAAACGATGAAGTGGGGGCAGAATTGTCGTTACAACTGATTAACTGGGCAGAACTATCGTTACCAAAATCATCAGACAGACGAGTTAAAGTCAGGTATCACCATACTTGTGCTTACATGCACAAAGAGAGACGCAGATACACATGTCCAAGTCTACAGAGAGTTCAGCAAAACTACCGGCACCAATAATGGAAACAAAAAAGTGGTGTAGTACTATCTTGCCTCATGACTGGCTGAAAAACAGAAGTCTCCTTACATATCAACAGCCTCGTGAGATAGAAGGTGTGCATGTTTTCACCATAAACCTATGTGTTTATACCATAAATAGTGTTCATCACGCCCCAGTTGATTATATTTACCATCAACATGTCTCTCCCACACCGCAACCCTTTCTACCATTCAGTAAAAAAGTGACGCAGGTACCATGAGTTGCAATAGACAATTGACTATCAGATCTCACCCACAAATCTATACATCTCAATACACTAGCACAAACAAACATAAGTGGAGGGACAGCAAAAACATTCGTCCAGACAGACGTGTTTATAGAAGGTATCACCACATTTACGCATACAGACACAGAGAGAGACGTACAAACACATTTCCATGCCTTCAGCAAGCTAGACACAACAACCAGCCCAATCATAGCGACGAAAAAGTGGGGTAGAACCCCCATGGCTCATAACTGACCAAAAAATCATCAGTAACATATGTTCCAGGCACCATACTCTTCACATCAACATCATCTCATTTATTTCACACTACAGACCTCACTACCATCCAGTATCATGTGTGCTAGGTACAAAACTGTTCATATCAACACCAACACGTCTATCCCACACCTAAGCTTTTTCTGTCATTCAGTAACATGTGCCCCCATGTACCACGAGTAGCAGTAGACACTTGGTCATCAGACAGATATCATAACTCCCATATTCATACTAGGTCTCACCCACAAATCCATATGTCACCTCATACAAGCATAAGTGCAGGAACAGCACATCATACTTCCATACAAACGAGATAAAGGAAGGTATCACCACATTTACGCAAAAAAAACACACAGAGATAGAGACGCATACAAGCGTACATTTCCATGCCTACAGCGATCTCGACTCAACAACTAGCCCAATCATGGCAACGAAAAAGTGGAACAGAACACCCATGACTGGCCAAAAATCACAGAAAGAGACACACACACACACACACACACACACACACACACACACACACACACACACACACACGTCAATGCATTCACACAGTTCCATTCATCACCACACATAACTGGAGGAAAGAGACTGAACATGCTAGATCCAAACTGAAGAGTTACAGGATGTGTGAAGTTTGAAATCACAGCCACATCTCTCCCACACCACAACCCTTTCCGTCATTTAGTAACATGTGACCCAGGTAACATGAGTTACAATATACACTTGTCTATCAGACGGATATCATAACCTCCATATTCATACTAGGTCTCACCCACAAATCCATACGTCTCCACAGAAGCACAAACATATGGGAGGAACAGCAATTCATATGTCCAGATAAATGAGTTTAAGGAAGGTATCACCATACTTACGCATACAGACACAGAGAAAGACGAACACAGACACATATTTCCATGCCTACAGCGAACTCAACACAACAACCAACCCAATCATGGCAAAGAAAAAGTGGGACAGAACCCCCATGGCTAAAGGCTGACAAAAAAAATCATCATTAACATGTGTTCCAAGTAACAAACTCCTCACATCAAAATCATATCATTTAACTTACACTACAGACCTCTCTGCCATTCAGTATCGTTGGTAATATATACAAAGCTGTTCGCATGATCAGCACCACCTCTATCCCACGCCACAAGCCATTTCTGCTGTTCAGTAATATTTGTCCGACGTACCACTCTAGCCCCAACGCTACCGATGTCTGTTCACGTAATATCCGTTGATGTGGACTTTTTTATTTTTTAGTAAAAAAATCGCAATGGTTCACGCTTAAGTATATTTCACGACACAGAACCGAAGAAAATATTTTACTGTGCTGAAATATTTGCACCTTGCTGTGTACAGAGCTTGTCGCTGGGCAAACGGAAATAATGTTACTGCACGTCAGGAATAACTCTATAGTTTTGAAATACTTGTCACCGATAATAGCAGACGGACACCAGGCAGGAATACCTGAAATATTTCTCTTAAAAGCTTGAGAAATGAAGCATGCCGCGCCATCTATCGGGAAACGGGATATTTGTAGCTTTCACAACCACGTATCGAGCCATGCCCCGCCATCTATCGGAATCCGGGGTACTATGTCCCGGTAGGTTATGCAAGGCCAAAGCGCCGTGTAGAAACTTGTCTGACGTCCGCATTCCAGAACAGAGTTGAGGAAATAGTTGCAGGCGAGCACACCTGTGTAAACACGCCCCGGGCGGCGGAATTTCCCCGCTGGCTTTCACTCTCGTAAGGGAGTGGAATATCTGCGCCCAAAGAAATTAAGCCCTTGGGAGATGCTGCCCTCCCAGCGGCCGGTCAAGGAACTAACGTATGCGCAAGCCCGCCCGGTGCTGCCATCTGGGCGGCCGGCCAAAGAACTAACGATCCGCCATCTTGTGACGTCATACGACCTTGGCCGCCATTGGTCCATTAGAATTTCCCGCCATGCAACTGTGACGTCACGCGGACGAGTGGAGTCTCTTCCGGGGGCCGGCTTAAGATCTTTTGTCCCAAATCGGCCTTGTCTTACTACTCTCCTGTAGTGACAAAAAGTTAGGAGATCGTTTTCTGTGATAAGTCTAAGCTCTACAGTGTGTATTCGCTTCACTTTGTGAAACAGAATAATCTCTCTAGGTATTATAGATTTAAATTAGAATTTTTAAAAAAGTTATGATGACTTGACCATTGCGCATGCCATGTTTTAGTAAACCTATATAAATACCGTAAATGCATTACTTTATCAAACTTACAAATACATAGAATATATTATTTCCTTCGCACTTTGTCGATTTTCACAAGTATATATTACGCCTTCCATTTCACTTAAAATTATAACAAGCGTAATAGCCAGGTCACCATTTTTTTGTTCTAAATAAAATCTGTAACACCGAGAGAGACTATTCTGTTTCACAAAGTGAAGTGAATACACACTATAAAGCTTAGACTTGGCCCAGAACATGATTTCATAACTTTTTGTCACTACACGAGCACGAGACTTGGCCTGTATTCACAAGAATTGTTTTTCTGGGATCTCATTTCTTTTTGTAATCGTCGCTCAAATGTTACGATTACATTCGAAAGTCGGTAAATAAGAACATTTCAAAATTGAAGACATCAATATACGTTGCTAACTAACAATGCCCCACTCTGAAAACAATGAGTATGCTCCCTAGCCTAGCAATGCAGATTGCCGCTGGTTTAACTGCCACATAAGTAAATAATGGCTAATGAGTAACTTCCAAACTAGGCATTGAAACAAAGTAAAATTTAATGTGTTAGTTACCCTTGTTGATATCTATGCATTAAAGAAATCTCACGCAAATAGCACCTTCTTGAGCAAAACAATTAACCCACAAATATGTGCCAGAATTTTTCATCTTTGGGATTGTAATTAAATAAAAAAAACGCCAATATTAGACTCTTCTTATGATTTGGGAATGAAACCATATATGTGTACCAAAATTCATGTTTCTAGGATTACTGGAAGTACAGTGAAATTTTGATGTCGGGGTGTCATGGTAGAAATTAAATTTTAAATTTCACCAACTTCCAAGGAAAGGAAAGTAGTAAAATTTAACACATTAGTTAAAATCAGTGAGCTCACTCTGCAATGAAAATTTGAGGTGTATAAAGCTATTAGGTTAGAATGCGATTTCACGTTATGGGTAGGTAAGAGGTAGTTACGGGGAAATTTACTGGTTTCAGACTTTTGTTATTTATAATATGTGGGTAAAATGGTATCTGTGTACCAAATTTCAGTTTTCTAAGGCTACGGGAAGTACCTTAGAGTTTTGATGATCATCAGTCAGTGCATGGGTGACAAAATCGCTGAAATTTGCATATTAATAACATCCAAAGAAAGAACAGTAACGAAACGAAATTTAATACGTGTGCTAAGATCGCTGATATCTATACACAACAGAAATTTTAGGCATGTAGCATTACTACGACCGAAGAAATTGAGATTCAAAAATTACCCGAATCGCTTCGAGAAGAGGGTAG
The DNA here is from genome assembly GCA_031002005.1 of Vandiemenella viatica. Taxonomy (NCBI): domain Eukaryota; kingdom Metazoa; phylum Arthropoda; class Insecta; order Orthoptera; family Morabidae; genus Vandiemenella; species Vandiemenella viatica. Next base: position 92,578,380 of record CM061921.1, on the reverse strand, counting down.
ACAGTGCCGCCGACTTGAGTCAATGTAATGAAAAATAAACATTCAAACATAATAAAATATACATATTCTTTTTCTATATCATTGATTTTTGTTATCCCAAAACAGATGTAAACGGCATGTGATTCGGGTCTGGAAGGTTCCTGGTTCAAAATCCGGATCTCGCATGCAATATTTACGGGCCTTGAAATCGACTTTCACATCTGGGGAAACTTTTATTTGTTAATGCGAACATGCAAGGATTCTACCTACATTTTACGAAAGTCGGATAAACCTCAAGTGAGACTGAATAAAAGACACTTTTCTAAGGCAATCAGTAACGATAAAACAACATTTAGTCGCAAGGACCAAAATTTTGAACTCTTTCTATGTGCTTCTCCACACTCCACCAACCCGACACCGGCCCGCACCGTCAAAAGGGGGCATCCATAAATTACGTGAGGTGTTTTTCCGGATTTCTGGACCCCCCCCTCCCCCCTGGTGAGATTTCGTGAGATCTGGCCGGAACCCCCCCCCCCCCCCCCCCCCCCCCCCCTCTGGTGAGATCTGGTCCGTGAGAATCCCCCCTAGAAATCGCCCTGGAAACTTTTTTTTTAGGTCACACCCTAACTTTTTTGACGAAATACCCTCCTAAAATCGACTTTGCCGCAAATTTGAAAACTTTTATTTTTTGCTCTACTGTCCCCAAATTTTTCGCAAAATCTCACGTGAGATTTCCGTAGACCCTCCCTCCCCCTTGGTGAGATCTGGTGAGATTTCGCCGGACCCCCCCCCCCTCCCCTATTTCACCTCACGTAATTTATGGATGCCCCCAAAAGTAAACCCAAACTAATGACGGCCGAGTGTCGGACGACACGCGGTGTCGTTTGAACTCAATCAAGTGAATGATAACAATAAGAAAAGTGTCGGTGTGGTGATGGGAGCTCAGTGTGGTCTAGGGTTGCCAGATGGCCGGGAAATCCGGGAATGTCCCGAAATTTTGTCCCTGGTCCCGTGTCCAGTAATTATGCGTTATTGTCCCGGAATTCCCATATACAGGTACTAGTTTTTTTCTCAAACTCAGTTCACCACTGTGGGTAAGAGAGGAGGGATGGAATGTACAAACAGTTCGAGCTTTTGTTCCTTAATTCAGAGGAATTGAAACTGACTGGAAAATATTCTTTGAATTTCCTAGGAGTTCGAAAATTCTAGATGCAGTAAACATTGATTCTCTTTATTCAGATTTCACTTGTCTGAAAGGTGTTTTTGAGGTCCTTCCAAAAGATTTGCCGAAAGATAATATCTGGGCCAATTTCTTTAGAACCGTTTCTAATGAATTTGTACATTTAAAGAAAATAGTTAATTTTGTTTTGTCAATTCCAACAAGCAATCAATCAATTTTGAAAAGTTTTGCTCAGAAATTTTATTAGTAACAGAGAAAAACTTGTGAAAATGGCAAAGTATAGTAATAAATACTTTAAAAAATAGTTGATTAAAATTAATTTTGATTGATGTTGATTTAGCCAAAGATGTTCAATTTTTATTTGTTGATAATACCTGATGTCGATTTTCTACCTAAGTTTAATTAATAAGCCTAACAGATGTGCTGAGTTTTTTTAAGGTTTATATTTGAGGTTTTGATTGATAATACCCAATGTTGGTTACCTGTCAAAAACTAAAAAAGCATAAAAGAGGTGCTCGATTTTTACTTTAAGTTTAGAATTTTTCTTTTTGATTCATAAAACCTGTTATTGAGTTTCAACCAATATTTAACTAATTAACATAAAGGAGGTGCTATATATATGTTAGGTAGCATAGATTTTACCTAAAATACAAATTTTTTATTATTTTGCATTTTTCACTCTTTAAACGTACCACTAAAATACTTTCTAATCCCAGAAGTGTCCCGGAAATTATAAGCCCATATCTGGCAACCCTAGTGTGGCCCGATATTGAGCTGTTTTATTTGCGGGAAAGTCCCAGTCACCAAAGCGAGTGTCGTGATTGTGATATTTTTTAACTTGGTAATTCCGAACAATTTTATATTTCAGTTACATACTCAATGGGTTTTTTTTTTCTAATTACATTTACTTACAGATTTTTTTTATTTGTTACAGATATAACAACATTGTGAAATAGAACAGTCCCCCACTTGATGCATTATGGCAGAAAATAAAGAAATAATTTATAAAAAAAGCTTTCTGGTTCAGAAAATCGGAAACGAAAAGCGGAAAAAGACAAAGTTTTTGAACAAGCTAAAAAACATATGAATATTAATAAATACTTGAAAGGAATTTCTAAGGCCAGTACTTCATATACCGAATCGTGTATCACCACTTTACATCAGAATCCGATAGCCAAGTTACGGTTAATATTTCTTTAGAATCTGAACAATTAGGCACTAAAAATACACACTTATCTATTCAAGGTGACCAAATTAACCAGCCAATTAAATCTTTAGATGAACCGTCTGAGTTGTCTGTAAGTCAAACCCAAGATATCAACATGGAATAAAAGAATACAATATTTCTGATGTAGCTACGTGGCCAAAAGTACTTAATGTGACCAATATAGATCACATTATTTTGTTTGGGCCCTCGCAAGTCCATTTAAATAATTTTCCGAAAGATCAAAATTGGCGTAATTTCTCTTCAACTTATTACTCAAGAAAGCTTCCAAACGAAGAAACTATCAGACGTCGGTGGTTAGTTTATTCAATATCAAACGATAGTGTCTTTTGTTTTTGTTGTCGACTGTTTGATTTAAAGTCAACTGCAAATTTGACCACGACTGAAGGTTTCAAAAAATGGAAACATTTAAGTGAAGCTTTGAAAGTACATGAAAACAGTCCTGCACATAAAAAAGCATTTATTCAATGGACTGAAGCTGAAATCAGGTTCAAAGCTGGTTCAACTATTGACAAGGGAGAACAGCAGGTAATTTCTAAAGAAAGATTATGATGGAACAATGTGCTTCAAAGATTGATGCACATAACCTTGTATTTGGCTGAAAACAACATGGCATTCAGAGGGTCATCCGATAAATTATTTACTCCAAATAACGGAAAATTCTTAGGCCTTGTACAATTAATGGCGAAATTTGACCCAGTCATGGAAGAGCATGTTACAAAGGCAGTGAACGGTGATTTGGCTGACCATTATTGCAGCAAACATATACAAAATGAATTAATAGAAATCATGGCGTCAAAAGTTATCTCTACCATAGTATCCCGTATAAAGGATTCAAAGTATTACGCAATCATAGCTGATTGTACTCCTGATATTAGTCATAAAGAGCAACTTTCAATCACATTAAGATGCGCCGACATAACAGAGGATGCTGTTAGTATAAAAGTATACTTTATTTAATTTTTGCAAATAGTAGATACAACGGGTGCAGGTCTCGCAGAAAGTATTTTAAAAACATTGAGTGATCATGGTCTTGACATTACCAACTGCAGAGGACAGGGTTATGATAATGGCGCAAACATGAATGGAAAAAATAAAGGCGTACAGAAAAGAATTATCCGCTAGCTTTTTTTGCACCATGTGGATGCCATAGTTACAATTTAGTATTATGCGATGCGGCAAAATCATCGGCAAAATCCGTTACCCTGTTCGGAATTTTACAAAAAATGTTTAATTTATTTGCAGGATCGGTAAATAGATGGAAAATTTTGACCGATCATTTGAAAATATACACCCTGAAAAATTTAAGTGACACGCGCTGGGAAGCTGGAATTGAAAGCGTCAAAGCGGTTCGTTATCAATTATGTGATATGCATGATGCTTTGGTTTCCTTGGCCGATGTTACCAAACAAAGCGATGTCTCGACGTCATACGAAGCGACCACACTGGCAGGACAAATAAAAGATTTCAGCTTTATTGTTTCTCTTATAATATGGTATGATGTTCTTTTTCAAATTAATGTTGTGAGCAAAGCCAATCAGTCATCTAAAATCAACTTTGTCGACTTTACTGAAATGCTTGATAAATGTTGCTCTTAACTGAAAACATATAGACAAACAGGTCTCGAACAGTCTATTGTAACAGCAACTGAATTAGCATCTGAGCTTGACACGCAACCAGTTTTCAAACCACAAACTCGACTAAGACGCATTAAACGTAGAACGGGTGAAGAGGCTGTTGATGAACCAATAACTGATACAAAAAAAGGTTTGAAGCAGAGTTTTTTAATGCTCTTTTGGACACCATGCTTATATCTATGAAGGAAAGATTTCAACAGATGCAAGATTTCTCTGCAACGTGGAATTTCTTGTTTAACATTAAAAAAATCATAATAAACAAGAACTAATGCGACATTGTTCTGTACTGCCAGAAAAGTTAACGAGCAACTTTAAATCTGACATTGATGGAGATTTATTGTGCGATGAAATTTTAGGTCTCCAGCACTATCTGAAGACAATCAGGCAACACCTATTGACACATTAAACTTTATCAAAAAGTACAATCTTCAAGAGTTATACCCCAACACCTGGATTTCGCTGCGTATTCTGCTAATACCAGTGACTGTTGCAAGTGGCGAACGCAGTTTTTCTAAACTAAAACTGATGAAAACGTACTTGCAGTCTACAATGTGTCAAACAAGATTAACTAGTTTAGTCTCGCTGTCCATTGAAAATCAAGTTGCAGAAAACCTAGATTTTGCCAGTCTTATAAGAGAGTTTGCTGACAAAAAAGCTAGAAAAGAAAGGTTTTAGTTTTATTGTTTTAATTTTCGTTTTTCATTTAATGTTTCATGTCTAAATGAAATTGTTCAGAGAATAAATGTATAAAATGTTGTTATTCATAATAATAAATACATGTTTGTAGTATTATATTATTTCAGTAAAAATATGGTACAAAATTCAAAATATTAAAAAAAATTATAACCAAAAATAAAAGGGCGCCAGATGCATGACTCGCCCGGGGCGCCTAGATCGTTAAGGCCGGCCCTGGCAATAGGCACGAAAGCATCGAGATTAGATCGTGGATCAATAGAAACGTGTTTGAGTAAGTGCGGTCGTCTGGTGTGGTGAATCACTTTTGTTGTGCAACAGGTTGATGGTCGATTCCAGGTGAACGGTTGCTCGAGACATGCACCGCACCACGGACGCAGGCTAGTGGGGGCAGTATTATGCTATAGAGGACATTCACCTCAGGTTCATAAGACTTTCGATAGTGATCAAAGGCACAATGACAGCTGTGGAAATGGTTGCGGACCGCCTGCATCCAGTGGCGACCGGAGTGACAACAAAAATTTCTCGACGGATTACGTACCTTCATTGTTGAAGTGATAGGTACCTGGAAGAACAGTTCAGAGCTGACTAAGAATCACGCAACTAAAAGATATGTAACGTGTGAATGTTTTATTACCTGCATATATTGCCGGATTATAAATATGATTTTGAAAATTAAGGAATCGATGACAGTCATCTTTTACCTTTCAATCAATTTTAAAGCATCTGATTAGCCAAAAATCGACGAGTAGGCCTACAGGCAGTGCTGGATTACCCAACTGGCACGACTAGACACTAGTCTAAGGGCTCCGATTTTTAAGGGCCTCGTGAATGTTAATTTATTTTCATTAAGTAAAATAGTGTAAGATAAATAAAAGTAATTTACAAAATATCATAAATTGATAGTTACTTTTGTTAATTAAATGTATGACCTATTCCATTAGTAATTTTCAAAACCTTTTCTTTGTACTTATAAAATATAAATATTTTTCAAACTTTTGAATGCTTATGGCGCCATATTTTATTAATTCAGGACTTCCTAAAAGGCACAGCTACTGCCTCCAACGACTACGACAGCAGTGGCACACCTTTTCCGACGGTGGAACACATTTCGCTTGAGACTCGTTTTTGCTATGTGCATTCATAAACTTTTATAGTAATAGAAACAACATTGTCTCCTCGCATTGACAAAGCTTCATAATCGGCGCTAGGATTCTCGGGCCCGGGGTAAGCGTTCTTAGCAGTCACGTAACCGGTTGGGGCCCTCCCACGGGCCAGATGGCCGACTCTTTTTTTTTTTTTTTTTTAGCTCTACAACTGGCCGGGCGATAATAGGCAGATTCTTGGCCTGGGGGGCCCCTACTGCCGGTGATCGGACCACCTCCATCAGCCGGCGGGCCCGGGGTACATTTGACCAGTTTACCTCCCCCCACCACTAACGTCGGGCCTGCAAAACTTCAATGGGATATGGTTGAATAGGACAAAAATCGCTTTTGCTGCTGCGCTCTACCGACGGCTCCATAATGTTGCCGAACCCGCGTGTCTGCCCACTGCCCGGGCGAACCTTGAGACAGAACGGAGTTGTCATTAGGGAGCGTGCACGAACTACGTGGCTCGGTCCGGGGGGGGGGGTTGGCTGGAAGGTTACGCTAGGCTACGTAGGGGGGAGGGGAGGTTCCGAGCCAGGCCACGTAGCTTTCCTTTCAGAACATTTTTCACAGTTAAAACGAGGAACAGAACTCAAAACAGCATTTATGTATTTGTTTCCCTCAGTTAATTATCTCCGTATGTAATTTACAATCGTCTGTCAAGAGAAAACAGTACAAAATGTCTTCTGGAATCAAAATGGAAAAAAACTACGTGCTTCGTGGGGGGGGGGGAGTGGTAGAGGAAAAAGCCACGTAGGGCTACGTGGGGGGGGGAGGGGTGGTTCACAGGAGGCCAAAATGGAGCTACGTGGTTTATGCACGCTCCCTTAGTCGCCACTTGCAAAGCGGTCCACCTACCCTTTAAATTTCCACGAAGCTGCCAGAGCGCATGCTCTATTTGTGCCGCCTGGTATCTGTCTCCACGACAGCGAAATAGTTCAATGACGTGGCCAACAGATGGTGTACAATATCTCCCCTAGATGTCAAAGCTATGGTATATCAGAGAATACCGCATTTTTAAATATTTTTTCACTACATTTAGTTTTTTATTATTTATTCTTGACTAGAAGGTGATGATTTGTCACAGTGCCACTATATCTAGAGCCGTCCCCGTCTGCATCCCTTTATGCTTCATGTCTTCCACGACGGCGATGGTATCTTCAAGCAGAATAACAGTCAGTGTCACAAGACCATAATAGTGCTACAATGGTTTGAAGAGCACGATAGTGAACTCCGTTGATGTCTTGATCTCAATCCGACAGAACACATCTGGACGCTATTGGGTGCCAGCTCCAGGCCATTAACCACCGGCGAGTAATTTAAGGAAATTGCGTGACCTATATGTAAACATCTGATGCCAGACACCTCCAGAAATCTACTAAGGACTCGCCAAATCGCTGCTGTATTGCACTCCAAAAGTGGGCCAATAAGCTATTTAAAAGGTGATCATAATGTTTTTTCCCCATCAGTGTATGTGTATCGGCGAAATTGAGACTCCAAATTCCGGTGACATCATATAAACAAATTCAAATGTTCTCAAGAGGATGATATTATCCATTAAATGTTTTGCTTGTATATAAATAAACGTTGCATGCAATTTCACTACAGGACCAATAAATCCAAGAGATGTGTTGTCATTTATGTCCGCTCTTTCATTTATTCCGTCCATTTTTATATGTATGACCAGTCATGCCCAACAACCACGCCCACAGTTTAATTCAATAATTAACAGTCTGTAACATAACAGTGACCTTCCGTCTGTGGGCATTGGTGGATCCACAAATTTTCCGAGCCAGGAAAAATACTATGAGATTGCCACCCCCTGGAACATTGTTGCCGACCCCATGTGTCGCCGCCGCCCCTATTATCACTCACTGTCGCCAGTAGTGGAGCTTTCAAAAAAAGTCGCCGCGACGTAAATTTTCCGCCCTTCAACCTTGAAACACGATTTTGCCGTCCCCCTGAAGCCTGGAGCAAGCGCCCCGGTTTGACCCCCCCCTCTCCCCCCCTTGATCTGCCATTGCTTGTGGAAGTAGCACTAAACCTGCGCAGTAATACAAATGATGTATTTAGTTTCGTTGTGCGGACGTTTTCAAACATTTGGGAGGACCGGGAGCATTATTGGCCAACTGCGACAGAGGCAGCACCGAGTGAAGATATGTCGTTTACCAGTTAAACTGTAAGCAATGGAGCATTACCAATGTTATGGACAATTGAAGTGCAAGAGTGGTTTTGTTTGTGAATAACTATTGAACTGTGGACGCAAACTCGACAGCAACCTACTTTGATGCATGTGAACTCCATTTTAATTTTCACTTTAAGAATCTGCATCTTCTGCATCGGGAACTTCCGATAGCCAAGTCCTAATTATGGTGGGGGCCAATCAGTTGATTTGTGTTGTGGTATGACAGAGTCATCCACAATGAATATTAATAAATAATTAATTAATATTCAGATTTTCCTTGTAATATTCATTTATCTAAATTGTAAATATTATAAATATTAGGGTTAATTCATAGGTGAATAATTATGTATTATACCCGGGCAGCCAGATTTATTATTATATGATTTAATTTCTGTGCAAAACTTGCCATTCAGAAAACATTAAATGAGGGAAGTTGGAACTGCAGTTTTGAACGTTCTGAGAACGGGACAATGCCCAGTGTCGTCGACATGCTGACGCCTCCGCTCACAAAGGGGTGGCGCGCGGCAACCGTTACATGCCGAGTGTACTGACCTCACCCCTCCCCAGTGCCTCGACAAGGTCAAGCAAAATGTGCGGGAACGGGTAGCAAATGTTAGCGACGACACGAAGCACGTGATGATGGACATATATCGATGCACCAATCGTGAACGGATATAGGGGTTCACAGTTGTTAATTCAAGGCTTCTGTTCCATGTGCGGGGAGAGGAAAGCTGGCTTTGCCGCGACAAGAGGACACGACGTCATATTCGACTTCACTTGCTGCCGAGACGAGCTACAGTGCGGACGTGTCACCCGACACGTCCTTAGCCGTTGATCAGTGACTGTGTCTGGTCGCATAGTCTGGCTCAGATGGGCTGGAAGCTGAGCGGTCCACCTGCCAGAGATTGTAAGCTGATGTGCTAGCGCGGACATATCCGCAAATCTGGTATTCGTTGCAGCAGTGGCACAGAGCGTGTCACACCTCGTCGAGAAGATGCGATTACGGTAAAGTACCGACGTATAGGTCCACAGTTCTATTGGGTTTTAACGAGGCTTGCTAACCCGTAAACGGCTCCTGAGATAAGACTCTGCTCCCATCATAACAATTACTGAGCTAACCAATATTTCATGTTCATAACTTCAAATTCGAAGCATCTTTCTCATTGTTTTAAATTCAAACGATGCTTTTAACTTTAAACGGCGCCCCTGGGATTCTTTTGTAAATATTAACTTTAAGTTGTTGGCCTGTAATGCCACTTTAAAACATGTTGACTTTGCAAAATCATTGAGATACCTAAATCAGTTTTATGTTTGCTTTTATCCGGCGGATTGTAAATGTCGGGTATTGCTTGTTTGTTGTCTTTGGATTATGTTTAACGTAACGTTAACTATACCCGGCCTTGTATAAGCCAGAAGACTAAATAAATTGAGTATAATTTTGTGTGAAACTAACTTCTTGTAGAAATCATGGTTCTAGTTCACCATTTAACCAAATAACCAACTTATTGGATGTCATACATATTAATAATTATATTTCATCAACGTATTGGCTCCCCCCTCCCGAACCGGCGGTCCAATACAGTGTGGATGTGTTTAGAAATAAACTGACTGGACACGTTACCAGGGGCCAACTAGTAACTCCACATGGTGACCATTCCGCTATCGAACTTTTTATAATTCCACTCAGAACTATTTCATTAATCATATAATTAACCAGACCAACTAAGTATCTCGTTACAAGTCCTTATTAAATGAGAAATTTCACAACGTACCATCTACGATGCTTCAATAACATGTCATTACAATGACTATATTACTTGGTTTTCATATATGTAGTATATCATTACTTAATTCATTGTTATATAATAATCATGTTTACATAGTACGATACATTTTTAATATGCTATAAATATTCAGTAATTTTTTTTTTAACTGCTTAACGTCTATTAACAGCGAGGTCTTTAAAGACGGGAAACGATGGGGGCAAGGAAGGGGAAGGAATTCGGCCATGGCCTTTTGAAGGAAGCATCCCGGCATTTGCCTGGAGTGATTTGGGAAACCATGGAAAACCCAAATCTTGATGCCCGGACGGGGATTCGAACCGCCGTCCTCCCGAATGTTCAGTAATGTGAAAATCAAGCCAGCGGCAACGCCTATATAAGACATCAGGTGTCTGGCACAGGCGTTAGATCGGTTACTGCTGCTACAATGGCAGGTTTAATCACGATTTAAATGAGTTTGAACGTGGTGTTATAGTTGGCGAACGAGAGATGGGACACAGCATTTCCGAGGTAGCAATGAGGTGGGTATTTTCCCGAACGACCATTTCAAGAGTGCACCGTGAATATCGGGAAGCCGGTAAAACATCAAATCTCCGACATCGCTGTGGCCGGAAAAAGATCCTGCAAGCACGGGACCAACGACGACTGAAGAGATTCGTTCAACGTGACAGAAGTGCAACCCTTCCACAAATTGTTGCGGATTTCAATATGCTGGGCCATCAACAAGTGTCAGCGTGCGAACCATTCAACGAAACGTCATCGATATGGGCTTTCGGAGCCGAAGGCCCACTCGTGTACCCTTGCTGAGTGCACGACACAAAGCTTTGCGCCTCACTTGGGCCCGTCAACGTCGACATTGGACTGTTGATTGGAAACGTGGTGCCTGGTCTGACGAATCTCGTTTCCAATTGTATCGAGCGGATGGACGTGTACGGGTATGAGACAACCTCATGAATTCATGGACCCTGCATGTCAGCAGGGGACTGTTCAAGCTGGTGGAGGTTCTGTAATGGTGTGGGACGTGTGCAGTTGGAGTGACATGGGACCTCTGATAGGTCTAGATACGACTCTGACAGGTGATACATACGTACGCATCCTGGCTGATCACCTGCATCCATTCATGTTCATTGTGCATTCCCACGGACTTGGGAAATTCCAGCAGACAATGAGACACCCCACACATCGAGAATTGCTACAGAGTGGCTCCAGGAACATTCTTCTGAGTTTAAACACCTCCGCTGGCCACCAAACTCCCCAGACATGAACATTATTGAACATATTTGGGATGCCTTGCAACGTGCCGTTCAGGAGAGATCTCCACCCTCTCGTACTCTTACGGATTTATGGACAGCCCTGCAGGAGGCATGGTGTCAATTCCCTCCAGCACTACTTCAGACATTAGTCGAGTTCATGCCACGTCGTGTTGTGGCACTTCTGCGTGCTCGCGGGGGCACTACACGATATTAGACAGGTGCACCAATTTCTTTGGCTCTTCAGTGTATATCATTGATTTCGTGAATAAAAATTGCTGTAAAATAAAATTGTTTTTCGAACTACTCTCATGAGATTGTGATGAAAAAAAAAAAAAATACTATCTGCCATGGAGTAATGATATTCGCCGTTTTGAAAGTTTGCAGAATTATGTAATTTCATCATTTTGGGATTAACCAATAACTTTAAATAAAAAATTTCAGAAATCAATGTAACACTTTTTCTGAATAAATAGTAACGTAGGAAGGGAAAAGATACTGCGAACATCCTAACTGATTAATTGGCCGCTTCCTCAGGCTCACCCTCATTGTTTCCACTATAATTCCACAATAGTGTTTATACGAATCGTATTTCCGATCTACCACCAAAATGGAGTAGAATAAATTGCTTCCATGCCAACTAAGAAACCAGTGAAAGATTCGAATACTGGAGGACGCATGACGGAACTACTGCTCGAAAATTTTTGACACCCAATTCAATGAAGATAACTACCGGTACTCCACCGATTCTCTTCCCTGAACACAATGCTCCCGATATAAATAAAGAGAAAGATTCTAGCCTCCAATATTAGTGTATAATAAGCACAAGGCAAGTTAAATCATAGGTTTAGGAGCAATCAGTCAGTTGAAGTGTAGAAAATACGGGTACTACACTAATAGTGGATAAACATCCTATGCTGTATTCGATGAAGTAAGACTAGTGCGACTTAAATCCTTATATCCGTATGCGTACCACCTATCATCAGTGAAGTTTTTAAGGATATTTTCAGGTCATCTAGAGTCTAGACGAATGTCACAGAAACACAGGGTTAGTCTAAATGATTGATCGGGTTTCAAGATACTGTGTATTGAAAAGTATACAACCAACAAAGACGAGTGATACATGAAGAGATGCATAAACTCACCTAGTTTAAAAGACCGCTTGGTATGTGGCGTGCACGCTAGATGGCAGCAGTGGACAATATGGCGGAAAAACAGGAGAAGAGTTTGTCTGTTAGAATATGCGAAGTGTTCTTCGGTTAATGCGGAAAAGCTGCACCTAATCATCAGAGCATTATACATTGCTTTCGCCAGTTTCGTGACACTGGTTGTCTGTATAAACGGACCAGTAGGAGGGTGACCACGTGTCTCATAGGAAACCGTGGAGCGCGCGAGACAGAGCGTCCACAAAAATCAACCGTTCGTGCCAGCAGTGAACTGGACATTCCGCAGAAAACAGTGTGCAATGTTTTGAGCCGGCGGGCGTTTGCATTTCAAACCTTACCGTGTGCAGTTGGTACAACACCTGATCCCAGAAGGTTGTTGCAGCAGTTCTGATTTTTGTACCCGAAAGCTGGAAGCTATGGAAAATGATAAGGACTTTGCGGGGAACTTTGTATTCAACGGCGGGGCGACTTTTCATCTGTCTGGAATGGTTAATCGTCACAATGTGAGAGTGTAGGGTACTGAACCTTTGTGGAGTTGGAAAGGGATTCGCCAAAAATAAATGTCTTCTGTGTCATATGAAAGAGAAAGCCTGTATGAGCCCTTTTTCCTCATCGAGCAGACGGTGACAGGATCCGTATACCTGGATATGTTGCCGGTATGGTTGTTTCCACAACTGACTAATAACTACTCCTTTTTCATCTTATAACAGGACGGGGCTCCACCTCACTGGAGTACAAATGTCCGCGACTTTCTCAACGGAGAACTGCCACATTACTGGATAGGGCGCGCTAGTCAGAGTGATATTCCTCTGTTGTCATGGCCCCTCAGGTCGCCAAATCTGACACCATGCGATTTCTTCTTGTGGGGTTATGTGAAGGACAAAGTTAATGTACCCCCAATCCCAACAACACTGCAAGAATTACAGGAACGGATCACTTCTGCTGTGACGGACATGGAGAGCAACATGCTACCGAACGTATGGACGGAACTGGATTACCGTTTGGGTGACTAAGGGTGCACACATTGAACATTTATAGTATGTACTAGAAACTTGGTGAGTTTATGTAGCTTTTCATGCGTCACTTATCTTTGTAAGTCGTATACCTTTCAATACACAGTATTTTGAAACCCGATGAATCTTTTAGGCTATCCCTGTAGCTTTTCGCAAGCGACAACATACTAACATAATTCGCTTCTCACCTACGTGACGCTTAGTTCCTAATGACAACATGCGTTGGCTGCACGTCCGACTCAAACACGAACCAACGTTTCCAGCGCGCGGTTCATGAGGCGTAAATTAAATACGGGCGCACTTTATGACTCAGCAAAGCGGGACAGTGGCTTGCACCACAGCGGCGATGAGAAGATAATTAAAGCACCTTCCGCATTAAACGTGAATTTTCCAATGATTTGTCACTAGTTTCCAGCAACAGTATAAAACACATTTAAACGCTTTGGACAATGCGATTCTTAGACGTACATCTAGCGTGTATGAAATGCATGCCTAGGTATCAAAATAACACGAATTATGTTTTTCTTCGCGTAAATCTTAATTCACACGTTTCTAAGCGTTCAGTTTCGATCATATTTCTCAGAGTGAAAACAGGTAAATGCTGAAATGCACGTGAAATCGTGAGACTCACACGAAACCGACAAATGTGAAATATTTAATACCAGGATGAAGATAAGTAAAATATGTTTTCTCATATCGCTTGCTTTACGTCTCGTAGACGTCATTACAGTCGGAAAGGGACTGAGGACAAGGAACGGGAAGGAATTCGGCCATTGACTTTTGAAGGAACCATTCCGGCATTCGCCTGGAGTGATATGTGGAAACCATGGAAAACCGAAATCTGGATGTCCGGGGATTCGAACCCCAATGCGAGGCCAGAGCGCTACCGGTCACACACCACGCTCAGTGGTTTGATTGCCTAAAAATGACCCACTGGTTACTGAAAAAATCGTTATTTAATCAGTCCTGATATATACTGTTTACGATTAAAACTGTACCAGCTTTTTTTTTCCTCCCTCACTGCGACTCAAGATATGAGAAAAATTCCGTGCGCATCATTTCAATTTCTACAGAACTGCACGAGAAACGAAAAGATGAAGTTGTATACGGCATCTTCACTCCACCAAACTACCGTCAGAGATCGAAGGAACTTACCTCCATCACTATAGACGTCAATAACAAAAACAATATCACTCAAACAAGGAACTGACAACACTAATGCACAGAAAACATATCCTACAAGAAGGCTAGGAGTAATTTAACAACCTCAACATCAATAATTTAACTGTCATCTCAGCTGTCCACAAGATATAACTAAACTGGACTCTACGAGTTCCATCTCTTCCACATGTCTGCCGTTTACCACTCATTGCAACAATTGTATATAACAATTATTGATTAGTTACTATGGCCATAAGATAAATACATAAACCAATCATTGCGAAACGCGTATGCAATCGCGCCTAGAAACGTTCAGAAGATGAAAGGGATGGCAGTTTGTATTCTTTAAGGTCAAAAGCATATTTTGGTTGCGAATCACTGAAGCCGTACACACATGTACTCCGGCGACGCACTAGACCTACACCTGGTTGTAGGTACAATTTTACACTTAATTGTTTTATAATGTATCATTCCTATTTTCCTAAAACTGCGGGAAAGATATTTACAGGCTAACATCTTTGAGAGGAAAATCATCTCGTGTCAAGCGGAATGAAAAATTTTGTTTTTCGAAACATGGAACATAGTTTTTTAATTATGGTTTTATAACTCGCTGACGCCGAGGTCATAATAGACGAAAGAGGATTGTGGGCAAGGAACGGGAAGAAAATCGGTCATGGTCTTTATGATGGAACCATCCCGGCAATTTCCTGAAATGATGACGAAACCATGGCAATCTGGATGGCCGAACATGGTATCGAACCCGTGTCCTCCCGAATACTAGGTCCGAACGTTAACCACTCACTCACCAGGCTCGGTGATAACAGGATATAGCACCAAAGAATAAAAGTTTTCCATGGGGAAAAATTTTATGGTATGGCGTTTTAGATATTATCAAAAATACACTAACAGTAAGCACAACGTGCGGATAAGATTACATACTGTATAGCATCGGAATAATTGAGGCATTGAGGAACGCAGACTCGAGCTGGGTTGGGTCTGGCCCCGCTCATATAGGCAGGTGGTCGCATAGAGATGCGAACAATAGATAACTGGTATCCACACCAGGCTTCCGGCCAAGGCTGGTTTTCCAAGGCAGTGAGAATTTTACGTGAACAGTATCACGTTATATACAACCAGTGGGACGTTCAAATTCAATGCACAAACGACGTTATAGTTTGGTTAGAGCTTGGGTTTATAATGTTTTTCTAACATTCGTCGGAATCTTGAGTCGCGGGGCCCCCCCTTGGCCGGCGGGCCTGGGGTACATTTGACCCACTTACACCGCCTCCCCCCCCCCCCCACGTCGGCCCTGGTTTGGTCCAGAGAAGAACAATTGTGGACTTCAAAGAGTACGGTTAAGTCCTTACTAAGTGATTGTATTCCAGGTGGTCAGATGTTTAAGCTCGTAGTATAAAGCTCGTAGTATAAAGCTCGTAAGGTGAGCTTATCTGTGATATCCATCAAATGCATTTGAGTGAAGACATCACGACACCAGAAGGGACAGACGTCGACAGGCGCTAGTCTACAATGGACACCGCGCAACAGAATGATAATGACGCACATATAAACTGTTACAGCAAAGAGTAGTTGTGTGTTGCCCCGTGCTGCCCTGGAAATGCCAACACCGTTAATTCAGTCTCATACTCCCACTAATTGAATTAACGTTAAGCAGACGTCCTGAGAAAATGAATTTAATTTAAGTTAAAAATATACCCTGGGAACTGTCAACGATTAATGTAGTGATCTGCCAAAAGCTTGCTTTTGCTTAATTTTTACTTATCTTTGCATCTTTGTAATAATTGGTAAAGATCACTTTGAATCTTGTTCAACACTTCAATCTAAATTCAAATTATGCTAGATAATATTTCCCTACATTAATTTATTAATTATATCATTTATTGATTTAACCATTTATGAATCATAAAATCCATAATAAAATGGAAACTCCAGAAAGACGGAACAATTAATCAGTTATGCGAACGCAACAACAGTACAGCACAAAAGTGCGTTTGTGTATTTTTAGTTCGCTAATCAATCGTAACTTTTTAGTTTTGAGAGAAAATGCTTTCACTATGACAAGCAAAATCGCAAAGTGAAGCAATATACTCGACACTGAAAACAAACACAGCCTCATTTTTTAAAGAATTAATTCATAAGGGCTTAAATATTAACCTATACTGATGATTTCAATTTGTTGAAGTGTAACTACTTTTGTTGGAGACTAGTTGGAATTTGTCAGACAAATTTATTTTTACAGTAACTAAGGAACTGTAGAAATCTCCGAAAGACATACATCAGGAGAAAAAGTAAACACGAAAAAAGTCACTCTTGGAGTAGGGATTGAATCGGAACGGTAAATCTACAGTGGGTTGAAGCGAAATAGTGCCAATATTGCCTTTATGACAATGGTCCATTTTCAAGCAAAACGAGAAGTGTCCCCCCTAATAGATACAGTAGAAAAGTGAGGCATCCCGTGAAAAATAATAGCCCAAGTGCGTGATTTCCGAGAATCCCTGCAAAATTTAATATGGATACTTCCTGCCTATCAGAGAAATGTAAAAGTGCGATAGTAGAACCAGTCGATAAAGGAGGGGTGACGAATATAGTCGAAAATTACGTGCCGAACAGTTTGACATCAGTGGTAGGTAAATTAATGGGGAGATTGATATGCAACTACATCAGAAATGTCTGTGAGAAAAGAAACTGGCTTTAGAAAAAATAACGTAGCTTTATGCAAGAACATTAATGTGAATCTCTGTGGGCTATATGTAATATATTTCGGAGAAAATGGGTAAGGGAGATAAATTTGATAGTGTAATACTAGACCTTTATAAGGCATTTAACAAAGGGAGTCATAAAATGGTATTTATGGTAAAACTTATTGGAGTGGAGGAAAAAGTCATTTGCTGGGTAGAAGAACTCTTAAAAGGTAGAAATACAGTATAAAAAGAAGTGTACGTGAAAATGGGAGTACTACAGGGTAATGTATTGCTATCTATTATTGTGTTAATTGTTTACAGTCAGAAGTTAGGTTGTTTTCAGATGACAATGTTATATACGAGGATAAAAATGGGAGAAGACTGAACAGTTGCAGGGTGACCTGGATAGATTAACGTGGTACGAATACAAATTCAAAGAAGAATTGGGTTATTACGTACATAGAATTTTTTAAAAAAAAGGCTGATTATGATTACAGGTTGGGCAAGGAATTACTTTTTGAAAACATGAAATGTAAATAACTTGTCATAACATTTGATAGTAAACTCAATTTGACAGAACACATTGTGCAGGTGGTAGGAAAAGGTTGCAAAATCATTTACTGCAGAGAGTGATGAGGGGATGTACCAGAGAAGTGAAGGAAGTGGGTTATAAATCTTTGGTCAGACCACTGCTTTATAGTGGTATAGTATGGGACCCATATTTTGGGTTTCAAATACAGGAGTCTGAGGGGGATACAAAGAAGGGCTGCTAGATTTATTTCTGGAAATTACAGCAGAATTCAGCAGTAACCGATATTATGAAGGAGTTTGGATGACTTTAATTGGGAGGCAGGAGTAGGGTGAAGAAAGCGCTGGGAGTGTGCAAGACGTATGTTGGTTATGAGGCGTGGGAAGATATTGGTGTATGAAAGGGGAATGATGACAATGACCACAAGCTGGCACTCTGTTTCAGCATAATGGCGTGGGAAATTCTTTTTCGTACGAGAGAAAGTCACGGATTGGAATTAATTACTAAGAGAATTGATTAATAATTTGCAAAAAAAAAAAAAAAAAAAAAAAAAAAAAAAAAAAAAAAAAAAAACGCTGAAAGACTTTTAAATTAAAATTTGTAGAGAACAAAGTAGGCAGAATGGGTGTGTAGGGAAATTGGCGCCGAAGCTTGCGCTCCATTGGAATTAAATTAAAAATTCTTCCTCTACATATTTGGTTGTTCATCTTTGGTACTAAAAGTTGCACTGCATTGACTGTTAGAGTGATTTTCGGTTTTGGAGTCACTTTTAAGCATTGCAGCACTGAGGCGATAGTGATCTACGACCCGAGATGAGATGAGATTTAAGACAAATATTATTAACGATGTTATACTTTGCCGTACTTTGCGTAAAACACACTTAGATTGTAATTAAAAAAATAATTGTTGCCAAAATTTTACTGCAATGTAGCGATCATGCCAGTATTTGACTGGTGCAGAGGAAATGAAAATTTTATCGGCGTATATAAAGACAGACCTTAAGAGAGTCGCATCCGGCAACCTGTGTGCATGCCTAATTAGTTACTTCCGTTGCGCGTAGTTTATGACGACACTTCCGTTACACCCTCCCAACCTACTTGTCAGTGCCGCTGGTCGGTTATATGCGTTGAAATGTTAAACAGAGACATAAGTCTGTCAAACTAAATTATAAAAAGTTATGATTTGATTAAAAATTAATTTCCACCAATTTTTGCTGTTTGATTGGTCATTTGCGAAATTGAACTAGAGGGTATCGACATTATCCAACATACGGGAGAAAATCTGAGTTCAATATTTTTACCTAAGGACAATTATTCCTCAAACTTAATCTGAGCATAATATTTCTTGTAATACATTTGCCAAGGAGACCTGAAAATTCATTTGCTTAGATTAAGTATATTACTATTGCTCTGGATATATCTGAATACTGTATCTGTATACAGATATTTCTTCACAACATAATTAAGCCTTGAAGAGGAAGCAGAAAATGTCTTATAACGTGTGTTCTAAATCAAGTCCTAGGTTTAAAAATATTTGAAGTTCAAGAAACATATATCGCTGTAGGCTGCGAGTTCCATTTTCAACTTACTCGTTCCTCCTGTTCAATAATCTAGTGAGTCGGAGAGAGATTTTGAACCTTTCGGAGTCAGTTCTGTAACTGTTTTAACAGATTTCCGGTGTTCACCATACGTAGGTAGAAAGCAGTAAGCGTCCAACAATGAACACTGAGGATCATATGAGAAGATTAAATGATCAGCACTTTTGTGAAGCCCGCTTTGAAGCCCCTATAGCCTGAATCTAATTTGTTTGGTTTAATTAAAAATTCGAGTTGTTGAGTCATTCTCTGCGTCATTTACCAGCTCCCTTAATGAACAATTCCGCCAATTTTAAGATTTTTTTTGCATTTCAATTCTATCAATTGCAACAAACGGGCTTTCTTTTTTTTTTTTTACGGATATTTCGCAAATTTCAGTGCAATTTCCGAATTTGCGACGACTACGTCAGAAAGTGTGAAAATTATATTTGTTATCAGAGATTCAACTGTAGGTGTGTTTGGAATTGGGTTACCTCTGTCAATGCTAACGGAACTAGATTTTTCCATCATGTTTGTCTTTCTCGAAATTCATGGTTGAATGATTTCCATTTTATGTTACTTCTCAAACTCTACAGCAGTTTATATTTGTTTTCTGCCTCGTTTTTCTTGGTCACGCTATTTCTTATCACTGTCAAGTTTGTTACTGCTATGTTGGAACAGTTTCATCGCAATGCGACCTCCATCTGATTGACCGAAGCTCGAATCGTCAACGGCTTGGAGGGGGAGAGCTACCGACAGTGTGTGTTGGGTGAGTGGTAGAGCTCTGGCCTCGTGTTCAGGAGGACGTGGGTTCGAATCTCCGTCCGGGCATCCAGATGTGGGTTTTCCATGGTTTCTCCAAATCACTCCATGCGAATGCCGGGTTGCTTCCTTCAAAAGGCCATGGCCAAATTCCTTCCCGTTCCTAGTACCCAGTCCTTTCCCGCCTATAATGACCTCGACGAGGCGTAAAGCCATAAAAAAGAGCTACCGAGCCAACGTCTATACATAAACGGGAAAAATTGTACGAGATTTTTTTAACTAAATGATTTGGGAGTATTATTAATAAGATACGTAAAAGTAATCAACCCCCCCCCCCTCTCTCTCTCTCTCTCTCTCAATGAATATCCAGAACGGCTCCCCAAGCCAATTCAGCCTTCTATCCAATGAGCACCGTGGAAGAAACTCCGTGCGAAGGTAAAAGGAAGAATGAAGTTACACACTGTTATGGAGACCCTTTAGTTAAAAGTAATCCAAGTTAAGGGGGCTTTTGATTTTTGGTTTAAGAGAAAGGGATGTACATTAACAATCCCCGCGAACGAAATTGAAGCAATTGCTAATAGTTAATATTGTTCTGAAATGTTAACAACACACGTTCGGTTGCAAAGATGAATTTTTGCGACTTTTTTTGTCCTTGGAAGGCATCGGCTAATAAACTTCTCGCTATTAACAGGTAATAATGTAAGAAAACAAAACGAAGGGCGTGAACTAGCACAGATAACACAATGATTTAACTGACCACGTATCTCTAAATAAAAAGAGCATCAGAGATATGGTTCATCGAATCCTTAGTAAATGAACATATTGAATTGCTGTTAATGCGCCACAAGAAATCTCAGGAAGTCGAGTGGATTGTGAAATCATCTTATTGTAAAGTTTAAAATAAATGGAATATTTTCAACAAATGTATTCAGTATTTCACAATCTTTCGATGATAGCTGGTCGATTTAAAAAAATATGCAAAAACAAAATTGGGTTTACGTCAGCTTTTCATATCACAGTTAATTGCAAAAAGTGGTATAGCCGTAATATTGGAGAAACTTTGATAAAACACTATCAAAGACTATCTCAAAACTAATTCATCAGGAATATACTTTACCGCATCTGACAGTACAATAAAGCGACGCACTGTTGTGAAGGTGATTAGAGATGAAAATTAAAACTTTTTTTCCTTACAGCTTAACTTGCCTACCGTTGCAGATAATTTTCTATTGATAAGATACGTATGATACCTTGATGAATACAATACGTGCAAGAATGAATGCTATTCATTGTAAATCTTACTGCAAATATATCGGCGTTCATTGCTGTAAAATCACACTCCACAAAAAGAACACTATAAATGGTATTTTTGTCGATGAAGAACTGCCAAACGTTTTGTGTGTTCATTGTATGATTCACAGAATATCTTGTAAGAAAACATATAAGCCTTCATTAATTATATAAATTAAAACTGTAAATAACGTCCAGTAGCAGCGTCAACGAATTTAAATTTGATATGAAAAAAAAACTATTTAAAGAAATTTTTTACTCCAAAGTGTATGTCTTGATAAATCCCTTCCCTATAAATTTTTTCGAGGCTGACATGACACCAACTATATATATTTAAATACGATGAAGACAGCCAAATACAAATATATATCAGCTAACAACAGCTCTGACCAGTCAGTTTTATATTCAAAATCATCTTCTTCACCGCCTTTTCCAAACATTAAGGGTCGGCCGTCTTTGACGAGTTTTATTCATCGTTGGAATGTTCAAATTTGAAGCTTTGGTTGTTCGGCCGCATAACCTTACTGGCGCCAAGCATTTTATACCTACTGCCAGGTCGCGTAATACGAACTATTCGGTTAAGTGAAGTGTTGTCATTTGTCTGCGAAATGTGTAACTATGTTCTGTGTGTGATAAGAGTATTTTTTGTTTGTGAAATATGTAGTTTACAAAGCGGAAATTGGGAACCGTACCGGCATTCTCCTTAGTGGCTGCGGAAATCCAACAAACAACCAATCAGGACGGCAGGTATGCGGGGGGTGGGGGGGGGGGTCTGGGGGTCGCCCCGTTTTACTTCCTCGATCCAGTGTGCGGCGCGTTCAATTTTACACTAAAACATGTAAAAAATCTTATGTACACTTTTTCTTCCTCTTACTCTGGAAAAAAAAAATCAGGCTTCGGTGTTCTTAACCACATTATGAACAGATACTGAATGTCAATGAAACAGGAGATCATTTATTTCTAACGACAATCGAGTCTGATATCAAATACTTATCTCACTGCTACGGTCTAAAAAGTACATTGATAGTAACTAATTTCAATAAAAATTATTTACACGCTAAGTTTCGGCAACTATTGCACTAGTAGCCGCTGTATCGATGGAGATAAATTCTCTACCTGTCTATAAACGTACACGAAGCATAAATAAAAAATACATCGCATCGGTCAATGGACGGGGGAATATCGATTACAAATTTTATACATGGGGTCATATAAGTTTTAAGCTTGAACTATACGTACAGTTTGTTTGGGTCATTGGGCAGCTCTATCATGGGCTTGCTTTTCTAGATCCTACATCCCCATTAATTGTTTTCAGAAACAATCTCGTTATCTTTCTCCGCAGTTTTCATCTCATAATGCGAGAAATAATGGCGTGGCTTATAATTATGTTTCTTCATTGCGTCAAACTTCGCCACAGAACTCCACTATCGTTAATTCAATAGATCATTCGCGACCATATCAAAAAATTTAACTTTCAAATGAAACACAATTTAAAGCAATTCTCTTAAGTTCCAGTTTTATAATACTCCAGTATACATCTAACGTCAAATTAATTCCCCTCTGGAAAAAAAAAAATAAACACGCTAGTTCCCTTTTACCTTTCTTTTGCTAGTTCTAATCTAGATTACTAATAAACTTTATGTGCAATAGGAAGGTAACATCAATATAACAGAAAAATGGTGGACAAGGTACTGCATATCACAAATCAGCGTTGAAAGTGAAATAATTCAAAGTGAATTATCAAATACGTATTACGATATTATCCCACCCATTCAGATTCCACACCCAGCAGTACTTCAACTGCGACTTGATAAACACGGGAATAATTATTGTGAATCGCAGCCCCAAAGACTGATGTTAGTTTCCCACAAGTCTTATCGATAAAAAATAAAAATTCCGTATAAGTACTTTCAACGTATTTATCCTTTTTTTTGCATAATTCATGTTAAGTTGGTTGTAATTTTCTATGAATGAGTGTCGTAACACTCAAAAGGGATTCGATGAGTACTTAACACTGACGTGTTCGGTTTCAAATCCAGGATAATCAACAACCAGAGATGTTAAGCAATATTACGAAAAACCAAAATAGCAGTGACTAAGCGGTATTTCGCAGCGCGGTGGCTTCGCACGGACAATGCACGCCATCGGCGGTCTTAATTGCGTGACGAGAGTAGCTGGTTCCGGTACGGCCTCTGACGTCATTGTTTTAATTAAATGCTTTTTTTGTCTTGCGGCTTTATAATGTGTGAACACACAAGAAACATGGCGAAAATATACACAGCACAAGATTGTATTAAGTACATTGATCGATTAATATTTCATTTTAGGGCTACCAACGGATATTTACGTTTAGATATACACTGAAACAGTTTCGACAGTGTGACAGCATTCACGCTAACTCTGGTAACAATAAACCTATACAAATTTTAACTGTTTTAAAAGCAGTAAATTCAAATCTCATTCCTTTATTCGGATGTTTGGCTGCGTTTTCTTGTAGTTATAACTGTTCCAACGTTACGCCGGAAGCCCACGGGCATCTTCTAGGGCAAATTGCTGTTTATTCGTGAACAAATACTTTGGTATATGTATGTATTCGTTGAGATATTAAGTTTTGAGGTCCGCACCATGGATAATCAGATCGGTGAAGTTTCCCTGTTTACGAACAACAGACCCGGGACTATACAAAATCCCATGTCAATGTGTGAAAATTTACATAGGAAAACAAAGCGAACAGCTGAAATAAGAATTGAAGAAACCAATGAGATATACGAGACTAGGCCAACCAATAAATTCGCCTGTTGCAGAACACATCTTGCAAGAACAACTCTGTGTATTAAGGATATAGTCGAAGGTCTTGGCTAAATTCGAAGGATATTTGCCTCTGATAGTCGGATGCCTTTGACAAGTTTTACTCATTAGCATGGTCCAATTTGGAGCTTTAGTTTTACACACGCATGCCTTGCTGACAAAGCATTTTATACTTACTGCCAGATTGCACTACGCACTAATGGGGGAAGTGAAGTGCTGCCATCTGTCTGAGAAATATGTAACTATGTTCTGTGTAGGTTTTGTTTATGATATGTGTGATTTATAAGGCGGAGATTTGAGACGTCCCGGCATGTGCCTATATGGCTGCGGAAAACCGCAGTCATGGCGGCTGTTACGCGGAGACCTGCACTGCTGAACCGGCGGCTCAGTGCACTGAACACTGGTTCGCCACATTACCACTATCGCTGGCTAGTCCAAAGTCTGCCATAACAACTAAAAGATGATACACAACCTATTGAAATGTGGCGCATCGTCTAAGGTACGCCACAAGTATCACATTCCAGTGGGCCATTCCGGCAAAGAGGGAAACCATACGTCAAAGGGCAATTCCCCAAGCGGAGCCGAGTAGGAGCAACCTCATCCCTTCTCAAAAGTTGGAAGGAACTACTCCACGGCTAAACTGTCGATTTGACCAGCCGGATCTTTTTATGCTCGACTTCCAGCTACTACCTCTGCCAAGCATCGAAGATATTTCTTTTCGACGTCGGAACAAAGTCGATTATGACCTTGTTACAAGCTAATTTGGCAGCGTCATCCGTTGCCTCATTTCCCCCAATTCCCACATGACCAGGAACCCAGCAGAATAAAACCTCCTTTCCACAAGACTGGAAGGCGTCCTGTATGTCCTGGACTAGACCGTCTGCGGAGTACATGTTTCTCAGCACCTGAACGAAGCTGAAGGATTCGCAGCAAATGATGAACTTCGTGTCGCGATATATTTTCATATGCAGGGGCGACTTTAGTAAAGAATAATACTCCGCGGTGTATAGAGCCGAGAAAGGATTCTGAATAAGGTATGGGAAATGAAACAGCTATAGCCTTTTGAAGATGACATCCCGGCATTTCCCTGCAGTGATTTCGGAAACCAGAAATCTGGATTACCGGACAGCGGAGCCAATCCAAATCCAACCGAAAGCCAGGCCCAGACGTTACAGCTCAACGGACTCCATTCCGAGAATGGGGAGGACTTGCCTCCAACCACAAACGTGTATCTTCACCTCGCTCTTCATCCGCTACCTCATTCCTCTTGTCTTCCAAATGACTCAGCTCCACTAGGTATAGCTTTATTCCCGTGGATAATGAGGAATAGGAGGGCATCCCAGTGGCTTGGATGAGCAGAGAAAATTGCAGCAAATCCTGTACTAATTTAGTCCTATTTCTTGGCGTGATTCTGGTGTAGCCTGGACACGTTTAGAGAACTTTACAACTTATCACTTACAGGTCGGAAAAAATGTTTCACTTCGTCTAATAATTTCACAACGTTTGGACAAAGCGCTCCAGGACTAAGCTGACTGACCTTCGCAGGAACACAGCCACAAAATCCACACGATCGCTGTTTTCGGATATCTTGCCTTGTAAACAACGGTAGATATTTTCACACACAGCTCAACATTGTTCACCTGAGAAACCAACCAATATGATACAACCGCTACTTATCTCAACGATACATATAATAAAACTGTAACGAAACAGAGTGTCAGCTTACTAAACAAATACAAATCCACATGGTTCACTGAAACTGAAAAGGACATGAAAAACGCTGGAGTGAAAACAGATATAATATACAACAGAACACTCTTTAGAGAAGTAATTCAAAATGCAGGTTTTCAGGAAAGACAGAAATACCTAAAGGGAAGAAGATGGACCCAGAAAGAAAAGGAACAACACTGTCAAAGAATGAATGAAGTTTGGAAGCAAAGAAAAATACAAAGAAACATAGCCCAAAGTTGATTTATCGTACCCTCCAAATGGGTTATTCGAAAGAAGAAGAAAACTAAAGACGAAAATCTGTACATTTGATATATCTTTTTTTTTTAATAAAAAAAAAATAAACTGTTAATAAACTACAGAGGAGGAATAAAATGTGTGTCTGCAGTAAATTGGATTGAACTGGATTCAGGTAAAAACTACTGGTCTTATTTTTGATAGGGTTTCGAGTAGTGTACAGTCAGGGCTCCCATGAGAATAAGGTATGTTTTATTTTAATGTGACGCGGAAAATACAGGGAATTAAAAGTGTTCACAGCCCGCCAGTTTGGTTGCACACGTTAAGGCATTATCAACTGGATCGAGGAGGTACAATGGGAGCAGATTCGAGTCCTGGTCCACACGTACCGACCGTCTTCATTGCGGTTTTTAGGAGGCTTTCCGCATCATCGAGGCGAATGCTCGGACTATCCTGTATCTCCGCCTCATTAACTATACATTTCATAGGCAAAAAACCCTTATCATACAGAACACAAGTTACACGTTTCGTAGACAGATGGCAACAATCATTCTTCTAATAGGTTTAAAGCTCCGGATCTCACAAATCCGGTTCTAAATACGGGCAGAGGACATGACCCGCCTGCCTCATGATTCACACTGGCCGCCTGTGTAAACTGGTAGCCGGTTCTCACGTGGTCCACTGTGGCTGTATCTAGGGGCAAAAGGTGTTTACAAATTAGTATAGATATAAAGGTAAATTACTTCTCGCGGTCGAAGTGTTTCAGCGTACTAGCGGTAGAGTATTTATTCTAAGGAATTAAGTTACAGTTTGTTGTGGAGTCACTTCATGCAAAAATAATCTTCGTTTAGTGACCAACACGGGACTTAGATCGTGCAGCTGTTGATCATGTTGCTCCAGGAGTGGTGTGCATTCTTAAAGCACGGAGGCCGCACCTCATTAGCCGAAGTGTAGGGATCAGAGAGCGCTACAGGTTAGCCGTCGCTACCTCACCACCACGTTGCCTAGTATCGTTTGGCACAGAGCACTTTACAGCAAGAGAAGGGGTGCGCACCTCTGCTGCAAACCGATGGCAACAGCGCACCACTACACACGCCTGTGATGTTTACCGACAGAGAGTGGGCCAGCAGAGGCGGCCCCGTTCCCACGGCCTCCGTTGCAAGACGTCGTGGGGTCGCGGCTTAACAGTCCACGCGAACAAAGTTGCGGGCAACTGATAGTTTATCAAATGTTATTCTCTCTGGTCCATAGGATCCTGGCGCAGTAACCGTATAACATAAGTCGCGAACTCTAAAATCTTTGTGCTTTATAAAATCACTTCATCCTTTAGTAAAAATGCAGAATGAAACTCCAACATGCTCCTGAAATATAGAAAATCATAAGAAATCTGAATTACTGAACCTCAAATCTAGATCAAATTAATTTAATCATAACAATTAATAGGACATTTTAAAACTTATTTATGTGTGCCTGCAAGAAGCGTGAAAGAAACATGGACCCAACTGTGAGTAATACACAGTTATCCAACTACTGACCATTTGTCAATTGTCTCAGCGAAACAGCGCAGTCATTTCCTCACTTAACGAAGAGACGATTAATTGATTTACTGCTCCTTACGACAGACTATTATTGCTGGTCGACACAAACATCTACTTGGTATTGAAAGGCAGCCCGTAGTGAATAGAGTTTCTTTCTTTTTTTTTAATTAATTTATTTTGTTGGAAGCAACACATCTGAAGAACAACTCCACGCCCCTATGTCTACCCAACCTATTACCAAATGTGTACATAGAAGTTCCAGAAAGGTAAAGCAGGCCAAGTATGGTGGTTACCACGCCAACTTCAACATAATGCCGACATCGTGAATCGGGATGCCACGGCCAAGTCTTCCAGTCCCATCTTACGGCCTACGCGGCCGTGGACAACTTTCACATTGATATTAAAGGGCAAAATCAATATACATCGTCACATCATTCGCGATAAATTTTATCAGGTTCTGTTTAACAGACAACTTATCGTTACTTCACAGTAGGTACATCATAAAAAACTTTTTACAAAATTGCTAAAACATTGGGTAGGATTCAACTCAGCGATCTATTATACGCAAAAAAATAAGGAAAATGCTGAACCTTCCCTATGGCAAATATTGTTTTTTAAATGTGATACCCAGCATGTTGTGTGTGCGGTAACGCTATGGCCTCGCCTTCAGGAGGAAACAAGTTCGAATTCCCGTCCAGCCATCACGGTTTCTCGAAAATTATCAGCAGTTTGAACTCAGTCTAGTGACGCGGATACGTCATGCTGTATATCAACGAAGTAGACATGTGGAGCCACTCTGGCGACGATATGTGCGGCAAATGGGGAAATCCGCTGACATAAGGGACTGACAAAGGGCAGATTATTATGGTAGGGCGTCTGGGAACGAGCATCTCCCAATCGACAAGGCTAATCAGTTGTTCGCGTGATAGTGTAGTGCAAAGCTGACCAACCCTAGGCACGCAGGCCACTTTCTACTAGCTCGAAAACATCAACAAAGGTCTCATTGATGTATTTTTACACTTTGATTATATATTTTTTTAAACTGATGGTTTTTACTTTTTGACTGTAATTAATCTGTGTTAACTAACATTTTTTGTTATATTTATATATCTGAATATATAACCTACCACGGACTCGTCGAATCCATGCCAGGCCGAATCGGTGCTGTGTTGCGCTCCAAAGGTGGATCAAACCTCTTATTAAACAGGTGGTCTTATTGTTTTGGCTCAACAGTGTATGCATTTCTATTTTACATTTGTTTGGTTTCAGAGTCATAAATCTGAAATAGAAACACACATAATCGACGAAAATGTTCCGGGAAATGGAGTGAAACCGGTACGGTGGAAAATAATGATAAAAAAACTTCAAATGCATTGGGTAATAGTAATTACTTATACAACGTGAAAATTATTAGCTGCAAACACAAATGCCACCCACCGATATTTTTTATTTTCTAATTTTTTATACCTAATTCGCTCATGAATTTTTTACGCAATTAGTTATCTATTATGAAGAACAAAAATAATTATTTGGCTACTTTTTTTGTAATTTTTAAAAACCAAATACATACTGTAATTCTGTTTCATACATCAGTAGTGAGTAATTCACTAACAAACTTCATTTCTCGCCAATCACAATTTCCAAACTTACTTAATGCCTTGGACATTTGCTTTAATTCTACATACGCATACAAGATATTTAAATAGACTGGGAGTCGCAAAACACCCAATTACTTAATCATCCTAGGCACCATGGAATCATACTGATTTTTTCAAAGGAATTCGCGAAAAAGAAACATGCCGTCAAATTCAGGGAATCGCTTCAGTCTGAACTTGTAATGCAGGGTTCACCAGTTTTAGTCCAACCTTGGGTATGTTTGGTTTAAATTTCGTTCCCGTTCTGTGTTGTCTGTGCTACGTTAAACCAACATAATGTCGATATTTGGTCACAAAGTTAAGAAAACTATTTTAGGGCTTTACGCCTCCTCAACTTCGAGGACATATGCGAGAAAAGGATGGGGCAAGGAAGGGGAGGGGAGGGGATTCGGCCATGGCCTTTTGGATGAACCAGCACGGCATTCGCCTGGAGTGATTTGGGGAAACCATGGAAAATCGAAAACTGGACGGCCGGACTGGGATTCGAACCCGCGCCCTTCCGAATGCGAAGCCCAAGATTTACCTCTCACCCAGGTTCAGTGGAGAGGAAGTAACAACATTTCAGAGAGATAGTAAAACTGTTCTTTGGTTACTTTTTATGGCTTTACACCTCAGTGACGTAGAGGTCACTAGAGGCGGTAAAGGGCTGAGGGCAAGGTACAGAAAGGAATTTGGCCATGGCCTTTTGAAGGAACCACCCTGACAGTCACCAGGAATGATTTCGGGAAACTATGAAAAATGTAACTTGGACGACCCTACGGGGATTCCAATCCGCGTCCTCTTGAATGGGAGGCCAGAGCGTTACCGCATTCTGTAAAGAAAACTATCTGGAGCTGGCTATATAGCCGATAGCCAGAGGCCTTTTTTTCTTTTGGAAAATAGTCTGAAACGTCTTTCTAATGTAAGCTTAAACGCAACGTCACGTAACGATGTCCATCTGGTGCGCATATGGAGGGCATTCCCACGCTCTTCATGCTGCCACAACAAACGACATATGAGCGATTTTCGCGCAACATGATGAAGTGTGCTTCATATCTTTTGTCCAAGCGAACGTCCATAAACTACGTAGCTCATTTTGGCCTCCTGTGAAACCCCCCCCCCTCCTCCACACACAGCCTCACGTGGCTTTTGACTAACCCCCCCCTCTTCCTGCGTGGCGCGTAGCTTTTTTCCCCTATTGATTCCAGAAGACATTTTGTATTGTTTTCTCTTGTCATACTCTTGTAAATTACATATTGAGATGATTAAATGACGGAAATAGATATTCACATGCTGTTGTGTGTTCTGTACCTCATTTGTGACGAATAAAACGAAAGAAAAGCTACGTGGCTTGGCTCGGAAACCCCACCCCCACGTAGCCCATCGTAGCTTTCTACTCAACCCCCCCCCCCCAGACCGAGCCACGTAGTTTATGGGCGCTTCCCAAGTAAATCAGTTTAACTTTCCTTAAATACCAAAATGTTTCGTAACTGTGTAAATTTCGATTATTTCTAACTTATTGTTAATTTCTGTGGCTTCTTTTAGCTTTTATAATCTGTATGCCTGTCATAGATATGAGTCAACACTATAATTAGGGTACTAAGGTACATAATATAAAATTTCTTCTTTACCTACCAACTCTTAGTACTACTAGTGAGTCTCACTTTCACAGTGTTATTCTGATCTTGAGATTGTTCTTGCCTCGGCCATCAGTTGCAATTGTAAATACTTTCTAAACACCAGAATTCACTTCTTGTACTACATTTAATTCTATGTTTATATCTAACCAATTATCATTTCTCCTAAATTCCACGAATTTTATCTTTCTTTGATTTATATTAATCCGTCGTCTTCTCCCAGTATTTTGTTCATGCCGTTCTAGTTATTTCTCAGTATCTTTTCTGCTATTATTTTTCTCTTGACACTAAATATCAGAAATATCAGTGACAATACTCTTTGGACCTGACACGAACAATAATAGCAATATTAAATTATTGGAGGAGATGATGTTTGTTTCGATCATTGGAAATGTATCGCAACAGACTGATTAGTCTAATGAAGTGACTTAATCCAAACGGATGATGCCAATTTGTTACATAATACTACTGTTATTATTAATTGGAATGACTGGAAAAATACAACTGTAGAAACCTTAACACAACATGGACGTCCTACGTGTAGCAAAACGCACAGTTTGCGATTTATTCCCCTTAAACTGGGTAATATACTTTCTTATTCGGCAATAAAGCATGAAGCCCCACAACAAGCCAGCTTTGTTCTTGTTTCGAAATTTCTCTCATTGTAAAGGAAAAAGAATGACTGACACTTCCGCGAACGTTGTAGTAGACAGCAGTTGCTTTCCTTCCTCTGTTAACAACCGGACGTAACCATTAGAAGTGGCAGTACGGTACCACGTTTACAGTTACCAGAGTTCAAAAACCGTACTGCAACGAAATACTAAAAACACATTTGAACCAACAGAAAAACAAGCGAGGAACACCGCCTTTCAATTCTGTGGCAAAGAGATTGCTCGAAAGTCATAAAACAAGCAACAAGTGGAAACAACCAGTGGTAAAGGAAAATATACAGACTATATTATGGCCAAACAATCAGAGAACTGTAAAGCATTACCTGGAGCAAATGCTGTGATAGTAATTTCGTAATTGTGCGGATATTAAAATTCGAGGGTGTTTTAAGCATCATAGAAAAATTAACTGCAAATGTACAGACAGTAGATCGTCATCTACATCTACATTCATACTCTGCAAATCACAAACATTGTGGGTGGCAGAGGGTCTTCTGAAACAAATGTCTGTACAAAACGTGAATGAAGGGCAAAGTAAAAACAGTGAAGCCAGTTCAGATGAATGCTGGATCAAATAGAAGATAAATTATTAAACCATGTAAAGTAATACTTTGCGTAAAGAATAGGGCCGGCAGAAAAACCAGGATGAAAGAGACCATCTCATGACTACGGAATAAAGCAGTATACAAAGTTTACAATTCAACCAAATAATAAATACTCAAAAGGTAAATGATTGCAGGAAAAGTTTACAGAGACAGAAAAATGGATGTAACGAAAGTAGACGTAGCATATAATAGGGTGAAACATTTCTGGAGAAATTCGGAAGACATGTATTAACATTAAATGTGCTACCGTGAAGCCATTTTTACGCAACAGAAAATTACGACAACGGATCGAAAGAATAGACCAAGCCCGTTGGGCGAATCGTAATGCTTTGACTAGCATTAGGGAAGACACTGGTTCGAATCCCCGTCCAGTTTTCGATTTTCCATGATCTCTAGAAAACACAGAGCGATTACCGATATTGCTCCTTCAAAAGTCCTTGGCCAAATTCATTCCCGTCCCTTGCCCCAACTCCTCCTCTTGCCTCCTGTGACAGCGACGTCGACGATGCATAACCCCAGAACGAAAAAAAAAGGCGAAAGAGGAAAGGGATGACACTGATAAGTAACTAGAAGTCGACACATCCTTGAAAAAAATGTAATCTAAAACCGCGTACTACGAGTGAATGACATACTCGGAAATGCTGCATAAAATTCAAACTGATACAGACACATTATTACGGAAGTATTGTTTCATACAGGAAGCATTCGTAAAAATTAGAACTACCATATCATCAGCTTGGTATTAGACACTTTAAAATTAATAAATAGGATAACGGACATAAGAAAAGAAAGGAATGCGAAGAGATACTAAGATTCAGTTCCGTAATCCAGAGAATCTATATCCAGTTTCCTAGTCCACTCATTTCTATTTATATGAAGCAGCTCCCGCTCTTATATTTCACCTTTCATCTCTGCAAGACTCGCCTTAAAAGTCTCATCAAACCAGTTGATTAATATTGTTGCCTTTTCCATATACTGTAACTTTTCCCCCACCCTTATCGATAATTTTGCAAATACTTTTTTTACCCTCAACTTTTGTTTTGTTTAGGGATCATCAACGTCGAGCCTATTGGAGGTGTGAGGACTGGAGACAAGGAACGGAAAGGAATTCGGCCATGGTTTTTTAAGGAACCATCCCAGCGTTTTCCTCGTATGATTTCTGGAAACTACTGAAGCAGAAACCTGGATGGTTGGATAAGGATTTGAACCCACGAGCTTCCGTATGTCATACCCCGATGGATACTGCTCGCCCACAGAGTTCGTCACCTTTGTAACATAACCATAGAAACTTCTAGTGCCATCATTAATTTTTTTTATAATTTTATGCTTATGGCATTACGCCTCGTCAACGTCGAGTTCATTAGAGGCGCGAAAGGACTGGTGCAAGGAACGGGAAGGAATTCGACCATGGACTTTTTAAATAAAGCATCCCGGCATTCACCTGAAGTGATTTGGGACCATGGAAAACCCATATCTGGATGCCCGGACGGAGATTCGAACCCGGTCCTCCCGAATGCGAGGACAGAGTTACCAGACCACCCTGTTTTAATCATAGTGTGCTACATACTATCAAAATCGGAAAAAACTATGGTTTTGGATGAAAAAACGTTGGAAAAAAATTAAAAAGGGGGTGGGGTTAAGGAGGAGAGGGGTTAGGATTTTCTAGACCAAAAGTACATATAATTTTTTCTTTTGTTTTAATGTTTACATATGCAGAGTTCAATCAAAGTCGAATAAAAACAGTGTGCTTGTTTGAATAATATTGTCATAGATTAAGAAAGTGGTGTAAAGGAGTAGAGGGGTGGAATTTAGTAAACCAAATGTAGAAAGTGCTTTTCCGTTTGTTTTAACGCGAAAAACTAAAAAAACTACACAACCCTAAGGTTGATTGAATCCTACCGAAGAAAGTATACCAAGCCTTGTGCCAGAGGAAAGAGGACCAGTTCCTTTCTTCTGGGACCTATACTTCAACGTGAAATCCGAACCATGGACCTGGAAAAGTTGATGTGATCAAAGTAGACAACTCTTTTTTATTACTTATGTGTGCTACATACCATTAAAATTGGATAAAAACGGTGGATTTGTACAACGAACGTTGGAAGAAAATAAGTGGTGGAGGTAAAAGAGAAGAAGGGTTAGGTTTTCCAAAGCAAATGCAGTTTAAAGTATACTTGTGGGAAGTTCCATCGATATCGGATAAAAGCTGGGGGTTTATGTAAATAAAATTGATTGCCAAAAATGAAGGGGAGGGGGATAAAGGGGTTGAGTTTTTACAAATCAAATAGGCAGTCTTTTTCTCTTTGTTTTAAAGTAAAATGCTAACTTGGTCCACAACCCGAAGACTGATTGAATCCTCCACAAGGAGTTGCACTAAGTTTTGGGTCAGAGGCAGGACGGCTAGTCCCTTTCCTCTGGGACCTACAGTTTAATGTGGAATACAAATCACGGAACGTCCCAGCGTAGATCGAATATAATTCTTAAAATTCTTGCTTCCACTGCGATTTGAGCCCGTGCCCGGAGACAGAAAATGATCTGGAAGCAAGCTCTTGAACCACTGAGCTACCAGACCGCCTTCTTTCGAACTAAACGCGTGCTAAGTACTATCAAAATCGAATAAAAATTGTGGGATTGTATGAAGAACGTCGGCCAAATTAAGGAGTTGCTGTAAAGGTAGAGAGGGGTGAATTTTTTTTTTCAAGTACACGTATGCAAAATTCATTCGAAATCGGTCAAACACTGAGTTTATACAAAGATCATTTGAAAAAATTGAGGGGTGTATAGGGGAAGACAGGGTGGGATTTTTTATATTTTTCGGGCCGAAACCTTCCCAGGTACGCACACAATAACTCAAAGTTTCATCGCAATCGGATGAAACGCATAGAAGACAAACATACCAACAAACATTCATTTTTATATATTAGATGTATGAGTATGCGTTTATTCTGGTACAAAGTATGGTTGGAATGGAATCCATTAGATCAATTCTCAAAACTGCAGTCTGAAACTTACAACTATAATAATAATAATAATTCCGTGCTGTCGTAATGACCTGGTGACAGGGTTTCTATTCGCAGTGCATTCCGCCAGGCTTAGCCGCCTTAACCTAACCCGGTTGGGTTACCAGGTACAGGGGACCTACAGTTTAACATGGAATCCGAACCACGGAAACTTAAAACTGATTATACGAAGAAGCTACTTCAGCGACGGATTCAGATTTTACAAATAAACCCATTTCCCCGAGCCGATCCCAAATTATAGATCATCCATTTATGGCAGATCGTTCATTGATTAATTATACTGTACACCATTTATACGCTATCTATCGCCCAGCAGCAGTGTAGATCGTTAGCGGGGCGTTACCCCGCATCCTCAAGAGGCAGCGAGGGCGTTAAGAGGGAGAGGGTATACACTGCGTTCAATATTAAGCTTTACAGTTACTGCAACATACTTGCCGGTTTCCACATAGCTACCGAATCATGTAATGCGAAATAATCATTCTCGGATTCAGTTACACTTGGATAGTTAAAGAGTGAACTTGAATGGTGTAAATATTTCTAGTTAGTCTGGTGATCAATCGCCGATATAGTCCACAATCCAGAAAAATATTGAACTGGCATGTACCATTATTATTATATTAAGCTTGAAAGGAGTTGTTACAGAGAATTATCAGAATAATTCCCAGCAGGTAGGCCCTGAAATGTGGATCATTTATGCAGAAATCAATCTGATATTTAATGCCAGAGTTCTACAATAAGGTTGTTCAAAAGCGAACGCCAGCCAGAGCGTTCACTGTATCTGTGCGCCTGTAAATAGGCAAGCCGTAAATATCTACCAATTAGTATCCAAGCTCGCTCGCAACTTCCGAATAGTTCGACGCTCTAAGCCCATCGCAATCCGGACCAAGCAAATATTTCTCCACGATCTCATTAAGGCATCAGCTTTGTCACACTTGTAGACTCCGATCTGGATTTTGAAAATTTGCTTAACGAAAAAAGAGAACTTGCAGTTTCATGTGTTTTCATTTACATGGAGACCTCCAGCTCCAGTATCTAGAAACGAAAAGTGCGAATTAAAATCCAGTTTTTTTTTATTTTACGGACTAGTGATGACTGTGTGGTATAGACTCGTGTATGAAAGTTATTGTTTGACGAATTTTGTTAAGAAAAATAATCATATATTGATTCCATTCATTGTAATTTTTTTTATCATGCGTACCATTAAAATCTCGCTAAAAGAACTGAAGTACCCAAATTGATTGTGTGGATAACAATTAGATCGCAAAGACCATATTCCACCTGTGACTGAAGCGAGCCCACAATTCCATTCAACAACAAACGAGCAACAGTTCTACCGATCTAAATACCTGCTTTACCACGACTATCTGGGACAATGTTGTTGTCGTTTTTTCCTTTTTCAATTTCTGCACTTACTGTTTCTACAAACTTCTGTTTCATCCGAGGTTCTTTTAGTTTGTTCAGCTGAATTGTTTGGTCTTTGTTACTTCCTTATCCTTCTGAATTTAAATTTTCACCTTATTAATATCAGATAACCCATCCTCATACAAGTTGGTGACTACAATAGAGAACAAGGTTCGGTACGATCTCCATTACAGAGTTCTCCAGCAGTGTAGAGATTTGTGTGTGAAGTTGGGCAGGATACATTGCATTAAATCTTTCGAGCAGTCACAGCGGTTAAACGAATATATCTCTCATCAATACGCGTTTTAGCCGTTCCTCCACTTCTGACTTGGAGAAAGACTTTTACAAAATGATGAAAAATTCAATTTTAGGCAAAACAATAGAGAACATAAAACACCGCAACGTTAAAATGTGCACTAGCTGGGCGAGCCACCGCGGTACCCTCAAAAATGTAGAATTACCAAATTTCAAATGGATGACTAAGATATTGTTGCTCTGGAGATGGCGAAAGTGAGGTTTGTTTTTTGACAAGCCCGTCCATGGCGGAATAGGCATTCTCGATCTATCTAAATTGAGGATGTACCGGTTTGATTACGGATCCGCGATTTCTCGATTTAGATACTGGAAACTGTGTTATATGTACACCGAGTTTCATCTGTTTGGTGGAATCCTGTTATCCATATATAGTAATGAAACGCAACAGCGAAGAATGATGTATCCGGCTACAAGAGAAGGTTGTTATGAAGGATTGTGGATTTTTCGAGGGAACTGGTAGAAGTTGTACGCATTCCGGCAAGAGTCCAACCAGACCAAGAGGGGCAAAGGTTCTGGTATGCCCCGTCACCAAGACTCTCCAGATGGAGGATAATCTAAACTGTCTCAGAAATGCTCCTATAAATTAACATCTGCAATCTGCAGTATCGTTTCCAATCGGAATTCCAGGTCTGTTGAGGTATCCAAGTTGGGTCTTTCTAGATCAGACAGTAGACGATATTTTCGCCGATGGGATAAAGTCCGTACCATGGGGGCACAAGTCTGTCGGTCTGTCGACAAATGAGCGTATGAAGGAATAAATTATAAATATGTGTGTGTATGAACAGAGATAAAATTTATCGCTTATTCATCTTAGTACATTGTATATAAGAGTTTTGTTAAAAATAGTGGTCCTATACAGATAAATATTGTTCAGATTTATACGATATGTAGTCGTATTCACATATTTCGTAAAAATATTGTCCAGATGTACATGTAACAAATGACAATACAATGGCTCCTTCACTTAGTTATGCATCCGGGGGGGACACGTGTTAGAATCCCCGGGCTGGTAAAGAATATACAAGGTAATCCAGCAGATATTAATAGCATTCTCATTTACGAACAGTAACGGGTAGGTATACTGCATTATAATGAAGATTCAATATTACTATGAAAATAAATTCACGAAACTGGAAATATTCTACGAGGATAGATTTCAATCTGAATGTTGAAAATAGAATTAAACTGCGTATACGCTATATGCGGAGTCAATGACCCGAAGCCTGGAACATAATTTATGTTAATTAGAAACGCATATTGTAACATATGATAATGGGGTTATGCAACATAATATTGAGACGCCCAGCGTGCGGTCGGCTGGACGCTGTGTGAGAGATCTACGCGAACCAGCTTAACTGTCCCCTGCTTGCGAGAACTATGCACCCCGCACGAAAATCGTGCTACAACCTCCCTTTCGGGTAGAGACAAAAATGGGCGAGAAACCCCATGACGATAATACTCATGCAGCAGATAACATTTAGGAATCAGTGAATCAGATGTGGCCCCATTCGGTGATCTCAACGATCGCCGGAGGTAACATGCCTGGCTTATTTCTTGGATTACATCAAGGAACTAACATACGACACCCCCCTTGAAAGTGATGAGCACCTTGTAGCACGCTACTCAGTAGTTATTGGGGAAATTTTAAAATGTGTGAGATTCCATGCGCTGAAGATGTTAAGAGTATGTTCCTGATAATTATGGCCATTTTGAATACCGTTTGTAACTAATTCATTACGTCAAACTTTAGTGGGTAGTGAAGAGCACTTCATTCTCTTGTGTGTTCCTTCCTCAGTCCTACTCTCATCTTTACACTAGCACATGGAGATGACATTTACGATCTTTCATTTTTATACGATCCCGATTTGTCTTTCCACATCCTACCCATCAATTTGTACATGCAGTTCTGAAAATCCATGTGTAAACCGAAAATACTTAAGACCGATAGATCGTTAAAATATCTGGTTGGTCCTGTCAGGTTCACAACGATGACAACTGCGTGACAAACTAATTTCTGAATGCTACATTTCCAGGCACCTTGTCGAGTCAAAGGCACCTTGTCGAGTCAATCTGAAGCATTCTCACTTTATTCCTTGTTTCTAGCAAATCCCCTACATACTAAGCTCGATAAACATACGAAAAGCCTTGAAGAATGATTTTATGGAGATCTTTGTGAATGAATTCAATCAAAACATTTCTTTATATTATTTTGTTTCATTTAGACGACAAGCGATTGTCAAAACTAGCGAGTTTCAATATCTATGTCTTTTTAGATCGTTACTTTCCTCATATCTAATAGTACTGAAAATAGTTTACAATTTGTTATTGGTAAAATTTCATGTAACAATACGTTCAGGGGCGGCAAGTTTATAAAAGGGTACAAACACGCTTTTTAAACATCCTAACGAACTACTTCGATTTCAAGGAAAAGATAGTTGATCAAGAAACTGACCACAAGGTGCTACATTGTCCGAAAAGTTCTTGATCTCTGCCATAAACGTCCATGCTAGTAGAAAAATACTAAAAGTGGAATTTCACGATAATTTGATGACCATCGCTCTTTGCAGACAAATATAAGTAATATATATTTTGTAAGTGTCATTACAACTTAAAGTAACTTCCATCTCCCGCTATGGTCGAAGCCGAGATCTTTTCTGACAGGGTATTACTTCAGAGTTTCAAAATTCACACATAGGATAAGACAATATAGCCTAGCAATTAGGTAGTCAAAGATTTCAACATAAAAACAAGTACAGCGGCATTCGATAATTGTAAAAAATTAATTAGCACTCAATGCTAAACAAAAATAAATCATAAAACACAATACAAACTGCAAAATATGTTTAATAAAAACTTCTCGGGTTTCAAGCCGCGTCAAAATTGGCTCAATTTTGACGCGGCTTGAAACCCGAGAAGTTTTTATATAGCATTGCCGCCGCGAGAACGTACATATTTATCTGCCAAATAATGTTTCGAAATAGAGTTACTGCACCCAAAAACAAGAAATCAGGATCACGAAATGGTTATTGAGTAGCCCTAAACACAGACCCTCTTCTACATGTTAATCATCTACCGAATGTGGTGGGTGAACGGTAACTTTGGCCTCACATTCGAGATTTTTTTTTTTTTTTGGTAACTGCCTTACGTCTCTTTTTAACATCGAGGTCTTTAGAGACGGGAAAGGATGAGGGGCAAGGATTGGGGCAAGGAATGGGAAGGAATTGGAAGGAATTGGAAGGAATTGGAAGGAATTCGGCCAT
Source organism: Vandiemenella viatica (assembly GCA_031002005.1). NCBI lineage: Eukaryota > Metazoa > Arthropoda > Insecta > Orthoptera > Morabidae > Vandiemenella > Vandiemenella viatica. Next base: position 92,538,261 of record CM061921.1, on the reverse strand, counting down.
GGCCTTTTGAAGGAAGCATCCCGGAATTTGCCTGGAGTGATTTGGGGAAACCATGGAAAACCCAAATCTGGATGCCCGGACGGGGATTCGAACCGCCGTCCTCCCGAATGCGAGGCGAGAACGCTAACCGTTACACCGCCCCGCTCACATTCGAGAGGACGCGTGCTCGAATCTCCCGTCCGGACTTCCAGATTTGGGTTTTCCATGATTTCCCCAAATCACTACAGGCGAATGCCGGGATGCTTTCTTCAAAAGGTCACGGCCGAATTCTTTCCCGGTTCTTGTCCCCAATCCCACCCCGCCTCTAATAACATCGACGAGGCGTAAAGCCATAAGTAAAAAAAAGTTATTCATTCTGTTGTAGCATATGATGAAAGTAAAACACCGAGCGTGGGGGGTGAGCGGTAACGCACTGCCCTCGCATTAAGGAGGACCTGACTTCGAATCCCCATCCAGCCATCCAGATTACGGTTTTCCCTGGTTTCCCAAATTCACTTGAGGTGAATGCCGGGATGATTCGCCATGGCCAAATTCTTTCCCATTCCTTTCCATAAGTCCTTTCCCGCCTCTAATGACCTCTATGTCGACGAGGCGTAAGGCCATAAGAAAAAAAAAGGTGTATTTCAATGAATGCAAGACACTTTTATCAGAACTTTTATAAATTTTCAAACCGATATTATACCATACTTGTAAATGTGACGGCTGTTCTGACGCTTTGAACATCAATGACATGTGGAGAAATATTACGATCCATTCCGATATACGCGAGAATTTTTTGGGAGGGGGGGAAACTAAAAGATCTGACTGGTATAGACTAGGTTTCAGAATGTCAAGTCAGGTCTAATGACATGTTGCACGATGTAGTGACAGACTGGGTCATTATAGAACTACTTTACCTTAGTGGACTAGAATTTGAAATACGCTCGTGGTAAATGGAACTATTGACAATAAATTATCTGAACTCTTGCAGAAGAAATATGAGATTGGAATGTGGCAATATCTGTACAATGCTAGACACATATTAAACTCCAAAAACAACAAAGAACTTTTATTTTGTTGTGACTGGATCAATTCACCGACTCTGGACGATGACAGAGCTGCTTAGTCTGATTAACAGATGTTCCTCCCGCAGCGGGTTCCGCGAAGAGAGGGGGGCCCATAGTAGATATTGTGATAAATAGGATTTTCAAAGGCCCTTAATTCGACCTTCACCTCTGACACAGCTTGCTGTGTAATGTGAAGTACGCCAGAACGCTTCCGTGGCTCGGATTCACCGTTAAACTGTGGGATTACCGCGTTAGGTTGGGCAAGGAGGAAAAGAACTGGCCGTCCTACCTATGATACCAGCCTTTCGTATAATTCTTTCGGGAAGGTCCAACTAACCTTAAGGTTGAATACTAAGCTTGGCTTAGGAAATTGTGTTTTTAAAGCATGCTGCTTAGTAATGCTTTACATAGTGATATCACGAAGTATGACAAGAAGCGGAGAAACACGTGTTGATTAGGAAGACCAAGTCTACGGCCGGCCCCAAGCATTCATGGCTATTTTGGTTCCTTCTGACATTTAAGACTTTAAGACCTGAAGCAAAAGAGGATTTGGAAACAGAATCAGGATCTGAAATTTTATCACCACATTTGCTTTGAGTAATACAAGTCCAATTAGCAGGCATTGAGAGCGCTTTTGGAGATGAAAGCGGATTTCAAACAGTGCCGTTCGATGACTAAGCCCTTAAACTATTCAAAGAGAGGGGAAGAAGGTGATAATTTGTCAACAGCGTATTTTAGGAGGAAGCGTGGGATGGACAAATGAGATATCCACAGATGTAAAGAGAAAATTTCCTGTTGATGTGCTGAGGAGCTCCGCTCAAGCCACCTCCCACACTCCGAATCCTATAAATAACGAATGCGAGAGAGGGCGTGAGGAAGCATATGTAGGGGACCATCCGAAATGAATGCCACTTGGCGTGGGCCCTACACTGCATGACCAACTCGACGGGATAACTTCCAGACAGGCTGCCAGTAAAACCGTAATGTCCAGTATATACGAAATGCCAGCAGGGATTGTCGCTCTCAGTAACGCAAACTTCTGCGTTATAGTAATCAGTGCATCCGCAGCATTCAGACTCACTTCTCAGCATCACCTAGAGGTTTACAGCACGGGAATCACTCAGATTGTTTCAAAGAGATTCCGACTATTTTATGAAGAATTTCCACAACTGTTTACACTTCGGTTTTCGATACAGTTTACAATCTTTATGGCCGGTTCTCGTACTTAGTCGCGTCTTCCACTTGAAGTCTTATTCATGAATACAAAAAAAACATAACGTAATCCACAATTTGAAAGCTGTTTGGATCTTTCAGAAGGTGGTACAGTCAGCACCAACTCAAAGATTCTTGTTTCATCGATTTTTTTTTTTTTTTGTTCCAGTGGCTAGTTACAAGGATAAACAGAAAAACTACTTACTCCTTGTGGTTTTCTCGCAAAGCGTAATTTTTAATGACTGACATATTCCCGAAAGTTTTAATTAAACATCGCTCCAAATTATAACTAAGAGAAAAATAAGTTCCTTCTGTCTCAAAAATTAGCCATGGATTGTCACGGCAAATTACCTGGATGTAACTTACACAAATTTCTTCCAACAATTACATAAATTTTTTTATGGCTTTACTCCTCGTCGAGGTCATTAGAAGCGGAATGGGACTGAGAACAAGGAACGGGAAGGAATTCGGCCATGACCTTTTTGAAGGAAGCATCACGGCATTCGCCTGGAGTGGGGGAAACCATGGAAAATGCAAATATGGATGCCCGGACGGGGATTCGAACTGGCATCCTCCCGAAAGCGAGGCCAGAGCAAATTCCATAAAATTTCACAGATTAGAAACCATGAATTCACCATTACGGATGAAAAATCAGTGTACACTATCTCATCAGTTTCAAAGTTATAAGGGCTATCTAATAGAAATACCAAGTTTCCGGAAGACCCACAGCAATTTGGCTACTGCGCTGACTGACGCACAAATATCCAGACTAGGGCGTCGATGTTTTGCTCGGTTTGTGGTCTTTCCCACAACAATCGTATGAAACGATGCATGATAGACTCGTTAGTACAATGAAAATTCGTCTGAGATACAGTCATACATCCGTAGAATGTTCACTACTTTCCTGTACGTTCCGTACTCCATTATTAAATGTAATTTATATCTGATTGCTGGAAAACGAACATTCCCCGCACAGAATTAAGACTGCTGAATTTTCTCTGGTCCTTGAACTGTTTTTGTTGCTGGGTTAACTTAAGTTCTGTGTGGTACGCTGGTAAAATGAAAGCCATTTTCGACATTGTCTTCCCATGTTACTTTGCGTGTGAGAACTAATAAAGAACTGATCTGTACTAAACTCCACATCTCTGCTAAGGAGTTCTAATACTAATATTTTGTTTGTTCTACATTAAATTATGTAACCGATACGATTTAGTATGGTATGGGATATAGTAAATCTTAAAGCCTTCATTATGGACTTTCTCCACAACTTTCCTTTTAAAACTAAGCAGAAATTTTAGGAAATAAAAAAAAAAACAAAAAAAAATTGACAAACTGGTCAGCTGCTATAATTTACAGACCTATTGCTTTTTTTTTTTTATAGAGATTTACACCTAGTCAACGTGAATGTCATTAGAGGCGGGAGAAGGCAGGCACGACCTTTGGAAGAAACCATCTCGGCATTCGCCTAGAGTAATTTCGAGAAACCATGAAAAGCCGAAATCTGGATGGCCAGACGGGGATTTTATCCCGCGATCAGCGCTCACGCACCTTTTACTACCATTAACTCGTGAAAAAAAAAAAAACCGAGGCAGCAGTAAAATTCGGAAATTATCAATTTTTACTAGTGTTCTCGAGCCGATTAGACTAACACTTCGTGTACAGTTTAAATTTCTGTTTCATTCATTGCAACTGTTTCATCTGACAACTCTGACTGTACTTAAAAATTGCTGAAGGCTTTCTACGTGTAAGGGTTTTTTTTTTTTTTTTATCTGCTTAACGTCTCTCGAACAGCGAGGTCTTTAGAGACGGGAAATGATGGGGGGCAAGGAATGGGAAGGAATTCGGCGATGGCCTTTTGAAGGAAGCATCCCGGCATTTGCCTGGAGTGATTTGGGAAACCATGGAAAACCCAAATATGGATGCCCGGACGGGTATTCGAACCGCCGTCCTCCTGAATGCGAGGCCAGAACGCTAGCCGTTACACCATCACGCTCGGTACGTGTAAGGTATATTAATATAGATTACAGTACTAATCTTCAAACAGATACGTGGTAAAGGTATTACACTGAATAACAGTATACAACTACGGAACTGGAATACTACGTTGTTGCCTACACACTCTTCTGTTGGTAAAAGACGCATAACTTTCTGTTATACAGAGTAGCTGTTTGTATGGCGTCTGATTATCCGTGCAGTGAAACATTCATTATGAGCTTCCTGTGTTATCTCTAGGGTTTGGGTCTTTATGTAAAATATATAAAAAAATAGAGAAATATGCATGCAAATATGACCTTAAAAGTGGGTAAATATGACCAAAAAACGACAAAATATGACCAAACATTTAAATTTTTCTGTATATCAAAATATGCTTAATTATAAGTCATCTAGTACTGTAGACAGCATATTTTGCTTCCGTGCACTCATTGCACATTTGATAAATTAATTTTTTATAAAATTCTTCATGTTCCTGCAAAAGAATAAATTAAAAATGGATATTTATTACAGATTTTGTTTTTGACATGGCGGTACTTACTGATCCACTGCAGAATCAACTGAGGATTATTTTCAAAAGTATTGGGGGACAATATGAGATTGACTGATATGGCTTAATGCAGGCATGCTGCTGCTGCATTGTCGAGATTAAAAGACGGGCGGAACATTAAAGCTTAGAGAGTGACAATGTATAATCTTAATTATTGACTGGTGAATTCTGACCAATTCAGTGACAGTTTTTTTCCTGCAATGTATAATAGTACATCACTGTTAATAATTATCTTAATTTCATCTCATCTATAACTTCTAGTGAATTCTCGGTACTATTAAAAAAAATTACATTTTTCCTCAAAATATGACCATTAATATTATCGTAATATGACAAACTATGAAAATGGCATGAATATGCATTTATATGCTATATAAAATACATTTAAATACAATTACAAACGTTCAATCAGTGTTTAATTCAACGTTACAACTCAAAGAAGGCAGGGAAAAAATATGAGTTGTCAAAGAACCGAACCCTAGTTATCACACTAAAAGCAGATGATTAATGCACGTTAAGGAGACTTCACGAAATAGAATATGGATGCTTTAGAATAACAAGAAATTTGGCATGGATCTGTAACAATGGCTCGCACGTCTGCATCGATTTTGGTAAACCGTGGAAAAAGAGGCCTCTACGTCTGGACCTTGAATTTTCATCGCACGTCTAAGCCGCTCCGTCAGACCCGCGAGCTGGAAGTATATCCTCGTCGGAGTGTATTTTTATTTCCGCCCCATCCTATTCTTGCAGCAGAGAAGGGTGCGAACAGCGACGGGAGACGGCGTACAACAGGAAATACGTTCAACGACCTCAGCCGCTCGATACCCGCGCGCCGGCGCTGTGTCGGTATCAGCAAACCCTACCCGTCCGCATAGGCCCTGCTTACCACGGAGAAAAGCAGCTGAAGCAAGTAACTGAGATTCACATTTCGCTCCACTAATTCCTTCGATATCAAGTTAAATGAGTAGAGATTGTCCAATTCTACGAGCTTGTGAGTCCTGAAAAGGACCTTCCGACTCCTTATTTTGTATATCCTTTGACCGAGGGGTCTAATCTGACAGTTCGGTTTTGTCACAGCAATCAACCTTGGAAGCGTCCATAAACTATGTGGCTCGGTCTAAAAAAGGGGGATCGGCTGGAAAGCTACGCGGGCTACGAGGGGGAGTTCCGAGCCAAGCCATGTAGTTTTTTTTTAATATTATTTGTCACAGTTAAAATAAAGTGCAGAACACACAACAGCATGTAAATATTTAATTCAGTCATTTAATTAACTCCGTATGTAATTTACGATAGTCTGACAAGAGAAGACAGTACAAAATGTCTTCTGGAATCAATAGGGAGATAAACTACGTGTCACGCGGGAGGGGGGGGGGGGTAAGAGGCAAAAGCCACGTTGGGCTACGTGAGGGAGAAAAGGGGGGGGGGTTGACAGGAGGCCAAAATAGAGCTACGTAGTTTATGGACGCTCCCCTTAAAGTGTCCTCTTTCAATCTCAACTAGCAGTGGATAACATCATTAAAGCCTGGAGAGGACTTGGGGGCAAGGAACGGGAAGGAAATCGGCATTGAGCTTTTGAAGGAAACTTCTCGGCATACACCTGGTACCTGGAGTGATTTTGGGAAACCGAAATCTAGGTGGCCGGACCTAGCTTCGAACCAACGCCAGCATCAGTAGTGATCAAAGAATTTTCATGAAAAAGTGTATTATTTACCTACATATTGCAGTGTCTCCTTTAAATTATTTCATTTACAACCCTAGATTACAAACATTATTTACAGTTTTTTTTTTTAATCTGAGTTCATACAGTCAACTCAGCAGTGATTATGTGTGATCCTATGCTTTCAGTTTCTTCCAGTATGCATTTTGCTAACCAGTTATACCAACCACAGGACGTATATTACATTCACAGACAATATTAAACACCCATGCCCGCGGCCGGATTTGAACATACGACCTTCGGCACACGGAGCAAGCACTCCAGCCCCTACACTACCGAAGCCGCTTACTGGTTTCTTGATAATATTTCGCTGTTCAAATGAGTATGCTATATTTCGTTTCAATGTATGTGAGAAGTGTGTATTCCAGATGACAAGCGGAATGTGAATTTTATCATCTACAGCAGGCGTGGCAACCCAAATGATCTTGCGGGCCACTTTGGAAGTGCATCATAACTCCGCGGCCGCATATAAAATTATATGCCCCCACTAGAGTTATTTTTTTGGAGTAAAACATTGAAACATGAGTTATTATTGTGTTTACTATTATTCTTACATGTAAACATAGATAATATAGTAGTAATGATACTAAACGCACATTGTAAAGAAATATGTAACTCTAAAAATGAAATATAAAAAATATTTGTAAAAGTGTGATAGGAAGATTTACAGTTATGTTAAAAAATGCCTTCATCTGACAGAATTTGTTATGACACCTAAGACATTTCAAACTGTTGACCGATTTACTTGTAGCTTAGTACTGCTCAGCGGCAATTTCGTCAGATGAATAAATGCATTTATAATTAGTCAGAGCGCCATAATATAGGGGGACACACATGCTACACTACGACACGTTTGTTCTTAGAATGTCAAATTTCTAACGTCGAAGATACTCGCTGAGACTTGGGAGAGACGGCACAAAGTGTGTACTATTTTATATACGAGGCGAAGAATCATTGTATGTCTGCCAGCGTGGATGCCCCACTAGATGTAGTGAACCGTGAAGAACATGCGTTAATTTTATCTAGCCCGCAGAGTGTGTCCGCGTAGTGAGTCAGCATTTTGAGTGAGTATAGTGAACGGACACCAGATTTTCATTTCAAAATTAAACGGAAGTCACCAATTTTCTGCGTATCTTAAAGATTTGCAAGACCAGATAAAATTCGCGGGACTCCCACCGGAGGAATGCGTCTGCATTTTCGCCGGTTGTCCGGATTCGAATCCACCCTTTTCAACGCAGTATCTCGTCTTTTTTCTAAATGTTTCTGAAGGTACGTTTCCACCAAGAAAATTCTGGGCAACATGTGGCACTGACGCATGCGACAAGGAGTATTTCAAGCGAAGCAACACGCTGCGACATGTAGCTAGCAACAATGAAGCCTTGGATACACTAGGGGACAAATGGAGCGACATGCTGCGCGACATGCCGCGCGGCATGTCGCTGGACAACACCTGGAACACTGCCGCGGAACATTTAGCAGACACACTAGTCAGTTGTTGTAGAAATGTTGCCCGAGGAGATTGCGTTGGTTAGTGCTGCGTACATTATTATATCAAGTAGTTCAGCTAAATGTAAAAGAAAGAGAAGGTGGTGGATGCGGAATTACTTACAGCAACGAGAAAGAAGAGTTAACATTCTGAGTGACCTTTCGAATGGCGGACGGATCATTTGGAAATTTTACTAGAATGTCAACGTCAGAATTTGAACATTGATACAAATGATTGGACCTGCCATTTCCAAACAAGACACAGTATTACGTAACGCTGTTGGTCCTCATATTAGACTTGCCATTACATTGAGATACCTGTCTACTGGAGACTCATATGCTTCCTTGTCGTACACTTTTAGAGTGTCAAGACAATTGATCGGTAGAATAGTACCAGAAGTTTGTAATGAACTGATAAATGCATTGAAAATTTTTGTAAAGGTGAGTGAATAAAAATATATTTTACTTTTATAAATAAATGATTTTATTTATTTAATATACATAGAGGGTCTAAATAAAAATTGGAACTTAAGAATGCAATATATTAGTGTTGTCAAAATTTAACATTACTGGGTGTTCGATGAATCCATGTCTAAACAACTTGTTCAAAGTGCTCATCGAAATGCTGTGGGTCCATATTACTAGATGCAGTACTATATTCCTGATTGATATCGCGCTGCACAGGCAACTGGCTTTCAGAACTAGAACTCTGACGGAATTTTCCCATACGTGCATCAGTCAAAATGTTGTTAATGTAATATTTTGCCACAAGTACAGAATGTTCGTCCTTCATTTGACGTCGCTCTGACGCTACATACTGTCCGTAAATATGAAATTCGTCCTGGGCCATCATTTAGTTTCTAGCAAGTTGTATAACTTGGTAAGCCTCCTCCAATCTATTTCTTTTGGGAGGGTTCTTTTGCGAGAAGTTCGAGACGATGAAGGTATCATCACCGTGGGCTGCGGTTCTTGCTAAATATAGGCTGAGATTCTTGAATGGTAGATTGAAATTCTAGCCGAACGTCATCTTCATTTGGAGAGCTAGGTATCGTGTCCTGGCTTTGTTGGCTCTGAAAAAGTAATAATAAAATAAATGTATACAGTTATTATAAATATTTTGTTAAACATTTTATTATTATAATAATTATACATAAGTAAAACAATAGTAACATGCTATGACTTATTATATATTCCATCTAAATACCTAGTGTGTCACTTCTGTGAAGTTACTGTTTACAGGTAGCCTTGTTAAACTATTTTGTCCGTCTTTTTCTTTATACTTTAATTAACTCTTCTAATTACGACGCCTTATTCTGACCAAAAGAAATGGTAAAGCTAATTCTTTTTTTTATATTATTATTGACCAGAATGTCCCTATTTTTCAGCCTAGAATTTTGTTTAGCTCACAGTAAATATGCATTACAGTGTCACACGTTCCGTATCTAGTGTACAAATGTTTGAAAGTGAAAGCAAGTGAAAACTTTAGGAAATTTCTGAACAGAAATTAATTTTTTGTAAGTTGTTGAATTAGCGAGATAATATTTCGGTGATCTTGTGCATTTCCCCTTGTGTTCGGGTTCATATTGCACACGTTCTGTAATTCTCCACTTACGTAGGACGCGTGTTCGATACGCATATAACAGAATTATTAATATTAAAAAATCAAGTATGTTAAGACGCAGAAAACAGGAAGAGACTCGAATGAGAAATTTTGTATCTGATTAAAAACAAATTAAATAAACTGATATTTTAAATATTTAAAGATTGTGTCTTATTACAAATGTGTCTTTTTTGTTTTTTTGTTTGGACAAACTAAAAACACGGATTTTGATGATAGTTCTTGAGGTTTAAATATTAAAATTCTCATGATTTCACTTAATTTCTTTAATTGTATTTAATATTTTTTAAAACAAAACGTCACGAGCCACCACAAAGCGGTGCTCTGAGCTAGTTTTAAATTGCCAGTCGCCTACTGTCCGCCCCTCGCGAGGGTGTCCCGGCCTCTCACCCTGTCACACCTAGGCGTTACTTCCTGCCGGCTCACAGCTGCGATCCTACACAGCTGACAGCCGTCCACAAAATCAATATATATTCTTAGACAGTATACTCTTGCGCAGAGCAAGGAAAAATATTTATATGTTTCCTTACAAACTAATATATTAATAATTATGTATGCTATTTCAGGTTCCAGCTACTGCAAATGAATGGAAGGATAAGGCTTGTGATTATGAAATATTTTGGAATTTCCCACATTGCCTTGGATCTATAGATGGCAAACACGTTTTGATTCAGGCTCCTTCCAATTCCGGCAGCGACTACTATAACTACAAAGAACAATTTAGTATTGTCCTATTGGCTATTGTGGATGCCGATTATAATTTTATTTATGCAAATTGTGGTGCAAAAGGAAAATCTTCTGACAGTGGAGTGTTCCAAGAGACTTCCTTTTATAAAGCTCTGGCTGCTAAACAACTTAACTGGCCAGATCCAGAGCCAATACGACAAGGTGGACCAAACATGCCTTTCGTATTGGTAGGAGACAGTGCTTTTGCATTGACAGAACATATGATGAAGCCATATCCCGGTAATCACGACGCGGGGACTACAAAGCGCATTTTCAACTACAGACTATCAAGAGCAAGAAGAGTTGTGGAAAATGTGTTTGGAATTTTATGTGTTGTATTTCGCATATTCCGCACACCAATAGCCCTCCAGCCTGCAAATGCTGAAGTAGTTGTAATGGCGTGTGTACACCTACATAATTTTCTAAGGCGAAATAGTCAGTCCAGATCACTTTACACCCCACATGGAAGCTTTGATTCTGAAAATATGGATCACGAAATTGTGGAAGGATCATGGCGCAGGGAAATTGGACCTCATAATATGTTGAATTTAGATGCTAGAGGAAGACGTTATTCTGAATCTGCTATGGAAATAAGAAACAATTTTGCTGAATATTTTGTAAGTGAACAAGGAAGTGTTTCCTGGCAGAATAATTTTTGAGCATAGTTATGATACAGAAAAAATAATCCACCATAGCAATAACAACTATTTTAGCACTGTACCAGTTAAAACAGATGAATAAATAAGTAATCGTGACTTACTTGTGTCTCCAATGTGTCCATGCCACCAGGATTTGTAGCTCCCTTCAGCAGAAATTTCATCGCCTAATATGCAAACCATGCACTGGAATTCACATCGTCTTGTCCGCTACCAGTAGTTTTCGCAGATGCCAACTTCTTTTTTCACGAATAAATTGTGAGCGAAGAGTATGTACTTTGGCCTCTATTTCTTTTCTTGGTAATTTTAAAACATTGGTAATAACCTCCCATGCGTCATTTTTCTTTATTTTATTTCTATAATCACGGTTTGAAGTGTCCCACAACAACCCATAATTCTGGTACAGCTCGATTAGTTGAAGCACCATATCGTTTGCCCACAACACCAACATGGCAAGCTACGCACACGACTGCACTCGGGTACAAATGTCGCGGGACTGACGCGATGTTTTCGCTCTGGAAGCGGCAACATACAACATGCCGCGCGGCACGTAGATGTCGCGCAAATTGTTGCACACAACATTGTGGGACAGCGGGGAACGTTGCAGCGTCATCCAGACTCAGTGTTGCGCGTCAGATTTGTCCCCTAGTGTATCCGGGCCTTCATAGTTGTGTGTGATAGTGAGAAATTAAGTAATATGAGAAAGTAGACTGTGTTTTGTTTCTTTGTATATCTTGCCAAGATACTTATCATTCTTTTGTCACAAAATACTTAGCGAATTCATCCTAGAGGCCTTTTGCATCTTTATCTGATTTTAACCATACCTGTGTCATCTTCTATTACCGTCCTCCATGAGCCTGGAATGACAGTACCATCTTGAGGATCAATATCTATGGTTCCAAGAATTCTTGAATTATTGCTTTTCTTTTAAATATATTTTTTTTTTTTAATGCGTAGATATACATACGGACATGTGATAGTTCCTGCGTTTTTAACAGTTATCATTTAAGTCTTTCGAAACACACGAAAAACTGATGCTAACAATCCAAAAATATTTTCCACTTCTCTTCGGTTTTTTTTAACTGCTTACGTCTCTTTTTAACATCGAGGTCTTTTAGAGACGGGAAAGGATGGGGGCAAGGAATGGGAAGGAATTCGGCAATGGCCTTTTGAAGGAAGCATCCCGGCATTTGCCCTGGAGTGATTTGGGGAAACCATGGAAAACCCAAATCTGGATGCCCGGACGGGGATTCGAACCGCCGTTCTCCCAAATGCGAGGCGAGAACGCTAACCGTTACACCGCCCTGCTCGGTACTTCTCTTCGTGCGCGTACTTGTTTGTAATTCTATATTCTATTCTTAGAACCTTTTTCTTGACGTCTGAATAACGCTTCATAATGTGTACTTGTAGGGGAAATGCGTCATATAAACGTAAGGAGATAAATTACTTCCAGGAAGAGGTTAATTTTTAATTAAAAAATAGTAAAATAAAGTGGCGAAACACTCCTCCGTGTGAAATCCTCATTTGACAACCAATACTGGCATACAAGAAACGATAGTTAGCATCCCCATCAAAATACCGCCAAGGATTATTCAGTTTTATTTCCTTTATTGCTATTTGCGAGGCTCGAATAAGCAGCAGCTGCCACTGCTTGAGATGACATGACCCACGCTGCTGCCAAACAGCTGCCGAATAACTTGAAATGCTTTTGCCGCGTGCTACAAGCAACAGCGACAAGTAGCAAGTGACAACTGGCAACAAATTCTTGGGCGACATTCGACAAAAATATGAAGACGCACGGCGACATGTATCAACAAAATAACGCGTGCAGCATGCTACATGTTGCTCGTTGTTGCCTCAGTGGAAACGCGCCTTAAGGCGACACTGCCGCTCAAAGGACCAGATTAAGCGAGTTACTTTTCCTTAGTCTAGAGGCTGCTAGCGGAAGAAAAAATAGATGAGTAAAGGGATACTTATTACAGAGGCAAGATGGCAGAAATCATAAATGTTGATGATATAATGTAAGAGCGGATCGCAATTAATAGGATGGAGAGTAATGAAGAGAATATGTGAATGCTACTCATTAGGCTAGTAAACTGTAAAAGTATCATGAATTCGGTAACTTGGTATAGATCAGGGGTCCCCAAGGTGGTCGATATCGACCCCAAGGAGTCGATTAATACACGGAGGTCGAAAGGAGGTCAATTAATACTAAAGAGGTCAGTTAAACTGTATAAAGGAAAAAAATGGGAGTATTCCAATAAAAATTCGAAATACGCATTAGAAGATGAGCTGATTGAAATATGTGTAGATCTCGAAGCTAAAGCGTTGTTTTAAAACTAGAAACCTCATTGAAGTTTGGAGCAATGTTAATATTGCTGCTAAATACCCCAAGCTCAGAGCAGAGGCCAGACATTTCTTACTCGCATCGTTGAAGCTGGTTTTAACCACGCTAACATAATTTTAACAAAACAGAGGAACGGATTGAACCTTGAAAACCGTTGTGATTTGCTACTAAAACTTATTCATTTTCAACCGAATATCAATAATCTTACTGCTGCTCTTCAGATACACCAATCCCACTAATAACTATTTTAATAAAAAAGTAAATTAACATTTTTAAAGTTTTCAATAGCAGTCGCAAGATGTCATTAGGTTTTTCCAACCAATATAATTTATATTAAATTTTTCAAACAAAAAAAAACTATTTCTCGTTTTATTACGCGTACGAACTACTGGCAAATTTCCAACTGTCAATAATATTGTCTTTATTTTTTAAGATTGCAATAACAGTGAAAAATCTTTTTTGTTAATGTTATTGGGTGGATATGGGAATTATAAATTCTTTAATTGGGTTGTTACGCATGTCTCCTTATTGCTTAACATCAGAAATGCCAAAAATATTTAATGTTTTTATCAAATAATATGGGGAGGGGGTCGATAAGAAGGCAAATATTCTATAAAGGGGTCGATAGGATAAAAAGTTTGGGGACTCCTGGTATAGATGAACAAATCACAAGAAGTTGTGAAGATCGAGTCATGGCTAAAAGAAGGAGTGCTAGCCGATAAGGTCTTCCCAGAGAATTAAAGAATGTACTGCAGAGATACAGTAGTAGTTTGGTAGAAGAGTATTCATAGTGGCCAGTAAAGACTACTACAGTTCGCTGTTTAATTAAAGTAACTAATGTTAATTTAGAGTTTATTAACAGATAGCACGCGGTTATTTAAGCTTTAAATGAAATTTATAGAAGCAGCTACATAAGGTTTCTAAATTTAAACAAATGACATACAAAAGTTACTTCCATTAATATCATTCGGTTTAATTTTCAGTAATTCATTACATTGGAACATATAAGCGTTTAACATCCATTTCTATCATTACACAAAGAAAAAGCTTAATTCCACAGATTATGATCGTTATAATATAAAGTTAAAATATAAAATTGAGTATGGCGAAACAGTCAGTTATGAATGAAAATTACCGTTTGATAGTTTAGGCGCCAGCGAATAGTAATTCGGAATCTCTGGCTAGCTTCGTATGTGGGTAGCTCAGCGGATACAAGGGATTTAACTCGGAATCGCTATCGGGTCATTGAAAACTGTGCAAATGTTCGTACATAAGACAACGATAATATTTACCGTTCTGTAGCTGAGCCGATCACCACACACTGATTCTACGCATTGCCTTGTGGCTCTGCTCAAACTTAAACAGCACTGTAATCACTATTCGGTTCGAGCTCTTTAGGATCCAAACATGCTGCAGAAAACATGACGTTGCCTTGTGCAAGATCAAAGTTCCCTCCCAGGAAAGTGAAGGCGAAGTTGTTGCCCACACCACGGGCGATGAGAGAATAGAAAGAAGCCCGGGACGAAAGATACCTTCATGTGCTGGACAGTTGCTTTCTCACTCTGCTGATGTGGAAAATTCACGAGACAGTATCCCCTCTTTTGTCGTTCATTCGCCGAAAACATGAAAATGTATATAAAAATTAGTGTTGTTCATATATAGGAAATTGGTTAAGATAAGCGCGTCTTACTAACGCAGGTTTCGTAGCTTTTCCACTGGCGGAATCCTGCCATACGTCACACCATACATTTTTTAAAAACTTCTTAACGTCTCTTAACAGCGAGGTCTTTAGAGACAGGAAAGGATGGGGGACAAGGAATGGGAAGGAATTCGGCCATGGCCTTTTGAAGGAAGCATCCCGGCATTCGCCTGGAGTGATTTGGGGAAACCATGGAAAACCCAAATCTGGATGCCCGGACGGCGATTCGAACCGGCGTCCTCCCGAATGCGAGGCCAGAGCGTTAACCACTCACCCATCACGCTCGGTTTAATTACTGGCGGTAGATTTCTGGGCAGATACGAAAGCAAAGACAAGTCTTGCATGATCACCGTAATAGAAGAATGAATGACAGTTGAAGCCTTTGGGAAGAAACTAGCATTTTTGGAGATCAGAGATGGGAGGATGATGGTCATTATTGGTTGAAACCTAAATTTACCAGGCATAGCCAGCGAAAAATATTTTTAACGTATTCCTAATAAAGTAATAAAATAACTGTGTGGGGGACTCAGGTTTTAGATGGAGTTAGTGATCCTATACTAGTTCTGTTGGATATAACTGGGTTCAGTAAGCCGAATGTCAAAACTGAAGGTGGAATCGGTACAGTTATATGAGAAAAAAAGGCACGGGTTCCATGTCTATAGAAAAAAAAAAAAATCATGTTTAGTATGTGGATGTGGGGCGCTAGTTGAGTAGAGATTTTTTTTTGCTTATGGCTTTATGCCTTGTCGACGTCGAGGTCATTAGAGGTGGGAATGGAATGGGGGTACGGAACGAGAAGGAATTTGACCACGACCTTTTGAAGGAATCGCCCCGGCATTCGACTAGAGTGATTTCGGGAAACCACGTAAAACAAAAATCTGAGTGGCCGGGTCCAACCGAACGCAAAGGTCGAACGTTGCCGTTCACCTACAAAAATCGGTCCAAGGTTTTCGCTACAGACACGTACATTGAATCGAACCAACGTTCTCTGAATGATATACTAAGGTTAATTTCAGTAAATTAAAGGCTTTTGGCATACATATGCACAATTGAAAACATCATAGATAGTAGTAAAACAATGTTATACGAAATATTGCACTGTCAGGCATATTCCAGGTGACCACGAATGGTTTAGTGGTGTAATGGTATAAACGGTTTTAAATTCTGAAACTAAACTGTCACCATACAGGGCTATGAATACCACAGAGTTCGATTAGCGGAGGCAGAGCTTTTTATCCCTTTTCATCAACTTTGTATTAAACTGGAACTGCTTACTTCCGGCAGACATCTCGCAATCATCTATCAGCAGGTAGAGTACTTCTGGAGGAAAGGGGACGGGCAGTATTCTAGAGGTTTAGCTTTGAGGAAAATCATTAATTCCTTGGCATTAGAATATCAGCCGACCAGTGAGCAATCAGCTGCTCTACCAACCGACCAACGTGATTCACCAACTACACAGCAGAAATGAATAACCAGAATTACCAAAATATTTGTAATAGATTTAAAATGTCTACAACCAAGGCCATTGAAGACGATTTATGCAATGGAAAGGAAATGGATATCGTTCGCTGAAAAGGTAAGCTGTGGACTATCATTTATTGTATTATCCAGTTTGTGAAACATTCCTGGGCGGTTAATGGGGAAACAATTACTGCATCGGGAAACGGTAATCAGGGGAGTCTTAATGCCTTCAGCAGGAGCTCCAAAGAGAGCCTTTAGCCCTCACCCCTTGTCTTTGTATAATTGCTAAATCCCTCGTTTAAATGCTTAAACGAGGTGTGAACTGTAAACACCCTCACCATGTTAACTATGTGATTTCTTGTCCTGATCCGTTAACACAGCTTAGTGAAGGTTTTATTATTATTACAGTTGGTGCAAACCACAGCGACCGGGCTGATGCGTTCTCAAATTTTATAATGCATTTATCCTAAAAGTCACTACTAATAGTGACACACTATAATGAATGAGCAAACGACATACCCGAAATTTTTAATCGGGTAGCTCTTGTACATTTTAAGACTCGCAGGAGTTTCTTCAAAATGTAGATCAAATTCAGAATACTGCAAGGAATTATTGCATTACTATTCGTCCGTACGAACTATCTTAACGATATCTGACTAAAGGGATTAGGCAATTAGAGATAACGTAATTTTCTTAGAAATTAGTCAGTAAATAGCTGAGGAGAAATCTAATTGTGTCTAATGATAAACCGATTTAACAGCAAAGACGCAAAGTAAAGCAAATAGCTGCCAAATTCCTTAAGTTTATTCCTTAGTTTACGAATAATTCCTTAGTTTACGAATACTACATTAACAAACGCACGTCAAATTCGCATAACCCCAAATATCCAAGAACAGTGTTCAAAAATGAAATCAATATACTTTAACAATTGTAGGGAAAGCAAGACTTCCTTTAATACGGATTATTTTAAATAAATGCACCAATTCCAAGAAGGTAGAAATATTCCAAGTGCATCCGTTGTTATAATACTATAATGGTATAACGCGTGGTTAAGGGAAGGCGGGCCATGTGATTTTTGGCAAATACATACAACATTAATGTTTTTTTTTTTTTTCAAATATAATTAGTTGTGCTGAGTAGTATACAGTGGTTAAATACATTCTACATAATGTTTTTAACACATTTTATCACCGAATATAACGAAATATTGCTGTATCCTGCTTACAAACGGTTCCAGTAACGGGGTTAACGAACTTCGTCGTATGAACGGATGCATGTAAGTAGCCTTCTTCCCACTGGCAATCAAAGAATCGAATGGATGAAAGTTAACTAAGGTGATGTCACTCTCAGAGTGCCAACGCAAATGCTGGGGGTGCAGAACCATCCTCGCTGCATATTGCATCCTGGATCCTTACAGTTAATTGCGAGCACATTGTCCTGCCTGCAGCTTACTTCATGGGTGTTTTTCCCAAAAAGCTAAATAATATTGTATGAATTCTGTAGAAGACTAAAGCATAAATGCTTTTATTATTATTATTATTATTATTTTTACTTATGGATTTACGCCTCGCCGACGTCGAGGTCATTAGAGACGGTGGGGGACAAATAACAGGAAGGAATTCGGGCATGGCCTTTTGAAGGAAGCATCGCAGGATTCGCCTGGAGTGATTTAGGGAAACCATGGAAAACTCAAATCTTGATGCACGGACGGGGATTCGAACCCGCGTCCTCCCGAAAGAGGCCAGAACGTTAACCGTTCACCCACCACGGTCGGTGCATCATAAATGCTGCTTCGATCCTGTCAGGCCACGCCTTTGAACAGCGCACAAGTTTTTCAACCCAATTTAAAATAGCATCATATGTTTTTAGTTGATAAATCCAAACTATTACTCTTAAATTTGGACAATATGTTTCAGAAACAATGCACCTTGTAAGAGACTAGTGGCATTTCTCAGTTTAATTTAAAAAATTAAAAAAATCTGAGCTATTATTTCTTTCGTCACTTGAGGAATAAGTTTAATCGGTCCGTTGGCAGTTAGTATAGTCCAGATGCAGTGAATTTTGGCAGCGCAGGTCACAGGTACGAGTCCTGTCTGTTGCACGGACGTTTTTCAGTGGGTGCTATGCCCGAGTTGACCTCGCATTTACGAAAGCATAATTATCGATTGAAAGTTTACCATTACAAAGAAAAAACATTTTAACAGGTCTAAATTGAATACTAAAAAAAAATGCTTATTCGCAGCCAACACTATGTTTCTCATTGACCGATCAATATTAGTTCATTCTGCCTCGCCTTGTACAGTGTTGCAATGCATAGTAGCCACACAGTGTCCGGCCTGCCCACTCAGGTCATACTGAAAAGGTTACATCATTTTCCAAGCTCTACCCACTCAAAACTGCTTTCGTCATGTGTATTTCTAGCAGTCGCACATGTATTGAAAGAAAATTCCGATTCAAACCGTATTATCCATAACAAGTGCGTACTAAAACTTTGTAATGTGTGATCCAAGCGAATTTAGATTTTTCTTATGCAGTTCAGCGCGAATTAGTGTAGAATAATGTTGCCTGATAAGTTTTTCGCTTTGCAGCTTGTAGCTAAAGGATACGTTAGATCACTGGGTAAGCCTTTATAAACAAAATGCCAAACACTGGAACTGTTTATACTATTACTTTTCTGCATGAAATTCAGGTCCTCGTGTCATTAAAGACCATATAACCCAAGGGTGGCCAACCCAAATGATCTTGCGGGCAAATTCGGAAGTGCATCATAACTCCGCGGGTCGCATATAAAATTATATATCCCCACTAGATACTTTTTTTGTGTGAAAAAATTGAAAGATGAACTAATATTGCATTTGCTAATATTGTTACATGTACACATAGTTAATATAATAATAATGATACTAAAAGCACATTATAAAGAAATATATCACACTAAAAATATTTTGTAAAAGTTTGATGAATCTTGCGGGCCGGAAAAATGTTCAAGGGCTCCATTTTTATCTCCTGTGAACACCTCCCCCCCTCCCCCCACGTAGCCCAACGTGACTTTTGCTCTATCCCCCCCCCCCCCCCCACGTAGCAGTAGCATTTCTCCCTTTTGATTCCAGAAGACATTTGGTACTATTTTCTCCTGTCAAACGATTGTAAATTACATACGGAGATAATTAAATGAAGGAAATAAATATTCACATGCTGTTGAGTGTTCTGTACTTCATATTAAAAGTGAAAAATTATATGAATGGAAACCCCCCCCTCTCCCCCCACGTAGCCCAGCGTAGCCTTCCAGCCTACCCCCGCCCCCTTCCCAGACCGAGTTACGTAATTTATGGACGCTCCCTAATCAATGTTGGAACAGTCTGAACCGCCAAAGTTCTGTGTAGCCGTGATTTGTGTTACTCCTGGTGTTTCTGAGGCAGAAACTGAACATCACCGAATCCACCTTAGCGACTACTAGAAACCGCCTAAAATACGTAAACATGGCGGTTCGTGCGGCGGAACGGAGATGAGAATAGGAGCAGCTCGCCCTAGCACGATCAGCCAAACCGCCGAGAAATCACCTGAAAGGATTTACGAACAAAAGTTACAGTAGAACAAAAACAGAAGGCTCAAGATTGAAATCGAATGCCTCTACATCCTAAAACTGCTCCAACAACACAGGCATCGCTAAAGCAGTTTTAAGTTACTGATACTATCGCATAGAAATTTCTAGTTGCATCATTCAATGGTCTCCCTGCACCAATAACACTTTTCATAAACCCATCTTTAGCGTCCCTCTTTGCTGTTATTAATCCCTGTTTTGCTGTTTCGAGATTGCCTTGCTTGTCTCTTATCTCTGCTATGTTCTCTGTTTACAAACCTCTTTTGCCTCCTAACTTCCCGATTATAGTATGTAGGTTCTGTATTTTTCTTTCTGTTTTGGAATAAACATTTCCTACCCCTATTATTATTTTGTTGAACTGTAGTTGTGCTCTCCTTCCATTTAAACTTATCTGATATATCTTTCCAGTTTTCAAATATGCGCCTTTTTATAATTGTACCTATAGTAACGTACTTTGGTCAAATCCATCAGAACCGCCTAATAATCACTTATTCCTTGAGTTATCTGAGAACACAAAAGGTAATATCAGGCTTTATTAGGAGGACACCATACTTGTCTGGTCCCATTGTGCTCTGCTCTACAACTTGTGTTAAGCATCATTCTCTTACCAAGGTATTTGCAAATCTCCATTACCGTGTTTTATTAATCTCATTTCTCTCCTAGTTGACACCAGGTACATTTAAATCTCCATCAAGATTGACCACTCTACGCTGAACTCTGAATATTAATTCAGTTTCTCCCCAACAGCCTCATCTTCTAATTTTTAATCATCCCAGAAGTCTATTCCAAATAATTCATACCGAGCGTGGCGGTGTAACGGATAGCGTTCTCGCCTCGCATTCGGGAGGACGGCGGTTCGATCCCCGTCCGGGCATCCAGATTTGGGTTTTCCATGGTTTCCCAAATCACTCCAGGCAAATGCCGGGATGCTTCCTTCAAAAGGCCATGGCCGAATTCCTTCCCATTCCCTGCCCCCATCCTTTCCCGTCTCTAAAGACCTCGCTGTTGAGAGACGTAAATACAATAAAAAAAAAAAAAAAAACAAATAATTCATGAATGATCTATGAACACCATTAAATTGTAGTAGTCTTTGCTAAATAATATGGAAACCTGTCCACCAATCCTTCATCTCTGTGATACTCTTTATAACTGTCTGGGATAACCTCATTGTCTAGCATTCTTTCTTTTAACCAATTCTACCCCTATAAATACTTGTAGCTTGTGCATCTCTATGAAGTTACCGAACTTTATTAGCCTATTTAGTTCATTAAGACCAAAAGTAATAGTCTTATAACTGGTTTAGTGCAATTTTCAGCATTATACTTCCCACTTGTTGGGACCCCCTCTTTTGTCTCATGAGCATCAACAATTTTAGTATCTACGACTTTTACGATCATGTATCTGCATTCTGTGTACCTTTGATCACCTATTCTTATCCCCTCACCAGCAGCCTCTATCCTAAAAATGGCACAGTCCTAACCACATCATAACAGGATGCGGGCTCCCTTATAGCTGTCACTAATAACTCAGAAAGACTCTCCTTCCCCTTTTCTATTTAAGTGTAGGTCATGCCTAACGAAACCCCCATTTACCAGTGTTGTCTACAGACACAACCTCCGCAACAGAACTAATGCTTTTTCCAAGCAGCACCTCCATCTCTACATTTACCTGGATCACATGGCTGATCATGACTCGGGACCTGCACGAGCACTACCTTACATACGTCAATATACTGCAAATTGTGTTTCTTCCAATACCATTCCCATCACCATCCTATCCTCTTTAATGAAAACCCTGCAAAGTGATCTTATATCCTGAATTACTTGCTCTTAATTTGTTGCACAAGATTTGAAAAAACTTATGAACTGGTAGCCTGTGACTAACTGATCCTGCAAAAGTGGGCCTACACTTCTTTGGGTACTACCTAGCAGCCAGAACCCTTTTTCTTCTTACTTTATTTCCACGCGTCAAGGCCTGCTGCTCCTTATCTACTCCTACATCTAGACGAGGTTCTATCACCCACCCCTCTGACACTGGGAAAAGGTCACCCCCACCCCCAATTTCTGAAGTGTCCGACATCTTATCCTGTTTACCCTCTTTCCCCAAAGACGCGTTGCCATCTCCAAACCATACTTTTCACCCTTCTCACTAAACCCATCTTCTCCTCTGTCTGCTTCCATAGGATGAGCCTTAAGTGCCCTAATCGTTTCCGCCCATCTCCCTGACCCTTTCTTACTGTTTTGAAATTTTCATATCCCTAAAACAAAGTGGAGAATAGCATGGAAGGGTCTCACTTTCTTCCCGTTTTCCCTCTCCACATCAGAATCATCGAATTCACCATTACTATTGGGGCGTCCATAAACTACGTAGCCGCATTTAAATGACAGAAATATTCACATGTAGTTATGTGTTCTGTTCCTTATTTTAACTGTGACAATATGAATAATAAAAACCTACGTGGCTCGATTCCGAACACCTCCCCCAGTGGCGTAGCTAGGTCAACAAGGGACCAGGTGCAAAAAATTTATTTTGGGCCCTCAGGCCAGATGGGCGACCTTTTTTTGCTTTCTGTGTTGGTAGGGGCCCCCTGAACTGAGGATGAGGGCCCTTGAATTACTCTTTAGGGGCCCCTGAGCAGTGGTTGGTCGCTAGTTTGCCGTGAAGGCTCGTGGGCCCTCTAAACTGCGCTTGAGGGCCCCTAGAGGTATGCTTGGGGGCCCCCTGAGCGTGAGGACCCCGGTGCACTGCACCGCCTAGCCCCATAGTAGCTACGCCCCTGACCTCCCCTCCTCCCACGCAGCGCAGCGTAGCTTTCCTACCCAACCCCTCCGCTAGACCGAGCCACGTAGTTTATGGACACTCTCTATGGGAAAACCCGTGATCGGAACGTTCTGCGCGCCGCCGGCGAGATTGGAACTAGTGACCAGGAGCGCTTTAACACAAGGCGTGAAGAAAAACCTGATATCTTATCTCAGCGTTATCGACATAGCTGATGTGTTCCACGAGAAAGACATCCCTCCATCAGTAACAAATTTATACAGCAGTTTCACTGTCTACATCGCTATAGCTCTTTCATTTAACGTGGCAGCATAGAAAAAAAATAATTGTGTTCCGTTATATGTATAAGGGTATCACATCATAAAATGCTTTTGTACGTTTTTTAGCTCATGTGCTACAAACACAGGAATAAAAAAACTAATAGCATCCGACTTGAGTGGTAAATATGCAACAATGAGATTTGATGGTAACGTTTAAACGAAAAGATCTTTATTCTTCGCCGCTCCCTTTTCTCCCCTCGCAACGGCCGGTTATATTTATTTCGACTACTTTCTTTTTTGAGCTATAACTTTTGCCCAGCATTAAAGCATTCGTTGCCAATGTTGTCCCTTCCTTACTTCATTGCATGTATTGTCTTTTTTTTAGCTTCGGTTTTTTTTTTTTTTTTTTTTTTTGAAACCTTCGTGCGATTATACTTTATTCTCAACGGAATCCCGCCTTTGGATGTATAACAGATGTGATCCAAATTTTTGCAGGACTCTTTTCACCTCGGTGAACCAGGCCTCTTATTAACGGAAGCGGATCAGAAGTTTGGAAAGAAAGAAACCTTTGTTTTTAGTGCTATGTTAATTTGGCGTGGTTACAATGTAAAGAACATCAAAGATACTTATTCATTTTACTTCTTGTGTTAATGCATAACTTCAAAAAATTGGGTTCGCACAGCTACTTTGTCATATATAAATGTTTAATTATGGAGATGCAGTCATAGTAGTTATTTTAAGAGAACTCAATATATTTGTACGCCCTGCCCCGCCCGAAGTTTATATAGCTCACACTATAGGAAAAATATAGAATTCACATTCATTGGAGCAGAGAGTAAATGTGCTAACAGCATATGCTCAACTGACGATGTAATATAGTGGTGCAACAGACATATCGGCATAAATAATTGAAATGGTTTGCTTCATAAAACTACGCGGGGGAGAGCATACAATACATTTAGAACGACTAAGAAACAAACAACCCAAAAACTTCATTCATACAATCGCAATTCCATCAGCTTAAAATATTTATGGAATCAGTTTGCAGACAGTTCTCTTCCAATAAGAATGGTTTAATATACTCATTTGTATCGTCACTAAAGAAAAGGCCACTTTTTGTTCATATGAAGAATGAACAGGTCTTTCATTTTTTTCAGCAACAATACAGGAACGCCAACTCATGTCAGTTATAAGCGAAATCGATAAATTCTCCCCGCTGTTCCTCTATTCAACAGGAAAGCTTTTTCGAGCCATACCAATCGGTGAGACTATTAGGCCCGCAACAGGTACACGAGACGTTTTTCAAACTGTCAGAAAAGGAAATATGTACATCGGTGTGCCTCCCAAAACAAATTTATATTGTTCCATTAAAGGATAATTTTCATGCGGGTAGGATTAAACGTCTTGCGACTGACTACAACAATATTGTGATATTACCTCGCGCGGCGGAAATGTGTTCTTGCGGTAACGCGATACCCATTAATCCCACTAGAGCTAAGCAAAGGTAATAGAAGCCGGGCGATGAAAACGACGGAACAGGATTTTTTTTATGCCTAGCTACTGACCGCAAGAAGTTACATGCTTAACGTGTCTCACAATTCCGTATCTGCGTTCTAGTTCCACACCCCACTGTAGCAGTATGCGCTTTATATTCGACAAGTAAACTGCTTAATAGTGTTAGTACGAAATATTACACACAGCTTCCGTCAACACGAAACCGGTCAAGCTGATAGAAAATTAAAAACAGTAAATGCAATCCTGCGCAAGAGAGCAACGCAACACATCGCTGCAAACTTTTATTCGAAGAGCCCGAGTTTGGTCCATGGTCCACGCAATGAGATCAAGTTTTCTGTGACTTAATAAAATCGGAAATAAAACCGTCATTTAGAAAGAAAAAACAACTCACTTTTACCGTTTCGTAAATACAAAATAATTGGTACATCAAATTGTAACACGAAGAAATCTAACGCCAATTAGAAACGACCCTTCAAGATAAATTCAGTGGTAACAATCCCTTTGCTTTTGGGACTGGGGCAGGGCCGGCGTTGGGGGGGGGGGGGGGGGGGGTAAGCGTGTCAAATGTACCTAGGCCCGCCGGAAGACAAACCACATTTTCTCCCATCAATACTATTCTCGGCAATCTCTAATGCGGAGAAGAAATTTCGCCTTGAAATTATTAGGTCAGCAATAAGTATTATGCTGTCGCCAAATCATTAAGAACGCTTGGCGATGTTCCGTAATTTTCAAAATTTGCGTTTTTTATATACCGTGGACTATTTTATTCTGTTTCAATGGACTAAATATTTTGTTTAACTTAATTGACAGTGTCTTAATTGTTTTTACGAATCCTATTAGAATTCTGCAGTTGGATAGGGTCGTACAACACTTTCTGCACAAATTTAATGGAAACACCAAGTTCACAACAATATTAAAACAATCCCCCAAAAGGACAAACAAGATGTAACGAAGCAATTTATGATTTGTTTTAAATTTTATTTATATTTTTGCACATATAGGTTACGACCATGAAGCAATACCTCATGTAGAGGTTCTATCTATATGTAGATCGATACAACGTGGTTGAATCTACAAGCTGCATGGAAGGGAGCAAAGAAACCAGTAAAGTGGATTGACATCTGACAAAGCCAGGATGAATTTGAGCGACCATTAAAAAAAGTGCAACACTCCTGCATTGCCACAAATTGAACTGAAGCAATACAATGACGGGTAACTGGACGCTGCTATTAATTGCCACAGCATTGGCCGAAATAATTCGAAACGTCAAGCCTGAAATTCTTTGGATCAAAGGATATTTCTACAGTGGGCAAGAGCGATTGTTAGCATTTCTACCTCCAAAAATGAAGGAAAAGAATGAGTGATCGTTAGCCCCCTCCCCCCAACCACCCGTGGCTATAGACCAATAGTATATCTATTCAGCCATGTAAGTGGAATCATCAATGTAAACCCTTACTTTAGTACTCTAATGTTCGAAAATATTAATAATAATGATTACGATGATGATAATAAACACCACCAACAGGTAATTTTAAATGCTGACACACACACAAGAGAAAGACCATTAATCGGTAATAATTTGCGACGATATACATTAAATATCTTAACCTTTCGGTTTCTTTCGTCTGCGGTCCCCTGCTCTTGTATAATAACAATTTTGCTAACTGAAATGTCCCGACAGTCTTATTCTAGTATAAGCAGTGAAAGAAAAAAAAAAAATAGAAACCTTCTGTTATTTGTGTGCGCGTCCCCCCCACAAATCTTTTGTCGGTCTCTTAGGCCAAGGCACAGAACTGATCCTAACAGATTTCAGGGAAACGAAAACACAAAAATTCTATCTCCAGAAGAGATGGTGAGGCGATGTTATGTAGAGTTTTATCAACGCATATTAAAGAATTGCTTTAATTAGAAGTACCTTAAGAGAGGAAACAGTAGGGCCTTAAAGTGTCCAGAAACGACTAAAAAACTTATTAAGACCAAAAATTATAAGAAATATCCTAGAAAATACAATATCTTTACTTCTTAATTTCATTCATTTAATTATCGACGTTTAAATAGAAGCCACCCATGCAAACACCAAGGTCTCTAAATTTTGAGAGTATCTAAAAAATATCGAAACCCCTACATATATAAACACAGTCATGAAGTTTCAAAATATCTTAATACTTTTCGTAAACCGGCTACGATTTTACATACCTGCAAATGTAGCGGCACCTTCTTCACCGGTGTGCTCATTTTGAATTAATAATATATATTTTTCTGACGGTGTCGACAAACAGTATTAATAAGAGGAAATTTCTGTAACTTTTGAAACGGATAATCTTCTTCAACCGCGTATTCTCAGCAGGCGATTGGAAGTTAACCAGCAACAACCTACCACTGCACCAAAACACCAGCAGACGACTGCGCACTGCGCAAACCGCAAACACAGTAACTCCACTTAAAACCAAAGATACTAGACGCGTTGCCATAAATTTCAAAGATTGGTACATAACAACATAATAAAATTACAGATCTCAGATGTTACTAAAATGCAAATAGGGAGGCTGCTAGATTCTCCAGGAAAATATGACGGTACACGTTCTATATCTCAGATCAAATCAGTTGAATTCAAAAGTATAATGAACACATGTTGAAGGATCTGGACTGACGAAATGCTACTGTTTCTACAGTGATGAATATTTGGATTCCACACCAAATTTCAATTTGGCTTAATTCTAGATTGTGATACAGCTATGCAACCAGCTCTTTAAAATCAATATAAATCTGTTGAAATATTCATTCCTTTGTTGTAATGTATTGTTGAATTTCAGCTTCTGTTCGTTGCAAAAACACAAGAAAAATATTTTCGCTGTATGCAAATACCGCATTTCTATGGCTGTTACGAAATTTTTTCCTAGTCCATGCCACATTTCAACCTGACTGCAGCCGCTAGGAACAAAACGAAACAGTTTAGGTTGATATGATCCTTGTACCGACAATGGTATCGGCATAAAATGTTTTGAGCATTTCATTGGTATCGCAAACTAAACCATTAATTTTTAATCACTTAAACTATGTGGATCATTTATGTGAATGGTGAACAATTACATAAATATTGGATGTCTTGTCCAGATTCATCAGTATAGGCTTTTATCTGTTTATGACTTTTGGAATATATACGAGTACTATGAACACAGGCACCCACTTGTTACTTGGGTGGGCAAACATTGAATGAAGATAGAATAATAAACTCACCAGGAGCATTGTTAGGAATGCAGAGGTTCTGTAGGACCATAAGGTAGTGGGCAAGTTGTAACCTGATGTGATAAAATAAAAATTTTGAGACATTTAATACACTAACAAAAATAATAAATTTCAACTTGCTTAGTAACCTACTGACAAGAGTTTCGACCTGCCATAGTGCAACGTAATCCATCAGATAAAAGAGTCCTACAGTTTAGTGTGGAATCAGGGGCGTAGCTACTATGGGGCTAGGCGATGCAGTGCACCGTGGCCCCTACACTCAGCCCCCCCCCCCCCGGCATACCTCCTCTGGGGGGCGGTTGAGAGAGCCCACAAGTCTTCATGGCAAACTGCCGACCTTTTTTAGCTCTAGCCTTAGACACAGGAAGCCCCCCTCACTGCTCAGGGGGCCCTAAGCACAACTCAAGGGCCCCATCCTCAGCTCAGGGGGCCCTACCAGCAACACAAAGCGCAAAAAAAAAGGTCACCCATCAGGCCTGAGGGCCCAAAATAATTTTTTTGCACTGGGGCCCTTGTTGACCTAGCTACGCTACTGTGTGGAATCAAAGCATACTTCACAGGGAGAAAGTAAAGCTTTGCCAGAGACAATGGTCAGGTTAAAAGAAAGTAAAAATTTCCATGTGACACAGAGATTCATGCCAGTGGCCTTTCTCCATACCTGTTAATCCATCTAAACTATAGGTTCTAAAATTGGTGGGTGTGCCCCCCTAGGGGGGCGAGATAGCTTTATCGTCCATGTGGGCGATACCCTAGCTATGCACTGTCTCTTAGAGTTTAAACCTTTATTTTAGCATCACGTAATTTGTGAGTTTCCTCCGAGATGTCATTGCTAGTACTGAGAAATTTTGGCAGGGGGGTGGGAAGAGGGGACATGGGAGCATTTATTTTTTTTATGCAAGGGGGTGTCGGAACTTTTCTTTTGACGGAAGGAGTGTGTGATAAGAAAAAGTTTGGGAACCCCTAATCTATACTCTCAACTATCACATAGCTCTTTTAAACCGATTATAAACTAAGGTGGGTGGGACACATCGGTGCAGTGGCGTAGCTAGGTCAACAAGGGCCCCAGTGCAAAAAATTTATTTTGGGCCCTCAGGCCAGATGGACATCCTTTTTTTTTGCTTTGTGTTGCTGATAGGGGCCCCCTGAGCTGAGGATGGGGGCCTGAGTTGTGCTTAGGGGTCCTCTGAGCAGTGGTTGGGGGCCCTTAGTGAGGGGCTTTCTGTGTCTCAGGGGCCCCCTTAGACGACGGTAGTGCTAAAAAAAAAAAGGTCGCCAGTTTGCCGTGAAAGGTCGCGGGCCCTCAGATCTGCGCTTGGGGCCCCCTGAGCATAGGGGTCCCGGTACACCGCACCGCCAAGCCCCATAGTAGCTACGCCCCTGCATCAGTGAGGTGGTAGGAAAAACTTTTCAGTACATAATCTACTGCCGCAGATTATTAGGAGATGTACTGTGGAAGTATAAAGGAACTGGACTACAAGATATTGGTCTGTTCCTTGCAACCAAGTTTAACAGTTCCATTTTTGACCTTTATTCACGACTTCTCTAGCAATAAGTGAACAAAAAAATCTCCTTTCCTTGCTACAATCTACCACAGCAAATTACTACCTGTTTCAGAGTAGTAGTGTCCCATTTTGAATTGTAAAACCAAGTTGTTCTGTCAA
This sequence comes from Vandiemenella viatica, assembly GCA_031002005.1. NCBI lineage: Eukaryota > Metazoa > Arthropoda > Insecta > Orthoptera > Morabidae > Vandiemenella > Vandiemenella viatica. Next base: position 92,508,691 of record CM061921.1, on the reverse strand, counting down.
ACTCCATATATGTTCCAAACTGCTGGTTTTGTTTAATTTTATAAGTTAGTTTTAATTTATTTTAAGAGTTGAAACAACTTCTCAATGTGCAGCACAAAATTCTGGGGAATCTGACAATGGAAGACTTTCAGAGATTAAGGAATTAAAACACCACAGTAATGTTGATGGTATCATTCCTTACCAAGGATAGTCAATTCATTGAGTGAACAGTAGACAAAGGGTCAGTAGTATAAGGATATACTATTTCCAGTAAGTAAAAAGAGATGCCTGAATCAGTGTCAGTATTTTTGTATTCAACAATGTGCAAATGGTAATCATTTATCAGCCATAAAGTGATAGGGGCATTTATAAATGGAAGTGAGGTGACAGTATTGTGGACAGCATGGTCAGTGGTTTTGAAAGATATTTAATTTGAAAAACTTTTAAATCAAAATGTTTACTCATCATTATTAAGAATGATACTATTGTTCCAATTTCTATACTTTACAATCAGTTATACAGTAAGCAAGTTATAAATCTAGTTTACACTACTTGCATTTATCATTCATTATCTATCAAGAGTTGTAAAATTAAACACAATTTTTGCAGGTCATTATGAACCATCCCAATTTTACGAGTATTAACGCCAAGGATTAGTTTTGTGCTCTTTTAACTTGAACCAAGCATGCAGTGTGCCATTAAATCTTGATTTCTTTAATCATTTATAGTGGTTTATATTCTAGGCTAAATTTTCTATTTGGATTTAATTATTTTGCTTCCACAGGGGTCCATAATCCATTCGCATTTAGTATATTTCACTCATCTGATCAACATACCCGGTGCAGTAAGAAACCCACTTTATAGGTCAAGATTACACCAAGACTTTTGCCTCTTCCGATTGTGCTTATATTTTCTCGCATTTGTTCAGTATATGAGCAATGTTGTTGATTCTTGTTTTAAAATGATGTTTGATGTATAAATTTACAATTTTCTATCCGAGTACAATCCTTAATTGTGTCCTAACATAAAATTTCTTTATCCTAATCTCCTAAAGTATTTGTGTTAGCAAGCTGAAATTTGCTTTAAATGCTTCAGGTTGCAATATGAAAGTTGCCTAACTGCCAATTAGCCTCCTTCCTATAGTTTCAAAATTTCAGTTTAAATCTATTTTCAAGCTTCACCATTTCCTCGTAATTATTATTAATTTTACTTTTCATGTCCTGGCCGAAATACTGCATGGATCTTTACAAAAACTTTCTCATTTTGCTCAAAATTTTTTTTACTTTGTTTTAAATATACTTTCCAGTCAGTATCTAGCCGAGTTATGATACGTGAAAACTAAGTTTTCTTCTTGAAATCATCATTTTCACTTAAAAACATTACTTAACCTTTACCTACAGAGTCTAAATTTTGCATAATGTGGTTTAAAATTTGACACATCTTTTGAGTTAAGAATCTTTCTCTTAACTTTAAAACTGAAAGTTATGGAATTATTTAACTATTTTTTCCTATCATCTCACTGACGTGTGGCTTTCACTTTCACAATCAAATACATATTCAGTACTATTTTCTACCCCTAAAGTGCTCCATCTCCTTTTCATCCTTATGACTTACAGCATCTTTGCACATGAATGTAAGGTTTTCTTTTCAAAAATAGGAAATTTTCTATATAACGCCTATGTTTACAAATAGTTATGATTGCATTTTACTGTTTATCACCTGAAAACTGCAATAAAATGATTTTAAAGATCCTTTACCATTGGACTGATATTAGCTTGCAACTCTTTAAACTAATGTTGACCATTTATTAACAAAATTTAGGTTATATGACCAAAGATTTTTATGAGAAAGATCAATACAAATAGTGAAAAGGATCAGATACAAGAAATTTCGGGTAATATCAAGATGGGGATACCGCTGCGGCCTCGCGTAGTAAACACACAGATCATGTGGTACATTTGACATCATTGTGACGTATTCAGTCTGCACGTACCAGCACAGTAACAGCTATAGATATTATCTGAAAATTCGATATCTGCAATATCGTGCGTTATGGTTACGTTTCACTTTGGTCCAGGCTGCATTATGACCGAAACGTGTATTTATAAAATATGATTTCGTCAATCATCATTTGAGTTTATGTTGTAATGCAGCCTGGACCACACGTCACAATGATGTCATATATACCACGTAATCTGTGCATTTACATGAGACTGCAACGGTATCCCCATCTTGATATTACCCAAAATTTCGTGAATCTATAATGCCTATTTCAGTAACTTCATATGAGAAGGGAGTATATAGTAATAAAACTTGACTGCTTTCATGGTTCTTGAGAGTTAAAACGTTATCAGTTTGCTGAAAAATACAATATTATTGTGTATTTTTATAGCCTGATGAAATTGTTCCATATCTGGTAACAACTTCTACAAATCTTTCTGGCTTTAAGAGATGCTAATTCGTTATACAAGAGATAGTGGTGATTGTTAAGCAATTCAGAGGCTATATGTAACTGTTATTGTTTTTCATGTCTTTCTTAGTTGCTGCAATAATTAATTGTTAAGGTTATTCCATCATCCGCGGCTAAATGAGCTAAATTTCTTATGGCATACACGTATTGGTTTAATGGACCATCATCAGCGCCCTGCATATCAAGTTTTATACGAACATTGTAGTTTGGTGTGTGACACTGTTATATGGTATTTAAGTCTGTGAACCAGTACAAATGGAGTCAAACCATGAAGAAGCCATCAATATGTTCGGTTTTTACGACACAATCCAGTACTACACCTGTGAAGATTACATTATAATTTCGTAATTTCTACACACACAACACTATTTTCGCATGTTTATACTCGAACACACTTTGTCACTGGAGGTTGTTTATGGTCTCAATAGGTCAATGTGTCTTTAGACTTTCAGTTATATCTTTGTTATGGTGGTGTATACGTGTTTTTGAGGTTTTTTTAAAATAATATCCTAATATGGGTTGTAAAAAATACAGCAACCAGTCACAATATGATGTTGTTTATTAAACCATTACCGGTTTCGAGCTATACCTGCTCATCGTCAGACATCTTTGACATCACAGTCGCGGAAGTTCCACCAATCCATCATGGATAAAATATTATTAATGATACCTCGCCAGGTTCTTGACCATCTGAAGATGAGCAGGTATAGCTCGAAACCGGTAATGGTTTAATAAACAACATCATATTGTGACTGGTTGCTGTATTTTTTACAACCCATATTTGACATCACAGTCGCGGAAGTTCCACCAATCCATCATGGATAAAATATTATTAATATCCTAATGTTATAATGTTTCGGACATTTGTACAAAAACAGACAACACTTCCAAAGAAACACTGTAGTAAAGATATAAATGAAGATTCAAAGAGAGATAGTCAACAACACACATTCTGTTGACAGTTAAACCTATTGAGACCATAAACAAACCTCCACATGGATTGATCAAGTATAAACATGCAGAAACAGTGTTCTGTGTATAAATCCAAGGTAGATATAACAAAAATTATGATCAGCGGTGAATTTATGACGTGAAATTTGAACAATCAACAGACATCAGCAATAACAAGAAGCTGGCACGGAAAAATCTTGGATTATAATGAACTAGGTGGGAAAAACTAAGTATAATGTTAACCAATAATTTTTTAACTTGTAATAACAATTTACCATATAAAACACAGTCACATATCAAATACAAATTAATATAAACATGTTTCTTAGGACACCACTGATGGTCAAATAAACTAAAATTTTAAGTCATTAGAAAAACCGTTTCATTTTGTTGCAGATGGCAAAATTCCCTTAACCCATTATAATATGTAACTGCTTCATTTTCTAATTGCATAGAAAAGTAGTATTCTACTTAAAACAGTGCCCTTGCTCCCAATCAATCAATGGGACCTACACCTTGTCAAGTCAACAGAATAGCAAGGAATATAAATTTTAAACATATATGCTTGCATTCTTTTATGTTCCAACAATAAGTAGGATAATTGATGAGTGGCAAGGATACTTTTCTCCCATTTTTCATAAAATGATTCTTAAGCACTAACATTCCTCAGCATACATGACCGTTATTAACACTGCCTTTAAAAACTGCCTTAAACTGCAGATGCTGGAAATTTTGGCACAATGTTGCAATTTTTACATGAAGCAGTTGTTTATTAGCACCATTGTTTCTGTCATTGTTGCTAAAACAACATTTCCAATTTTAGTACTTATGCTTCTATCAAGTAACCTCTTACATTAATAAATCATCCTTATACATTTAGCAATATTGTTTGAAAATGAGGAACAGAAAAAAAAGTCCATTTTTTTCTGTAAATCAAATATATTTCACATTTGCTTTAGACCGATATACAAAAATATCCCTGAATGACAAATTAAATTATGCATGCTAGCAGAATAAAAAATCTACAAAGTGATATTTTCCTAATACTTGTCCATTTAAGTTTCATTCGCTACACATACATAATTAAAATGCTCACAGGTGTACAGACATTGGAATAAATATTTTGTATCAAAAGTTTCATGTTCAAAACTTCCACTTACAATACACACAGCACACACATACAGTTAAATGCATGACTTGTAAAAAAGATGGTAAACAGCTCAAAATGACTAGAGGATAGATGCCTGATGAGACTATTTCAAAATAAACTTGTGCAGCATTTAATGTGTCCATCAATTCCATACATCTTATGTACAAAGTACAATATGTAGTCTCAAGAACATAAAAATACTTCACAGCAGTCACATCCAATATGTTGGAGAGAAAATAATTTATTATGAAATATATGTATACAATCAAACATGAACTCTTTGTGGAAAGGAACTACTTCGGCAGTTCTGTGCTCTTTCAACTTCATCCTGAATGCTTTCCAGAGTTTGATAAATTGTTCGAAAACCAGGTCTAGCAGGAGGCTTACGATTCCAGCAAAGTTTCATGAGTTCATACACAGATTTGGGTGTGTTATCTGGGCACTGAAGCACATTTCCTTCTTTTATATACTTGACAACTTCTTCATGTGTCATCCCATAGTATGGTTGCAGAGCAAATGAAAATATTTCCCATAGACAGACACCAAATGCCCATACATCAGATTCCACAGTATACTTATTGTAAAGAATGCTCTCTAAAGGCATCCAGCGGACAGGAATTGCATCATGTTCATCACCTTTATAATAATCTTGTAGATAAATTTTCTGGGAAAGCCCAAAATCAGCAATTTTCACCACCATACTATCATCTATCAGACAGTTACGAGTAGCTAAGTCACGGTGAACAAATTTTCGATCTGACAAGTAAACCATTCCAGCTGCAACCTGACGGGCTATGTTAACTAGATCAACATGAGTTAGCTGAACATCCTTGAACATCTCTCCATCACCTTCAGAACTTCGAACAATGTAGTTACTAGGTGAACAAGAACGTAGAAACTCGTTTAGATCACCACGACCCATATACTCAAACAACAGACACATTGGTCGTCCAATTGCACACACTCCCAACAGCTTGACAATATTTGGGTGATCAAATTCTGCTAAAAGACAAGCTTCTCTTTCAAAGTCCACCTGCAAATCTTCAGATGCTTCATCTTTCAACATTTTTACAGCCACAAGTGTAAATTCTTCACCCTTCACTAGTCCTGGTGCCTTTGCCTGCAAAGACAAACTTTTCATTAAAAGAATAAACAACCGGTGTATCAGTATATCACTACTGTTATAACTTTAAAAAACATAAATTTTAACCTAATACTGAAGCAGCCATTTCCTTTGCACACAACACCACAAAGAATAATGAAAGTGAAGTATAAAGATACTAAAATACATACTTGCAATATTAAAAAAATACAAGAACACACATTATATTACAATTATCCAGTTTATATCACATATACCATACATTTAATTCCAACAATAATGATGAGCAGGAAAATGCTTTAAGGCAATGAAACTAAGGAAGAATAGGAAAATTCAATCCAACGCTTACCATAGCTGACAGCAGCTGGGATCGAAGAACACGTAAAAGAATAACACAAAAAATATGAACACATGTAACACAATATTTCAGTATTTAACCTTTAGTAGATGAGACACATCTAATTACATGTGATCACAACCTACGTCCTTGCTAAGTGTCTCATCAAGTTGCAAGAATAAGGTTAAATATTAAAATATTCTGTTACATGTGTTTGTCTTTTTTTTTTTCTTATTGCTTTACACCTCGTTGACGGCTAAGGTAATTAAAGGTAATGGGACTGGGGACAAGTAACGGGAAGGAATTCGGCCATGGCCTTTTTGAAGGAAGCATCCCGGCATTTGCCTGTAGTGATTTGGGGAAACCATGGAAAACCCAAATCTGGATGCCCGGACGGGGATTCGAACTGGCGTCCTCCTGAATGTGAGGCCAGAAAGTTAACCGTTCACCCACCACGGTCGGTATGTGTTTGTCGATCCCAGCCGCTGTCTTGTATGGTATGAGTTGGATTGAATATCCCTATACTTCCTCAGATACATTTAATTTTGGAACTTCATGCTCTATTAGATGAGGTAATAGTGAAACAGACAGTAACAGCAGATATTCTAATGCTTACTTCATAAATAACACCATGGTTTATGATAAAAAAAATTTTTTTAAAAAAAAAGCACAATTATTCAGACAATTATGTAAGAAGTCTTACCTCTAATGGTCCTAATATCCAGCTAAAATTACCTATTTTATCCCCCCAAGATAATTACCTGAAAGACACGGCCAAAAGCTCCTTGTCCCAAATCTCTGATGTATATTATATCATTTCTAGAAAACTCTAATTTTTCCAGTTTAGGATTGAGTTGTGCTCCAGTTCTATGGTATGCCATATTACTAGGTAGTTTATCCAAGTCTATATTCACCTCCTGCAAAGTAATAAATCATAGGTATACAATTCTTATCGCTTTCAAATAAACACAGCAGCATCTATAATGCTTAGTTAATAACAAGAAGCAAATTCAAATCTTAAAAGCACTTATCTGTAAATACAACTCCCATACAGGATATTATTTATGATATTTCTATCTTAATCCTTACATCTCGTGTTGCAGTAGGATTATAGCCGACTCGATGTTTGTACAGGCGATGGCACAAGAGGAACAGCAAGAGAATTACAATTAAACCAACTAAGCCTACTGCTGACAGTAGTAAGATAAACACTGGTGTAAAAAACTCTTCCATTTCCACAGCATTCTCTTCCCCTCTGCTCTCATCTTCAACTTCTGTTGAATTATCTGAAAGTAAATTACCAAATTAAAATTTACAGTCACGAAGCAAGTTGCATGTAACAATCCTAAAATTAATCAATGAAGACAGCAGATTATCAGATAAAAATTTAGAATTACAAAGTAAGTGGCATATGACAATGTACATAGAAAAACAAAATTAAATTCACCAATATAGGCAACTGTTTTCTCATTCCAACCATTATGATGTATGGCAGACACATGAGTGATTGTTCTAGACTTTATCAGATGGGTATAATTCTCTAATATGGGCTGTCATCATACTGCATATATGATTAACAGGTTTCTTGAGACGTGCCAGATGTTGAAATGCTTCTAAGCCTACCACAATAAAGAAATCCTAGCTCATAAAACTGTATCACATTTTAATAACAACTAAGAGGTAACCAAGTTTTAGCATTACTAAAGCTTAGACAGATTTAAAATAACTCTGAAAGGATTTATTAAAATGTGGATATAATGAAATTGGTAGCTGTAAATTTACCATGGCATTCATTTCAACTCGCAAGCAATCAAAATTCAAGCACAAGTTTAGTTGCTAGCCAGTAACCAATTTCTACTACATCAATAATGATTTAGCATGAAAATTTTCATTTATTGTACTTTTGCTGGTGATAAGTGAGGGTTCATCTTTAATCTCTATATCATACTACAGATTCTTAATGATAACAAATGGTGACAAGTTTAGACGAATCTCATCACTGCTCTAATATCCCTAGCAACCATTCATCAACATAGACTGATTTATGTAGTTTCCAATGGATCAACTAGGATTTATTATTTTTATCCACAGCAATTCAGAGCCTCTACTTCTGTTCCTCTCTCTCCAACAATATTTTTCTTGTCATGATAATAGCAGCAATGAAAATACTGCAACGCAATGAAAATAATGAAGGACAAGGAAGATAAACACATCACTCACCACACAGGAAGGCAGGAAGGCCGTGAAACATCGAACAATATTTTGGTATAAACCTTAGTCATGTTTAGAGGTGAGACAAGTAACAAGGGAACCAGATTTTCTTTTTGTTTAGTACTTTACACCTCACTGATGTCAAGGTCATTAGAGGTGAGAAAAGAATGGGAACAAGGAATGGGAAGAAATTTGGCTACTGCCTTCTGAAGGAACCATCCTGGCACTCGCCTAGTCAGAGGGATTTTGAAAAACCATGGCAAACTGAAATCTGGGTGGCTGAACCACAGTTTGAAACTATGTCCTTCCAAATGAGAGGCCAGAATGTTACTGCTCAACCACCATGCTCGATAGGGTTCAGATGTGTACAGACTGAGACTTTCCACATATTTTTCTTGTATTGTATCTCACTTTTTTGCTACATGTCACCTTTGAGATTGATACTAAAATATTTTAAGAACTCCACTTTAATTTTAAATGTGTTGTTGCAAATTACTCAATTAAGCAGTTTCATTCAATAGCAAGCAAACTCAATATGGCTCCAAAGACTCACTATGGGGAAGGATTTACATTAAAAAAAAAAACAGTGTTCAGTTTAACTATCTCATTTTGTTGCTTAGCTGCCTCCAAATTTGGTAATTAATGTTTATTCCCTTGTAATAATCAAAACTGATAATCAAAACATTTACCTCTGAATGGATGAAAGGATAGAAACAATGTTACAGCAGGCAAAAAAGTGAGTGGAGTCAACAGTTTGAATAACAAAACAACTCAAAAACAGATTACTCCCATACAGTTTAATATGAACAAAAGGCACACCAACTGCATCATATTCAGGGTGACCAATACTGGAGTTTTATCACACTGATGCTAAAATTCAAAGGTAAGAAATGTTGGGTGGAAAATTATCTAGAAATCAAATCAGTATTTTCATCTGAACTAATTCAAATGGAAATGAGAAAACTGTAATCAGGAAGTCGAAGAATGAAAGCTATTTTCAGAATACATAAAATCTGCCAGTTTGCTACAATGCTGATAAAAAATCATAGATGACTACACACTGTCTGAAGCTCAAATGATGTGCAAGGATTGCGACTTTGAAATCTAGAATGCTATTGGATGTTGACAACTATTCACACAGTGAACATTTTCTTTGTCTCTTTTGTTGCTTCTGGCTATTCACCTCACCGACATCAAAGTCATTAGAGGTGGGAAAGGACTAGGAGCAATGTAATGTAAGGAATTTGGCTATGACATTTTGAAGGAACCATCCCGGCATTTGCCTGGAGTGATTTGGGGAAACCATGGAAAACCCAGGTCTGGATGGCCAGATGAGGATTTGAACCCATTTGAATGCGAGGCCAGAGCGTTACCACTTTTCCAGCAACAAACTCAGAGGATTTGGAAACAAGAATAGTGATAAAGGCATAATTTGGTTTCTACAATAATGCTTTTAAAGTTTATGATTTTTTATCTAGCTCAACTGATAGCATAAGTCTCATTTATCACACTTGTTTATAGCAAGTTATCTTTCACAAGTTATTTTTTATAATTATAACTCATCTATTGTATCTATCAATCTTGATTTTCGATGTAAGGGAGAGGTAAAATTACCTTTTTAGGTAAAGGATTGAGGTACTGGAATTAATTACCAAGGGAAATGATGAACAATTTACTAAATACATTGAATTTAATATTGAAATTCACAAAGGGCAAAATTAGGTTAGCAGTGAAATTACAATGAAAGAATTTAAGACTAAAAAAAAAATAAAAAATTATAAAATGGGAAAGTAGGTGACTAGGGAAATTGTCATCAGGAAATTAATCATAGAAATTAAAAAACAAGGGATATGGGATTCTAATGTCTCAAAAGCTAGGCAATAAAAATTACACAGGGAATGCTATCATAAATTCTATCAATGAAAACAAGTAATGATTATATTGCTTCTTCTGTTCTATACTAGAACCATCACAAAATACGGGGTGCCATTAAAAACTGAGTTACATAAGTCTTTAGAAAATTTATGAATTTTCAAGTGAGATGGTTGTCTGGACTAAGTATAATGTCTATATACTCATAACCTTAAATTTATAAAGCTTTCAGTTTTATTTTTTCAATAAGCAATTAAAACAAAAAGTCTGAATTTACAAGAAGCACTTTATCGTCAACAATAATTAATTGGAGTTAAATCAACTATTGCAGTGTTTCTCAACCTGTGTATAAGGTTGTCTGCAGGAAGATTATTAAAAATTTAAATGCTGTGTTTGTAGCATATAAGACTATAAATGAGTATAAGCCGTATGCTCAACTTGTTATAAAAGCCACAAATATTTCAACGACTAAGCGAAAATCAGACATTTTCAGGATATGATCTGGCAGCATTTTTACTACAATAGTGGGGAAACACCTTGATTATTCGGCTAGTCTCCCAAGAAGACTACATCAATTCTCAACGCCGAGAAAAACTTCGTTCTTATGTGATAGTCTATTAATTTCCAGTTGGCATCAAAAAGAGTGCCGTTTGTTTATGGATTAATTTAATGACCATTTTCTGAGGGTCTTGTAGTAGGTGTGAGAGACTGTGTTGGGTTGGTAACATAAGAGTGGTGAAGTGAACAAAAATACAACATTTCAAATCTGGATTCTTCTATTTTAGCATATATTTATTTAAAGGTTTATATAGCCTGGCAAGATTAGGGCTGTCAAGCCCTCTCTTACATCATACCAGGTACTTACAATAAATAATATACACCTTACACAAACTAACAGTATACAACACTTATATAACATTTGGCCTAAATCAAGTTCAAGAGTAATACTAACAAAAAAACTTAATAATATTTATGAGTAAAATACTAACTGAAATCTTAATAGTATTCATGTTTAACTAGTTAATAATTTAATGGTATAAACTAATGCTAGTGGAAGTTAAAGAAGTAAATAGTACAAACTTAATACCAGTAGGAAGAAGAAACAAGACACAAACTAATAATAGGGAAGGCAGAATAAAGAGGTGGACACTGTATACATCAATATTTTCAAATCTAAAAATTAAGTTATGCATGGAAGGAGAGATCTTTTAGCTAGTGGTCCAATAAGTTTTTATCTAGCTCAACTGATAGCATAAGTCTCATTTATCACACTTGTTTATAGCAAGTTATCTTTCACAAGTTATTTTTTATCATTATAACTCATCTATTGTATCTATCAATCTTGATTTCCGATGTAAGGGAGAGGTAAAATTACCTTTTTAGGTAAAGGATTGAGGTACTGGAATTAATTACCTCGCATTCAAATGGGTTCAAAAGAGTTTTAAATGGGCCGATTTTTTGGTAGTTCTAATTTTCAGGGGAAGATCACTCCACAGTCTAGCTCCTGAAATGAAGAAGGAATTGGCTAGGGTTTCCGAGTTGTGGGAGTGGATGGTTAGTTTGTTTGAGTTCAGGGATATGGTGTTAATATTATGGGAAAGTCATAGGTATGAGATATTAGAACAAAGGTAGGCGGGAGTTTTCAGATGTATGAGGCGGTGAAGGAGACATAGAAAGTGGAATCGTCATCGATCCCAAACGCGCAACCACTGCAATCGGTCGTATGAAGGTGAGACATGGTCGTACAGTCGTAGTCATGGATGAACCTTCCACAGGAGTTTATAACAAGTTCAAGTTTCCTTATTTCTGCCAAACTCAAATTTTACTGAACAACGTCACAGTAATTGAGATGGGGTAGCACCAGAGGCTGCACCAATTGCTTTTTCAAATAAGAGGGGAAGAATTTCTTACATTTATACAGAGCATGAAGAGAAGAAAAGGTTTTGTAACATACTGAAACAGTGTTTTCAGACCAGTTTGGTCAGTGGTATAGTGTAGCATCCAGCCTACAGAAACATTATTATTCATTTTTTAACTAAATATGAAGTCTTGCCATATTTAATTAAGTTTTAATAGTTCACTTTCTATTTAATAATTGTGTTTCCGCAGGAATTCAAAACATACATTTAGATTTATCTTTATATATCAAGATGAATGTATGTTTGTTTGTTGGTTTGTTTGTTCTTCATACAAATCCACAGTTTTCATCCGATCTCGATGAAACTTTGAACACTTATCCTTTGAAACAAGGAGAAAAATACTGTCTACATTTGGTTGGAAAATTATCTGTATAAATAACACATGTTGTCTCATAACTTCGAAATACGGCGATAGACAGACACGTTGGATGTGGACGTCTCCAGACCGTGTTTCCGTGTAGTGAACTGGCAGCTCAGTGGCTAAAGAGCCTGCTTACCAACGTCGTGGTCTCCGGTTCAAATCTCCGTGGAGGGTAAGATTTTTAAAAATTGTTTTTCATCGTAAGAGTCACGCCTGGGCCGTCGGTTATTCGGATTGAATGTTAAACTGTAGATATTACAAAGTTAGGGGTGAAATGCGAGGCAAATCATAGGTAGTCTTGCAATGCTGTAGGTGTACACTTTTTTACGTTATAATGATCCCTCAGGGGTTGTTCGCAGTCAGTGTGCGAGTGAAAACCACAGTAATACTAATATAAATACAGAAGTAAGTCTCTGTCTTTTTGTTACGTTTTGACGACTAAATGGCTATATCGTTGTGATGGAATTTTGTAAGGAAAGCGGTATGAAGGGCACAGGATATTTTTTCCAGTATGATTAACAGTTGTAGTCACAAAATTTTGAGATTTTATCGAATAGTGACAGAAATATGTTGGAAATTGATTCTCTTCAAGAGGCAGGTTCGATGGTAGAATGATATAGTGATAGCTTTCCTGTCATATTATGCCGCCTCGATATTGTTTGGGACCAATCCTTTGTTACCTACAACTTTCTATATTTAATTCTGGTAAAAAAATTCTTAATCCACGCGTACGAAGTCGCGGGTACGAGGCTAGTTATGTTATAATGATACAACCAAATATGTCCCAATGTTAATAATACTTATGATATAAAGGTAAGAAATTATGACCATATATGAGGGTGAGTCAAATGAAAACTTTAAATATTTTTTTAAATATTATTTACTGTGCAGAAGTGGTACAAAGCTGTATCACTTTTAAACATAATCTCCACCATGCTCAATGCAAGTCCTCCAGCGCTTACAAAGTGCATAAATTCTTTTAGAAAAAAATTCTCTTGGTAGTCCGCGCAACCACTCATGCACCGCGTGGCATACCTCTTCATTAGAACGGAACTTCTTTCCTCCCATTGCTTCTTTCAGTGGTTCAAACATATGGAAATCACTTGGGGCAAGGTCTGGTGAGTATGGTGGATGAGGAAGACACTCAAAATGCAGGTCTGTGATTGTTGCAACTGTTGTACGGGCAGCGTGGGGCCTTGCATTGTCATGTTGCAAAAGGACACCTGATGACAGCAATCCACATTGCTTTGATTTGATTGCAGGCCGAAGATGATTTTTTGGAGATCTGTGTATGATGCACTGGTGACAGTGGTCCCTCTAGGCATGTAATGCTCCAAAATGACGCCTCTTACATCCCAAAAGAGAGTCAGCATAACCTTCCCTGCTGATGGTTCTGTTCAAACTTCTTTGGTTTTGGTGATGAGGAATGGCACCATTCCTTGCTCGCTCTCTTCATTTCTGGTTGGTGGAAGTGAACCCAGGTTTCGTCCCCAGCAACAATTCTTGCAAGGAACCCATCACCTTCTCGTTCAAAGTGCCGAAGAAGTTCTTCACAAGCATCAACACGTTGTTCTCTCATTTCAGGAGTCAGCTGCTGTGGCACCCATCTTGCAGACACTTTGAGAAACTGGAGCACATCATGCACAATGTGCTGTGCTGAACCATGACTAATCTTTAAACATGCTGCAATGTTATTCAGTGTCACTCGGCAGTTTTCCGTTGTGCCTGACCTGGACGAGGAGCATCTTCCACTAAAGTCACACCATTTGGGGACTTCCAACGCCATTCGTAGACTTGCTGCTGTGACAAACATGCATCACCGTACCGAACCTTCTTTTTTTTTTCTACTTAACATCTCTAACAGCAAGGTCTTTAGAGACGGGAAAGGATGGGGGGCAAGGAATGGGAAGGAATTCTGCCATGGCCTTTTTAAGGAAGCATCCCGGCATTTGCATGGAGTGATTTGGGAAACCATGGAAAACCCAAATCTGGATGCCCGGACGGGGATTCGAACCGCCGTCCTCCCGAATGCGAGGCCAAAACGCTATCCGTTACACCACCACGCTCGGTTTCTGCCTAGGGATGTAACGGATATCCGCAAGTGCAGAACTTTTGCGTGAAATCCTAAATCCGCTGACGCATCCACAATTTTTAATGCGGATGTATTGCAGATGTTTTGTTTATATAGCAATATATATTATTATTTTCTCTTTATTCAAAATTCTGCCCATCGTCGCTTAGCTACAAAAAAAATGGTTTTTTTCTGACGATCTTGCAATAAAAATAACAATGAACTAAATGGTGTTGTACCTAAGCGAAGAAATTAAAAGTTTGAACTTGCATGTAAAGTAAAGGTCAGGTTACAATACACCGCATCGAGCTAGCACTGTCACCAACTGACACTTTTCTTATTGTTGTCGATCACTCGATTGAAGTGGGTTCAAACGACACAGCACCGTGTGTTGACCGTCATTAGTTTGGTTTAATTTTTGATGGTGTGGGCCAGTGTCGGGCCGGTCGATATGGAGAAGCGTATACAAAGAGTTCAGAAATTTCTGGTCCTATATGACTAAATGTAGTTTTAGCATTACTGATTGCTTTAGAAAAGTGTCCTTTTTTTCAGCCTTACTATAGGTTCATCAGATGTTCGTAAAATGTAGGTAGAGTCCCTGCATGTTCGTATTAACAAATCAAAGCTTTGGCAGACAAGAACGTCAATTTTAAGGATTGTAAAAATTGCATCCGAGACCCGGATTTTGAACCGGGGACCTTCCATACCCAAATCACACGCCGCAAGCATCTGAATTTAGAAGTATTGAAAAATAAGTAATCAATCATATAAAAGTACATTGATTTTACTATGTTTGATTATTTATTTGTCATTACATCCAGATTTGCCTCTTGACTCAGATGGATACGGCGTACAATAGGGGTACTGAAAGTTCCTGGTTCAAATCCCCGTCTCAGGGGGTCTTAAAATTGACAGTCATGTATGACAAAGCTTTAATTTGTTAATGCCAAGATGCTGGGATGCATTTCACGTTAATCTGTAGGTCTCCTTTTAAAAATAGGTGACAATGAGAGAGGTGCACCGTGCGGCTGATAAACTCTGTGACTGGAATTTTTAGATCACATGAAACTATTATTATTTTACAGAATCTTTGCTGTCTGTATTTAAATTAAAATGTATAAAAATCTAATTATTTTTTGTTTAAAAAAATTGAGTGGATCGAAAGGCACCTGTAACCGCTTTTACGGACCATCAAGAGTTCTTTTATCGAAAATCGGATCTCGTAGAAGTTGTACAATGAATGCGCCACTAGAGCGGTGGGAAGGCGGGTGGCAAGCATGGAACTGAACGCGGCGGGTAGGGGGTAATGTCCAGGCCTCACATTCGGGAGGACGCCGGTTCGAATACCCCTCCGGGAATCCAGATTTGGGTTTCCCAAGGCTTCCCCAAATCACTCCAGGCGAATACTTCCTTTAAAAGACCATGGCCAAATTCCTTCCTGTTCCTAGTCGCGATCTTTTCATGCCTCTAATGACCTTGATGAGGCGTATAGTTATAAGATAAAAAAAAGCGAGCGCGGAGATGCGCAGTGGCGTGGCCTTGTGCTTGAAGCTTGAATTAGTCTAGCCACGAACTCCGCAAAGTTCATATGACAAAGACTGGTTTTTAGATGCATGCGTAGTTATATAAATAATTTTATTCATTTGTGAAAGCATCCCACATTTTTTGTTGTTGAAAGATGAGGCAAAAATAAATCAATATGGCAGTATTATATGGAAATAGAATTTCCTTATGAAAAAAGATTGATTTTAAATTTATTTTTGATAAAATATTAAAATCTAAATAATTATAAATTTATTTTTCCACATCCACATCTGCTTCCGTAAAAAATCCGCATCCGTGGATGTCAAGCACTGAACATCTGCATCATCAAAAACGACATCTGCAACAACCCTAGTACTGCCTGATCTGAGCATTAATTTTTTTCAGTGATTACACAAAACATGTAACAGTATTTTTTGTAAAATGTAAAATATATAACACTTGCAGACAATATCTTTTGAAACCATACAAGTATAAAAATTTGTAAAAGAAAAGGCTTTAAAATTTTTTGAGAGCAACATTGTTTCCTGTATGACTCAAGCTAATATATACATCACCATGCACTGACCACAAACAGGTATGTCACAACGCTGCCAACGGACAGTCTGATTTGTTGTGTAGCACCACGGAGAAGGTTCCTCTCCACCCGCATTACGACAGTAATTCTCTGCATTCTGTATTTCTGGGAAAACATCAGGTGGTCGGTTATGTGAATGGGGGACTTGAGTGTCCCATCTTTGGCATGCTATCCCATCCTTTGTAACATTAACAGTTCCTAGATAAAAGCGCCCTCTTCCACGGACACAGTCATCTGCAAACAGTCAAGTGTATTAAATGTATTTCAAAATTACAAATAAAAGATGAATAAAATGGTTATATGAATAAATTCACTGTGAATTATTCTGGGAAGTAAATTATATCACAGAAGTGAAGTAAGAAACCTTACATGATGAGATTTCATTTTCAAGAATGTAGTTAAGCATTCAATTGTGTTATTAGCGATGAAAATGCTTACAAACATATAAAAAGTTAGCATGTAAAAATTTGAGTCTACATGCTGACAAGAGTATATTGAAAAACAAAATCCTTTTATTACTGTGTAATAAGGTTATTTCACATTTAAATGAAACATAATAAATCAGTGAAGTTCATAAAAAATTGAATACACTAATACAGTTATCATACTGGACATACAAAATTACACATGTGCTAGAAAGATGGCAACAAAAGACTGTCCCCTAACACATTAGGAATACTGTGCCTAACTGGCCCGGTTAGATTTCGGGCAGGAACTCAATTCTTCCTCCCCCTACCACCCCCCCCCACCTCCCACTCTCATGATTCAACTTGGCCAGTGTCAACATGGTCCTTGGCCTTGGTGGCCGAATCGAAGATGCGAGAGAGGGGGAATTGAATACACTCCTCTATGGTAGTGAGATAAATGATCAATGTGATGATTTTATCACTGTTTGAGATTGTTTTCTGTCTTGTGGTTATATATAATAATATAAAATAATATTACCAATACAAACTCTACACCTCTTACAAAATCTCAAAAACTGAAAATTTATTTGCAAAAAAAGTTGTGCCAGCAACTTAAATCATTATTTCATACTCATTTCATGTTTATTCTACATATACTGTGTTGAAATTCCACAGCACATTGGGATATATTGCATGGCTTAGAACTCTTTACACCAACTCTTTTTCCTTAAAAATGATGACATATATCTTGACATAATAAGTGCAAATGGAGAAACATGTAGTAAGGAATTGATCAATAAAGTTTTTATAGCCTAGAGTGCACTTGGTATGAAACAAGAGAATTCCACAATTTCAAATAAAAATTTAGATCAAAATCTAAAATACTGGGTAGTGAAATTGTATTTGTTTAAAAAATGTTTAACATCTCTAACACTTCTAAAATAGTATAAAAATTGAACCTGTAGAGAACACAGCAAAACAAAGCTGGGCATATGCACAATCTCCCTGTTTCTCATCCTTTTCTTTTTTCTGTTGCTTTTAATATCTTTTACTGCCAGGAACTGGGAACATAGGTAATGAATACCAACTACAGGGTACACTAAAATATCAGATAAAATAACCAAAAGTATAATTAAGGGAAGAGAGATAAACCATTCTTTTCACAGGTGCTGGTAGGAGTATGCAGAAATATAGAGAGAAACATTTGTTTCTGCATTGTCTTGTCATCATCTGAGGTAAGTGATGGTTCCCCTTTCTTTCCTGAGCTTATAATAATAATAATAATAAAAAACAATATTCTGAGTTCTCTATCTGGTGTTAATTTTGACCCTTATCTAGTTATAATCTGACTTCTTCTCCACACTATTGTTCATTTCAGGCAATAAAATTTTACCATTCATTTTTTCTGCAGAAAGACTGCAGTTTTTTAAATTAATTCATAATGTTGAAGAAAAAGATATGGTATCAATAATTTGGATCTCTTGGTGTAACACCATACATAGCTCTTAAAAATCACTGAATTAATTTACTAAACAACTTAATTTACAATGAAGTTTCACTCCACTAGCTGCTGGAACCAGCTTATACAGCCCAATGGTAATAGCACAAACAACATTTTTGGTACAAAACTGTCTGGTTGGAGGAAACTTCCAATACTTTTTGTGCTTACAACTTTGTGTTCGCCATTGATTTAACTAGGTTTCTTTGATCGAATTTTTATCTTGGGATGGAAAATGAAATAACATTTAATACACATGAAACAGGAGGCTAATAAAAACATGGAAAGAAAACCAACAAAAGTGCACACAAGAACCGATTTTAACCTTTAGCCAACGCTGATACTTGTACACTAATCAGATCATCACTCTCCATAAAGTTGAGATTTGTATTGAGTCCTTGAATTCACTCAATTGTATATTGTTAATAGTTTTAAATAATGAGCGTCTTGCTGGCCTAACTCCAATCAAATCAGTCCAAAGACAGCAATGAGAGCTATAATTAAATCAAGTGCTTACATGTTATCTCATCAGTCTTCAATTCAGTGAGTCGAGCATAGGAACAAACTGGCATTGTTGAATTCTTGAAAGCTGGCAGAGATTCACAATGAGGTAACTCAAAATGCCCACGGGATTTGAAATAAATATTACGCTTTTTATTATCTTCAATAAGTGCCCAGTCATTGTAACAAAACAGCTGCCGCACTGCCAAACAGTCTTCGAGGCACAATGGAAGTGCAACGGGATATCCATCACGTAAATGGCACTGAGGAAATGCATATGTACAAAGCAGCTTCTGTGAGAAAACAAAAATGAAATTTATTTCTAAAAGTATCATTCTAAATGGATTCTTTTTAACATGCAGCAAAGAAATAGTTTATAGTAAAATCTAAAAAAAAATTGAAACAATGATTTACAGCAGTTTTTGTAAAATAGAAACTGCAAAAATAAGTGTCAAGAACTCAACGTATACTTTTTTTTTTAATTTCATTTTTAACTAAGGATTTTAAAGCCAGGAAAGGATTTGGGAGCAATGAGGAATTTTTCCATGGCTTGCCTACCATGTTCAGTTGATGTATGCAATTTGCTAATAAAACAAAAACTTCATATTACAACAGTATTATCAAAACCCTAGCTACTATCTTTATAGCAAAAACTGACATCATTACATCAGGTACAAGAAATTACAAACATTATTATTATTATTATTATTTTGTTACAGGCTTTAAACCTAATTGATATTGAAGCAATTAGAGGCTGAATAGAACTGTTGACATGGAACAGGAAGGCATTTGGCCATGGCTTTTAGAAGCAACCACCCTAGCATTTGCTGGGAGTGATTTTGAGGCAATATGGAAAATCAAAATCTGGATGGCCAGAAGGAGATTTGAACCTGCATCCTCCCAAATGCCAGGCCCAATAATTATCACTTTCCCACTACCTTTGGTCTATAAACATTAAACAACAGAAATTATTTTTACATTATTTTTTGTTCACACAAACTCCAGTATCTAGAAGCTAAATTAGGCCTCTATTCTCCTTGACTCTGAAATCCAAGCAATAGAACTTTGTGTATTAATTATAGTGTGATGAGAGTGTGACTGAAGACTTTTATACAGGGTGTTACAGAAAGGTACGGCCAAACTTTCAGGAAACATTCCTCACACACGAACAAAGAAAATATGTTATGTGGACATGTGTCCGGAAACGCTTACTTTCCATGTTAGAGCTCATTTTATTACTTCTCTTCAAATCACATTAAACATGGAATGGAAACACACAGCAACAGAACGTACCAGCGTGACTTCAAACACTTTGTTACAGGAAATGTTCAAAATGTCCTCCGTTAGCGAGGATACATGCATCCACCCTCCGTCGCATGGAATCCCTGATGCGCTGATGCAGCCCTGGAGAATGGCGTATTGTATCACAGCCGTCCACAATACGAGCACGAAGAGTCTCTCTCTACCTTCCAGCAATTGGGCCAACTGGCAATGAATCGAGGAAGTACAGTACATACTAACGAAACTAAAATGAGCTCTAACATGGAAAGTAAGCGCTTCCGGACACATGTACACATAACATATTTTCTTTGTTTGTGTGTGAGGAATGTTTCCTGAAAGTTTGGCCGTACCTTTTTGTAACACCCTGTATATAAAAAGGAGCAAATATGACTAGTAAATAGTCATTAAATTTAACTAGAGATGAGGATTAGTAAGTCAGTTGACCAGATATTGTACACAGTGACAGTATTGAAAGAGAATGCAGAAGAGAAAAGAGGATTCTTTAGATTTTTAACAGTAACATTCAAACAATTATTGCTCTGTGTATACCTATAAGCCTTGCCATGCCTTTCATGTGTCTCTCACATAGTGTAACTGTGTTCATCTTTTTTTTTTTTTTTTTTAAAGCTTATGGCTTTATGTCTTGTTAACATCAAGGTCATAAGAGACGGGAAAAGACTGGGAACAAGTGGCAAGAAATTCAGCCACGGCCTTTTTGAAGGAAGCATCCTGGCATTCACCAGGAGTGATTTCGGGAAATCACAGAACACTCAAATCTGGATGCCCAGATGGAGATTTGAACCCGCGTCCTGTATGCGAGGTCAGAACATTACCGCTCACCCACTATACTCAGTTGTTCATCTTCTGCTATCTTTTTTGTCATCACAGCACTCCTACCTGTAACATTTGTATAAGATTGGACTACTTTCCCTAGCCTTTCTCTTGTTTTATAATCACATTTCTTATAGAAATGAATGAAAAGTGGGTTTGTAAGACATAGACTATATACTTGACACTCAGGAGTAGTCCTTTGAGTAATAATGTTAAGGAAAATAAGCATGATAGTTATCACTGTGGATAGTAATAATCTCCTTACATCAAGAACATTCCATGGTTATTAATCCAGTGCAAGAAGATAAGCAGTCCAAGATGTCATACACTTACTTTCAGAGGGTTACACTAAAACTGAAACCGACTCTTTCAATGTTGTATAAAACTGGAATATTATCATAAAATGTGTATTGATTTTGCCACATACAATATATCTTTTTTTCCTATGCCTCGTCAATGTCAAGGTTATTATAACTTATTAGAGGCAGAAGAGGAGTGGGGACAAGCGAAAGGAGGAATTCGGCCATGACATTTTGAAGGAACCATTCTGGCATTTACATTGAGTGATTTCAGGAAACTATGGAAACTGAAATCTGAATGGCTGGATGGTTATCTGAACCCACGTCTTACTGAATGCCAGCCCTGAGTGTTACTGCTCACCCACTGAGCTATGTCAGCAGACAGGCTAACTCCTCTAAAATTCAATGTAACACCAACATCAGTACTTTCCATAGCTGTTGTACCGAGCATGGTGGTGTAACGGCTAGCGTTCTGGCCTCGCATTCGGGAGGACGGTGGTTCATATCCCCGTCCGGGCATCCAGATTTGGGTTTTCCATGGTTTCCCAAATCATTCCAGGCAAGTGCCGAGATGGCCATGGCCGAAATCCTCCCCATTCCTTGCCCCCCATCCTTTCCCATCTCTAAAGACCTCGCTGTTAAGAGATATTAAGCAGTTAAAAAAAAAATAACATAGCTGTTGTGATGAGTTGTTTTATTTCTTCCAACTTATCAAGAAGTGGATGGATGAAAACCTGGTCTTTGACAAATCCTCAAAGAAAAATGATTCAGCCTGAGATCGGGGCTATTACCGGGCCAGGGACACACGGAGACACGGACACACACACACAGAGAGAGAGAGAGAGAGAGAGAGAGAGAGAGAGAGAGAGAGAGAGATTTTTGGTTCATTGCATGGTCAACCCAATGCAGTAGAAGTGTTTCATTCAGATAATTTTAAACAATACACTGTAACTAAGATGGTGCTTCATCTTTTAGGAAGATTTGCCTGGGTGCTTATTTTTTTTTTAGTAAGATAAAGCTTTGCCTGTCTTCAGATAATTGTTTTCAGGCATTTCCTAAGCATCATGAAAATGATACTGAAGTTCTTCTCCTACACAGTTGTCCCGTTCTTTTACCTTTATACAAACATTCCGCAATTTCAATTCTTTTGTACCAATCCTTCACTGATTGTCTATTACGTTTGTTTTTTACAATGTCATTGCATAAAAGTTATGTAATTTGTTTGGGCAAGCAGCATTAGCAACCATTTTATTGCTATACTTGCTTGACAACAATCAGGTACAGTACCATCAGCTGCCTCAGTAGTATCAGTTATTCATTTTCTCTCTCTCTCTCTCTTTTTGCTAATGTTTTATCCTCATTGACACTGAGGTCATTAGAAGTAGGAAAGGACTGGGGGAAACGAAAAAGCAGGGAATTCTACCACGGTCTTTTGAAGTCACCATCCCGGAGTGATTTCGGGGAAACCATGGAAAAACGAAATTAGGATGGCCAAACAAGAATTTGAGTTTGCTTCCTCCTGAATGCGAGGCCTAAGCATTACCACTCCTCCCCCACTGAACTAACATACAGTAGAACCTCGATAACTCAAACCTCGATAACTTAAAAACCTTTATAACGTCAAAAAATAATATGTTCCCTTCCCACCAGAGCCCAAAACCTCTATAACTTAAAATACGCAACCTCTATAACTTAAATAAGTAATTTCTGTATTGGCCCTCAGTAACTTAAAGAAATGTTTCCACAACCTCTATAACATAAAATTGTTTGTCAATGAGTCATTTTGAAAGAGTGTGCAAAACAAAAGGTTTCTGTATTTATTGCTTGCACGTGTTCACTAGTTAAATTGTTAACGTAAACAATGTACAGTACACATGTCACCTATTGTTTGCTCCTTCGAAATTCTTTAAAGCTTTGCGGCGGTTAGCCTTAAGACAACGGCTTACTTGGATCATAAGTTTTTGATCATTGTCCTGGAAACATCGCTTTACCTACTGTGCGATAAAACTGGCTTAAAATGAGTTCAAAAAGAAAACTAACAACACTCACATACGCTGATAAATTAAAAGCTACAGAAGCAGTGAAAAATGGATTGAAAAGGAAAGAAGTTGCGGCTCAGTTTGGGATACATGAGAGTACATTATCAATCATCATTAAAAAAGAAGCTGAAATCTTGAAGAAACAAGAATCAGAGAAAGTCTTCCATGTAAAAGACGAAAAATTGCCGAATTCCCTAATTTATAACAATGTTTGTTTACGTGGTTCAAACAGTGTCGAAACAAAAACATCAGTGTTAGTGGACCCATACTGAAAGAAAAATCTGAAGAGTTCGCTAATTCACTGAAAATCAAAAATTTTAAAGCCAGCAATGGCTGGTTAGAGAATTTTAAGAAACGACATGATTTAGCCTTTAAAAAAATGTGCGGCGAAAGTGCGAGCATAAGCAAATCAGTCTGCCAAGAATGGAAATGTGAATTACATAATTTAGTGAATGATTATGATTGTAATTGTATTTGTAATTGTAATAGATCCCAATGATGTTTTTAACGCTGACGAAACGGGTCTATTTTTCAAATGTCTTCCGGACAAAACATTAACATTCAAAAATGAAAATGTCATGGAGGAAAGCACAGCAAAGAACGACTTACGATTCTGCTTTGTGCAAATTCTACAGGCACAGAAAAACTGAAACCTTTAATTATAGGCAAGTCAACAAAACCTCAGTGCTTTGCAGGCCTAAAATCACTACCCATGGATTATGAAGCCAATAAAAAAGCATGGATGACAGCCGAACTTTTTAAAAAATGGCTGATTAACATAGATAAGCAAATGGTAACTTCAAATAGAAAAATTATTCTGTTTATCGACAACTGCACAGCACACGGGGACATACCACCATTGAAGGCAGTCAAAGTACAATTTCTTCCACCAAACACAACATCACAACTTCAACCTTTGGATCAGGGTATAATTAAAAATTTTAAAACATTATACAGAAAAGAAGTTGTTAGAAAAATGATAGCTGATATGGAGCAAAATACAATTTCTTCTATCAATGTTCTTCAAGCAATGAGGATAGTGGACAAAGCTTGGCGAAACGTAACACCCCTTGCAGTAAAAAACTGCTTTAGAACCTGTGGTTTTTCTTCAGAACCTCAAGAAATCATTGAAGAGGAAGATAATAATGTGCCTGAAGAATGTAATAAGCACATGTCTGCATCAAACATTACTTTTGAAGACTTCGTTACTTGCGATGATGAAGTAGTCACAGCAAGGACGTTAACAGAGGAAGAAATATTGGAATCAGTAAACAACTGCATTGAAAGTGATAAAGACGATGATTTTAACGACGAGCCACAAATTTCATCTATGAGCGTATCAATCAACGAAGCAAAAAGAGCTTTAACAACTGTACGATCATTTATAGAGCAGTGTAGCAACATAAAAGATAATGTATTCTCCTCTCTATTTGTCATTGAAAATCAAATCGATTTAGAAACTGTGAATTGTTTGAAACAAAAGAAAATCACAGACTTTTTTAGGTAGACTAAACCTTTAATTGTTGTTTTTTTTATGTAAGGTGTGCAATGTAAATAAATAAATATGATTATTTAAATTTCTGTATTTTATTGAACCAATCCTTCTGACACATTCGAGTAAAAATAGGGAACAAGGGTACATACATACATATGTACAGTACATACCTACCTCTATATTAACCAATCCTTAACATAGACCCTTGATAACTTAAAACCTCTATAACTTAAAATATTTTGTGTTTCCCTTGGACTTTAACTTATCGAGGTTCTACTGTAGTAAACATCAAGATTATATCATAGATAGTTTCAGTTTCACGCAGGATTAAAAGTGTCAATTTCACTTGTAGTAACCCTGTACACTGAAAAAAAGAAAGCTCTAAGTTCAGCTACAATCTTTGGCAATCTGATACTGACTTTCTACACTGATGATTACTTTCATCTTCCTTATTGCAATATTAGTGAACATTATTTAAGAAATGTGTTTATATAACTACCAGTTACTACCAAGAAATGGACATTATGTACATATCTCAGTATTCATTGAGGTTCTTTTCTAGGAAAAAAAGAACTATTGGGTGTAGTTTCATCAATTTTTTATTTTAGCATTTCACGTTTATGAAGCCAAGGATCTGGAAAAACATTGTGGCATTTAAGCAAAATTTAAAATACAGATAAAACATCTATTTGCTTAGAGGAAAAGAATCTAAAGTGTACTAACTACACACCTCAGCAGCACTTCTGCATGGTTCCTTCAGACCTTCTATCATCTCGTGCCACAATGCTTTTGTTATGTGTTCATTCAGCCAACCACCACCTGTATTGTCATTGGACTGGTTGAACCAAACAGAACCATTCAGATAGCGCTTGCAAATGTTTCCCATATATGGTGCACAATATCCCAAAGGTGGTGCTGTACTAGTTTTATCTGGTGGAAAAAAAAAACATGTAAAAACACAAGTAAGAAAGAAAAGTTTTAATTGTGATTAACTCTCACTTTATGTTCAGCAGCAAAATTTTCAATGAAATGTCATAATGAATAAAAGAAATAGGGGGCTACTTATCAAAACTGATCAACATACTGAAAAATTACTTACTAGTTTCTTTAACATACTTAAAAATACCAAGAACTGATAGTTTATTTTTTTATTTATGTAACATGGTGGAAAATGAAATGATGCATATCTATCCCACTACAATGCTGAGCACAAGTGGAAAGCAATGGCGCACAATAAAAGGGAAAAAGCAAAATCAAAATAAAATTAGCAATATTGAACACTACCTTTAGACTACTCTGTTACTCAACTGTACATAGCAAAGTTATTGCTTCTGCAACGGCCTGAAAAATTGACATGTAATTTAAATTAATGGCAAGGAAAGCTAATGCAAGGTTTCCAAATGGAGCAAAATAGTATCACGCTGCTCCTGTCAGAAAGCCTCAATACAGTTTAATTACAAATGTTATGCTTCAAAATTTAATTCTCGCAATAATAAAGCATCACAAATATGATCCATAAATAAATATTTTATCTTCCACATATTCTTTACAGATAGTGAAGTAACTCTGTCATAATAAAGAAGTGTAATGTGGTGAAAATTTGGAGAGTTGCTGAGGACATGAAGTAAGTGACAAACAATGATAACAAATAATAGTATGAAAATTTTCATAAATGTTAACATAAATTCCAAATGCCATTGATTATGTGATTCCTCTAAATGAAAAGGTTGTTACAATAAGAAATTAAGATTTTAATTTAAAATAAAACGTTTTTTGTAACACAATATTGAAGTACTTATTGATTTATAATGTACACATTTGGGAATTATGTAGGGAACAACATATCCACTAAACAAATGTTACGGTTTTGGTGTCACTAGTGTACTGGGGTGTAGGGGTTTGGGAGAGACTATAATACCCTTTTCCAACCAAATGTCAACCTCTCCTTCTCGTGGTGCACCCTGTTTGCATGGACGAGGCTCTGGCGACTAAAAGATTCCCGGTATAAGGAGTCACCCGCTGCTTGCTAACAACCTCCAAAAGGAGGGCGGAAGAGCGGGGAGTGGTCCAGGGTACCCTATTGCCCTTGGGGTTGGAAACAGCCCCTAAAGGCGGATGAACCAGAAATGATCAAAGGCATGGGGATGCAGAAGGCAACGGGAAAACACTGAATTAAAGACCCAAAGGGTATCCCAAGGACATATAATCCTCTCAAATTACATATTTCATGATGGCTTCTTCCTGGGTAAAATATTCTGGAGGTAAAATAGTCCACCCCATCGGATCTCCGGATGGGGACTGCTCAGGGAGGAGTCATCAGAATGAATAGAAACATTCTACGAGTCGGAGCGTGGAATGTTAGAATTATGAATAGGGCAGGTAGGCTAGAAAATCTAAAAAGGTAGATGGAACACCTTAAGTTAGATGTTGTTGGGATTAGCGATATTAAATGGAAGGACGCACAAGATTTCTGGTCTGGGGAACACAGGATAATTAGCACACAAGCTGTCAATGGAGTCACTGGTGTAGGATTTGCAATGAATAAGAGAGTAGGGAAGTGGGTGAGTTATTATGAACAGTTTAGTGACAGGATTATATTGATGAGGTTAGAAACTAAGCCCACGCCAACCACGTTAGTACATATATATATGCCAACGTCACAGGAAGATGACGAAGAAAAAGAAAGAATATACACAGAAATTGAAGAATTAAACCAATATGTGAAGGGAGAGGAAAATCTAATAATCATGGGTGATTGGAATGCGGTAATGGGAGAAGGAAAAGAGGGGAATACTGTAGGAAGTTTTGGTCTAGGAAAAAGAAATGAGCGAAGAAGCAGGTTATTAGAATTTTGTGAAAGATATAAGCTAGTAGTGGCGAACACTCTGCAAGAAGGATATAAACCTGCAAATTTCCAGGGGATACAGGCAGATATCAGCTAGATTATATCATGGTCAAACAGAGATTCAGGAATCAAGCTCGAGACTGTAAAGTGTACCCAGGAGCAGACATATTCTGACCATAATTTGATAGTAATGGAATGCAGGCTGAAATTCAAGCAAATAAGGAAGCAGCATAAGCAGAACACACTGAAAATGAATAAACTGAAACAATCTAGTGTGAGAGAAAAATTTTCAGAAATGGTAGACTTAGGTCTAAGAAATAACTCTGAAAGGAGCTCAACCGAGGATGGATGGAATGCATTAAAGACCAAAATAATGGAAGCTGGTAAAGAAACATTAGGCTTTAGGAAACAAGATGACAGAAGAAATTTTGGAACTGATGGATCAGAGGCGAAGGTACAAAAATGCTCAGGATAATGCCGGAAGAGAGCAATACAGGCAATTTAGAAATATAATAAACAAAAGCAAAAGAAAAATGGCTAGAAGAAAAGTGTGATGAAGTAGAAAAGGAAATGGTCATAGGTAAAGTAGATGTTGCATACAGAAAGATCAAACAGAATTTTGGAGAAATGAAGAAAAGAGGTATGAACATTAAAGCTGCCGATGGGAAACCTCTTTTAAGCTCAGAAGATAGAGCTAACCGATGGAAAGAATACATTGAGAAACTTTATGATGGGAACGACTTGAACAATAGCGTAATGGAAAAGGAAAGCGATGTCGACATTGATGACTTAGGGGATCCTGTTTTGAGGACAGAATTTAATAAAGCTCTGAATGACTTAAAAGCAAATAAGGCAGTTGGAATTGATGAAATCCCTGCAGAACTTCTTAAATCCCTAGGAGAGGAAGGAATGGAAAGATTATTCAAGCTGATATCAAAAAGTTATGAAACAGGAGAAATTCCAACTGATTTTAATAAAAATATCATGTTCACACTTCCAAAGAAAGCACAAGCCGACAAATGTGAGAATTATCGCACCATTAGTCTAACATCACATGCTTCAAAATTACTGACCAGAATAATATACAGAAGGATGGAAAGTGTAGTAGAAGAGATAGTAGGTGAAGATCAGTTTGGGTTTAGGAAAAACCGTGGTACAAGGGAAGCAATTCTGTCTTTAAGATTAATTCTTGAAGGGCGGATCAAGAAAAACAAAGATACTTTTATGGCATTTGTTGATTTAGAAAAAGCTTTTGATAATGTTAGGTGGGACAAGATGTTCAAAATTTTAAAGAAGTCAGGTCTAAAGTATCGAGATAGAAGAATACTTTATAAACTATGTAAGAATCAAGTGGCTGTAATAAAAGTAGAGAATCATGACAGACAAGCATCAGTTAAAAAGAGCGTGAGACAAGGTTGTAGTCTATCCCCATTAATTTTCAACTTGTATGTAGAGGAAGCAATAAAGAAAGTAAAACAACAATTTGAATGTGGCATAAGTGTTCAGGGAGAAAAAATTAGTATGATTTGCTGATGACATTGTCTTGTTAGCAGAAAGGGCTGAGGACATTGAGAAATTACTGAATGGCATGAACAAAATACTGAAGGAAGATTTTGGCCTGAATATAAATCAAAGCAAGACTAAAGTGATGAAATGTAGCAGAAATGATACCAATACTAGTAGATTAAATATAAAAATAGGATCGGATGCAATTGGAGAAGTAAGTGATTTCTGTTACTTAGGAAGCAAAATTACAACCAATGGCCGAAGCAAGAATGATGTTAAAAGCAGAATAGCACTATCAAAAAGAGCCTTCATGATAAAGAGAAATCTTTTAGTTTCAAATATTGATCTAGGAATTAGAAAAAACTTTTTCAAACTCTATGTGTGGAGCACAGCAGTTTATGGTAGCGAAACATGGACTCTAGGAATACCGGAAAGAAGGAAAATTAAAGCATTTGAAATGTGGTGCTACAGAAGAATGCTGAAAATTAACTGGACAGACAAAGTAGGAAATGAACGAGTTTTGGAAATGATGGGTGAGGAAAGAAGTTTGTGGAAGAAGCTTACAGAAAGAAGAGACAGGCTGGTAGGTCATATTTTGAGACATGCTGGATTGATTAATTTGCTGGTGGAGGGGACTGTCGAAGGTAAGAACTGTAGAGGAAGACAGAGATTAGAATATATGAAGCAGATAATTGAGGACGTGGGATGTATGGGATATGTAGAGATGAAGCGGTTAGCCCAAGATAGGAAAGGATGGAGGATTGCATCAAGCCAGTCGAAGGACTGATGACAGGAAAAAAAAAAAAAAAAAAAAGCGTACTATTCATGCTCATACAAAGGAACTAGTGTACAAAACACTAGTGCGTCGACATCTGGATTACTGTTGTGGAATTTGGGATCCGTGTTACAAGGAATTGATTGACATGTTAGAGGAAGTACAAAAGAGAGCCGCTCGATTCATGGCTGCTTTTACAGTCCTTACGTAAGTGTTACAGAGCTGATACGTGGGTTGGGCTGGGATTGTTTGGCGGACAGACGATGTCGATTTCATTTGTATTTGTTGGAGAATATGGGAAAATCTTTAATTTACGAGTGCAATGAAATACTTCTTCCGCCAACCTATTTAGGTCGCAATGACAGGAGGGATAAGATTCGTGAAATAAGATGCTGTACTGATACTTTTATGTATTATTTCTTTCCTCGTTCTGTTCAGGATTGGAATACACAGAATTAGGATTCGTGTTTAGCACCCTCTGCCACCCACAGTATTTGTGAATTACAGAGTATAGATGTAGATGTAGCAACAACCTTCAACACTTGGGTTGTCATATGCTTCTTGGCGTAAACCTGATACTACTCTCAGAAAAAAGTCTTGTAAAACAACATGCTAGCTCGAGGTTGTAGCTTACAGCAGCTTGTTGTAACTATGATCGTGTCTGGTACCCTTAAGTGATTTTATTTACGGTCGCCAATCCCTCGTAATTACCCCAAGGGGTAAAGGTATGTTCTTAAAATACAACTTCAGACTTCCTGATTAATTCCAAATTATATATTTTGTAAAAGTTGTTACATAAATTCGGTACCAGCGTAGGCCTAATAGAAAAGCATCAGACTTCTATCCGAAATAAATTATTACTGGTTAAACCATCCTCTCACAGTAAGCAGCTTCCTCCTAACCCCTAGATGAAAGTTAAAAGTTCATCTTGAAGGAAGATTGAGCCCGCACCACTGTAGCGTAACTACTAAAATTTTCTATAGCTCCGTGACCGACCAACACGCTGTCCTCTCAGTTCAATTTCTGTCGAATTACTGCTGCCCGCCTAGGCTAGCGGTGGCCCCTAATATTCATATTAGGCCAGCTGACTCAGCAGACACTTGATTTGACAAAGGGAAACCTTAATTTTATTCCGATCATTCTAAAATTTTGATATGTTATGAAGCATATTTTAAATGTCAGTTTTAGTTATGAGAAGTATTCTCCTAGGATTTGTGGATTTCGAGTTAAAGTTGCAAAAGCTTTACTCTGTCATCATTCCTACAATTCGTTAGTCTATGAAATGATTCTGTTATCAAAATATTCTATAAAAATTTCCTCAACTTTTGACATATAACACGTCTAGATCCCAAATGTATTTGATAGTGAAAATCGACTTTCACTATAAGTGCAAAGTCAGCTAAAAAAACTTGTATGCTCATTATCTCCAAATATATGAATGCTACCGATCTGGAATATATTTCAAACTTTACTAAATTCAATTCTCTATCTGATGGTAATATTATTTCCTCATTATCTATTTCCCTTACTGCTAATCCTTTGTTTCCAAAATGATGCTTAGTAGCAGCAATTACGTTCAAACCTTAATTTCCCTTTTACAATACGATACAATACATTCATTTTCCATTGATCCCAATATAAGAGACTGGCTCTGTGGGATGTGGAAAGTTGTTACGGCTTATATATTGTCGGAATCTTTATGAAAATCACTCCATGTGTTCAGTGAAAGCTTCTCTTTAATCTAAATGTCATTTCTATGCCCTCAGATCTGTATGTCCGCAGAAATGTTGAATTGCTAAGTCAGCGAAATATCTTATTTTGTCTAGAAAACATACTTTCCTTATAGTTACTGACTCCATCTTTTCATATGTTGCGTATTATCATATGCCGAACATTTTGAGGTCTGAATCTTAGCTGTACCTTGAAAATTAGGTGAAAAAAGTTACTTGTGCAATACTTTCCATGTGCTTGCAAGATCACCAATTTCACGATATCTCCATAATATAATTTTCTAAAATGCAAGTGTTAGATCTAATTTGAATTGTCATCTCATTTTACACCTCTGAAAATGAATGTGGCCAAAAGGCTTCTAAAATGTTCAAATTTCTTAATAGAATTTTCGAAAACTTACAAAATAGTTCAAACTCTCCTTAGTAACATGTTTTCTGATTCTCAAACTACTGGAAAATGCTTCTAAAACAATCTGTTATTGGTTTTAAGTGTGTTAAGGAGCCTTTAAACTGTTTTTGAAGGTATACTGACATAAATAAGGTTATGTGACAGTCTGTAGGTGTTAAAATGCAACATTGTGGTAGCCAATTCTGGTAACCGAAATGGGAGATGACAACCAGGAAAAAATAGTGCAAGACCATCAATGTTGCGTGGGCAGTATGGAAAGTGGCACCGTCCTGCTGAAACCACATGTCTTCAACAGCAGTAGCTTCCAATTAAGGCACAAAGAACTCGGTTATCATGTTACAATAACATTCACCATTTACTGTTAATACATTACCTGCCTCATTTTAAAAGAAAAAAAGGGCCCAATGATTTCTCCAGTCCACAATGCACACTAAACAGCGACACATTGGGGATGTATTTGTTTCGAATGAATCGTTCGCAGATTTTCTGAGACCCAGATTTTACCTATTAGGGCCTCATTGCTGAAAATAATTTTATCAATAAAATCAGCATTCATTTCTTTTTGTTCATTTACCAAGTTGGTGAACTCTTTTCTCTGTACATGAACTGTTGGCACAAGTTCTTGAGTAAATTAGATTTTTTTAATCATGGAGACGCAAATCTTCAATGAAAATATGGTGAAAAGTGGCTACTAAAATGTCCAGTTCTCGTGCATGATGACCAATCGGGGTTCCGGTAATCTTGACCACAGTCTTGAACTGCAACATTGTTTTCTTTTGAATAACCACTACAAGCTCATGTCGTGTTTTTTACATCAACAACTGAACCAGTACTTTCAAATATTTTTTATTTACCTTTTAATATTTCATGAATTTTGAAGATTATTTCTACCAAAAATTGAACGTATTTTACAAATCAATATTAAGATAGCAAACTTTAACAATAAGGATACATTGTTGTATTGTGTAGAGCTCTATGTTTACTGAACCCTATCTGTCTTCTATCGACCTGTCACAATCATTGATCTATCGAATCATAACAGCAAAAATGGCAATCTCTTACTGACACAACTTTTAGCAGAAATACTAAAAACTAATTTAAACAAACATATCTAGGATGTTTCGAATGGCCAGTTAGCTCATTGGTAGGTCAGATAATAAACACAAAAATGTGTGATAAAGAAAGCATTAAGAAATGTGAGGAGACATCTTTCTTATGTATTAAGAGATTGTTGTAAAGTCATAAATCTCTTTATAGCAATGGCCATTTCTCTCTCTTTCACAGGATGACAAACCCTTCCAATACGAGCAATAGCTTCACATTTGCATCTTGAGAAATTCCTCTCAAGATGAAAATTCATAATAGTCCATAAAATTTCACTAGGTAAAGACCCATTGCTTTGTGGCTGTTGATAGCCTTTATTTCTGACAAGACAAGTATACAAGACACAAAACTTCTTAAAGTCACTGATTCTAACAATCTTATTACATCCATAAATTTGTGCAGATGCAATGTGTTAAACATTAAGGCTGGAAAAAAAGGAAACATCACTCATAAATAGACCTCAGTTTTTTGGCAGAAACTATTTTTTTTTCCTGAGTGAGTTACATGAAAATAATGATATATATTAACAATTTATGGATATTTATGATTGATAGTTGAGGTTTTACAGTGCCTAAAATGCCTAACTTGATATTAGAGCCTACTTAGAGCCTATTCTATGAATTTTGAATTTGATTACCAAAAAGTAGAGAATGTTCTGCTAAAAAGTGTTTATTCCAATTATGCACCTTAAAGCAATTAAAATTGTGTAAACATTAAATAAAAATCACATTTAAAGCAGTCACTAATAACTACCCTAATTCAAAAAAATTAATTTATTGCGTACTCAGGACAAATCCTTGTTGTGGCAAATAGTCCCTTCAATGCACTTCGAAACCAATAACTAAACAATTTCCTGCACAAACACTGTCATCACAGCATTCCGTTAGAACGTTTGAGTTTACCACATTTAATAAACTTCAACACATGCACACCTCCCAAACCATATGGCTCATTCCCTATCGCATGAATAAGGTGTAAAACCGAAATATTATATATGTTTTTGGATGAAATTTTCTCAGGAAACTAACCAAGAGAGAACATTTGAATAGCATGATGTTTTTGCGGCCATATTCTCTGCCGCCATTGTCAAGTTACTTGACAATGGTGGCAGAGAATATCGTGCTATACAAATGTTCTCACTTGGCTAGTTTCCCAAGAAAATTTCATCCATATGCAATGCCAAGAAAGCCTCCACTCTTATGTATATGATTTTGCTCATCACGTTTCTCATTCATCGCAGCCTTAAACTTTGGTAAGTGATGAGTCATTTTCCCTAGACTTTATTATTTATATTGTCTAAAAGCCGTTTCCTTTTTTCATTAGTATCATTAACACGATGTTTATGTATTTTAACTTTGAAAATACCTTTGAGAGGTATACCATTAATCAATAATTTATACAGTACTCCACCTAGTAACTCAAGCCAATCTAATATTTAAAGTAAAACTTACTGAAAATGAAGAATAGAAATTGTTTGTTGTGTTTCAGATAACATGATGGATGATAGAGGTTGTTGGTGATGTTTTGGTCAGCTAATTTAAAGTTTAAAATTAAGATTCATAGTGATTCCTGGATACCTAATTGACTTTTTGGCTACTGATATGCAATTCAGTATGCATATGTGGTGAAATTAAATTGTAAAAAATAGTTATTTGGTCCAATTTTCAAGTTTCGTTTACATTTTTACAGGCAATTTTTGCCCATAGCTATTTATTTTCTTTGATAGGTTCTACCAGTTTGGGTTACCAATTTTGTGATTTCTTTTACACAGTTTGTTTGTTAAAATGATGAGGCATTAATGACAAATACTGGAATTAGAGGTTACATTGAAAGATGAACCACACACAGCAAATGTGAAATATGAAACGGAAGATTATATGTGAACGGAAATTTTCCCAACGTATAAATGCAATATAGTCTTCCTGGGTCTGCAGCCATAAAAAATGACAATGTTGCAACAACAACCTCTGTTGTCGTATTTTCAAGGTAACTATAACAAATTTAGAAGTTCACTGTCAGACATGACTGGCTGTTTGTGTATCACATTATATAAGCCTACAGGGTCGCATTTAGGCTCTGTGGGCTCCTAGGTTACACATGTGGTGCGGGATCCCGTTGCCAGTGTCCCTGGCTATGGATGCTTAAATTCGAAATCCGAACCAAAAAATTTATGGGCGACCTTTTTTTTTATTTTATTTTTTAGCTCTACTACTGGCCCAGGCAGGGAACCCAGGGTTGTGGTGCGGGCCCCCTCTTTGTGGTGCAGGCCCCCCTTTGTGGTGCAGGCTCCTAGGCTACAACCTATACTCCTGGAAATTGAAATAAGAACACATTGACGCCGGTGTGTAAGACCCACCATACTTGCTCCGGACACTACGAGAGGGCTGTACAAGCAATGATCAAACGCACGGCACAGCGGACACACCAGGAAAAGCAGTGTTGGCCATCGAAGGACGCTAGCTGCGCAGCGGTTGGGCACCGCCGCAGTCAGTGTCAGCCAGTTTGCCGTGGCATACGGAGCTCCATCTCAGTCTTTAACACTGGTAGCATGCCGCGACAGCGAGTAGGTGAACCGTATGTGCAGTTGACGGACTTTGAGCGAGGGCGTATAGTGGGCATGCGGGAGGCCGGGTGGACGTACCGCCAAATTGCTCAACATGTGGGGCGCGAGGTCTCCACAGTACATCGATGTTGTCGCCAGTGGTCGGCGGAAGGTGCACGTCCTACGCAGTGCCGTAGGGGACCGCACCGCCACTTTCCGGCAAATTAGGGACACTGTTGCTCCTGGGGTATCAGAGAGGACCATTCGCAACCGTCTCCATGAAGCTGGGCTATGGTCCCGCGCACCGTTAGGTCGTCTTCCGCTCACGCCCCAACATCGTGCAGCCCGCCTCCAGTGGTGTCGCGACAGGCGTGTATGGAGGGACGAATGGAGACATGTCGTCTTCAGTGATGAGAGTCGCTTCTGCCTTGGTGCCAATGATGGTCGTATGCGTGTTTGGCGCCGTGCAGGTGAGCGCCACAATCAGGACTGCATACAACCGAGGCACACAGGGCCAACACCCGGCATCATGGTGTGGGGAGCGATCTCCTACACTGGCCGTACACCTCTGGTGATCGTCGAGGGGACACTGAACAGTGCACGGTACATTCAAACCGTCATCGAACCCATAGTTCTACCATTCCTAGACCGTCAAGGGAACATGCTGTTCCAACAGGACAATGCACGTCCACATATATCCCATGCCACCCAACGTGCTCTAGAAGGTGTAAGTCAACTACCCTGGCCAGCGAGATCTCCGGATCTGTCCCCCATTGAGCATGTTTGGGACTGGATGAAATGTCGTCTCACGCGGTCTGCACGTCCAGCACGAACGCTGGTCCAGCTGAGGCGCCAGGTGGAAATGGCTTGGCATGCCGTTCCACAGGACTACATCCAGCACCTCTACGATCGTCTCCATGGGAGAATTGCAGCCTGCATTGCTGCGAAAGGAGGATATACACGGTACTAGTGCCGACATTGTGCATGCTCTGTTGCCTGTGTCTATGGTTCTGTTTGTGTGATCATGTGTTGTATCTGACCCCAGGAATGTGTATATAAAGTTTCCCATTCCTGGGACAATGAATTCATGGTGTTCTTATTTCAATTTCCAGGAGTGTATGTAGCCTATGCTTAAATGCAGCCCTGCAAGCCTATCCACATGCTGATCTGTGACAGTGAACTTCTAGATTCTCTATAACACCTTGAAGATACCTGATGAAGATAACACAGGGTGTCCAGCGAAGAGTCATTTTAAAATTCAAGGCTCTTTCCCGGTTTTTCAATGTTTAATTTTTTTTTCAAGGTTATTTGTTTTTAAATATTAAAAAAAAAAATACAAAATATTTCCATTTTTTTAAGGTTTAAAAATTTTTCCAGGTTTATTTTTTAAAAATATTAACAGTTTTTTTCAAAAATATATGATTTATTACACTGTTACATGAATATATACGTTCTACAATGTTTAATGCAGTAAATCAGAGAAACTGAAACAAATTTATAAATTTTTTGCATTAAAAACGGTAATTGTGACGAACAAAAATAATACATCACTGTAACAACGTATATAATCTTTATTTTAAAGATAAAATAAATAATATTTCATTTACATAATACATTATAATGTACTTATACTGTATTTGATATAAATTAATGAAAAGGTTATTTTTTTAAATGTTCTATCTCTATTGAGATTTTTGACGCTTCAGCCACAATTTTGCTCCTTTTTGCTTCCAATTCTTTGATCTCATCCTGCTTTCACTTGTTCATCAATCGTTCTTCATTTTGTTTTGCGATTTCATTTATCTGATTCTTCATATCATC
This sequence comes from Vandiemenella viatica, assembly GCA_031002005.1. Lineage (NCBI taxonomy): Eukaryota > Metazoa > Arthropoda > Insecta > Orthoptera > Morabidae > Vandiemenella > Vandiemenella viatica. Next base: position 92,471,066 of record CM061921.1, on the reverse strand, counting down.
TTTGCACAAAGAATGAGCATTGCGAAAATATTGTATCAAACTTTTATCAATGTTAAAAGAGTGAACTCCACCAGCCGTCTGGACTGCGTCATAAATGTACCTTTGAGCAACAAGGTTTTTTTTACTTTGATTTTCAATAATACACTCGGAGTTTATGGAAAAACCTCGCTCAACAGAAGCGTTTCCATGTGAAATTAACAAAATCAATTGGATAAAGTCACGGAAGTGTGGACAGGGCTTCAAAGACATGTTGATTATATCAACCCAAAACTGATCTAGGCGACCTTCGCTTCTCTTGAAGGATTTCAACTGTTCTTGAATTCTTTTGTCCCTGCAGAGATCAAGAAACTCACACTTCACACGGTCTGCCTTGGAACCTGATATTCTTCTATTTGTTACCAAAATATCAAGACATAAGGTCAATATTTTTTGCGCTGTTTCGTGTATTAATGCATTCGCTGGATTCAAGCAGGAAATTGCACGTGTTAAGTTATATTTTAGTGGTGATCGTTCTTGAAGTTTTTGAATTATAGCAATAATACATGATCACATGCTTTCTTTTAAATACAAGAATTCCTTTTCAGAAACTTCTTCGACTTTCTTTAGTGCACTTCTTGTAGCGAAGTCAAAATCTTTTACAAAAATCAAATTCTTTGTATCCTGTAAGTCAATTTTCATCAAAGATTTAGTGTTTTTAAGGACATCTGGTTTAATTACCCGTTGCATCAAAGTGTTCAAAAGATTGTTCAATTCATCATATAAAAGTGGAGCCATCGGGACGTCACTTTGAAAATCATGTAAAAAAGATTCCAGCAAATGGGCTGTTGAACTAAAGTCAATTTCGGACCTAGTAATGTGTCACTGACAGCTTCAGAAACAATTTTAAGACTCTGTGATGTACGAGTGTTTTTTTCTTTCTTTGTTTCAGTAATATATGCTCGAATATTCTCCAGAATTTCCACGGCTTTCTCAGCAGCACTGGCATTTTCCACCCATCGTGTTCCACAGAATGATTCCGGAAAGGATGAAGATTTAGTTATTTCCATATATTGTGCCTTCGTGCAGGCGAGTCATAAAATAAATTATGAGATTCTCTCAAAAATGACACAATTTCCCACTTGGTTACAGATATGCCTGATTTGACTGCGCCGTGGACAATGTGCAAACTACAGCTACCAACTTGCAAAAGCTGTAAGCCATCGAAGCATTCTTTCAGTTCCTTGTTAAAGTCATTAAAAAGTTTTAAATTTATATTTGGTCCATCCATGGACAGCTGCACAATTTTGTTAATATTTTCTAAACCAAATGAACCGGTTAAACCTTTAAGCAAGTCATTTGCCCTTGTGCGCTTTAAAAAAATGGAATCGTAATATCGTGTCGATAATAATGATTTCTCGTGTTCCCAAAATCGGATATGCACGTCCATTTGAGTCATTCTAGAAACAGTATTCATACTTTCATCGAATTCTAACACAACCAAATCACATTTTTCAATTAAATCGACAAGTTTACTCTTTAAGTATGGAGCAATCCCATAGACGATGCTGTAACAAATTTTCGCTTTTTGTAATTGCATCTTACTTGCAATTTGACTGTCCGGAAATAATGAAGTAAATAACGCCATACAATCCGCTGAACTCCGAATTGACATGTGACTCCTAATGGCGCGCAAACACCACAGGATTTCAGCTCATGTAACCTGTTCTGAGAGTAGGTATGACTGCATTACCGATTGCTTCTTCGGCTCATTCTGTTGCTTAGAGGATACTATTCCATTATGTACTGGAATCGCTATAAAAACAATAAATGACGTTTAGTAGCTATTAAGCAATATACAATGAGAGAATAATAATGTTAATTTTAGATTAAAAATTGAGTACAATAAACACTTGGCTTCCACCGTCGGTATGGATTCGGGACTCTGTTGTGACGGTTCTGTTGAAGGGTTTTAAAAGTTTACTATGCCAAATAATGATAGCAGTAATAATGAAACTTTAAGTAAAATATATGTGCGCATAAACTTTTTATATATTTTTAAATTGCAAATTATGTATAACAATTTTCATTAAAAAAAAAACAAATAATGAAAAATTGAAATACAATCTAAATTATATTTATGTTTATTTGCATCCTAATTTTGAATTTCGAGCGAAAATATAACGGACTAATATTCGTATCATAAGTTAGAATGTACCGATAATGAAAGTCGAAAGATTCTGTTATTGTAAACAATAATTATATCATTCTTGTTATAAACAATTAATTAAATATTTTTCACGGAGATATAGGCAGTTAGAGACAGAATAAAAACTGGACAACTTGAAAGCATTAAAAATAGCGTAAAGATAAATCAGAAAATACCTTGAACTGATCCATTGTTATTCGTGTCCGATTTCATCTTTGAAGTTCCAAACTTTTTCATAAATGCATCCAATGGTAACGTCTTCTGTGAATTTGCACTAAAACCTTTATGTTTTTTTACGCTCAGAGTGACTTTGTAAACCACTTTTTCCCATGCTCGAAACATTGATCGTTTTTTTTGCACCAAATGCAAATAGCATTTGTATTGTCATTTGGATCAGGTGCTACCCACGGAAACAGATTCTCATATCCCTTTCGATATTTAGTTCTGCTTGGTGCGATTTCGGCATTTTTTAAAAGAAAATATTTCAAATAAACTTTTTGTTACAATTTGTACAGACTCGTTCATTCAACTTCGGTATACATTACTGCCAACTAAGGTTGCCAACCGTCCGGTTTTCGACCGTCCTGTCATGTTCTTGTCAGGTTCACTACATGCGACCGGGCACTAAACGTCCGGATATTAAGAAATTATAAAAATTACCAGTTGATGGTTTCTCAGATGTATAGGATGTAAACAGGATCGCCACACCTCGCTCCTTATTCTCCCTTTCGTTAAACATAATTCAATTGTTTTGCTCTGTGTTTAAACATTTATGGAAGTTAGTTGCATATCTGATTATTGTGAAGTGACTGGTTTATTGTTTCAGTTACCTACACTATGTCGAAGACGGAACGTCGTGCTCGTTTTGTTCGTGGAGAATTAAAGAATGATTAGTGTTATTAATTTGTACTTTTCAAATACATAATTGAGTAGCCTAGCATAAAAAATCAGATACGTTCCTGTCGCTTCAGGGACAAGTGGTTGTCAAATGACTGGCTTAAAACTTGCTGCGTAAGAGAAACGATTCTACCGCATATCGTAAAATGTGTAAAATAACTTTTACTGTGAAATTTGATGACAAAGGCAGTGAAACACGATTTCTTCCACAGAGGTTTTTGTTATTTTTTAGTTCACGATTGTCGTAAAAATTATTTATAAAAAATAAACAAGAATTGTCCTATAAATTTTACTTTTAACAACACACAAGAAATGCAAGTTTTAAGGTAGGAACAGAAGACAGCTGTTAACTAATGCATTTCAGATCCACCGGGCACAGCAGTTACAAAGGAACAGTGTTCGGAGAAAAACATTCAGTGAGCCTTTTCCTTGTTGCTATATTCCAATCCTCGCCACTAATTATATCTGGAAGACCTGCTTTAGTGTAAGTAAATGCTAGTAGATTGTGGTGTGAACTTGTTTTATACCATAAACAGAATGTCATATCTAGAACTAAGTGTGCGCAGATGAATATTTTAGTGACAGCCAACCAGGAGATTGTTTTCTAATTGTTGATACTACTACTCCTTCCATGCGCCATCCCAAAGACCAGGACCAGTGCTTAGAGACATGTCATTCATTGGATGAAAACCCCCACTGTGACCACGGTAACACAACAGGAAGGTGACATGGAGGGGTGCTCTTTTCATTACTCATCAGACCGTGGAAGTAGTCCCACTGTTGGGAAATAACAGATGAGAGGTTTGTAACATGGAACACTTGATGCTAAAGGTATTTTAATGTATTTTCAAGTCTAGCATGTGCTCGGCATGAACATACTTGTGCTATTCAGTCAGTTTCTGAGTAAAGTTTCTCTAAGGCATCTAGGCAAGTCAGGATTTATTATCTGACAAGCAAATGCTACATCTTGCAGACATGCTGTCCAAAACTGATACCTGACTGGATGGAGACATCATTTGAACTGGTAATATCCCCATCATATTGATCCATGCAACATAAGTGTTTTTTCAAATGAATCTTCACCCCAGTCAGTGTGTACTGAGAAATTGTGAATCCAACGTTAGTGATCTAAAAATCCAACTTTTGTGTTTTCATGAAAATCTAATGTTCCATACTCTAGCTGATTTAATATTCATACCTTCTATTTTGATATCATTCAACGGTGGACAGAACTAATTTAACTGATTGTTTATCTTGTTTCTTCAATAAAGTGAGTAAGCATTTCATGTTTCTCGGATCAGCTTTAAGTAGATAAAATTGATGTAACTTTTAAATGCTTATGCTTTTATTATGCTGCCAAACTAACTTCATTGTGAATATTTTTTTTAAAACTATTGGCTTGCAACTTTGAACAATTGTAATAAAATGGAAATGAGAGAATTTTTGGAGGGTTACAATTCCAAATTATACAGTATAAGAACTGAACTAGGCTTTTTCCAATCTAAGTTAACTGATACGGATTCGAGACTCAAGGTTTTAATCCAGAGCCTTGATGATTTCAACCATTAAACAGAAACAGTTGAGCTTAGATGTAACAGGAAAGCAGATGCAGTAGTGACTGAATTTCTATGACAAGAAGGCAAGTTCATTTTTTGAAAAGAAGAGATAATAGTTCGGGAGATCGATGACGAAAATTTCTCAAATAAAGTAATCTTAAATAGTGGAATCTTGAAGGAAAAAATAAACAGGACAATGTCAAAGGAAGGGAAAAGAAGGGATGCATTTTGAAAAGCTTCTGTAAGAATTAATCAGCCAGGAGGAATTTTTGAGAGGTTTGAAAAGTATTTTTTTAAAGACAAAACAAATTTTCAGGAGAGTCTGTAAGGAAACTCTCAAGAACACCACTGTTTGGTTTTTTGTAAGATCATGTTATTTTGATAAAGGAATGTGTGCGGCGAGTGACTGATATTGTTTCGCATGGTTGGAATGTGTTACCCAATTTTTAATTATTAAGATAACTGTAAAGTTTAATTGCATAGTCAAAAAGGAAAAGTTATTGCAAAATATGACTTCAGAATACCACTGAGATATTGATTTTATATAAAAAGAGGAAACTGAATAAAGGTAATAAAGCAATTTCAGACTCAAGGAAAAGCAACAAATATTTCAGTCTTGTTGCCTTTTTGTATGTCTCCATCGTAAGTATTTGAAATAGTAAATTAGACTTATGGATGATTAAAACAAATCACTTTTCATTTTCCCTCATTTTCTAAATGCTGATTGCTTGTTTAAGTAAGAAAACATGACTGTGCGGATAGGAAAGGATAGCTCTTAAATTGAATTAGTGAATACACACAGTAAGAATCATTTAAAGGCAAAACATGAACAACAGTGACGAAGGGTATAAATGCATGTATTTTGTTTGTTGTTCTAGTTTCTTTTTTTGTATGTGTATCATCACCAAATACAAATTAAAATAAGAATTTTATTATACTTTTCACTTTATATAACCCCTGACAAGTGGTTTTCTCATCCATAAAGATGTCTACTGTACATTCATTAGTTGTTAAAATTGGTACTGTCAGTTGCTTGTTTACATTTTTCAGTTTATGTTCCTTGTAACATTTTGGCATCCAAGTTTTGTTAAGAATTGTTAGTGGCATGTGTCATCATATAGTTGTGCAATGCTTTCATTTATTTTTAGTTTTTTCCTTTCATTTTCAGCAAGAAAATAGTTTTATGTATGTTTGCATATAGTGTCTAGATGTAAGATAACTAGTTTTTTTTTTTTTTTTTTTTTTTGTAACAGTTTAACGTCCCTTTTTAACAACGTGGTCTTTAGAGACGGGAAAGGATGGGGGCAAGGAATGGGAAGGAATTCGGCCATGGCCTTTTGAAGGAAGCATCCCGGCATTCGCCTGGAGTGATTTGGGGAAACCATGGAAAACCCAAATCTGGATGCCCGGACGGGGATTCGAACCGCCGTCCTCCCGAATGCGAGGCCAGAACGCTATCCGTTACACCACCACGCTCGGTAAGATAACTAGTAATGTTACTAGCTTAAAAGCCATTCATACTTAATGATCTGCCAGGTTTGATGTAATGGAGGAGCTCTTTCTACATTAATTTCTGATAATTTACCATGGTTCAACTAATCGAAACCTGGTGGGTGGCTGTAATGGAACAATGCCCTTAAGTACACGTAGTTTGTTCTATCTTTTTGTTTAAATATATAGCCTAAATGTTCTTATCCCAGCAGGGGCAAAATCTTGAGATCGCTACACCTACATTCCAACATTTTAGATTAATTGTTTAAAATAACACACACATACACACAGGAAGAAAGGTACAAGAAGTACTGATGACCTTCAGAACAATCTGTATGTAAGGCCACCACATTAATTTGCCAAAAAAATCTGCCATGGCCTTTAAAAGGAACTATCCCAGCATGTGCCTAGAGTGATTCCAAGAATCCATGGAAAACTGAAATATGGAGAGCCGGACTGGGATAAGAAACTATGTCCTCCCGTATATGAGGCCTGAGTGTTACCACTCACCACCATGCTGGGTGCAAGTGTCTGGAGGAAAATGTGTTACACTTTTGTACCAACAATGGTAAAATATCCTTTTACGTGGTGCACCGTTCTCCCAGATAAGGCTATGATGAATGAATAAGGAGTCACCCACTATTTGCCAGCAGCCCCATGATAACTGGGTGGAAGAACAGAGGGTGATGCAGGGCATTATCTTACCATTTGTGTTGGAAATGGCACTTAAAATTCAGATGAATTGGAAATTAACAATAACATGCAGATGCAGAAGGCAACGAGAAACAACTGTTGTAAAAGACCCAAATGGTATCCCAAGATAATCCAAGTTACCCAAATTACATTACAATGAATTTTCATTTGTTAAATATTCTGGAATTATTATAGCCTTCCTAGGTATTGAATAGACAGAAATTAGTGACAAAAATGCAAATCAGATAATAGAATCTCGAAAGGGTGACTAAGGCAGATAGGTTGTGAACTTACTGATGGAAGAACTTCAATTGGATGCTAGGAAGAACTTAAATGATTTCTGGTTTGGACAATATAGAATAATGAAGAGGTTATTGGACTGGGATTTATAACCAACAAAGGAGTAGGAAAATAGGTGAATTATTACGAACAGTTTAGTGGCAGAATTATTTTCATTAAGGTAGAAACTAAGACTACACCAACCAAATGAGTAGAAATGTATATACCAAATTCACTAGACAGTGACTATATAATTACATAGAATGTACCAAATAGCTATTTCAATCACTAGTTATCAAGAAAATTCAAATAAGCATGGGTGATTAGGATGAAATAGCAGAAGGAAAAGAAAGGAATAAACTAGTTTAAACCTTGAAGAAATAAATTAGTCAGTAAGTATGCTATTGGAATTTTTGAAAACTTCAGATCATAGCAAACATTTCATTTAAGAATTTAATTTAATTGCAATGGAGCACATGTTTCAATTAAAATTTCCCTACTTGCCTAATTTCCATTTTTCATGTTTTATAAAAAACAGTCTGAGTGCAATAACGCCACCCATATACTTTTGTGGTTGCTTGATTTTCATGCTTTAAATTAATACTTTAGAACGACTGAAAATCTATCGAACTGACAAAAAAGTATTAAATAGTTTGGTCAAGGTAATCGTTTTAATTATGTAGGAGATGAAAAAAATATGTTGCAGCTAAGATTTTTCTTGAAGTTCAACAATCCATAATGTGAACAGCATTTTACAAGAGGAAGGTAAAAAAACAGTAGTTAAAACCTCAAGTGATTCCAAGACTAAATTTGTCGTCAATTGACGCACATTTGGTGGATGACCGATCATTTAAATTCAACAAAAGGAATAAAAAAAACTAATGACTAATACTACATATCTTCGTGAAAAATCAAAAATTTATTTTCAGCGTCGGCATGAAACTCATTTAACCAATCTTTGGGAAATTAGCATACAGAAGAACAAGTTCAATTTCAAACAATGTTTGACTGATGTTCAGGAGTTCCTCTCTGCTATGTTACCTGTAAATAAAACGCAAAAACTATTCTAAAAACAGTGATTAAAAAACTATAGGCCTAAAATCAGACATTTATAATTTTAAAATGATTTCGAGCAGTTCAAAACAAGGAGTGAAACACCAACAAGAGACCCAAAGTAAACGGTAAGTTCAAGGTTTAATTGGCTTTGATCATTTTAATTCTTACCTGCTAATCATTTCTTGCTTAATATACTTCTACAAATTATGTGCTCTGGCTATAAAAAGTAAGTACTTCAGCTTTTTAATTGTTAAATTCTTGTACACAGACTTCATTGCAAACAAAAACAAACGGACAGTGGCCAACTGGAAGTTCACAATACCACACTTTGCATGGTGGCACTGAAGGTGACAAAAAAACAAACTAATAAGTTACAGAGCTCTATATGTGCTCATCACAATCGTAAATAAACGTAGGACACTGATACCTCGTCCTACCACCTGCCCAACTGAATTTCCTATCAAATGTTATGCCAAGCTATTTACACTTATGGTGTTCAACAAGTAATTCCTACCCCAAACTATAATCATATACAAACATCATATTTTTATTTGAACATTTAAAAAGCTGAACCTCCAATCCACATTGACTTGTCCACCTAGATATTCTGTCCAGATCCTTCTGTAGCTGTTCAGTCCTGTCTAATATTAATCGCAAACATTATGTCATCAGTAAACAACCTAACTTTTGACTGTGAATCAGCATCATAATCATTAATTAGAATAATTAATAGGAATGGTTCCATCACACTATCCTGTGCTACTCTAATTACTATTTCTATCTCTTTTGACACTACATTTCTTACTCAAAGTCTTTGGTTTCTAACTTCTAAGAGTTCCTCTACCCAGCAAGTCAATTTTTCATTCACTCCAATGGTTTACATGATTTACCATTTTATGGCTCACTCTGTCAAATGCCTTGGAGATATCCAGTGCTACACTATCAAGCTGACCTCCCTTGCTCATTTTATCAGAAAAATTTTGTGTATAGTCAATTATCTGAGACTTACAAGAATATCATTGCCTAAATCTATGCTGCCATTATTCAAACTGGTTTCTTTCCTCATAGACATTTGTTAACATAGCAACCCCTCCATCAAGTAGCTGAGGTCAAACTAATTCAACCCTATTTGTCTCCCCTCCTTTATGGATACTGTAATACTTTTCAAATCTTCTAGTAGGCAGCAAGTATACAGAATCAACCTAAATAACATTTCACAGTATATAATTAATAACGAAGAATATGCATTTGGAAACATCTAGAGGATACAGGTAGATAAGATTATATTACACTCAAACAGAAATTCAGAAACCAGGTTCTCACACGATAGCATTTCCATGATATGAGCCCCTTAAAGCCCAAGTGGTGTAACTCACATGAATCAAGTTTCGAGAAAATTAATGTTTTACTGCAGTTTTAATAAAAAAATTCGTTTTATATATTTTGAAGTTTTTTTCTCAACAATGTATCATTAAAGAGTTATTCTAAATTATGCTGGCAGTTTTAAAAAACTTTTAAAATGTTTTCTTTTATGGGGGGGCTTTGTTTGGAGTTACACCACTTGTGATATAAACAGGGAACAGATTCTCTTTAAAGAAGGGGGAAAGAATACAGTATTTTACTGCAACATCTATTTTTTTATTCTACTGTTTATACTCTGCATCTAGTGGCCCAATGTCTGCAGCATCATCTTGAGTCGATAGACTATAAAAGTAAGGATGACAGATGGGTGGAATGAATGGTAACATGTCTTGCATATCCTTTTTCTTCTCTTTTGTTACAGATCTTTGATTTCTGTACAGTTATTCTTGAGATACATTAGTAAGATTAACAGGTCTGCCTCTTTTAGGTCCAGGATTGAAGTTTAGTTCTGAAAAGGGCATTTCTTAGGAAAGAGTTTCTATGAAAAAAATTGAAAATGTTTCTTCCTTTCGATCCACTGCATTTGTAGCAATGATAAAGGATGTTTTTCCGTATCAACCTTTCTTTTGGTGATATGTTGTAAAAGATTTCCAACAGACAAAAAGTCACCATGAGTCATCACTGTTATGTAAAAAGGATTTTTCTTCCTAGATTTTGCAATGACAGTATGCCTGTACCAATCATTGTGATGATATATCTGCTAAATACTGCTGTAGTTTGCTATTGAGGCAAAATCACAGTCGCTTGGCAAATAAGAATAACCACTTCTCATAAACTTCTGGTCAATAACTTCAATGTTATTATCTTCACTCAGAACCAGTTTCATCGCCATGGCAACATTCCAGTTTCTATTTTGCTTGGCACAGGTGTCACTATACATTAAAACATTTTTCGCAGCTGAAGCACTGTTTTCAATGTGCTTGACGAAATATGCACTAATTTCTTGGGAACTTTGTGATCCATTTATCTCATTACAACAATACATAAATCCTAATTTTGAGGAAAGCTCATGGCATCCCAAATTATAAACAATATTGCATTTGTAATAGGGCACTTGACATGATAGTTTAGGAAAAGTAAGAGACTTTTCCAAATCATAGGAAAATGTATAGTAAGAGCTATTATTAATGGACTGTTGAGTGCCCTCATTCATAGCATTATGAGCTTTTTCTGCTTGGCGAAGATGAATTCAGAATCTGCTGGAATACATTCATCACTTGCTCCAATATCTGCCAAAATGCTTGGCTCACTAACACTGCTCTCATCACTGCTCATAATGACACATCAAAACTTAAATCTTTTACATCTAGGTTATTAAAATGTTTTTTAATTTACCTGGTTACAACATTTCTAGATGAGCAAAAAGTGGTTGAACTGCAAACAGTTACAGGCACAGTGGTGTATCTCCAATATACACCACTTTAGCTTTTACCCAACAGATGACTGCATAAACTAGTGCTGCTAACTATAAGGTTGTTAAGGGAACTAGAATTTACACCACTTGTGCTATAAACAGAATGCAACTTGCTGAACACTTCTGGAACATTAACTCCAAAAAAACAAAAATTGGACTTACACCACTTGGGCTTTAAGGGGCTCATATGATAAAAACTCTGACTACAGTCTGACAGATATGAAGTAGAGACTGCAATTTAAGAGAATAAGAAAACAACAAAAACAAACAAATGGGAAAAGGGCAAAGTAAAAAACTTAGTAATAGAAAAAAGGAAAACTATTATGGAAATTAAAGGGGAATGCAACACATTGAAGGAGATAAACCGTATAAACACTGGCCATAAACCTTGAGTCACAGAAATGATGAAATTGATGGATCAGAGGAGAAGCAGATGACGCAGAAAGGCAGCAATTGGATTATTCGTAAGTGAAATACACAGAAAATGCAAGTAAGCTAGAGAAAAATTTATTCAGGAAATGTCTGAAGAAAAAAAATAAAAGTAACAGTTTCAAGAAGAAAAGATGTGACCAGTATTGACGAAAAATCTCTTTTAACCCCAAAAAGAGATAACTTATGGAAGGATTACAGAGAGAAACTGTCCAAAGAAATGGCAACAGTGTGCTCGAAAGAAAGGAAGATTTTGATGATGAAGAAAATCTGTTTTTAAGGATGAAATCTCACTGATTTTTGAAAGAGTTGAATTCTAATAAGGCTGCAGCATTTAAATTCCCTCAGAAAGGATATACTCTCTAGGAAAGCAAGGAGTCAAAATTCAGATATCAGAAAATTATTACGGAAGGCAAGATTACAATAGTTTTCATATTAATAAAGAATGTTCAAGCTTACAAATGTGATAACTTTAAAGGCAAGCAGAATAAGGAGGAGTTGGAAAGGAGAAGTTTTGGAAAATCAGCCTATAAGGAAAGATTAATATTTGAAGGATGAATTAAAAAATACACACATTAATGGGGTTTGTGGATTTCAAAAAAAGTTTTTGATAATGTTAGATGGGATAAAATTTTAAGAAGAACGTGTGTAAAATGTCAAGATATAAGAACTATTTATAATTTTTGTAAGACTCATATGGCTATGACAGAGTCAGAAAGCTATGATAGAATTTTGTAATCACACACCAGAGAAAAAAGGTGTGAGGCAAGGCTGTAGTCTGCCGACAATAATAACGAAATTGGATCCACAGGAAGCAATCAAAGAAGAAGAAAAAATCTTAATATGGCATAAAAGCTTTTGGAGAAACAATAAATATTCTACAATTAGCAAATGCAGTAAAACACTTTCAAAAAAGAGCACTCTAAAAAAAAAATATTCAGTCTCAAACACTGGCCTAGGATTCAAGTACTTTCTAAAACAATATGTTTGAGGTACATCACTTTATGGAAGCAAAGCTTGCACCCTGGGAATACCAGAAGGAAGAAAAATTAAAAACATTAAAAGTGTAGTGTTGGTACTGAAAATAGACAGCTGAAGTGTGAAATATTGTAGAAATTGATGGTTAAGAAAGAGAGTTTGAGGAAAAATTTCAGAAAGTATAGAGAGGATGGTTGGTCACATTTTAAGACGTGAAGGTTTGACTAAATAGTTAGTGGAGGTAGCTTAACCTTAAAATAAAAATTAGGATTCGTAAAGCAGGAAACTGAGTATACGCAATCTGATGCACATGAGGCGAAGGGATTAGTTCAGAATAACAAGAGGTAAAAGATTGTATCAAACCTTTTGGGAGACTGATGATGGGAAAAAATGTATAGGAGGAAAGGCACAAACTAGGAAAGTGAACCGAGAAATAGGAATGAAAAAGAAATGATGACACCTTTTTGATCAATGTAAAAAGGAAAAGTAAATGCACTTAACAATTTTTTTAAGAATGTAACAAAATGCAGAGTAACACAGATCTTACACAAACCACTTTGATACTGCACATCTATATGGGGTATTATTTTTCTCCTCATATTTCTATTTACAACATATTATACCACTAAAAGTTCAGTTTGTTCTACAGAATCAAATAAAGAGGAAAGACACTTTTATGTGGATAATCCATACAATATACAGCTGAAGGATCCAATCTCGGAAGGATGTTCATTGCTATACTACTAGATCATAACAGTTTTCTAAGCCAATACAGCAAAAATAACATTAAAGTGTGAGAACAAGCCTAAGGTAGAGATGTCAGATGTCTCTTAATCTCATGCATTATATTATTCCTAACACTTCAATGCAAAGGTATCAATTGTTAGGACAGTTTAAAATTTTATATTACATTTTGCATGTGACTGTTAACAACTGGTAAATAGGAAATTTCAAGAAACTTACAACATTTTTACCTACTAATCAAAATAATTTCAGAGGATCAAAAATATTTCATGACATGAAAAAATCACAGTTTTAACAGTTGTATTTGTATAAATCATTTAGTCATAGTAATTCACAGCAGAGTAAACTAGTACAAGTAAATGAGTAGCTTAAAGCAGATATATATCTATTGCTGTTTGTAATAAGCCCTCCAATACGAACATCCGAGCTAACTGATATAGATAAGCAGTGTCAAAGTAAAAGAGAAACACGCACAAAACACTGAAAAAAAATCCTGCTCCCATGTAGTGTGAAACTCAGAAGCAGCAAAACAGTTTTTCTGGCAAAATTAAATTTGCAATATAAAACTACAGTAGAACTCCAATTATCCGAAATCCAATTATCCGAATCGATTTTTTAATCAAGATGGAAACATACTGCGAAATGGCTTCGCTCTTTTATAAAAACCAACCCAAAGTTCGGATGACTGCAGCTTTGTTTACTGAATGGTACGGCGAAATTTTCATCCCCGAAGTGGAAAAGCACCAAAAATCTCTTGGAAAAGAAGGCATTTTCAACATACATACAATAATTAATTAAAATAGAACCTTTTTCGGAAAAAATCCAATTATGCAAATTTTTGATTATCCGAATGGGGTCCGGTCCCAATTGATTCGGTAATTGGAGTTCTACTGTAATCAAGATATTATTAATTTCTTCATTTAACCACAACCGAAAAGTTACATAACTAAAAGAAAGTAACTAAGATCCATGTCAACCTTACTGTCGTATAAAGTTGTTACCTTCTGAGAGTTTTGCAATTTTATAATCCAGAAAATTTCAATCCAGTGATACTATTGTTATCATTATTGTGTTGGAGTTCATTCCCTAGTGGCAGTTTCCCTATATACATAATTACAATTCATATTTATTTTTACCAAAAAATATTTCAGTCTGAAGGATACTGTTCCAGTCCCTCACTTCCTACCTCCAAATAAAAATTTTCCTACTTTATCCCTTTGATCAGTTTATAATATATTGTCATGGTACTCTTTTCACTTCCATATGCCATTTCTATATGTTCAACCAATATATGCCAACAATTCTCTTCAGCTACCTTCTATCCTGCAATGGCTCCCAATGCAATTTTTTTTATCATTTCTTTTGCTGAGTGTATACTTCAGTAACTTTCACAGACCAATCTAGCTGCCCTCCTCTGCATTCCCTCCAAATCCATTATTTCATACCTAAAATGTGGGCCCCGTATCATTCTACAACACTCTAGCAAGGCCTGGTATGCTCTCTAATTATCTTCTCCATTAAATGCAATAATCTAAACCAGTGTTTTTAAACCTGTGGGTCGCGACCCCCAGGGAGGTCACCAAGTCCTGCTTGGGGGGGTTGCAGACAGTACCGGCTTTAAGGGGGGGGCCGACCCGGGCGACCGCCCGGGGCGCCGGGGTCTGGAGGGCGCCACGCGTGCCAGCTTAACTTAAACATTTAATTTAATTACCTATTTCTGTCGATCTTTAAAAAAAAAAACGAAATTCAGTGTATTAACGTTTATGGACTTATCTCGTGGGTGTAGGTATTCAGCATGTGTAATAAGACCTGTCATCTCGTAACTTGTCGTATCCCTCATTAATAAAGGTGAGATTTCTATGAAGTTAATCACTGCTACATAGACTATCGAGAAAAGCGAGGGGCCAGGAGGCCAGTGGTGGTAGGGTCCACCACTCATTCCTGGTCCTTCGTTGCCCACACAAACGCGGGAATGCTCAAAGACACAGCCGCTCACTTCCTCTTTAGGTCGAAGTTCCTACAGACCCTTTGAAGGGTCTTCCAAACTTTGGGACATGTTAAACCTGAAATCTGCAAAATATTGTACGAGGAACTCAGGAATGATTATACGAAGGTAAATGTATATAAGTATATTCGTATATATCTATATAAATATAAATGGATAAACATGGGAAGGTCTCGTACAGTTTAATAAAGTCAGTTAAGATATCTTTGCCAGGAAGACGAGCGTCCATTGCAGCATATGCGTCAGTCCAGGATGGTCTGTCAGACTGTGTGTTAACAGCGATCGAGGGATCACACGCTGACGCTTGGAATGTGGGGTGAAAACCCTGGCGTGTTGTCGCCCTCAAACTAGAAATATTATCGGTGGACTCAGCTCACCGCATTCCAGGACTGCCCGTTTCCCCGCTAATGTATGGGCTGCTATATGGAAAGCAACGAGAGTGCTTCCTAAGAAGCGACCCGCGTGCTCCACCCCCCCCCCCCTTCAAAAAAAAAACAACAACTCGGAAACGGCTGCTTGAGCCGTGCGAATGTATCGGTCCCAGAGAGCAGTGTAGACTCAGCCGCTAGCGGAACAGTTCAAATATTTTAGCAGGGAAAGGTGTTATTTACAGCGGATAAAGATTAATAATTGTTGGAAGTATTGTGTAAATTTCCGTGCATATATGATGTTTCTTCACCACTGTACAAGGACCAATCTGTGAAGGACAATATTTGGAAAAATAACGGAATTCCTTGAAAGATCAGGTAATAAAAATACAGTAAAATCTAACATAAGTTTTTTCATTTTTTATTACCACCGTTTCACTCGTTATTATATATTTATGACTATAAAAGCCTTCAGAAAACCCAGTTACTTCGCGTAATGTAATTGCAATATACCACGTAGTTAATTTTAATTAAAACTTCATTTGGTAGTAATAGTAATACTGATTCTAATGGATATAGCAAAACGTAAAATATTCTGGCAGTTTCCACTACTCATGTTATTTTTACTCTAATAAAAATTTGACTGTTGTATTTGAACAGAGACTCAATTTTTGTTCAGATTTCAAATAGAACTCGTACTTTGCTCCGTGGTTTATAGGCATGTTCATAAAACTATTCCTTCATTGACTTATCTTTATCTGTATAGTTATTAAACTCAATATTAATAATTTTCGTAATTTTTTTGCGTAACACAAATGAATAAATAATACACAAAATTAATAGGCCTAACATAAATTCACATAAATACTAGTGTGCATTTTTATTAATATATGTATATATTTCTAATATAATACAATTAGAAAGTGTAACTCGTGTTAGTCCTCCTGTACTATCGTTTCTTCGCTTTCTACATCCTCGTAAATTCACAAGCACTTAAAAAAAAAAACCTTTTCAGACAGTCACCACACCAACACTCGGCCTAATTAGGGAGCATCCATAAACCAAGTAGCTCCATTTGACCTCTACTGAACCCCCCCCCCCCCCCCACCTACGTAGCCTGGCGTGGCTTTTGTCTCTACTCTTCCCCACCCCACGTAGTTCGTAGCTATTTGCCCTTTTCATTCCAGAAGACATTTTTTAGGTACTGTTTTCTCTTGTCAGACCATCGTAAATTATATACGGAGATAATTAAATGACGGAAATAAATATTTACATGCTGTTGAGTGTTCTGTACCCCATTTTAACTGTGACAAATAATATGAATCAAAAACTACATTGCCTTGCTCGGAACCCCTCAGCCTCCCCTCTTCCACGTAGCCCAGTGTAGCTTTCCAGCCAAACCCTTTCTCATCTAGACCGTGCCACGTAGTTTATGGACGCTCCATGATGGCTCGCCCCATCGCGTCCACACTGGTCCGTAGCTCGTCCGTGTGACGGACGGGTTCCTACGCGGTCTTCAGTCTCCTTTAACTTTTAAATTTTGTTGTTTCATGGTATTAATGTAAAGAAAAATTACCTTAAAAATGTTATGGGAATCGCAGCTAGGGTTACCTCCCGTACTTTATTATAGAGTAGTGTATTTTATTTTACGTAGGCATACTTTATAATCTACGAAAGTAATAAGGTATGATAAATACTTTCTTTTACCTGATTCCTGTTATCTCACTGTTTGTAGCTACGTGGCCAAAAGTACTTAATGCGAGCAATATATATCACATTATTTTGTTTGGGCCCTCGCAAGTACATTTAAATAATTTTTCGAAAGATCAAAATGGGCGTCATTTCTCTTCAACTTATTACTCAAGAAAGCTTCCAAACGAAGAAACTATCAGACGTCGGTGGTTAGTTTATTCAATATCATACGATGGTGTCTTTTGTTTTTGTTGTCAACTGTTTGATTTAAAGTCAACTGCAAATTTGACCCCTACTGAAGTTTTCAAAAAATCGAAACATTTAAGTGAAACTTTGAAAGTGCATGAAAATAGTCCTGCACATAAAAAGCATTTATTCAATGGACTAAAGCTGAAATCAGGTTCAAAGCTGGTTCAACTATTGACAAGGGAGAACAGCAGGTAATTTCTAAAGAAAGAATACGATGGAACAATGTGCTTCAAAGATTGATGCACATAACCTTGTATTTGGCTGAAAACAACATGGCATTCAGAGGGTCATCCGATAAATTATTTACTCCAAATAACGGAATATTCTTAGGCCTTGTACAATTAATGGCGAAATTTGACCCTGTCATGGAAGAGCATGTTAGAAAGGCAGTGAACGGTGATTTGGCTGACCATTATTGCGGCAAAAATATACAAAATGAATTAATAGAAATTATGGCATCAAAAGTTATCTCTACCAGTAGTATCCCATATAAAGGATTCAAAGTAT
The DNA here is from genome assembly GCA_031002005.1 of Vandiemenella viatica. NCBI lineage: Eukaryota > Metazoa > Arthropoda > Insecta > Orthoptera > Morabidae > Vandiemenella > Vandiemenella viatica. The sequence continues at coordinate 92,453,101 of CM061921.1, read as the reverse complement.
TACGCAATCATAGCTGATTGTACTCCTGATATAAGTCATAAGAGCAACTTTCAATCACATTAAGATGCGCCGACATAAAAGAGGATGCCGTTAGCATAAAAGAATATTTTATTTCATTTTTGCAAATAGTAGATACAACGGGTGCAGGTCTCACAGAAAGTATTTTAAAAACATTGAGTGATCATGGTCTTGACATTAACAACTGCAGAGGACAGGGTTATGATAATGACGCAAACATGAAGGGAAAAAAAAAGGCGTTCGTAAAGAATTATGGACATAAATCCGCTAGCTTTTTTTTTTTGTACCATGTGGATGCCATAGTTACAATTTAGTATTATGCGATGCGGCAAAATCATCGGTAAAATCCGTTACCCTGTTCGGAATTTTACAAAAAATGTTTAATTTATTTGCAGGATCGGTAAATAGATGGAAAATTTTGACCGATCATTTGAAAATATACACCCTGAAAAATTTAAGTGACACTCGCTGGGAAGCTGGAATTGAAAGCGTCAAAGCGGTTCGCTATCAATTATGTGATATGCATGATGCTTTGGTTTCCTTGGCCGATGTTACCAAACAAAGCGATGCCTCGACGTCATACGGATTGACCACACTGGCAGGACGAATAAAAGATTTCAGCTTTATTGTTCCTCTTATAATATGGTATGATGTTCTTTTTCAAATTAAAGTTGTGAGCAGAGCCAGTCAGTCATCTAAAATCAACTTTATCGACTTTACTGAAATGCTTGATAAATGTTGCTCTTATTTGAAAACATATAGACGAACAGGTCTCAAACAGCAACTGAATTAGCAACGGAGCTTAACACGCAACCAGTTTTCAAACCACAAACTCGACTAAGACGTATTAAACGTAGACCGGGTAAAGAGGCTATTGATGAACCAATTACTGATCCAAAAAAAAAGGTTTGAAGCAGAGTTTTTTAATGTTCCTTTGGACACCGTGCATATATCTATTAAGTAAAGATTTCAACAGATGCAATATTTCTCTGCAACGTGGAATTTCTTGTTTAACATTAAAAGAAATCAAAATAAAGAAAAACTAATGCGACATTGTTCTGTACTGCAAGAAAAGTTAACGATCGACTTTAAATCTGACATTGATAGAGATTTATAGTGCGATGAAATTTTAGGTCTCGAGCACTATCTCGAAGACCATCAGGCAACACCTATTGAAACATTAAACTTTATCAAAAAGTACAATTTTCAAGAGTTATACCCCAACACCTGGATTTCGCTGCGTATTCTGTTAACAATACCAGTGACTGTTGCAAGTGGCGAACGCAGTTTTTCTAAACTAAAACTGATAAAAACGTACTTGCAGTCTACAATGTGTCAAACAAGATTAACTAGTTTAGTCTCGCTGTCCATTGAAAATCAAGTTGCAGAAAACCTAGATTTTGCCAGTCTTATAAGAGAGTTTGCTGACTAAAATGCTAGAAAAGTAAGGTTTTAGTTTTATTGTTTTAATTTTCGTTTTTCATTTAATGTTTCATGACTAAATGAAATTGTTTAGAGAATAAATGTATAAAATGTTATTATTAATAAGAATAAATACATGTTTGTAGTATTATATTATTTCAGTAAAAAAATGGTACAAAATTCAAAATATTTTTCAAAAATAAAAGGGCGCCAGATGCATGACTCGCCCGGGGCGCCTAGATGGTTAAGGCCGGCCCTGGTTGCAGCTGCAAGCCAGGTAAATGTAAAACACAAGGTCTTGCAATACAATAAAAAATTTCAATGAGAAGGTGGTGCCTGTTTATTTTTTAATAAATTATCCAAACATGGTTGTATTTTTGAGATTCAAATAATCAAATCATTTTCTAATTGGAACCTATTTCTCTTCTTTCTACCATATTCCATCTAATTGCCATATTGTGGACCTCTGGTTCAGAGCCGTATTGAGGGGCTGAACCAGAGACTACAACGTTTCTCTGATGATATTGGCTGCAGATTTCTCGATCTTCGCCATAGGGTTGAGTCATGTAGGTTTCCCCTTAATAGGTTAGGTGTCCACTACACACATGAATCGGCTACATGGGTGGCAGGGGCCGTGTGGAATGCACTGGGTGGTTTTTTAGGCTGAGGGAGGAAGACCCGAAACACGAAATACAGTTACGCGCAACCCAAACAGATGCAACACCGGAATGTAGGAGTAATGTAAAAGAATCTCGACAGTTAAAAGTTCTCGTAATTAACTGTAGAAGTGTTTGTAACAAACAACCGTAACTTGAAAGCGTTATTTGTAGCACAGAAGTGGATATCGTTATCGGTACAGAAAGTTGGCTAAAACCGGAAATAAGTTCCGCCGAAACTTTTAAAGACAGCATAAATGTTTTTCGTAAAGACAGATTACATTCTCATGGAGGTGGGGTATTTATAGCTGTGAGTAAATTTCTCCCATGTAATGAAATAGACGTCGATACGATCTGTGAAATCATATGGATTAAACTCAATGTTGCTGGGTCAAAACTCATCATAGGCGCCTTCTACCGTCCACCCGATTCCGACATAGCTATCGCCGAGGAGTTAAGAAATAATGTAAACAGTATAGCTAGCCGTTTTCAGGATCATGCTATGACTCTAGGGGGCGACTTCAATCTGCCTTATATTGACTTATATTCACATTACAGGTAGCAGGGATAAGGCAGCTTCTGAAGTAATTCTTGATTTGTTGTCAGATAATCATCTCGAGCAGCTAGTTAATGAACCTATGCAGTGTCATAACTGTAGCGAAAACATTTTAGATCTGCTGGTTACCAACAGGCCAGAATTATTCACCGACATTTCAGTGACCACAGGAATAAGCGATCACAAAGCGGTAAATGCGACTATCAATCTAATGACCAAGCGAAAAAGGAGAAAAGGGCGGATTGTATACAGATTCAGTAAGGCCTCAAAGGAGTGTTTTAGAACCTACTTGAGGAATAATTGCCATAACTTCAAGTCAACAAAGGATACCGTTGAAGAGATGTGGCATTGATTTATACGAATTGTCAGGTATAGATATACATATACCGAAGCGGACAATAAATGGTGAGGATGATCCACTGTGGTACACATGCAAAGTCAAAAGATTACTGAAAAAACAAGGGAGGATACACGCACGCTCAAGAAGGAAGGGGTGTCACAGCGATTTAGAAATCTTAGCTGAGTTAAGAGGACGTATTAAGAATGTAATGCGCGAGGCCTTCAACGATTTTCATTCCAACTCTCTCTCTCTAAGAGTCTCACAGAAAACCCAAACAAATTTTGGTTGTATGTACGAAAAGTCAATTGTACCAATAGCAATATTCCAGCACTAATTCGTGAAGGTTCCAGAGGTTGATGAAAGCCATGATAAAGCTAACTGGACTAAATACTGTATTCAAAAATTCATTTACTGATGAAAATAAGGATTGTATTCCCAGTTTTCCCACGCCAGTGTTGAGTTAGGTGATGGAATCATTACGGAATAGATACTGCAGGTATCATAAAGCAATTAGAGCTCCTGAAGTTGGGGAAAGCACCGGGCCCAGGATGGAATTCCAGTAAGAGTATTTTCAGAAGTATGCAGGTGGAAATCAGGCCATTTCTGTCTGATATATTCAGTAAATCATTAGAAGAGCGAAAAGTACCTTCAGACTGGAAAATCGCACTAGTAACTCCGATTTTCAAGAAAGGTGATCGAAGTGATCCTGGAAACTATCTGTCCCATATCTATAACATACTGTTTGTAGTAGAGTTATGGAGCATATTATATGCTCGAACATTATGAATTTTCTAGATGATAATAATTTGCTTACAACAAATCAACACGGATTTCGGAAGAAAAGATCATGTGAAACACAGCTGGCCCTATTTACACACGACAGTAATGAAAGTTATCGATGCAGGTTCGCAAGTAGATGCAAGTTTTTTTAGATTTTCAGAAAGCCTTTGAATCTGTGCCACACAACCACCTTTTAGCGAAGCTTCAAGCGTACGGTATATCAGATCAGCTTTGTGAATGGATAAAGGATTTTCTAACTGGTCGGTCGCAGTATGTCGTCGTTGAAGTAGAAAGTTCTTCTAGTCTAGATGTTACATCGGGTGTACCTCAAGGAAGTGTAATAGGAACCACTTTCTTTTCTTAATTTTTATAAACGATCTCAGGAGACAAAGTGAAAAGCCTTTTTAGATTGTTTGCTGATGATGCGGTTATTTATAGGGAAGTAAGGAATTTGGCCGATTGCTTAGAAATTCAGCGTGATCTGGATATTATTTTGGCATTGGTGCGCTGAGTGGCAACTTACGCTAAATTGTAAAAAGTGCAAGACAATGAGCATAACTAACAAAAAGAATCCAATTGTTCAGAAATACGAGTTAAACAATTCAGTTATTGATATGGTCGATTCTATGAAATATTTGGGAGTAACAGTACAAAGGAACATGAAATGGGACTTATACATTAATTTCGTTAGGTAGGTAGAGCTAATTCTAGGCTGCGATTCATAGGTCGAATATTGAAAAATTGTAATGAACAAACAAAGGAGATAGCAGTACAAATCTCTTGTGCATCCACATTTGGACTATTGTTGTGCCATTTGGGATCCGTTTCGTAAGGGGTTGATCGAAAGTATAGAGAAAGTACAGAGAAGAGCCGCTCGAATTCGTGACCAGCTTGCTACAGTCCCTTATGAAAGCGTCACAGAACTGATTAGTAGACTAGGCTGGGAGTCTCTGGTAGATAGACGACGCACGTTTCGTTCAAACTTACTGGTAAACATGCGTACTCCCAGCATTTCACTTACGAGTGTAGTGAAATACTTCAGTCCACCAACCTATTTGAGCTGGAATGACAGGAATAGACTAAGATTAGAGAAATAAGGTGCCGCAATGATTCTTATATGAATTCTTTTTTCCCTTGTACCATTAGGGATTGGAATGCACAACAAAGAGATTAGCTTTGGTGCTGAGCACCCTCTGTCACCCACAATTTTGTGAATTGCAGAGTATATATGTAGATGTTGAATAAAAAATACACAATTTTCAGTGAGAAGGTTGTGCCTGTTTATTTTTCTAATAAATTGTTGAATCGTGGTTGTATTTTTTTGATTCAAATCATTTTCTAATTGGAGTCTATGTCTCTTCTTTCTACCATATTTCAGGTAATTGTCATCATAAAGTCATTTTTTATTTGCTTCTGTCACAGTAATGTGTAGCAGACATGGTGAGCTATGCAGTTCTTTTGAGAACTAGATTTTATCCTCGCTCACAGCGAAGACAGTCTGTACTTGCTGGTGTACAACTGACAGCAGTGAACACAAACAAACTGTTCCTATGTGGCCACAAACCCCACCTTCTTGTCTCCCATGGTGCCACCGCAGCAAAAAATATATTACTGCCCTCAGAATGCCCATGACTACCTTGCACAACATTTAATTTTTCAATCAGTTGGTATAATCTCAATAGAAAGAAAATTATATGTGTCATTTTTTAAATCGCTGACATAGTTTTATTATGGACCTGGGAGCCACCAAAGTTTTTTTTTACTAAAATCAGGGGTCGCCAAAAAATTTATATTTGTGAAGAGGTATCATATCCAAAAACGTTGAAAAACACTGCTCTAAACCATTTCCCTACAACTCCCCAATGTGCCATCCTCAGCTTAGCTTATTGTCAACTGATATTACCAGGTATTTACATTTTATTTCTTCAACAAGTAACTCCCCTTCCACTGAATAACTATACACAACCTTGACTTTTACTGGCATTTATCTTCATTCCATGCTTATTCACCCAACTAGATACACTGTCTAGATCCCTTTACATTTGCTCACAAACCTCTCGATGAAATCATATTAAAAAGCATTTTGCCATTTGCAAACATTCTAATTTCTGACTGTAGATCAACAACAGAATAATTCATGAGAATAATGGTAATGATCCCAATACACTACCTTGTGGCACCCCTGTTCTCTTACCATCTCCCTTGATATTACTCACCCAGTTTGACTCTTAATTTTCTACCTCTTAAGAATTGCTCCACCCAGAAAGTTTATTCTAATGGTCTTAACCTTATTCACAACCATGTTATGACTAATTCTGTTAAATGCCTTAGAAAGATTCTATGCCACACTATATGTCCATTTCATCTGAAAAATCTTGTACATAACCTGCTAACCGAGATTCACACGAAAAACCTCTTCTGAAGATAGCCGTATGATTTACAATCCACTTCTTTTCTTCACAGATTTTCCAATGTACACTTCAACTTGCCCACCACTGAAATCAAACTAATGGCTCTATAGTTTGCAAACATATTAATTTCCCATCCCTTATGAATTGGTACTACTATGTCGCATTTCTGGTCCTCTGCAATATAGCAAGTCTCCAGAGATATATATATAAAATTTCCAGCTATGGTACAATGTCTTTGCCCCTTACCTTTAACACACCCGTGATAGTATTATCTACACAACCCTATTTATTTTTCAAAACTATGTACCTCTCATGGTGCAGTATGGTAGTTCAGTGGTTAAGGCACTTAATTTCAAAGGTTTGGGGTCCAGTCCTGGGTTCAAATCTCAGTGGAGCCAGGAATGTTTAAGAGTAATGTTTCAACATATGAGCTATGCCAGGACATTGCGTGGGTCAGATTCCATGTTAAACTGTTGGTCCCAGAGAAAAGGAATTGGCTGTTCCACCTATTAATATGCCTCCTTCAGGATGATCCAGCCGTTTTTAGTTAGCTCTTTCACAATACAACATGAATCTATTTCTAATTTCCCTGTATGCTTAAATTCACTAACAAGGAGAGGGTCCAGACTGACCATATTAAAATAATAAAGAAAATTGCAAGGAAGATTCTCATAGTATTGTATGTACTACAATTAACAACAATAATGCAGTTTGCAGTGTGGTGTGAACAGTTGCATAGTACCATTTTCGTGTGGGAGTTCAGGGATCAATTCCCCATATATGTAATTTTTTTTTTTATTTTTTACATTTCATTTTTTTTAAATAAAATTATTTGTTTATTTTATTTAAGATGAAACAATAATTAAAATAAAATAGAATTTTGTTTGCATATAAAATTTTTTGTCATTCCTTTTTTTATCATCTTATCTTTTAAGAAAAATGAATTGGTAACAATTTGTGTACCAAAATTTTAGTTGCAAATAATAGGAATCTATATTGATAAACCTTCTTTGAGTGCAAGTACCAAAGTGATATACATTGTAGAAACATTGAAAACAATATACTTTTTGACAATCAGCACAACAAATAAATGAATTTTGTTTTAATGTACAAGTTATTTTAAGACACTCAGGTGGAAATGAAACCTCGTTGAAATTCGTAAAGATCTCTAGAAGCATATCGGGCATTGTGGAAATAATTCTCCTCAGTTAATTCTTCATCTGTCCCATGTGACAATACATAACATTCCATCAAACTAGTTGCCAAGTATCTCAGTCATTGTCATATTTTCTGTAACTTTATCTCCATCCATAATTATCTGAATACTTTCATTCACCCTTATTTTTCTAAAATTGCTATAGAAATTTCTACTTCCACTATTCAATGTTCTCTGTCTAGCCATGACGATTTTCATGTATTTATCCTTAGCTTATGTCCTTGCTGTTATTAATTCCAGCTGTTTCATATTACATTCTCTGTTACCCTGCTGCTTCTTTGATCTATTATGTTCACTTCTCACCAACGTCTTCAGCCTCCTCACATAAGAATTGTAATATGCAGGTTCTACGCTCCTCATTTTTTGTTTTGGAACAAACAGTTCTTCCCCTGTTCTTAATATTTCTTTGCACTATTCCCACTTACTTTCTGCTGTACTAGAGCCTTCTTTTCATGCATTGAACCTCTCCCAAAAATAGTTCCTCAATTCTGAAATGCTTGGCTTCTTATAAATATACCTGTAACCTCCTTCTTCCTTTGATACTGATTTCTTGAACCCATGATGTCCATAAGAACTGGTTCATGATAATGTGTTCCCTCTGTCAACTAAGACCTCCCCCTCTCGCCCCCACCTAATTTTCATCAGGCTTTATTACGAAAACATACAGAATATTGTTCCCCATTATCTTATGTTCCACTACTTGTATAAACCCTCCTTCCATCACTAAGGTGTTAACAAATTTTTGCTCCCTTGCATTGCTAATTTCATTGCCCCTTCCAGTTTACAACTGGCATATTTAATCTACACATAATATGATCACTTTATTCCCACCTCTGGTCATGAAACCATCTTCTCCACCATGGCCTCATTTTTTTCATTCACCTTCTCACTATGGTAACCAACTGCAACTCTTATCCCTTCCCTTCTATCCACCCAAAACTCTACACCCAGCATTTTATGTTCCTCATCTGTGAATACACATGAGCTGTAATAGTCGTCACTAACCAGTTTAAATAATCCTCCAGCAGTTCCTCCTCAATCTCTATGGAATACGCCATAGGTTCACATTTTTTTTGCCTACCACCCCTTTTCAGAAATAAAACATATCGACTCCCCTTCATGTAATAAATAATGCAACACACACTACAACGTTTTTAGCTTGTAACAAACTTTTTGAAATGGTGGTTCAATGGTACCCCTCTCAGGTGAAGTGTACATTACCATATGTAGGAAAAAATAACAAAAGTCTAAAATTACTTTATACATTGCTGACAATGATAAATCATCTTTTGATTACATATGATCACAGGAATGCGATTAAAATTTTCTTTAATACAGCCCTTAAAGCCGGACATAATACTGGAAAGCAGTGGAGAGGCAGTAGTTCCTCAATGCCATTTAAATTTGCCTTGGACCAGAAATGCCTACTAAGATCTCTTCAATGCCCACCTTTGAGAACCACTGGTATACTTTTGCAAACATCAGGAAAAACATCATTGTCAAGAACTCTTTCCTTTAACTAAGACTCAACTAATTGTTGTGGTTGATGTATCCCAAAGAGCAGTGTGGTGGCTCAGTGGTTAAAGCATATGTGCCTGGAGATTGAAAGCTTCCCGGTTCGAATCGCTGTCTCGGCGGGGATTTTCAAACTAACTTTCATTCCTAGCGCAGCTTGATGTATAATATAAAGTACATTAGAATGCTTCCATGGTTCACATTCCATGTTAAACTGTAGGTTCCCTTTACCCAGTAGGGTTACCAGGTTAAGTTAGACAAGGAGGAAAGGCATTGGCCGTCCTGCCTCCAGTACCAGACTTAGTATGCCTCCTTCAGGAGGGTCCAACCAACCTAGCTGCCAAACTCTAAAACTTATTCATTATCCCCCCACACACTATACATATAATATAACTGGCAAAAAGTCTGTAAGATTTTTTAAAATCTGGTTTCAATTAATGAACAGTCTGTGATCTCATGGGTAAAATAGGGCATATTTCATTTTGATATGACATCAAAAAGCTGAGACATCGATTATAAATTTAACGAGACTGTAACCGGGAGAAAGTCTGGATATTTAATTTTTTTAAAAAGAAAATAATAAAATATGTCTTTGGGGTACAGTTCATAAGCTACAGTAAGCTAGAGAAACAATCAGCTGTTTTTAAAATTTGTGTCTGTCTGTTTTGGATAAAGAGATTCTAGCAAAAATCACTAGTCAGATTTTGATTGGAGTGTGAATAATGTAGAGCCCTTGGTTGCAGGGGAAAAATAGGGTACATTTCATTCTGATGTTAAGTCGGAAGCTGATAAATTTAAGATAAAACTGCCTACAAATTATTATCCATATTTCATTGAACTGGTCACATTTAAATAGGGTTTCAAATAATGTACAGCCTATATTCCCATGAATAAACAGGGATACGTTTTATTTTGATGTGACGTTGCAAAACTAAAAAGTTATGAGAAAAGAGTATACAAATTTAAATTCATTTTAAAGGTACGTTACTTCTCACAGTCAAATTATCTATCAATATTTCAGCATACAAGCAGCATTGTCTTATTTGAAGGAATTACGTCACAATTAATGAGGAGTTCCTACATGTAAGAAGAATGTGTGTTCAGTGAGCTATAGCAATTGTGGATCAAGTTTCTACTTACTATGCAACAGATGTAGTCAAATAGATGCTTGAAGGTTTTGTATGCAAGATTCAAAAAATACCAAAAAATGGTTAGATCTAAATTAGACAATGTAAAATAAAGACATTTCTCTCGAAATAACTATTAATACAAAAAGTAAAAATTACCTAATTTTTTAGTCACAAAGTTGCTATCAGAAATGTAACTTCCAATTAATGTAAATGAACAGTCTTCTAACTTATACTAGGTAAACAATGCCAGTAAATATATGAATACATAACTCAAAGATTTCTTAAACAGTAATTAAATTAATGCTGAACAACTACACAATGATATTAAAAGCACCTTTTCAGGGATTTACTGGTACTATGAGCTATTATAAATTAGGCCTACCCTCAAAATGTAAATTAATATATCCATAGCACTAAAATCATAATTTATGAATTTCTATTAAATAAAATGGTTCACTAAAACAAAACTTCTAAAAAATGTTATACCGTATTCCAATGTTCTTGAAAATATCACTGACAAAATTTAATTTAAAAGCATAATTAACTGCAAATTAAAAGCATATGACACAGCACTTAATAGTGTAAGTGAATCTCTTACCTCCTAATGTAGCACAATATTTCAATTGCGCCCCTATCAATAGGATTAACACAACCAGGAAATCTGCCATGGCTCAAAAATATCTGTAGGGACTAATCAGCTTCCACATTCCATGCCAGCACATCAGATCTCAAATTAAACATCATCTAGTATCTCAACAACTGTCCACATCACGCCATAGTTTCAGCTAAAAAAAAAGCAATTATTATAATTAGAAAACTGCCACAAGCTTCTGAAAAAGACAAAATAACAGCATAAATAATAGGAGTTACCTTTATACAAATGGACGGCGGAATATTATAACGTAATACACACTTTGATTGTAATCGCATTCATCCATTTTCCTATTACAAATTGACTCGAAAGCTGACATATCTGCAAAATAAATGTGTAATGTTGTAAAGTGATGCAGTGCAATATCTTTTAGCTAAATTAATAATGGAAAACAGTTACATGAAGTCAAGGTATAATTGTGGGAACTATTTCTTCATCATCTAAGAATGATAGTTAAATTGGAATGGGTCTAAATTAAGAAAGCATCTTTGGATCTGTATCTCAGATAAAAAAAAAGTAGCTGGTTTGTCCACGAATTAGGTCTAGACTTATTGGAGGTCCAGAGATACACAGTTGCAAAAGATCATTCAGTGTGAAGAGAAAAATAAATTAACAAACAAGTTACTGACTACACACTATGAACATTAAGAAGGGAGAATAATTAGTTACAATTTTATTTAGGGTGTTAATCACTTCTTGAACATTTGTTATGTTATGATTGATGTAGCAACCTTTGGCGTGTGCACACCTCCCGAGCCTCATGACTCATTTTCTCCAACATGAATAAGGTTTAATAACTGAAATATTGTTTATATTTGTGTGTTTGTGATATATGTTCTTCTCCCGTCGCTGCCTTCAACTTTGGTGAGTGATGAGTCATTTTCCCTTACCTTGCAATTTATATTGCCTAAAGCAGTTTCCTTTCTCCTTAGTTTAGTTACTAGATATAAATTAGACAGAATTTGTTGGTTCCTACCTCACCGTCATTCAATTATTTCCCTCACAAAACATTCTTTTTGAATTCAGCATTTTGCTTTGGATGGCAAAGTAGGGGAGATTAAGATTCCATTTGATGTGGGAAATTTTCTGCAGGTTAGGATTTCTTTTCATTACATATTAAAATATTGCTGTCGCCAGCAGCACTCTATGCAGTATCAACAGGGTGGGACTGCAGTTAGGGGGAGACAGCAACTATTGATTTTCAAATGGAAGTGGCATTTAGATGAGAAATCTGATCAGCCACTAATGTGACAAGCCCATCTAGCAGACTTGTTTCTATATGGGGTAACTTGGAAAGATGAAATATTATAGAAAAGGGTGTCTGTTACGAAAGAGAGGAGATTATTGTGGACAGCCACCAAGAGTGATTGGTAAGTTTGAGTTGGGAGGAGCAGTAAGACGATTTGGCTTTCACAATCAGTAAGCAACTGCAGGGCAGTTAAGAATATTTGTCATTCATTGTCTTTGAAACGCTGGAGTTGAAATGCATGCACAGGAGAAGACAAGCGTACAATAACATAGGATGTGGCTCATGACTGTAAGGCCAGTCATACATAATTTGCAGCCTTCGCCATTTTGAAGGACACAGAAAGAAGATCTACATGCAGATCGAGCAAGATTTTCTCCAAGGCAAACTAACGTAACTTAGCACGAGGTTGGCAGTTCGGAGAAGCTAGAGACACCCGAATAAAAGGTTTCAAAATAAATCTTAAAAGCTTTTCATGTTGTCTTAAGCCACTTAATTGACTGAAATGGCTACATATGACAAAGCTGGCCTGAGGGCATACTAAAATCATGCTGACACACTCAAATTCACATAGCTAACTTACTACTGGCTGGACTAATACAAGTTCCTATTCAGAGTTAATGATGTTACTTACAAGGTTCGTCAGCTTTTACTATAATTTGTTGTATTATACATTTTATTTTTTCTGCATTTGTCCAAAACTAAACTAGTTAAAGAATATACATATGTTATAAATTGTTTTTGGATTTTGAATTCCTTAGGAAGTCACACGTGTAAAGTGATTCAGAAATCGGGGTGTGAGATTTCTTCAGAGGTTTCCATGGGTAGAATGGAAAGCTTGGAAAGGAATGAGGAGGAAAGAATTATGAATAACAAGCTCAACTGCTAAAGGCGAAGAATAAAATTGAGGTAGTTACTGACTGAGGGAGAAAAAGGACAGTTTGGAGCAGGTGTTAAGTTACAATGCAATAGGAGTAAACAGATTCAGCAAGTGAGACACCTGTGTAACTGTGAGAAAAGACACACACAATTCATACCAGTGATGGAAGTAGCTTTAATTAGACTAGGTGAGGAAGTGAAGGTCAGTAGAATTGGATCTGAGGGAAGATTGGTGAGGAAGGATTCAAAAAGTTTTGCGTCAAGGTAGCAACCACAGATGAGGTACAAGACCACCACTTCTGAATAAATTTGACAGACAGCGAATTCACAAAGATAAACCTGGTGTAACACTTTGTTGGGTAGAAGATCTAAGATAATTTTATCAGGTATTTACAAAGAGAATATTATTATTATTAATTTAATTGCGATGGAGCTAACACTCCAGTGGCAATTCTCCCAGTCATCCATTTACCCCTTTTTTTTACATACACATTTTTTTAGATTATCGTTTATAATTGGAATTCCTCATGATTTACAAATTTTAATTCTAAATTACTTAAATGTTTTTGGGAAAATTATTCATCACTACACTTGGTAATTTGTTCCAATCCCTGACACTCTTACCAACAAAAGAAAATTTTCCCACTTCCTTATGCATGAAATCGAGGGCAAGCTTGTGGTCATGGTCACCTTTCCACTTCCATGAACTATTCTTAATTCTTTGACCAACATCCCTCCAAGCTCCATCACCAACATATGCCCTGTACATTCCCAGCACTCTCTTCACCCTCCTCCTTTCCTACGAGTCCCAATCCAGCTCCCTTATCATATCAGTTACTGACTGGGTCTTGCAATAATTTCCACAAATAATGCAGCTGCTCTTCCAACTCCTGTATTTGATAACCAAAATGTGGGTCCCAAACTACCACCATATTCAAACAATGGTCTGACCAAAGTTTTTTAACACAACTCCCTAAATTCGCTGGTACATCCTCTCATCACCCTCTCCAGTAAATGAAGGCTTTTGTAACCTTTTCCTACCACCCGCCCAATGTGCTCTGCCCAATTGAGTTTGCTATCAAACTGTTATGCCAAGATATTTACACTTCAAACTTTCGACAAGCAATTCTGAACCCACCCCATAATCGTAATTAACCTTTTGTTTTTTATCTGTGTACCTAATAAGCTGACTTTTCTTGGCATTTATCTTCATTCCATGCTGACCAACCCATTTAGATATTCTATCCAGGTCACCCTGCAGCTGTTCACAGCTGTTGATCCTAGTGTATACCATTATATCATCTACAAAATACCTATACTCTGACCCTAACCCATTACACAGTCCTTCATTAGAATTATGAACAGCAATGGTCCCAATACACTACTCTGTGGCACTCCCATATTTACTTCCACCTCTTTTGATAATTTTTTTCCTACTCTAACACTTTGCTTTCTGGATTTTAAGAATTCCTCTACCCAACAAGAAACTTTTTCGTCCAATCCAATAGATTTCAGTTTATTTAAAACCATTTTATGGCTCACTCTGTCAAACGCCTTAGAAAGATCTAGTGCCACACTATCAACTTGGCCTCCCTTGTACAATTCATCTGAAATATCTTGCATTTAGCCCACCATCTGGGATTCACATGAATATCCTTGCCTAAAGCCATGTTGTTGATCTGAAAACAAGTTTCTTTCCTCGCCGACATTTCTGATATAGTTGCATATTAATCTCTCCATCATTTTGCCTATCACTGATGTCAAACTAATTGGCCTGTAATTTTCAAGCCTATTTGTATCCCCTCCTTTATGAATCGGTACTACTATCGCTGTTTTCAGAACCTCTGGTAGGCAGCAAGACTCCAAACTCATTTTAAATAAAATTTCAAGATAAGGTACAATATCATATCCCACAATCTTTAATAAATCTGTAGTAATATTATCTACACCAACCCCTTTATGTTTTTTTAGCTTTCTGAATTCCTTCATAATTTCCTGAGAATTTATTTCAAATTTTGTTTATTTATTTATCAATCTTGTTTCATGGATCCCTGCTGAGGAAGCACCTCTGGGATGTGAAACATGTCATGGTTAATATACATACATACAATATGAGTCATAATCATAGTAAAAAACAATTATATGTTACAAAGAAAAAAAAAAAAAGAAAATAAACATAAATTTTTACAACTGTGATTTGCAAAAGTCATATTGAATACAATTAATTGTTTTGTTCAAATTCTTGAATGGAGTAGAAGGAGTTGCCAATAAGATAATCTCTCAGTTTTTCTTTCAATATATCTTTATTTTCTGCAAATTGTTTTATACCCTTGGGAAGTTTATTAAACAGATGTATACCAGAATAATTAACTCCTGTTTGTACTAATGACAGAGATGTTTGTGCAAGTTATTTCTGCTTCTTGTATTGAGATTGTGTACCTGTGAATTAGAAGTAAACAGGTTACAATGATCTATGACAAAGCACATGAGAGAATATATATACTGAGAACTCATTGTAAGAACACCGAGTTTTTTAAAAAGTTGTCTGCAAGAAGTTCTTGGTTTTACCCTACACAACATCCTAATAGCTCTTTTCTGTGCTATGAAAACTTTTTTACTTTGTGAAGAGTTTCCCCAAAAAATTATGCCATATAACATTACTGAATGAAAATATGAGGAGTAAACCTGTTTCGTTAATTCTAGATCTGCTGTTAGAGAAAGTGTTCGTATTGCAAAGGTGGCACTACTTAACTTCTTCAGTAGTGAAGTGATATGTTCATGCCAACAGAGTTTCTCATCTCTTTTAATACCAAGGAATTTTATACTCTTTGTTTCTAATATTGTGTTATTTTTTATAACTTACTTGTAAATCTGGCTGTGCATAATTTTTTGTTTCAAACCTAATATAATGTGTTTTTTCAAAATTTAGTTTTAATGAATTTGCCTTAAACCAATTTGCTACTTCACTAAGTACTTCATTTACATTAAATTCTAGATTGCTGTTTGGTGTTTTTCTCACAGTCAGGTTAGTGTCATCTGCAAATAAAACACTCTTAACTTTGTCAGATAAGTTTCCAGGAAGGTCATTGATATACAACAAAAAGAGGAGGGGTCCTAGGACAGAACCTTGTGGAATTCCATGTTTTAATTTTTCCCAGTCTGATGAAGCATCTTTGTTTATTTTAGTATCAAAAATGGACACTTTTTGCATTCGACTTTCCATGTATGATCTAAACCATTTACCTGCGATTCCATAAATACCATAGTATTCCATTTTTTCCAAAAGTAGTTCATGATTTACACAGTCAAATGCTTTTGCAAGATCACAAAATATTCCTACAGGGCTCATTTTATTATTAAGTTCCTCAAATGTGTTATTTAAAAATGAATATATAGCCATTTCTATAGATGATCCTTTTTGGAACCCAAATTGGGATTTAGTGAGGATATATTTTGCGTAACATGTTTTATTACTCTACAATACACGACTTTTTCACAAATCTTTGAGAATCCTGAAAGTAATGAAATGGGACGATAGTTATCTACACATGTTGATTCTCCTTTTTTAAACAACAGTTTTACAACTGCATATTTTAGCCTATTTGGAAACACACCTTGAATTAACGATTCATTACAAATGTGGGCAAGTACACGATCGATACAATCTGAACATCTTTTTAGTAATTTACTTGAAATATTGTCATAGCTGGAAGAATTTTTAGGTTTTAATTGTTTAATGAGTTTATTTATTTCTGAGACTGTTACTGGTGGCAATTGTGGTTTCCTCATTTATACTTTTAGGGAGACTCTCCTCTGATTCATTCCCTCCCATCACAGGATGATTGTCCCTAGTTGTATCACTAAACCAATCACTCAATATCTCTGCAATTTTAAAATCCTTAGTGCTTTCAACTCCATTCTTATCTACAATAGTCTGAATACCTTCCCTTCAGTTTTCTAATACAGCCATAGAAGCTTCTAGATCCATCGTTCATTGATCGTCCTGCACCAATAATATTCTTCATTTATGCTGATGACACAGCAGTTGCAGCTCAAGGCACAACCTTTGAGACGGTGGAGGTGAAGCTGACAACAGCTCTTGAAGATATGGCCAAGTATTATGATGCTAATCACTTGAAGCTCAACCCTGGAAAAACACAGGTCTGTGCATTCCATCTCAGAAACAGAGAAGGCACAAGGAAGTTGAACATCAACCGGAGGGGGCAACAACTACTACACTGCGATACACCAAAATATCTAGGAGTAAAGCTTGATCGATCTCTTACATTCAAAACTCATTGTGAGGATCTGAAACTCAAAGTATCCGCCCGGAACAACATCATCATCCGGAAACTTACAAGTACCTCCTGGGGAGCACATCCAAATGTGCTTCGTACATCTGCGCAGGCACATAGTTTCTCTGCAGCAGAATACTCAGCACCAGTTTGACAAAACTTTGCACATGCTAGGCAGGTTGATATAGCATTGAACGATACTGGTCGCATTGTAACAGGTTGCCTGAAACCAACTCCTGTTAGTAAAATATACCAAATCATAGGCGTAGCACCACCTGACATTCGTAGGAAAACAGCTGCAGAGAGGGAGAAGAGGAAACAGACCCCAGACACCCTTTGTTTGGACACGAACCTCAACCCACAAAGCTGAAGTAAAGGCTTTACACCTACTCGATGTCCAGGTAATTAGAGACAGGAGAGGATGAGGGCAAGGAACAGGAAGGAATCTGGCCACAAACTTTTGTAAGAACCATCCAGGCAGTTATTTAAGGAAACCATTGAAAACCTAAATCTAGATGCAATAGTTCTCTAGTCTTCATAGATGGTATATGTTGCTAGAAGATGAGTTTACATAATAAAGAATGTCAAAGTCACAGTTGCTTAATGCAGTGTAATGCCCCGGCTACATGTTGTCTTGCTGGTGTGTGAGTGGACAGCAATACCGTAGCATGCACAAGCTTGAAAGCGCAGCTTGTACTATCATTGACTTGCTGAAAATTGGACTGCACAGTTTTTGGCCTGCACGTTTTTTCCGACAATACATATGTGAGAAATTAATGATGTGTGAAATTATTTGAAGGAATTCATAACTCAATTAACAGAATTGTTCAAATAGTTGCCAGCACTGCGGTAACAATTTTTACATTATGTATTATTTATATTATTATAACCAATATTTTTTTCTTTTTAAAAAATGTTATATTTTTAGCAATTCAAGTAGTTAGATAGAACAATGGACATGGTGACAGAAAAAAATCAGTTCCTTAGGAAGTTGTCATCACAAAGAAAAGAACAAAGTTATGGATTCTCTCAAATCAGGTGCTGGTACAGACGACATTTACCACCCATTCTTGTGGTGCTATAAGAATCGGAGGTCCTTGTTGCTAAAAACCTTCACGAGGAGATATAAACTGGCACATAACAGTATCTTCTCTTTTAATTGTTGGTGTCATTAGGTGCAGTGACTCATTATAAGGTGTTTCATCCCCCCCCCCCCTTAGATAACCACGCCAGTCTCCCGGATTCTCTCTCAAATCTTCAATTAAGTTAACATGTGAAAAATGTATGTTTCCCCATAAAAAAAACCTTTTCTCCACTTACTTTATGGTGTCACTTGTTTACCTGTTACCTTTTTTTATCAGTAAACAATAAAATAATGCTCCTGTTTTTTTTAAAAAAATTCTGTTAGCCACATTGCTCTCAAAACAGTCATTTTCCACGAGCTTACTTGTACCGTGTGGCCACTGTTCTGTGTTCCGTCTTTTTGTATAGTTTTGACTGTGCAAGTTTACGACAGCAGGCAAGAAGAAACATGCAGCCGGGGCATAAGAATAAAACAATAAGATTTTCTATTTTAGTAGAGAACCCAAGCACATAACTGAAATTGTGTGTGTGTGTGTGTGTGTGTGTGTGTGTGTGAGAGCGCGCGCGCGTTTGTAGGTTCGGGGGGGGGGGGGAGAGGAGGGAGCAGTGGATGCTGATATGTCAAGATGATTATAAGGGGGAAGCTACCTGGAGTGGAATGGGAAGGAAGTACGATTAGGAATACAAAAGAGCAAACATTTGCCAGCACTGTATTGGAGGTAGTAGACAAAAACTTAATCAGTATTTTCCTAATAAAGCTGGAGGTCAACTTCAAGTGGTCCCAAATGATCAGAGACAAATGACAACAAAACAGCAGGGATGGACATCATGGGGTTAATTGAGTAACCATAGTAAAGAGAAAGTTTTAAGTAAAATCATATAAAGATTAAACTTATCACCAGAATGTCTTGCAAATAGGTGGGACGGACATTTTGCAGGACTCATAATACTATTCACAGTATGGAGAAATGCCAAATACCAGAGAAATGAAAATATGGAGAGAAAAATTCTCTGACCCATTATGTGATGTGGTTAGAATTACGAGTTAGCCTGTTGGTCTGATGGTTGAACAATAATTATGAACAGCTACATCAGTATCTAGGGTGGCTGAATATGCAATGAAGATAAATGCCATAAAGGACAGCTCATCAGATACAGAAAAAGGAAAATAGGAGTTTAAAATGATTAGGGTGGTGTATAAACTGCTAGCTGATGGTATGAATTATAAATATCAAGTGCATGTCTTTTTGATAGATGGCTATATTGTGAAGTATATTAGGGAGAAGGTAGGGATTGTTTTTCAAGCTCCATAGTAAATGAGGGTGGTAAAGCATCAGATCCTTTCTCAATATGCGAGATGGTATGGACTCCATATTATTGGTACCAAGCACAATAATTATAACAAGCTCAGATAGAAGCAGCCATTTTTGTTTCTCTGGCACAGTTGCAATGCCTTCAGTTTGATTAATGAATTATAACAATAAATACTTTTTGCTCAAGCTGGACAATTCATCCAGAAACTTTATGATGATAAAGTGTATTGCAGTTTTTTAAAAACAGCAAAAAATACATATAAATAATATGAAATTATCTTTTCTCAGAGCATTTATTGTTTTTTAATGATTTACTACTCAAGAAACAAAACAATATTCATTTCTCATTAAAATTTATCAGTATTAATTTCAGACGCTACAAGTTTTGGTTTAAGAACTTTTACCTTGACAGCAATTTAATACTAACGAAAAACTATACTCAGAGATAATGTTAATTGCAAACCATATTAGCCATTATAAATTTCTACCCGACATAAAATGATATAATACACCAAAAAATAATAATTAAAAAATTCAACCTCGGTGTAAAATTTAAGAAACCAATTTTCCTTCTATCTAGTATTACAAAAGTCCATGCTTCGCTACCATAAAGTGCTGTGCTTCATATATAAAGTTCTTTACGAGTCCTATATCAATATCTGAAACTAAAAGATTTCTTTTTTCGTGAAGGCTCTTTTTGTAGTGCTATTCTGATTTTAACATCATTCCTTGCTTTGCCCATTAGTTGTAATTCTACTTCCCAACTAGCAGAATTCACTTCTCCTATTATATCAGATCCTATTTTGATATTTAATCTACAATTACTGCTATAATTTCTGCTACATTTTATCATTTTTATCTTGCTTTGATTTATATTTAGTCCAAAATTTTCCCTTCAGTACTGTATTTTGCTCATGAAATTAAGGAACTTCCTGATATCCTCAGTCCATTCTGTTATAACAGGACAGTGTCCAACAAATCATGTAATACTTTTTTTTTTTAATTAAACACTTATGTAACATTCAAATTTTCCTTTCACGTCCTGTATTGCTTCCTCCACATACAAGTTGGATATAAATGGGGACAGACTACAACCTTGTCTCACACCCTTTTTAACTGATGAATATGTCTCATGACACTCTACTTTTTTTAAAGCCTCTTATTTCTTAGATTTTAAATTATTCTTCTATCTTAGTTTTTAGATACAACTTCTTTAAAATTTTGAACATGTTGTCCCACTTAATGTTAACAAAAGCTTTTACTAAATCAACAGAGGCCTTAAAAGTATCTTTGTTTTTCTTAATCCGTCCTTCAAATATTACTCTCAAAGCCAGATTTGCTTCTCTCAAACAGCAGTTTTTCCTGAACGCAAACTGATCTTCAACTACTCTCTCTTCTACTAGCCTTTCCATTCTTATGTATATTATTCTGGTGAGTAATTTTGAAGCATGTGATGTTAGACTAATGATGTGATAATTCTCACAGTTCTCAGCTTGGGCTTTTTCAGAAGTGTGAAGATGATACTTTTATTAAAATTAGTTACAATCTCTACTGTTTCATTACCTTTTGATGTCAGTTTGAATAATCTTTGAATTCCTTCTTCTCTTAAGGATTTCAAAAGTTCTGCAGGAATTTTATCAGTTCCAACTGCCTTCTTTGATTTCAAATCAATCAAAACTCTGTCAATTTCTGTCTTCAAAACAGGATCACATAAGTCATCAATGTCGATATGGCCTATTAGCCCCCATAGCCAACACTGTTGTTCAAATCAAAACCGTCATACAGTTTCTCTATGTATTCCTTCCATTCGTTAGCTCTGTCTTTGAGCTTTTAAGAGGTTTCCCATCAGTAGCCTTAATATTTATACATCTTTTCCTCATTTCTCCAAAATTCTGTTTGATCTTCCAATATGCCATATCTACTATAATTATGGCCATTTCCATTCCTACTTATTCACACTATTCTTGGAGCATTTTTCTTTTATTTTTATGCATTTCCTGTTTATCTGGATTCTATATTGTCTGTTCCTGCTTCATCCTGAGCATTTTTGTGCTTTCTCCTCTGATCCATCAACTCCAAAAGTTGGCTTGTTCCCTAAGCCTAATGTTGCTTTACCAGCATTGATTGTTTCTTTCCTCATTTGTCCTTAGTTGAACGCCTTTCAGGGCGATTTCTTAGATCCGTGTCTACAATCTCTGCAATTTTTTTTTCTCATGTTAGAT
Organism: Vandiemenella viatica; assembly: GCA_031002005.1. Classification (NCBI taxonomy): domain Eukaryota; kingdom Metazoa; phylum Arthropoda; class Insecta; order Orthoptera; family Morabidae; genus Vandiemenella; species Vandiemenella viatica. Next base: position 92,431,367 of record CM061921.1, on the reverse strand, counting down.
TGTTTTAATTGGTTCACTTCCAGTATGTTAAGCCTCAGTTGCTTCTTTATTCTCTTGAATTTCAGCTTGGACTTCACAACTATCGAATCATGGTCAGAGTCTATGTCAGTTCCTGGATATGTTTTACAACATGATTCCTGAATCTCTGTTTGACCATGATATCTAGTTGATATCTGCTTGGACCCCATGGATGTTTCCAGGTGCATATCCTTCATGCATGATTCTCAAATAGTGTGTTCACAACAACTAGTTTATATTTTTCACTTAATTCTAACAACCTGCTTCCTCGCTCAATTCTTTCTCCAAGACTAAAACTTCCTACAGTTATCCTTCTCCCACTAACACATTCCAATCACCTGTGACTACTTGATTTTCCTCCCCCTTCATATATTGAATTAATTCCTCAATTTCTGTGTATATTTTCTTTATTTCTTTGTCATCTTCATATGATGATGGTATATACACTTGTATTAATGTCGTTTGAGCAGGTTTAGTTTCTACCATTATCAAAATAATTCTGTCACTAAACTGTCACCCCACTCTCTTGTTCATTACAAATCCTACACCAGTGATTACACTGACAGCATTTGTGTTAATTATTCTGTGTTCCCCATACTAGTAATCATGTGCATTGTAGTGATCAGGGTCACTCCATAGTTTTTGTTGTGAATGGCAAGAATGGCTGGATGAGACAGGGTATGCCACCTATTGACAGAATGTTAAGGTGTGTTCTTTCTCTGCATGGCGGTCAAACGGCGGTGGTTGACCAGTGGCTGAACACCTGGTTGGCCGATGGAATGTCGCGCGCCAAGTGGACAAAGGGTGAGCTGGCTGCCGAAAGAAGGGGGACAGTGAGCCATAGGTGGCGGGACAAGCAACACCTCTGTGCCACCTCTCTGTGGATGCATACCAAGAAGCGGTGTAAAGTTATGAGTATAAGTGTGTTTTTCAGCGGGAAATAGTGCAGTGGTTAAACTTAAAGTTTATGGTTGCTTGGCGCCGCGGTTGGACCTCCTGATCGACTAAGGATGGTGGTTTAGTCCATCTACACAATATCATGCAATTGAGAAGGTGAATATAACATTACCACTGAATTGTTTAGGAATCAAGAATCCAGTAAACGTTCCTGGGTGAAGCGATTCACCAGATAAGAAGTTCTCATGTCCAGTAAAATTGTTTATAATGAGCTAGTCGGACAATTTGTCTTGAGTCAACAGCGTGTAAACATAAGTCTCATGTAGGGTGGCGCCCATGGTATCAAATGTTATTTTTGATAATTATAAAAAAGGAAGGTGAATGTTAATTTATAATTAAATTCATAAAGTTTCATATGTGAAAATAAATGTCTAGTTATATTTGTGAATCTTTTGTTCAGAGCAAATTTGACCCATTCCCCGCAAAATTGATATGCTTATGAAATATCAATGTAAGATGAATTGATGTAATATTAAAATTAATGTGAATGTAAAATATTAAATTTCCATAATTATCATTGCTATTTAAGCACAGAGACGGTCGGACCGTCACATATGACGCCCAACATTGGAGCTTATCGAAATTTGATCCAGAAACAATTCAGTGATTTTTTTTTCCTCTTTCTAATTTTTGTAGGTGTATTTTATCACAATTTTCAATTTGCAGCCTGATGAGTGTGAACGAGATGCAGCCATGCTCTCTGTTATCATGTTCAAATGAATGCTACTTACTAATTTAATTTTCAGAGGAGCAGAACAACATGTTATGTGTCCATGTTTGAAATTGTGATTTTAATTTAATATGATTGTCTAGTTTATTTTTCTGTATCCATATTTCATATTGTTATGAATGTTTGGTCGTGTTTCGCTGTGATTTCCACATGTTTGTATAACGGCGTTGCCATTCTGTGATTTGATGGGTGGTCCTGAAATACAGTTTTGTTAGAGGAGTTTAAAAAGAATTCGTTGTATCACTTGTTTATTGCATGGAGTTTAATGTCTTGGGTAATGTTAAGTTGTAAAAGTGTTCCTTTGGTAAAGAAATTTACGCGCAACATCTTTTAAGACCGAACTAAAATTCTGAGTGATAAGTGCTTAAAGAATTCCGCATTTAATAAATAAATCCGCGAACTGAAATACATGCTACAAGTATGACACACGACACTCACAGTCGAACAGCAGAAGACACACAGGTCCCTGCATATCAGTCCATTTTACCAGACCATATGAGATCAATGATGCAAATATTGCTAGATGGTGTGAATGTTCAGATGAACACCTTAACCGAGCAGATAAACGCTCGTTTCAATGCTGTCAATGAGGGACAAGAGCAACTTAAATCACAGTTGATAGTTTCAAGGGAAGAACAGAAGGAGTTAGGTGTCAAGTTAGGGAACCAACTTCAAAATTTTAAGAGTGAGATGAAAGAAAATTTCGAAAACTTCAAAAAAGATGTACAGGAAGAAATTCAGAGAGTGAACACTGTAATGTCAAGGTGTGAAAAATTAGAAGCAGCTAGGGATAACGTGGAAATAAAAATTGCAGACACACGTAAAGAGATCGGTAGTCTTAGAAAGGATACCGAAAAGAGAACGGCAGATTTGTCAAAACAAGTAAATGAGTTCAAAGAAAGTACCGCAAGTAGATTATCAGGGATAAATGGATACATCAGACAAATTGATAACAAAATTTCTTCACTAAATGAAGATGGAAAAGATCAGCGGGAAGCACAAATATCTTTTCGGGCAGACATTATATCAAAATACACGGGGATAGAGGAGGTTGTTGATTCGCTTAAGAATGGTCAAAAGCATCAGGGTGCTTGCACACATACGTGTGTAACAACAAAACAAGTGCATATTGAGTTAGATTTGCCAAAATTTGGTGTGAAGAAGGGAAAGAACCCGAAATTTTTCCTTGCGGAGCTCGAAGAATATTTCGAAATAAAAAACATACCGGATTCACTTAAAATGAAGATAGTACAATTATCTCTTGAAGAAGAAGAGAAATTATGGCTGGCCGTATCGTGTCCACCAGGTGTGACCTACGAACAGTTCAAGATAATGTTTCTAAGATCTTATTGGTCTTCAAGAGCACAAGCTCAGATCCGAAGTCGGGTATATCAGGGGCGTTATGAAAAAAAGAATGGGGAAACCATGGAAGCATATGTTGCTAATTTGGCACCCTGTTGAAGATGAAGAGCTAATAGCTACAATTGGGACCCATTTTCGACCAACGATACGTTGTCATATAAATCCTGTCACAATAAAACTTTGGACCAGCTATTAGAAACTTTACGGAACTTGGATGACAGTGGTATCGAGCAGATACATGAACGTCAATCGAAGCCCGAAATGAACCAGAATCGGCAAAATCACGGCGGGGAACAAAATCGTCGTGGATTTTATAATCAAAATCAAAACCGCCAGTATAATAGAAATCAACACTTTCAGGAGAGAGGTAATAACCAAGAAACTCGGCAGGAATCTAACGTGCATGTAAACTCAATTTCCCATATAAAACAACAAGGAGAGCGTGAGGGAAAGCCCGGAAACTCTGATGAGAAAAATTTTGAGAGAACCGATTCAAACGAAGCGAGGTCACAATGAGATTTGTTGGGGGACGTCGAAAAGGTGGCATCTATCAGTGAATTAAAATACTGGAGGGGAAACGGACCTGAAAATATAAGTGACGATGAAGATTTCGACACCAATAACTGCCCCATGCCTAACCGATGTCCCCGATTGAACGCTACGGTATATGGAATTGATTGTTATGTTCTCATTGACTCAGGATCACAGGTGACAGCTGTAGCCGAAGAATTTGTACGTCGCATACAGACGCGTGAAATTAAGTTAAAAATTGTACCGGCGCCCGTGCGAAATTTGATTCCTGCATTTGGGTCACGGGAAAAGCGGGTAAATACACAAGTGTTACTGCAACTTCAAGTAGATGATGAATGTATTTATGTGGTGGCGATAATAATCCACGGATTGTCTGTAGATATAATCATAGGATGTGATACTTTGGAAAAGAAAGGGACGGTGATAGATTGGAAAAATCATACCATTAAGGATCTTATGCCCAGGACGGTAGTGTGGTTGAAGACGCAGAAGGGAGAGAAGATACTGATCAACCAGTTAGACTTAATCCCCGAGGGATCAGATGGAACGGACCAGTTAGACTTAATCCCCGAGGGACCAGACGGAATGGACGAAGAAAGTCTAAACCAACCGCAGGCAAACATCTGTGCACTCGTGGACGAACAGAATGAAATTTTGGATTTATTGAATACCAGTATAAATTCTAATGTAAATTTGACCAAGCCCCACAAAGACCAGTTAAAAGAATTAATCAAACAGCACCTGCCAGTGTTCTCGTATAGACCGGGAAAAATCAAAGGATTTGTGCATACATTTCGGATGACGGACGGTGGGCCCTTAAAGGCACGCACTTATCCCATCCCACAAAAATTGCGTCATGCAGCAAAAGAAGCTATTAATGCACTAGAGCAACAAGGTATCATTTCCGCGGGACCATCACAACATATTAATCCACTTATATTGGTATCGAAACGAGATGGAAGCGTGCGTGTATGTCTTGACGCTAGAGCGCTAAACTCCCGCATGGAAAGAGACGGAGAACGATCCGAAGTGATAACGGATCTGATTGCCCGTTTCCACAGAAAACGATGGCTAACTACCTTGGATATTACAGCAGGGTTCAATCAGGTAGAGTTGCATTCAAAATGCCGTGAGTACACATCCTTTGTCTTCGAAGGCAGGCAATTTTGTTTTAACCGAGTCCCGTTTGGATTAAAAAACTCTTCAGCTGCTTTCATCCGCGCTATGAATGGAGTTCTCCCAGCCGAAATAAAAGATTTTTGTGTAGTGTATATTGATGATTTATTGGTAAGCTCGGAAACATTTGAGCAACATCTAATGCACCTAAGATTACTGTTCAAGGTACTACAAGATAATGGAATCACACTGCGTCCGGATAAAGCCACTATATGCGCACAAAAGGTCAATTATCTAGGATACATTATTTCTCCACAAGGCGTTTCGCCATCAGAAGAGAAAATCAGCGAAATCGTCGACCTTCCCCACCCAACCAAGCTAAAAGAGTTGCGAAAATTCTTGGGGTATGCGCGTACTACAGGGGCAACATTCCAAATTATGCGACAATTCTCCACCCATTATATGGATTGCTAAAGGGAGGAAAGCGTTGGGAATGGCAATCCATTCATGAGGAGGCCTTCAACGAAATAAAAAGGGCATTCCAAAACAATGTGTGTTTGTCACACCCAGACTATGAAAAACCATACTATTTGTATTGTGATGCGAGTTTAAAAGGATTGGGGCGTGCCTCCAACAGATGGACGATAATGGAAATTTACGCATTGTAGCTACAGCTAGCAGAACGTTGAAAGTAGCGGAAACTAGATTTTATGCTAGTGAGATAGAAATGCTATCTATATATTTTGCCGTTCATAAATTTAAGGTTTATCTTCTGGGTAGCACAACATATTTGAAGACCGATCACCAGGCCCTGACGTTTCTCAGAAATGCCAAGTTTACTAGTAGCAGGATAGCAAGATGGGCTATGTTCCTGCAACAGTTTGACATTCAGATACACTATTGTAAAGGTTCAGAAAATGTCATGCTATGTCATTGCTATTTAAGCACAGAGACGGTCGGACCGTCACAGCATCCTTCTACTTAATCTAGCTAATCCCAACAACATCTAAATTAATTTGTTCCATCTCCCTTACGTGTCTATCCATTCTGACGACTTCTCCCAGAGCAGTCCCCACGCAGAGATCCGACTGGGGACTATAATATTATTTCCACCAGCTACTACGTGACCATTAATGGCCCAGGAATCATAACAACATATCCTCTATTCAGTTAAACAGTGCAGCTATATGGGTGATATTATTTCCCTTTTATTTAATATGAAGTATTAATAAATGTCATGTTATATGTCTTTTAAACAAATCACATTACTATGTATGTGGAAGAAAGTATAACTATCAGAATTATTGTAGGGCTTGAATGAACATTATTATTATATTTTTTTTTTTCTTTTGTGCTTAAACATTCCTATTTATCCTGACAAAAATGTTCTGTTGCCACGACATGAACAAACCAGTAAAAGTATTAAGCATTCCCAAAGAAATTCAAGGAGCTCTCATCACAAAAGTCCTGCTTCACACTGTAATGTAAAGGCTTAATGAAACTGCTGCATTCTTGAGAATATTCACTTACTTCTGAGTTAGAAGTTATAAAATACTCTTAATTGAATATGATTTTTTGATTAGGATAGTCTTATACATTACAAAATTTTGTTTGAAGTTTTTAAAAAAGCTGCCAACCATCAACTGCAAGCTTCTTTCTTCTGTTTTTGGCTCCTCTTTATTTTCACTACTTTGCGTACAGTCAAAATCTAGTACATAAATTGTCATTTGTAAAAACTTGTCACATTATACCTCCCACAAGAACCATATAGTATCAATTTCAAGTGATTTTCAGGGATTTAAAGCTCACTGATGTTGAGATCATTAAAGCCAGAAGACTGGAAATGAGGAACGGGTAGTGTTTGGTGATGCAATCAACCCAACATTCACCTGGAGTAATTTCTAGAAATCATAGAAAACTGAAACGAGCATAGCTACACTGAGAATCTAACCCATATCCTCCTGAATTTCAACTAAACAAAATATGATTATTGCCGCTATACAGTCAACCTAAAACTCATTAGAGTATGAGATATAGAACTAAGAAGAAATCAGAAACATTGTAAATCAAGTTGTAATCTGTCTCAATAATTTTTGAAACCCAGAGTTGGTGGTGGTTAAAATGGAAAATTGAGGGAGAGAGAGAAATCTGGAGCATGGCTTTTAACAGAAGTCATCCACAATGTGAAAGCAAAAATGAATCTGCCATACCACTCCATTAATTGCCGAGGATACTACTTTCAAAGTAAAACTGCTTAAAAATTGTTTTAACATGTAAAATATTTATAGGATGCAAGAGATCTTCCTAACATATCATCAAAACTCCTTGATGCAGAATGCAATTTAACACTATACCAGTGTAATGTACAAAGCACAGATGATAAAAGCAATAAAGAACATGAAATTAAAAATGAAATTACACTTTCCTTGATAAGCCCATCAAACAATTCAAGCAACCCTCTATTATTAATATGTAACTAATTAGGTGGTATGCAGTAATAATAGTGATGATATGAAGTCTTCACAGGTTCTCCTCCGTGAAAGCATTCATTCTCACATCAATACTGATGTTCACACATCTATGCTAGAATGCACCCACTGCACTGCAGATAAATTATGAGACTATATAAGAGTGGAGGCTTTCCCTAAAGACTTAAATCATCTAGATTATGAGACGCTAAAAAAATTACAACAGTGATTTTTACTAAGCTAATAATTTGAATTAACGAACCATGTTGATAAAATCATCTAGGAGGGCTATAAAATATTTGTCAGTTAAAGCTGGAATAGTTGTACTTCCTCTGATAGCCACTGACACCAATAATATTAAAAGGAAGCAAAAATTACTCTTTTGTGCCTGGCAAAGCTATACATCAAAGGATAGCAGCTGACAGAGAAAAATTTCACAGTCATTAGTTTTCCTCCAGATATGAGGAAATCCTCAACTCAATAACTCAAAGTAGTTAAACCACTTTGAATCAACTTTTATAATAAGGGGTTTTAACTTTTTCAAAACAGTAAGTGGCATAGTTGTAAAGCTTGCAAGTAATAAGCCAATTCTATAAAATCAATCAAATTTTCTATGATCAATGACTTAATACAGTGAGCCCCTACAATTTTGGATGTGGCTGTTTACTTATTGACACTAGCTGTTAATACATTAAAAAGTAATGTATGAATAAAGTAAATAACGCAAACTTCTAAATAATTTTAAGATGCTTCGGTGAATTTTTACCTAGCAACTAAATAAAACAAACTAAACTAATCTATGGTCAAGTGCCATGGCACTAGCCATTTAGTTTTGTTTTTCGAATAGAAATCCTAGCTCTAGAAATAACTGCAAACATATCAGTGCCATTACAAACAACAAACAGGATTTCAAACTACGAGGGGGGGGGGGGGAAATCAGTAATACTATGATTGTTTATATTAATCACACCCACATGCAGAAACTACTAAATCGTAAAAGCATACTTCACTTCATATATTTACAAACCCTGTATAGAAACATCTATAACTGAATAATAAACCGATCTCTCTTTCGGCTAAATTTTATTTAAACAAACGCACCCTGTCGAACGACAACACAACTCAACCAAACATACACCCCTCCAACTGTTTTGTCATCTGATACATCACCAGAGACAATAGGTTCACCGCCCTCAAAGATGCTAAGCTATGACCGCTATGACAACATAAGTCTGCGATTTTTATGAACGATAGTGACATTTTCAATATTAAACTTTGATGGGAGAAACGATAAGCGCTGACTACAATATTTTCAAGAACACTTCTCAAACTTCAGAACTGATGAGAATATTCTTAACCTGATCCTAGGGTTAGAAATACTTAATTTTGAATGAAACATATTCCAGAACAAGCCTGCAACATAACATCTGGTAAGATGAGGGAGCTTCTAAGTTGATAGATAACGAATTTAAAAACGAAGGATCCTAAATCAGCTTCTATTTTCCATGGAGGAAGGTATATTCCTTCCTCCATGCTATTTTCTTATACCAACAAGTCAAAATCCCCAGAAAATGTAATCTTATGCGATACATAAAAATATCATAGAATCTATGTTCTGTTGTGGAGAATGGGGAGGCTGAAGACTTAGTTAATAAGAGAGCTTATGTAGTAAGGAAAGGAACCAGCAAAGCAGGATGAAACACATGAAACAATTAAACACAAAGCAAAGACGATAGCAGTCAGGAAAAATATTGGCGCTGGAAGGGTAAAATTGAATAATGCAACTAGAAATTTGATTAACTATATAAAGAAATTGAAGGAAATTTAGGATATATAGACGGGTAAGGGTGTCAGGGATTCGAATAAGTTACCAAGAAAAATTATGAATAATTTTCCAAAAACGTTGGAAGAATTTAAAGGTAAAATTTACAGAGGGCAAATTTAGGTCGGTGCGGGAAAGGAAGAAGATGGGTGTGTAGGGAAATTGCCCCCATGGCGTGCGTTCCATCGCAATTTCATGGAAAAGAATGGTGGAGAAATTACCAAGGATATGAAAAGGGCGGAAATATTAAGTAATTGGTTTAATGTGGCAATTACAGATTCTCATGCAGGGATATTGAGTAAATATCAGAGCAGGAGGTTTTCTATTTAATTAAAAAATGAGAATAAGATATTAGAAATACTTCCTGAAGTTATCGCGTGTGTGCTGCGTAGGATAATAAAGCGTAAAGATCCCTGTCTCAGCGGGAATTTTCATAAGCCCTTAACCCGCCCGACCTTCAATTCTGGCAGAGCTTACTTACTGTGTAATGTGAAATACGCCATAACGCTTCCGTGTTTGGGATTCCACGTTAAATTGTAGGTCCCCTCTGGAACTAACAACCCCAGTTTTAACACTGCTGTGTACGCATCCACAGCAAATTCAAGCCAAACAAAGGATTAACGTGGTCCTAATTGCCCTAAATGAACATATGTATGTATGATGGAGTTCATGGACAGGTGGCACCTAGTTACGATTCATGTTTTTAAATCCTTTGGAGTCTGCATTGTTCATCAACTCCCCAACTTGTTCCGGTTCCTTACTCAACTATCCACAAATAAAAAATTCCATACTCACTTATTCCTGGAATCAGGTGCTAATTTACTATCATATTCCTCTTTGCCCTTCTATATGCTGCTCCCACAATATTTATCCAAGCCTAATCACCAGTATATACCTTAACATGCCAACACAACGTCTCACCCTCTTTCTATTCTAAACTGACTCCCAGCCTAGCTCTTGACACAATGAGTCGTTAAACGGTGGTGAATAGGGTTAAAGCCTCAGGAGTAAAACCAAATGATACTGTTGCAAGTAGGTAGGCAGGAGGGAGTGGGGTTTGGGCTGTTTGCAGGCGACATAATTCTGTATAACAGGACTGAAATGAGTGAAAATTATTAACACCTGCAGTGCGATCAGGATCGGATATCTAGTTGGTTAAATCAAGGTTGAAAATAAAATTTCAATTAGAAACAAACTAAAACCACGCGAGAATTTATTTCACAACCGCTACAAATTAATTTTTTTGTTTTCATTGAACTCTCCTATCAAGGATTTACTAACTAGACTATCCAGTCATTGTCTATATTCAATATTATATTGTTATTATTGTCATTATTACCTTTATCTGGTTTTTTAATTACAATTTCTACATCGAGATACAGTCGCATACTCTTCATGAAGTTAAAGTCAGCAAATAACCGACAACTGCAAGCCCAAACGCGAGGGCTCTTTGTTGTCAACGACCTTCGAAAATATTTTTTGGAATGAATTTTTTTTTCTGAAGTATGGGTTTTATTTACCAATAAAATTTGGTATTTTCGTTTATTTCAACTAACATTCTATTTCTTTTTTTTTGTGTAGACTATTTTTCAGTTGAGGTTAATATAAATTGTAAACATGTTGTATGTATTATATTTATTTATTTGTTAACATTCTCGAAGATCAAAATCATTATAAATATTTTTGCGCAATTTTTTGTCTGGCAGTATTTAATTCCAATTTGTAAATTCCTTCCTGAAAATTATTTATAAGTCCACACCCCATGGCTCAGATCGTTGCAAAAGTAACAATCATGTGATTCGAGTAACGATGGAATGTTCCCCTCCTCCCCTCTCCCGCACGTATAATTAATTGTTTATACGGTATTAAATAAAAGCGACAAACATCACAACAAACGTTTAATAATATTAGAACTGTGTAACAACAGACGTATCGTAGGACATGATATTTTTCGTAAACCACTCTAGTGTTTCCTTTCCGTAGCCTGGTGGTGTAGTACAGTCCATAGAGCACCCAGCTGTGGTCCATTCAGCTAAGTTTCTATTTTTCGTATCTTTCCTCAAAGTTGAATGTCCTGTTCACCTTACCCATGCCTACTCAGCCTACTGTGTGATGAGTACTACGAAAAAACTTCTAGGGCGATAAAGAACGATCGGAGCAGTGCGTTGACCATGTTACCTATTCCCTACTCCTGAAGTTCAAGAATGAAAATAATGAGCTCAACTTACGGTAATTGTACCCAAAAGACCTATTACTATCTGCTGCGCACTGATCCGATGCGGATTTATCTTAATGACTGTTCTTTCTGAAATAGTGAATCAAATTTGGGCTTATATTTGACATAACTGGTTAAGACAGAGTATGAAGAAACTGAAACTTTTCCATTAATTACCATTCCTATAAATAACTAAGTTTGTGTATAATACAAAAATGGAAGTAATTTGTTTTGAACTTGTAGTATTATTTCACGAATATGTGGTAGATTGTTTTGTATATTGTTTAAAAAATAAATAGTGTCTTTAAATGCTTTAAAAGTATTGTAATGTTTGGTATTTTAATTAAAGAGTAGTAATTGAGAATGATGTGCTAGCCATCATGTTTTAAGTGTTGATTTATGGGGTAGAAGTTATTATTTTTGTCAGTGCGTTTCGAAATGATTGTAAGTGAAATCTATTGTTTGGTTCAATTGTTAGCACTAGAGAAACGTGTGTCGGCGCATTTGAGTGCGCCCAGAACTTTCGATGCTATTTATATAAAGTTACAATAATCACAGTTGAGCGATCTGTTCTTGCTAAGAATAATAGTAACGAAGCCTGTGTTAGTTTTGAGAGAAAATTTCTAAATCATGAAAATAATTTCTGCTAATAATTCATTCATTCATTTTATTTGGTCCCATATGTCATTTACACAAAATAAATTGTATAATGGCTTATGACAAGTCGAGATATATTGGGTTCCATAGAAATAAGTAGATTCCATTTTGTTTAACAGTTTAATGCCTAAAGACAAGTCATACATGTTTAATTTATGTCAGTCACTTACTTTTCATACATTTCTACAACAGATTTACTTTAATTTTTGCTTATTATACATGTCATTTATTCTAAATTTATTTTAATTGCGATAGAGCGCACGCTCCGGTGGCAATTACACTACACACCCATTTCCCCGCTTTCCTGTACCCACCTACTTTCGCCCTCTACAAATTTCAACTTTAATTTGTTTCAACGTTTTTGGTAAACTATTCATCATCCTTTTGGTAACTTACTCAAATCCCTGATCCCCTTACCTTCGAAAGAAAATCTTCCCACACCCTTGTATATGAAATCGAATGCCAGCTTGTGGTCATGGTCAACTTTTCACATCCATACATTATTTTTAATACTTTCACCAATATCTTTCCACCCCTCATCACCAATATATTCCTTCTACACTCCCATTACTCTCTTCACCCTCCTCCTGTCTTCTAGTGAATCCCATTCCATCTCTTTTATAATACCGGTTACTGATTGTGTTCTATGGTAATTTTCAGAGACAAATCTAGCAGCCCTTCTTTACAACCTTTCCAGATCCTGTATTTGAAACCCAAAATGTGTGTCCCATACTACACCACCATATTCAAGCAAAGGACTGACCAAAGTTTTGTAACCCAGTTCCTTTATTTCTCTCGTACATCCTCCCGTCACTCTCTCCAGGCAGTGAAAGGAAGACCTTTTCCTACCACCTGTTCAATGTGCCCAGCCCAGTTGAGCTTGTTATAAAATGTTATGTCAAGATATTTACATTTCAAGTCTTCAACAAGCAATTCTTTTCCACCTTGTAGTTATAATAAAACTTTAGTTTTTTATTTGTGCATCTAATAAGCTGACTCTTCTTTGCGTTTATCTTCATCCCATGTTTACCAACCCTATTAGATATCATGTCCAGGTCATCCTACAGCTGTTCACAGTCCTGTTTTGTTGCTTTTATATAGCACTATGTCATCTGCATATAACATAACTTCTAATAGTAAACCAACAACACAATCATTCATTAGAATAATGAATAGCAATGGACCCAATACGCTACACTGTGGCACTCCTATTTTTACTACCACATCTTTTGATACGTCATTTCCTACCCTACCCTTTTGTTTTCTACCTTTTAAAAATTCTTCTACCCAGCAAATCACTGTCATCTACTCCAATAATTTTTACCTTATTTACTACCATTTTATGGCCCACTTTGTCAAAGGCCTCTGAAATGTGTAGAGCAACATTATCAGTTTGGCTTCCCTTGTCCATTTCAAGGAAATATCTTGCATATATACTACCAACTGAGATTCCACGAATATTCTTGCCTAAAGCCATGTTGCCGACTTGTAAACCACTTACACTCCTCACATATATTTCTAATGTGGTTGCATATCAATCTCTCCATTAATTTACCTACAACTGATGTCAAACTGATTGGCCTATAATTCTCCAATATTTCTCACCCCTCCTTTATACATCGGTACTACTATCGCACTTTTCCAGTCCTCTTGTAAGCAGCAAGTATCAAGACTAAATTCGTTGACAAATATGTGCTAAGATATCATATGTAATTAAGCAAATAACATTTTATTCATGGCATTCTTTCCCTTGTTCCAACATTTAAATAATCTTTGATTGAGTACATGGCTTTATCACATAAATACAAGCTTATACTTGAATTGTTCTCTCTGGTTGTTGATTAATCTTAAATCTATAAGAAGCTTATCGAACAGTTGGGCTCCAGAATAGGTAGAACATTTTTCATTTGTTTTGTGTTGTATACTTGTAAATAGAAATCAGTTTTATTATGTGTTTCATACTCTTGTATACTTATTCATTCTTTTTCTCAGTGAGTGAAAGCAGTATAGTCTTAAATATTTATATACAAGGAAATGTCAGAATCTTAAATTCCAACATTCTTTTTTCTTTTGGTATTGTTCTAATTTTAAGTTTTTGTATTTTTAATTTTAAATAAAATAAATTTCTTTACGATTTTATAATTCACCAAAATTAACATAATAGTGAAGATGGAATTTGAAATGAAAAATTTTAACTCCACAAACTACTGCATTTAATTTGAATAGTAAAAATACACGACAGACAATACATGAATCATCACGTTTATCATAACATTTTCAACTTAGGGCCTATCCTTTCCAATCAAGGATTAGTTTATTACTAGTTGAAAGAACCCGCCAATGCAACTGTTTAATTTATTTATTGCTGCGTCGTACGCGTTTCACCTCTCATCGAGGCATCATCAGTATTACCTACAACAGGAAGGACTGCCTATGGGATCCCCAATATCAGGCACCTTAGCCAATATATTCATAGACAACATAAAAATGGAAATACTGCAAAAACTAATCCCCCAGAAAGGATACAAGAGTCTGTATTGGTGGAGGTATGTTGATGATATTCTATGCCGCATAAATGAATCAGATGAAAGAATAAATGAATTACACCAGGACATAAACAATGTTCACAAAAAATTACATTCACAATAGAAAAAGAAGACATAGGAAAAATAAATTTTTTGGATCTCATCATTACAAAACATGAAAACAAACACTCATTCCAAGTATACAGAAAACCTACAGCAACAGACCAGATAATACATTCCACATCAAACCACCCACACAATCACAAACAAGCTGCAATACGTTTCATGCCAAACAGATTAAACAGAATCCCACAGACAAAGAACAACTACCAAATAGAACTCAACACAATAAAGGAAATAACAACAAAAATGGATATGAACCGCACACAATTGACACAATAAACAGAAAAATAATTAACCAAATGAAAAAGAACAAATAATAAACAACACAACCAAACTGCAACCACATAGAGCCCACCAGAAAAACACATCTACAACATACACAGTTAAAACAAATACACAAATCACACAGTACAATGAAAACAAAAGGAAATGATATGCAATGACATATTCTAACAAATACACACACCGAATCGCAAACATTTTCAAAAAACAAGGCATTAACATTGCACTGCGAACTAACAACTCACTGCAAAGACAAATTAGACCCCATTCAGACACAAACAAATACCACAATTCAGGCATTTACCAACTCACCTGTCAAAAATGTGAAGCAGTATACATAGGCCAAACACGAAGACAGTTCCAAATCAGATACAAAGAACACATGAGAGCATTAAAATACAGTAACCATTCCACATTTGCCGAACACCTCATAGAAAATTACCATTCACCAACAAACATAAACACATATATACAAATTATCATTATCAACAACCACAGACACAACACAATCACTATACAGGAAAACTTATATATTCAAAAAAACAAAAAAATGAAAGCAAACAGGTACTAAACGACCAAGTAAACCTCACAAATAAAATGTTACTCAATTTAATATACACAAACTTGACAGACAAAACAAAATAAACACAAACTGTATAATAAAACCCCACACATATATACATCACACATAAATATAAAACATTCTAACAAGACCATCACACATACACGCACGCTTCAAAAATCGCGCTATTGGCACGAGGCATGACATATACAAACTAGATGGCCACAACAGACAACCGAAGGTCGCGAAAGCGCACCAGACACGACATAAACAAACCAACTGGCCCCAACAGACGACAGAATGATGAAAACGCACAATAGTATACATACGATACAGGCAAACCATGCTGTGTGTAAAGAAACGGAGATACGCAGCTGCATACCATATTAACAAATGTAAATAGTAAGTAACCATTAGCTATAAAAATATCTCATAAAAAATATGCTCATAATTTGTAATAATAGGATAAAAATGTATATAAAACTGTATATAAAAACTGTAACACAGATTCCTCGCTGATGATGCCTCGATGAGAGGTGAAACGCGTACGACGCAGCAATAAATAAATTAAACAGTTGCATTGGCGTGTTCTTTCAACTAGTAATTAATTAAGCAACTGTGGAAATATGGCCTGCAACAACATCGCAAGGATTAGTTTGTTACGCCAATACACTTTTAAACAAACAAGAAAATGGTACCCTACGTTACAATAAAATTAAATAAGACATAAAATTATATTTCGCATTCATACAGTTTTACAAAATAATTTGCACAGAGACACTTGAAACAACTTGAAAATTCCGGTAAGCTACTTAAAGCAATAACGCATACTTTACTTTGTGATTACTTATTAGAGCAATGAGATTATTCGAGGTATTTTGCGCATGTTATAGTCCCATGGTACCTTAAGTATCCCGTTTAAACACAGATGGCTCGCTTTCAATAGAGATTGGGTAGCTGTTTACAGTTCTCTTGCTGAGAACTGTAAAGTATCCGCATTTCCAGGTAAACAAAAGCCGCCAATGTTTTCCTGCTGCGTTTCGCCTGGCAGCCCTCTTTTGCAATCGCTGCCCCTCTATTTTACGCACTTGCGTCTGCAAATTCTATTCGAAGGTAGCATACAGCTTACGATATCTGCACGTTTCCCATCTGCTACATCTGATTAAATGCTTCAAGTGATGAGCACTACATGGGATCAAACCATACTGTTTTTCCTGTAAAATATTGGCTTTGGATAACTGTATGTGTAGAACACGAGCATTAAGCGAAGAGTTCTTTATGTCTTTTCGACTGGACAGTCAGCTCAAATTGCCACAAGATGGCTGTTTCTTCATCTCCCTACTTTTCCATCTCACGATTTCCCTCCAAAATAAATATCCAATCGTTTAGATGTTGCAGGTATTTGGATGTTTGCCATTGGATGAGCGCTCTGGTGACTCAGTGGTTAAGGTGTCTGACTGGGGAGCGAAGGGTCCTTGGTTCTAATCCCTGTCTCGGCGGGGATTTTCATAGACCCTTAAACCTGTCTTCACCTCTGGCACAGTTTCGTGTGTAAAGTGAAGTACGCTAGAACGCTTCCGTGGTTCGGGTTCCACGTTAAACTGTAGGTCACCTGTACGTGGTAAGTTTGCCGGGTTAAGTTAAGGCGGTTACGACAGGGGCGAGATGCGCAGCCAACAGAAACCCTGTCACCAGGTCATACTGACCACACGGAATTATTATTATTATACCATTGGATGAGCAACACTTGTGATGCAGAGAGAAATATTTACTGAGATGCACTTGGAAAGTTCATTCGTCCAGTTTGAGTCCCTTTACCTGGCAACAAAGGTTTTCTGGCGCCGAGATGTCGGGAATATTAGCGCCTGACACGTTGCTGATCCAGCGGATTTTTCCAACGACCTCCCGTTCAAAACTTCCTAAAAATCTTTTCAATACTACATCCCCGCTTCTGTTCATAATTAATTTAATCTTAACAAATACTTAATCAATCATGAGTTTTCATTGTACCAATGTAATATGGACCATTACAGTTTGTGCATCAGTTTTGTTCAGAGAAGTGTGATGCATTTTTTCTATGTTTTTCTGGTGAAATATTTTCTTTTTTAACTTATGGCTTTACGCCTCGTCGACTTTGAGATCAATAGAGGCGGGAAAGGACTGAGATCAAGGAATGGGAAGGAATTCGGCCATGGAATTTTTAAGGAAGCATCCCGGCATTCGCTTGGAGTTATTTCGGGAAACCATGGAAAACTCAGATCTGAATGCCCTGTCAGGGATTCGAACCGCCGTCCTCCCGAATGCGAGGCCAGAGCGCTAACCGCTCATCCACCACGCTCGGTGGGTGAAGCAAAAGTTATCGACAGCTTCATCATTTAAAAGCTGCCTATCATGTTTGTGTAGACGTTTTAAGTACTCTAGTGGGGGATTATACTCACTAGGTGACCTAGACTAAACCGTAATTCTTCAAATATTTATAAATCCAAATCATAATTATTCAGGTAGATTGCGGAGTGGGGGAAATAATATTTCCAACTGAAGAAAAGTGTCTGCAGTCAATGATTGTATTATTATAGATATTTTGTGATCAGAATTACATTTCATCACGCCCTTTTTTTTCTTAGAAATAGCACTGAACCAAGGAAGCAAAATGAACATTTTCCACGTATTAATTTAACCTTAAATGATTTCAAAACGAGCAAATGTACTAATTCATACCGTTAAAAACCAAATTATTCTTTTCTTTCCCTTGGATTTCTGTACTATCGAAATCGATTTGGTTGAAGAGGTTCTAGCTTCAGGAAGGATGGTGAGTGTTGGCATCTGCGTGTGAACCGTGTAACCTTTTGCAACTATGATTTCTGTTATTCTGATTCACTTAAATAATCACTGAATACTGTTATTATATTGGCCGACATTTGAATTCGAGTTCATTGTACATTTATGTATACTGCGCCGTCTCTCTCAGCCAAACTGGCCAGTTACTAGTACCGGAACTGATTGATGGCGAGGGAGGGAGGAGGAGGCAAACGGGGGCACGTGCCATGGGCGGCAACTTCAGGGTGCAGCAAAATCGTATTTAATATTAGCTCTACTATTGCCCCGGGTGGCAACCACGGTGCCGGCAAAATCCTGTTTAAAGGGGCGGAGAAATTCGTTTGGCGGTGATCTTTCTCTTGTTTGATGGGGAAGAAATTTCAAAGTTGTACCCCGACTCGGAAAATTCGTAGATCTGTTACTGTCAGTTACAGATGTAATGATTGTGGACTGCTTTAAATATAAGCAAAAATCCGTTGATACGAATAACTGATGGGGTAGCTGGAAAAGTTAAGATTGAATAATTGCGTTGTTAGTATGAACGGTTAGCCTGCTCCTGTTTGCGAACCTGAGAAATTCTATGTACGTGTAGAATGAAACAACATAATGGGCTAAATAGACGACGTCATTGCGTGTCGAATGTTTAAGTAGACAGATTCGCTGACTTTATCTGTGTACTGGGGAGTTCTTACAACTGAATAGGAAAGATTCCCATTTCTAACATATCTGTCAAAGTTCTACCCACTACTTCCCGTTGCTGCTATCACCATCACGCATCAAGGACTAAATAGACAACTTCATTACGTGCCGAATATTTAACGAAAGAGGTTGCTTACTTCGTCTGTGTACTGGTGATTTCTTTCAACTCCAGTAGCTTCAGTATAATAAAAACGGAATTCTCCTCTAATCATTTAAAATAAATTACAAGCACTTAAATGTATCAACACGGGAATCGGAAATTTCCCAAATCGCCCAAAAATGTGAGCAAACCCAAACGAAAATGCTTGTCGGTTGCGGAGCGGAAAGAACTACAAACTGAGAAAAGATTTTCGCTGGATAATTTATGCGAAAATACAAATACCCGTGGAAATTGAAAGAAATTCAAATGGCGATTCTAATGACCAGCTTTCCACATGAAGTTAAATTCATCAAAATGAAACGAATTAAATGTAGAGCGTTGTCGACTCCGAAAAAAATTGGCGCCAAATATTTAGAAGGAAGAAAAGTTAAAAAAAATGATAGTCCGGTGAAAGAGCAACTTAAAAAAAATGACGAAATAACTACAAATAATTTACTACTCTCTAAAATGTATGCCATATAAGAAGCGTGTATGTTTTTAAAATTGTAACTTATTTTGTCAATATATGCTATCCAAATAAATTACGAGTATAGATTACAGTATTCACGAAATCCGAAACGGGTGTATGATGTGTATCCTGCCTACAGCCTAAACCTGAATTACATTGTTGTGCGAAGTTGTCAACCAGCACCTTTGCATTCGCTGGAGACACAAAGCAGCTTTTGTCCAATAATGATAGCATTTACTGATAATTGGTACTGGAATTTATGTGTGATATTCAATGCATCCCTGTTTTGTTTACTAGCATACCTATCTGATTCTCCCACTCGCTTATTTTCTTTCCTGTGTTGTGTGTAACAACTTGGGAGGCCTAGAAACGTTGTGGTAGTTCTCAGTACGGATTGTGTAAGTGGCGGGTTTCGGCGAAATAAGCTGGTATCTTTTCCTAGAAAGCGGCATATTCTCTGACGCTACATGGTCCGCCACAGTAACAAGCTTTCAGAAGTGTTTCCTCATTTCCCCGGTGCTTGAACGATTAGCCATCTAAACTCTAATTCTTTTTTTCCAGTGTGTATATTCATTGATGAGCCATAACATTAACACCACTGCCCACTACGTGATTGAATACTGATTTGTGGCGTTGCGGGTACGTCATGCTGTATGGAAATAATGTAAAAGGAGCAGAGATGATTGGGGAGTCATTCCGGCGACGACATGTTTGGAAAATGGGAAAATCCGCTGACATAAGTGACTTTGTTAAAGGGCATATTGTTATGCGCTGGCGCCTGGGAACGTGCATCTTGTAAATGGTGAGGTTGGTCAGCTGTTAGTGTGCTACTGTACTGAGCAGCTACAGAAACTGGTTTAAGGACGGTAAAACCGAGAGTACGCGACAAGGTTGTGGATATCCACGCCTCATCACAGAACGTGGAGGATTACCTGCGCTCTAAAGCTGAATAGGGGGCAATCTGTGGTAGATCTGACGGCAAAGTACAGTACAAGTGTTTCGGAGCACACCGTTCAGCTCACATTGTTACGATTGCTGTGGGCACGAGAACATCGAGTTGGACTGGATCGTTAGAAATGCGTCACCTGGTAAGATACGCTGTCTTCCGGTTGAACAGCTGCTCGATATATACACCGCACACCGACGCAGGCCAATGGGGACAGTATTATGGTATAGGGGATATTCACATGGGCTTCCATGAGACCTGTGGTAGTGCACGAAGGCACCATGACAGCTGAGGACTACGTGAAAATTATTGCGGGCCAGTTGCATCTCTTCATGCTTCATGTCTTTCACGATGGTGATGACATTTTCTAGCAGGATAACTGTCCTTGTCGCAAGGCCAGAATCGTGCTATAATGGTTTGAGGAGCATGACAGTTAACTCACGTTGATGTCTTGGTTACCAAATTCGCCCAATAGACCTCATCTAGAACAATTTGGCGCTAGATCCGCGCCCACAAACCACCGACCTGTAATTTAGGGGAATTGGTGACAATTACGTTGCAAGATACCTCCGTAAAGTTACCAACGACTTATAGAATCCATGCCACGTGGAATCGTCGCTGTATTGCGTTTCAAAGGTGAATAAATACGCTATTAGGCATGTAGCCACAATATTTTGGCTCATCAGTTTATATCGTCATTATTTTTCTTATAGTAAGGAAAATACAAGGTGAACGCAACATTCACTTAAAACCACCGAAGCCCTTGGTCAGAGTCAAACTGGTGACCCTTGCAATGTGCTAGCCCTTACGCTACGAGGGCCTGCGATGTAAGACTTCCTCTTTCTGTTTCTCAGTAACAGTGTTTTCTTAGTTGCTTCGGCCACCAAATTTTGTAGAACTTATAACTGAATCCTTGTCATCAATGTGTAGTACCTCCCTTTTCATACGTGGTTATGCTGTCTGTATTACCGAAGCCGTAAAATCATTGGATATTATATGGAACCGTAGCGTTTCCCTTACGTAACAACGATGTTACCCAGTCGTATGACCACCTCCCTTTTAACTGGTTTTTACAAGTGCAAAATCAAGGGCAGGTATAGTTTTAGAATGTTCAAATTCAACTAACTCTTATTAGTTTCGGCTTAAATACTTCGACCTTCTCCTAGGGTAGAATTGCGCTGCACAGTATCCTGAACACAACTAACTCCACATCTGGAACACTCGGTGTTTTGAAAGGTGCAAGGTGCAACGCGAGACGAAGCTTTAGGTTGCGTATAATTCCTTGCTTCGGAAAGAAACTAGCTCTCGCCGAGGCCCCCACCGAGAGGTCCAAGCATTATCCACGTGACGGCTGCGCTCTCCCGATTAGTCAGTCCAACTGAACGTTCGAGAATGCCAAACGTTCCAGATGTGGAAATGCGTTGCGCTTAACAGAGCGTGCGGAACATATCGCAGCGCGTCTCAGCCCCAGCAGAAAACCGACCGTGTTGGGTGAGTGGTAATGCTCTGTCCTCGCATTCGGGAGGACGTGAGTTCGAATATGCATGTATTAAACTGTATAGTAATTAGTGATTATATTAATTAATATGTTTAGAATAAGAGGGTTTCTAGTTCGCATCGGTCTGGTGGCTCAGTGGTTGAGCCGTCTGACTGGAAATCAAAAGTTCCCCGGTTTCGAATTTATTTATTTGGCCTTCAGTCCTCACGACCATATGGCCAACATCAAATGTTTACAGTTGTTCTACATATTTATCTATAATAAATGCTTATATGTTATTTTCTGTACATCTTATTACATTACAGGTCTCATTGTATTGCATTTAACTTTTAAAATTTATACGTGTCGACTAGTTTTATCATACTCAACAAACTTTGTATCCACATTTTTGTTCTTGGTAACTAGTATTACATGCCAGAGTGATATTCTTAGATAATTTAGTGTACAGTCTTGAGTAGGAGGGAAATTTGTGAGCTGGTTTCGAATGGGATGTTGAAAGGCCCTTAGCCCGACCTCCACCTCTGGCACAGCATGTTGTGTACTGTGAAGTACGACAGAACGCTTCCGTGATTCGGATTCAGCGTTTAACTGTAGGTCCCCTATAGCCAGTAGGATTACTGGGCTGGTTTAAGGTGGCTACAACAAGGGCGAAATTCGCAGCAAATAAAAGCCCTGTCATCAGATCATTAAAACCACATGGGCCTTTAAATTTTTATCTCCAGTTCGCATAATCTGTGCTGCGAATTGTAATTGTATAAGAATGTAAAAGTGGCTAGCCTGATAGATTACGAGCTATGAGTCACAGAGGCAAATGGAAAGTTGAGTTGATTTTGGCGGTTGTAAACATTAACATGCATTGGGCATATTGGCTGCAGAAGGCATTGTTTAATATGCTGAAGGCTCAGCACTATGCTAGAGAAGGGGTGACGTGCTTGCTTCGCTTTGCAGCCTTGCAGTGGTCCCCGCTTAGAGTCCGGCCTCGGGCATGAGTGGTTTTAAATAATTATAGTGTCCATTTTGTGTTGTCTGTATTTTGTATTACAAAAATTATATTGAAAGCTTAACATATAAACGTGGAAAGAATCATAATGCTGTAAGTTAGCTGTGTGGCTTCGAAGAAAAATGCTTTAAAAAAGTATTTTGTGATTTTGAGTCAATTTGAAAAGCTAAAGGAAGTAGTAAAGAATATAAATTAGACCTCTGCAGGGCAGCGGATTGTTAAGAAACATTCAAGTTTATTAAATTCTTCTGGCTAACAGAAAACTTTTATTTAGTGTGTGTGTGTGTGTGTGTGTGTGTGTGTGTGCATGTGGAACCTGGCAAAAAATATATCTCTTTTATGCAGTGAATATTTTATTACACTTTCGATAAGCAATTTATCAGCGAAAGGGGAGAGCTATATTTCGTCTTTCCTCGTAATATTGTTAGAAAGCATAAGGGACACGCTTATTCAACCAGTTAATATTCATTAACCCCTTAAAGAGTGTATTAACTGCCTAAGTGCTAGTTATTAATTTAATATGTCAGAGGCAAAGCAATGGCAATTAGTATGGCAGATCCTAATTATATTAACGACTGATCGGGATAAATGAATTGGAGCCTCATACAAATAAATTTAACATAGGTAAAAAATTCATAGCAAAAAAAGAGATGATTTATTATGATTTTAAAAAAATGGTCTTTAACCCATCAACGGAACATGAGATTCTTCACGTGGACGAAACATGGTGTATTTACAGGTGAGAAATTAAGCAGTTTGTCGCGAACCACATAAACGTCATGTGATTGCGTGACGTGTCGAGGTAGCTGCGGCTGCACTGAGTTGACTGGCGTGGTCGGTTATTGTTATTATTCCGCGATTCACTAAAAGTGAGTGGCGGAGGGTGCATTGTAACAATCCTTATGTGTAACCATTTGTGCATATGAAGGAATATACGAGATATGGCAGGAGGCGCCCATGGGCTATTTTTAGGAACCATCCCGGCATTCGCCTGGAGCGATCGGAAAAACCATGGAAAACCCAGATTAGGATGGCGAATTTTCCAATCGGAAAATTATCGTGGAACACTCCCTCCACCCCCCCCCCCCCGCCACCACAGTGAACTGCACTCCTCCATAACCTCTCACGATGACCCTTTGGTCACCACCTTTTTCGTAACACTTTGAAATATTACGCCGTTCCTCGACACAATTTATTTACCACTTTATAGTTATGCATAATAAACCTCTTTGTTTCTCTCTCAATATATTGGGTACTATGGACAATATATTCCATGACTTATAGCTTCATCTGAATTACAACACTATTTACTTATGAAAGAAATTGTTAACACATATTCTCGAAGCATAGATTCCCATACTAACATAACGCGCTAAGTAATTTATTACTTTTTTTATAATTATACATTACCGCCGTTCTAGTATCTCTGTTTTTATGCAACTCTCCTTTAGGTTGAATTCTCATTGCTTAGGAATTATTTTTGTTGCTAACACACCTTTAAATATTGAACTATCCTTCATAAATCTCGACTTGTTTTTTTTATTTTATTTTATTTCAACAATGAGACAACTTGATCTCACTAGCATTTGTATGGCGAGAGTAATTAAATTTCCAATTGCGTATAATCTTCAGAATTCTTATAAATCTTTTCCAATAAATTATGCTTTTAATATTCAACTAATTTCCAATTTGGTAATTATTCACCCCTTTACATCTGAATACATATTGCACTTAACTACTAGATTTATTGCTTCCATTCGAATTAAACTAAGTAACACACATTTTCCGTGGCACCACTATTGTTATAAAATATATTATTTAGGCGACAAAACTTTATGGTAGCCAATTATATTCTCTGCTAACTCATCAACATCATTGACTGAATCATGCATCCAATTATTGTTAAATAATACTCTACTCTAATGGAATTTTAACACTCATAATTATAATTTTAAAGAAAATAACCATTGCTTATTTTGGAAAAGATCTGTGATCTCTAAGTCCAAGGTTTGCCGATTTCAATGTATTCTGAACAATTTCTAACACAAACATACCTTTAATTATTTTTTTTAATATTCCTTATTTACAATGGAGAACACGCTCCGGTGACAATTTTTACCTCAACTCTGGAGTTTAAGCATAAAAATTATTATGCAATCTCTTTTCTACACATAATTTGACATACAGCAGTACTCGTTTCATACTTAACAATATTACAATTAATGCACTACATCTTCCCACAATACCCGCTTATTCAATTTTCGAGAATTCTCTGGCAGAAAACAATTTAAAACTTCAGTGATTTAACTTTTTTTCGAAGTTAACATATTTCTTTTTTCAAAAGGCATTTTTTTCTGTAATGTTCAGTGTGCGATTTAATTGCAAAACGCTTCTTTCACTAATATTATTGACATATTGTCTTCCTTGAAACACTAATTTCTTCAAATAACATAGTCACATAACTTTTTAAATTTCTCAACTCCGAGTTTCTGCTGATGGAGTTAATTTTGCTTCTGTTAATGCTAGAATTGTTAACACCTGACGTCTGTTTATGCGCTACTTGGCTGTCCTGCTTTTTTTGCGTCTCTTACTGTGAAATGCTGATGCGGTTGTACGCGGTGTGTGCCTGCCGCGACCCCGCCTGGATGACGATATCTGAATGGACTCTGACCCTGTTGGCTGGTGCTGGGTTGTATTGATGGCGAAGGCTGCTGACGACTGCAAGTCTGCAATTCTCCAACCTGCTGCGTGTGTCCTGACATTGGCCCCTCTTGGACTGCCGCAACTGCTAACTGCGACTCTCGTATCGATTTTAGACGATGCTTCCCTTTGGTCCTCTAATAACTCTGTCTGTGGCTCTACTGGAAGTTGGATAATGGATATGACGGATCTGCTCGCTCCTCCTCTATAATTACAAACCGATGTGTCTGTTTTTTGACTCAGGGCTGTGATTTACAGAAACCTAAATATATAATAACTCCTACTACAGACGAAGACTCAGTGATCCAGTGTGAACACCATCACCCCCTCGTGTCGGCAGACTACCACAGGGAGGCATGGATAAGCGTCTACATAGAAATCGACGATTGTTCAGAGTCTTGTGATAGGATTATTACTTCGAAAATCAGGGCTAATCATTGCTGTATATTTACATGTTTATTTACATCAGGTTTCTGAAGGTACCAAACATATTCACAGATAAATGCAATTTAGCGGTGAAAACATTCACTATTAATATTGTTGTTACTGTAGGAAACTGATAAACTGGTGCAGTTATGGGAACGAGGATAGAGGGAGCTAGCTTTGCAACATGGGTACCTGTAACCCAAACACGACAGGACTTTTGCGATACATTGAACTTCTGTCTAACTAACCCGTTTCCATTTCCAACTCCTTCTGAGTAGAGCTTACCTTCTGATTTGCTGGAGAACATCTCTTGTCGCTGCAATGGCTCCCTGTTTTTTTGCGTCGCTTACTGTGAAATGCTGATGCGGTTGTACGCGGTGTGTGCCTGCCGCGACCCCGCCTGGATGACGATATCTGAATGGACTCTGACCCTGTTGGCTGGTGCTGGGTTGTTTGATGGCGAAGGCTGCTGACGACTGCAAGTCTGCAATTCTCCAACCTGCTGCGTGTGTCCTGACATTGGCCCCTCTTGGACTGCCGCAACTGCTAACTGCGACTCTCGTATCGATTTTAGACGATGCTTCCCTTTGGTCCTCTAATAACTCTGTCTGTGGCTCTACTGGAAGTTGGATAATGGATATGACGGATCTGCTCGCTCCTCCTCTATAATTACAACAAACCGATGTGTCTGTTTTTTGACTCAGGGCTGTGATTTACAGAAACCTAAATATATAATAACTCCTACTACAGACGAAGACTCAGTGATCCAGTGTGAACACCATCACCCCCTCGTGTCGGCAGACTACCACAGGGAGGCATGGATAAGCGTCTACATAGAAATCGACGATTGTTCAGATTGTGATAGGATTATTACTTCGAAAATCAGGGCTAATCATTGCTGTATATTTACATGTTTATTTACATCAGGTTTCTGAAGGCATGATACTGTACATATATTCACAGATAAATGACAATAGCGGTGAATAACATTCACTATTAATATCTGAAACTGATAAAACTGGTGCAGTTATGGGAACGAGGATAGAGGGAGCTAGCTTTGCAACATGGGTACCTGTAACCCAAACACGACAGGACTTTTGCGATACATTGAACTTCTGTCTAACTAACCCGTTTCCATTTCCAACTCCTTCTGAGTAGAGCTTACCTTCTGATTTGCTGGAGAACATCTCTTGTCGCTGCAATGGCTCCGTTCCGAGGCCACAGCCCGGTAACTTCTCGTCGACACCGACTGCACAATGCGACAGGCAGATCAAACAACAGACAGACAGATAAACCTATCTAGATGTGCTGAGGGTTTCACTATGATAACCCCCCACTCCAGCTGTCTATAGAGGGCAAACCCTGACATCACCTAACTGTATGCGATCATAATGCCAGCTTCCGTTCTCTTTTCGGCGCCTGACAATTGCCGAATCGCTGACTCGTGTTCTACTTGCAGGTTGTGGCTCTCTTAACGTTGCTTAATTTTTCCCGCTCGTCTGTCCTTGATCCCAACCCAAACAAATGTGTAAATTTCACAAGTAAAACCTCTGGTTTTACTGCAAGTAAATGATAAGAGTTAGACTGATCCTGTCGAACCGGTGACAAGCCCGGGGCCCCATTCTCAAGGAAAGGGGAAGGAGGAGTCGGAGGAGTAACACCTCGTTAAAAAACCTTGGATCAACTGGCACCGGTTGATAGCACCATGTAAGGGCCTCTTGCCAGGGTTACGGTGAAGACCTCAACGGCAGCGACAGTGGAGAAGGAGTACTTCGGAACGGTGTAGCTGGCGGAAGAGGCACCCGTCCACTCGCGGCTAAAATAAAGAGTGTACGTAGCGACTGTACCCCAGAGGGGCAGCTACAAACAGCGTCTGACTCAGAATGAGCGGCTGATTTAAGGTTGGGCAACCTACTGCCTATGTGGAAAGGAACGGGATACTACCACATTATATTTTCCCTAGTAGTACATGGTATGGCTCTCCATGTAGAAGAATCCGGAGGTAAAACTTCCCTTCACTCGGATCTCCGGGAAGGGAATACATTGAGAGGGAATACCTTTAAAAACAAGAAAGGAAGAAAAAACGAAGAATTGATAAGGGTTGGAACATGGAATGTGAGAACACTATTACAGACAGGCAAACTAGAAAATGCAAAACAGGAGATGAGTAAGAATGGTTTAGATGCACTTGGCATGTGTGAAGTGAGATGGGGAGGAAATGGTGAGGTAGAAAGTGGAGATTATAAGTTTTTCTACTCTGGAGAAGAGAACAATGGTGAAAATGGTGTGGGAATAATGATAGGCAAGAGACTGAAAAATAAGGTTGTGAAGGTGCAATATATTGATGGAAGACTGATGATGCTAAGACTGCAAGGCAGTACAAAAGATATAGTAATAATACAGGGATATATGCCAACTAGCCAGCATAGAGATGAGGAGGTAGAAGAATATTATGTGAAGTTGGAAGAACTTATTGAGAAAGAGAATAGAAATGCTTGTATCATCATTATGGGAGACTGGAATGCTGTAGTAGGTGAAGGAAAACAAGAAGATATAATAGGAAAATTTGGATTAGGGATAAGAAACGAGAGGGGTGAAAGACTAATTAACTTTTGTAAAGAAAATTCACTAGTGGTGGGTAACACCCTATTTGAAAACCATAAAAGGAGACGTTATACATGGATCTCTAACTTAAATGGAGAAAGGTATCAGCTGGACTATATACTGATACAAAAAAAGGTTTAGGAACTATATGAAGAATGCTAAAGCTTATCCAGGAGCAGATATAAATTCAGATCACAACCTCGTAGCAGGAGAAATACAAGTAAAATTGAAAAAAGTGAAGAGAGGAAAAGCAAGAGAAAGACTGAACATAGAAAAACTAAAGGATGAAGTTAAGGCTTTGGATCTAGAAGAAAGGTTTTTGCAAAACTACAAAGGAGGAAAATTTGAAGAATGTATAAATGAAAAATGGATAAAAATGAGGGAAGGGCTCATGAAAGCCGCCAAAGAAACTCTAGGAATTAGAGAGCGTAAAGGTATCAGGAAAGAATGGGTAACAGAAAAAATGCTGGAAAAGATGGAAGAACGGAGGAAGTGGAAAAATTCTGGAAATGAAGAAGGAAGAAAGAGGTACAGGAAACTGAACAATGAACTAAGAAGAGAAACTGAACAAGCAAGAGAAGGGTGGATAAAAGAGAAATGCGAGGAAATAGAAAAACTAGAGAATGAGGGAAAATATGAAATGATGTACAAAATGGCTTCTGACATTGTCTTTGAAAGAAAGAGAAACAAGAACAACATGGAAATAGAAAGAGAGGATGGCACATTAGTCAATGAACCACATGAGGTGCTGAGGAGGTGGCAAGAATATATTGAATGCTTATATAAGGGAGATCAAATACCAAGTAAAATTGAAGAAGAGGCACAGGTAACAGAAGCTGGAAAGGGCTATGAGATCCTAGAGACAGAGGTAGGAAAGGCTCTCAAGGAGATGAAGAATCGGAAGGCATGCGGAATCGATAATTTACCTGCAGAATTGTTGAAGGGTTTAGGAAACAAAGGAAGAAGGGATATAGAACACCTTTGTAATAAGATATATGACGAAGGGGAATGGCCAGATGACTTTCTCGCAACGGTAATGATACCAATTCAGAAGAAAAAGAATACTAATAAATGTGAAGAGCATAGAACTATCAGCCTAATTTCACATGCTGCTAAAGTGTTGTTGAGAGTGCTGAACAGAAGGTTATGTGGAAAGTTAGATAGATCGATTGGAGAAGAACAGTTTGGATTTAGAAAAGGAACAAGAGATGCTATCGGCCTGTTAAGAATCATAGGGGAAAGATATATTGAGAAAGGAAGAAACTTCTATGCCGCCTTTATTGACTTGGAAAAGGCTTTTGATAGGGTGCAATGGAAGAAGCTGATGGATATCTTGAAGAGCAAAGGCGTAGATTGGAAGAAGAGAAGTTTGATACAGAACCTATATTTACAACAGAAAGTACGAATAAAGATCGGAAACGAGATGTTTGAAAAAAGCAGCATTGGGAGAGGCGTAAGACAAGGTTGTTGCCTTTCCCCATTATTGTTCAATTTATACTTAGAAGAAATTATTGGAAAAGGCTTAAATGGAAAAAGAGGAGTGCGTATTGGCGGCAAGAAAATAGAGTGCATACGATTTGCTGATGATATGGTATTGTTGGCAGAAAGCGAACAAACTCTAAACAGAATGCTGAAAGGTCTAGATGAAGCTTGCCAAGAGTTTGGAATGAAAATCAATGCAGCAAAAACTAAGAGTATGGTGATTGGAAAAGGAAGGAATATAATAAATATTAAGTTAGGAAAAGCTAATATCAGGCAAGTAAGATCGTTCAAATATCTTGGGAGTATGATCACCGAAGATTTGAGGTGCCATCAGGAGATAAAATCTCGCATTGTTGTAGCGAAGGAAGCGTTTAATAGGAAAAGGAGGATACTAACCGGAAAAATAGACAAAACACTTAGAAAAAGACTCTGTAAATGTTTTGTATGGAGTGTGGCTCTTTATGCGTCGGAGACATGGACACTGAGACGAGAGGATGAAAAGCGGTTAGAAGCATTTGAGATGTGGATGTGGAGGAGGATGGAGAAGATAAGCTGGGTGGATAAAATAAGCAATGCTGAAGTGCTGGACAGGGTCAGTGAAAGCAGAAAAATTCTCCAAATAATAAAGGAGAGAAAGAAAAACTGGATCGGACACTTGTTGAGAGGGGAGTGCCTGATAAAAGACGCCTTGAAAGGTTTAGTCTCTGGGAGGAGATTAAGAGGAAGAAAGAGATACCAAATTATAGACAACATCAAGGAAGACGGCAACTACATGGTTCTTAAGAGAAAGGCAGAAGATAGAAGATCATGGAGAGCAGCCAAGTGAAAACCTGCCCGAGGGCAGAAAACTAATGATGATGATGATGAACAGAAGATAACTAGAACAATGCAAGACGGTGGCACAATATAGAGGGGCTTCTAGAAACAATGGGCAGATTAGACAAGTGGCATAATCGACTCTGGGGGGGCGCTAGCCATTCCAAAGTGCATGGTTACAGTAAAGAGGGAAGTCAAGGTGAACCAAGTTGCTGCAATTACTTGGAGAGCGAATGAACAGCGAATGCTAAGACACTCTGCAGAAATAAGAGAAGAACGATATTTTGAAAGAAATGTGCGCAGTAATGAAACATTTCCTACAGTCAGTAGAAAAAATAATCCAAGGTGAAACTACAATGTTATACTACAGGCGAGAGATGAAGAAAGAATCGGACGATAAGAAAACGGTATGAAAAAGAGCTAGCCGTGACCAAGGCAGTCTACTCGGTCTCAGATAGTAAATAAATAGGACCATACAATGGGTAAAGTGGAATAAAACATGAATTTACGAATGTAAGGAGAGAATATGAACCCGTGCAAGACAGAAGAAATTATATCAATTCTGAAATTAATAAATAGCTGCCTTTTGGTAGAAATGGCCAAATGCTATACCAATGAGGAGGGTAAAGAGAGTCATGGGACGTTTTGAGATAGATGGGAGATAAGAAGAAAAGTGAGAGATGCAATTACAAATGGACATGAGAAGTGATTTCTGGATTGGAAGAATAGTACGACGAGATGAAGAAGTTCAGAGGGAAGATGTTTTTCATAGAGAGGAAGTAGATGAAATAATAAACGAAAGTATGCTCATAGAGAGGAGACAGATCAAGTAAAAAACGATACGCATAGAAGATAATGTTTCAGTGGAGGATTCAGTCATAGAAGATGTTTTACGAAAGCAGATAGTAGCGTAAATGATGAAGAAAAGGCATCAAGTGAAGAAGAAAAAGGAGATGTAAACGAGGAACGTGAATAAGATGGGGCTTTGCAGTTTCATAAAAAAAAAGATGAAGGAAGCGACGATATGAAATTGGTCGAGCCCCGAGAAGCAAAGAAAAAATTAATAAATTTGGACAATGCTGGGACACAATTAACAGCAGTCTACAGTAGAGCGTCGATAATCCGAGCTAATTGGGACCGAGGGTGGTTTGGATTATTGATGTGTATACTTCGGTTTATATAGTTTTATTTTTCCTATAAAATTACATTAGGTACGTTATAATTTTACATATCCCAACCAAAAGAAGTCATTTACTTTATTCTGATTCATGATGGAGATTCTAATGCTTCCTTTTAGAAGATGAGCATGATGCTATTATATGGGTATAATGTTGGTACAAGATACTAAAGTCAACAGAATTCACCAACACAGCAAACCAATAACAAAGGCGCAGAACGAACACGGGGCTTTCAGATTACTGGTTGGTCACGAGGATTTTGTGGTGATAATACAATAAAAAAACGCAGGTGTAAAATGCACTGTACCTAGTCCTTCGTTAGTGGAATTTCCGAAAAAAAAACATGTGCAAAGATGTACTTCATTGTAAATCTGTAAATAGAAAAAAAGTTGAAGTTTCTGTAAAATAGTGCACAATTCACAAAAGAAGGATGTTCGGATAACTGACGTTTCCGATGATTGACGTTCGGATTATCGACGCTCTGCTGTATTTAAAAACTGTAATGGAAGTCCACGAACTTGAGAAAAATGAGAGGGAAACGACAACGGAAATCTGTTTGCATAGTAGCAAGAGCGAAGCGGAGATACAAAGGGTAATATGGGTGTAGAAAATACTGAAGACTATGTAATGAACGTCTAGAAAAAATATCGAAGTCAACATGTTAACCGACGAACGAAGATTGCGTAGCAAAAGTATACTGCAATCTTTGCTAAAGCTATAATTGTTTTGTATTGAAGATCACGGGTTAGTAGAAACCGGAAGCGAAGTGACCACTATATCGGAATCATTGTATGAACATATTGATAACTGAAAAGCCTCTCAGTGGCGTAAAGATCGTTGTAGCTACTGCAAATGTTATTTCAATTGATCATGGATGCAACTGATAGCGGACATAACTGTTTAGCGAAACCTAACTTAAGTATGAACTGTATTTTATGCATGGATTGGCTGACAAAATTCAAAGTGGTAACTGATTGTGCAAAAGATGATACCAGTTTCACGAATAACGACGTGAAATACGTTGTCTATTTTAAGAGCGAATTGGTGGACGTTGAAATTATCTATGTATCGTGATTATTCAGAAGTGTGGAGCCAACCAAGTTGTTGATGCAACAAAGTAAGGACCACAGTAACCACAAACAGTTGTTTTGGTTACGTAGATGAAGTGAATGAAGTGTCTTGGCGACAGAGAACTTATAGGATGTTTTAAGAAAGCACTCACTGGTATTTTCAAATCTCAGTTTGTAGGCTATATGCAAGATATTTCTGATGAAATGGACAGGGG
Source organism: Vandiemenella viatica (assembly GCA_031002005.1). Lineage (NCBI taxonomy): Eukaryota > Metazoa > Arthropoda > Insecta > Orthoptera > Morabidae > Vandiemenella > Vandiemenella viatica. The sequence continues at coordinate 92,397,940 of CM061921.1, read as the reverse complement.
ATGTCCAGTTGATAGTGTAGCACTAGATCTTTCAAATGCCTTTGATGGAGTCTGCCATAAAATGGTGCTAAATAAGGTAAAAACTATTGGACTTGATAAAAAGGTGATTTGCTGGGTAGAAGAATTACTAAAAGGTAGAAAACAAAACGTTAGAGTAGGAAATGTAGTACCTAAAGAAGTAGGAGTTAACATGGAAGTCCCACAGGGTAGTGTATTGGGACCATTGTTATTCTTTATTTTAATGAATGATTGTGTTAATGGTTTACTGTCAGAGTTAGATTGTTTGCAGATGACATAATGTTATATAAAAGGATCAAATCAATAGAAGACTGTAAACAGCTGCAGGGTGTTCTAGATAGGATAAATAGCTGGGTGAGTCAACAGGGGATAAAGATAAATGCAAAGAAGAGCCAGCTTATTAGGTACACAGATAAAATGCTAAAGGTTGATTATGATTATAAAGTGGGGAAGTAGCATGGAGGAAGGAATATATGGAGACGACGCAAGGGACCATCGCCACATACTGGAGTGAAACCGGGTGGAGACAAGTGGGGAGGGGAGGCCACCATATTGCTTGACCAGAGAAACACGGAAATATGCACAAAAACCTCAAGGGAATAATAAGACAACCGTGGCACCGCAATTTGGTGATGGATTATTATGTAACTCGACGAGACACATCAAAAATGAAGAATAATTTTTTTTGATATCGTGCTTAGTTCTCGAGATATACTGTCTCAAAAGAGTGGAGTTTCTGGTTGAAATTCAGAAGAAACGTGTCCTCAAAGTCAAATTTGGTGATAGATTCTTATGTAACACGACGATACAAATCGAAAATAAAGAATAAAATTTTTCGATATCTCGCTTAGTTCGCGAGATATACTGTCTCAAAAGTGAGGTTGTTAGGTTATGAGGGGATTCAACGATAACCGTGGCGCCGCAATTTGGTGACGAATTCTTATGTAACTCGATGAGGGAAACTGAAAGTAAAGAATAAATTTTTTTGATATCTCGCTTAGTTCTCGAGATATTGTACCTTAAAATTGACGTGGTTAGGTTGAAATGCGGCCTGGACCAGAAAAAAACTATCGCCATATCCATATTTGATGATGAATTCGGACGTAACTTAATGAGCAGGTAATTCTTTTTAACTTGAATAACAAACTGTTTATTTCTACAGTCCTTAAATTTTAGTTGATGTTCAAATAGGTTATATTTTCACATTCTATTTCAATAATTGACAAGGAAGATTTCAAAATCTAGAAATATACTTGTAGACATATTTACAAACAGAAACAAGCCATATCTGAAATTTAAAAAAAAGCATAAGTCAATGTTTAGAGCCTTAAAAAAAATTAATACTTCATAAAACCTCATAGTTTCTGAGCTAACTTAGAAGATATTGTACTGGTAGTGGCCTATATAATTTTGCTAGAAAAATCAGTACATTCAAAAATCAGAAGCTAACAACTAATAATAAATAAATTGTTTGTTCTCTTCTGGTATACACCTCATTTCAACCTGCCAATATTTCCATCAATATTGCCGCTACAAAACCAAACTATGCAGACACATATAAACACAAGAAATGCATCGCGAACTACATTTCCGTCAACAAATTTTATTTCATCACGTTTAGTAGTTCGCACAGCACAAATTATCACGATTAATTTCATCGTGTAATTTCAGTGTAAACTTAAACGTGAGTAATGCATGCAGAATACCATATTCACTGTGTCGCGATGTAAACATGACCCGTTTAAATTAAATTTCCAACATTTGTCTACAATAAGGCTAGCTTTTCAGGTGCAAAATAGTAACAAATGCTAATTGTCTACACTACACCAACAAAAATTTGAGAATAATATTATCCTATTGAGAACAATGAATAAATTTATAGCGAATGGCACTAATGTTGCGGTTGCCTGTCAGATACTTCAAGAACGATAATTACAATGTGACTTACTTATGAAACGCTATTCCAGGTTTTTTCCTATCTCGTCTGTTTGTGCAACCATATGCATCACAACTTGGCATTATAGAAAACTTTAGAATATTAGAAAATGAAATATTCTCAGCAGCTGACACAGTGCAAACAGCCCAATGTTTTGGTACTCCTACGATGTCCGCCGCGCAGGCACAGTTTTTTCACGAGGTTTCACGGATTTCGCGTTATCTCGTCTCCATATATTCCTTCCTCCATGGGAAGTAGCTACTTAATGAAGACTCGAAATGTAAATACCTTGGCATAACATTTGATAGCATACTGAAATGTGCAGGACACAATGGACAGGTGGTAGGGGAAGGTTTCAAAATCCTTCACCTGTTGGAAAGAGTTATGAGCGGATGCACTAGAGATGTAAGGGAATTGGGGTACAAAACTTGGGTCATACTACTGCTGGAATATGGTGGTGTAGTTTCGGACCCACATTTTGGGTATCAAATACAGGAGTTGGAGGGGATGCAAAGGAGGGCTGCCAGATTTGTCTTTGGAAACTACCTCAAACCACAATCGGTAACTAATATGGTAAAGGAGCTGGGGTGGGATTCATTGGAGAATAGAAGGAGGGTGAAGAGAATCATGGGATTGTTCAAAGCCTATACTGGTAATGAAGCATGGAAAGATGTTGATGGGAAAATTAAGAGAGGTGCTTGGAACGTGAGGTTGACCATGACCACAAGCTGGCACTTGATTTCAGGAATAAGGGTGAGGGTAGGAAAGGGTGTGAGGGACTGGAATAAACTGCCAAGAGAAGTGATGAATAATTTACCGGAAACACTGAAGGAATTTAAACATTAGTAGAGGGCAAAAGTAGGTTGGAAGCGGAAAGGAGAAAGAGGGGTGTGTAGGGATATTGCCACCAGAGCCGGCGCTCCATCGCAATTTTTAACCGACTTCAAAAAGACTAGGAGGTTCTCAATTCGTCTAATATATATATGAATTTCACTGAGAAACCACCAGTTCTACCGCTAATACCCCTTAATTTTTATACAAACCCACATTTTTTATCTGATTTCGATGGAACTTTGCACATGTATAATCAAAAATAAAGGGAAAAATACTATCAACTTTTGGTTTGAAAAAACTGTACCCCTCTCCCACTATCCACCCCCTTAAATTTTGTCAATGTTCTTTATACAAAGCTAGTCGACACCATTTAACTGATCTCCATTGAAAATGGAAATTACGTGTAACTTTTAAAGGAGAAGGTTTGTGATCAAAAGAAATAAAAAAAAACACCCCATCTCCCCATTTACACCCCATAATTTTATAGAAACCTGCATTTCTATCTGATTTTTATTTCATTTCGTCTGCCAAACCTCAATCCCACTCCCTCCTTCGGCACCCTTAATTTTTGCCGATGTTCTTTATAAAAAGCTACAGTCTACACCGTTTGGCTGATTATCATCAAAGTTGGCATATACATATAATTTTTCATGGAGAAGGTTTCTGACCCAAAAAATAAAAAACCATCCCTCTCCCTCTCTGCACCTCATAATTTTATACAAACCTACATTTCTTATTTGATTTTGCACTATTATACTTTAAAATAAAGAGAAAAATCCTGCCAACATTTGGTCTGCCTGAGCTCAACCCTTCTCCCTCCTTCCACCCCCTTAATTTTTGTCAATGTTCCTTATAAAAAGATACAGTCGACACCGTTTGACCATCTACCATGACAGTTGGCGCTTATATTTATTTTTTCACGAAGGAGGTTTCTGACCAAAAAATCCAAAAACCCCGCCCTCTCCCCATTAAACCGTTTAATTTTTATACAAACCCACACTTTTTATCCGGTTTAGATAGAACGTAGCACACTTTTACTATAAAACAAAGAGAAAAATAATGTCAACTTTTGGGTTGCAAAACTGAACCCCTCTCCCCGTTTCCACCCCCTTGATTTTTGTGAATTTTCTTTTTAAAAAGCTACATTCGACAACATTTGACCCATCTTTATGAAAGTTGGCACTTATATTTATTTTTTATGGAGAAGATTTCTGGCCAAAAATACCAAAAACTAACGCAGCTCCCGTTTTACACCCCTTAGTTTTTGTACAATCCTACATTTTAATCCGATTTCGTTGGAACTTTGCATGCGTATACTTTAAAACAAAGAGAAAAAGAAAAATACGGTCCACATTACTTTCACAAAAACGCAAATCCTATCCCTCTTTCTACCCCTTTAATTACTGTCAATGTTCTTTATTTAAAGCTAGTTTCTATCTGATTTTGAAGGAAATATGCACATGTATACTTCAAACCAAACAGAAAAATACTGTCTACTTTTGGTTTAGAGAAGCCAAACCCCTCTCCCCCTTTCCATCCCCTTAATCTATACAAAGCTACAGTTTCTATCTGATTCTGAAGGAAACTTGCACATGTGTACTTTAAAATGTACAGAACTATTGTGTGTAAATTTGGTTGCAGAAGCCCAACCCCTCTTCCCTTCTACTCCCACCCCTCCTAATTTCCAATTTTCTTTATAGATACCCACAGTTTTTTTTAATCAGATTTCGATGGAACATTGCATGTGAATACTTAAAAATAAAAATAAACTTAGTATATACATTCTGTTTACAAAACCCAACCACTAACTCCCTCACCCCATTTAATTTTTGCAAATGTTCTTTACACAAAGTTACAATTTTTATCTGGTTTCGATGGAACTTTGCACATGTATACTTTAAAACAAAGAGAAAAATACTGTTCAAGCTGGATTTACAAAAACCAAACTACTCTTCGCCTCTAAACCCCTTAATTGTTTTTTATACATATCTACAGTTTTTATCTGATATCGATAGAAATTTACACACGTACACTATAAATCAATCAGAAAAGACCGTCTGCATTTAGTATACAAAAGCCCAATCTCTCTTTCTCTTTACTCCCACCCTCTTTAATTTCCAATGTTCTTCACAAAAATCCACTTTTAAATCCCATCAAAATAAATCAAGTTATTTTTAAATCATTGCAGAATATTCATATAATAAATGTGTCCTAATGTCTCAACATGTACCTCAGATTTCAACTTGGACCCCAAGCTATCACGTTGTGAAAAACCAATTAAAAATGTATATTTTCTGTGTCATGCCGGAACAAACAGGTATATTCCAGAGACAGATTTGTGCATGTGCTATGCGGTATGTATTAATGCCCAGAAGTTACATGTTTCGATTATCGAGTGGCAGCTTAAACTGATGATAAATTAGGTCGAAATACAGCCTGGACCAAAATAGAACCTGAGATTCCTTAATTCCTTAACACAGCGTGCAATTCACCTCGTTCTAGAAGTTGTTGGGGTATATAAAGACAATTTTTTTTTTGAGTTGAAGAGCTTTGAGCACTGAGCTACCAGGAAGTTCGCATAGTGAGAGCTGCTGCGGCATATGTAAATACAAAACAAACTATATTACCACTAAAAATTTAAAAATAAAATAATTGTTTAAAAAACATAAAAACCGCCTTCAAAAAAGGCACACTAAAAATTTTAAAATAATTTTATACCTTGCACAGAAGAAAATAAATCTAAATGGACAATATATTACATTACTGTTATTGAAATGTTTACATTAATTAGTTCTTTTTGGAGTCGGTGCCAGCCAAAGCAAGAAAAACAAAAAGATAAAAACAATAATATATAAAAATCATGTTACTACTGCCTACAATTAATGTTAGAAACATGTTTCAACAAAAATGAAATATATAGATGATACGCCGATATTATACTAACTGTAACGTGTTTACTGCATGATACAGCCTACCAACTGACACTTTAGCGCCAGAGATATGCCTGGACGACCAACGAGACCAAGCCACAGATGAAAATACTATCTAATTTGTTTTCCAAACTGCCTCCCACAATAACAATATCTGCCTAAATACATGTTGTGAAATATTTTGAATTTTTATTCTTACTCCCCATTTCACCTCTAACACCAAATGATGTTCAGTTATTCGATCTTCGCGATGTGACAGCTGGCAATGACTCCAAAAATAACTAATTAATGTAAAAATTTCAATAAAATATTGTCCATTTAGATTTACTTTCTCTAAGCAAGGTATAAAATTATTTTAAAATTTTTAGTGTCCTTTTTTTTTGTTTGGTGGTTTTTATGTTTTTTAAACAATTTTTTATATCAATTATTATTAATATTATTGGGAGAAATTTTTAATGTGAAATGAAAATATAGCCACTTACGCAGTTTCCTGTTAAAACATATCCGTTTCGGTCGAAAAGGGGAAGGCTGTTATGAATGAAATCACCCCTATACTCGAATTGGGCAATATTTACAGAATCAGTACGAAATATACTAATCACTTGGTAGTAATCGGAAAGATGACTGAAAAAATGGAACTGGTGTTAAAAATAAGGCCACTAAACAAAATAGTAGTAAGAGAGACGGAAGGACTAGTAATGTTACTAGAGATGTTGCAGAAGTTTCATGGGGTAAAATTCACGTCGAGCTTGGATTTGAAAGTTTGATAAGTAAGATACTGGACCTCGACCTCGACCATATACTGCCTTTTTGTATGATTGCAAATATTACCAGTATAAAGTAGTACCTTGTCATCTCAATATTTTTCACAAGAGCCCTAGACCTGTTAAGAAATCAGACGTTAAGCCTGTTATCATTCAATGTAGATTATATTTAGATAGCCACGAGAAATTAGCAACATCACTAAGACATTCTCAACAAGAGTTCATCCCTTTAAGAAGAGGGATCTTGGCTCTCAAGATGGAAAAGAGGCAAATGAGAATCTTCTCCTCCCCTCCCCCATGAGGAAAAATCCTTTGTGCATTGATAACAATACGAGAATGAATTTGGCAATTAGCGTTGCACAATGCCAGTCAATAATTCTCCGTCACTTAACCTGCGTCTGAACATGATCACACAGGAACTCAATCGAGTTCTATATTCCAACATGGCAGAGTCGCAACTGAGTAGCATATTGTAAAAAAACTAGAAGTGAACCTCCCTCCATCCATTGCCATATACGCAGATATCAAACAAACCTTAACTGCTTATTACTCTCTCGTTTATAAAAACCTGATGTCCTTTTCTTCTATAAATTCTGAGACTGATCTTCCTGTCTCGCCATTTCGGATACACCCTTGAAATAGGCTTTAAAGACAACTGTATTTTGTTTTCTTTCTAAATTTACAGTGATTGATTTGTAACATTTATCCTGATAACATTTCCGTCTATAGAGCTTAAAACACGAACCCGTTCATCCTTCCTATTCTGTGAATTTGCGAAACACAGAAATTAAGCTTTATGCAACTGGTACAGACCCCAATAAGTTCATTATAGCTTTTTGCTAACAGAATCTCTCTTCTATAACTATCTGCAATATCTGACCAAATGAAACTGTGTCCAGAGAAAACTAACTGCTAACATGTCTTGAGCTATGTTACAGATATACCACTGGCTGGATCCTTCAGACTGTTTGTATTATTGGGATTTCCTGATAAATCTATCTTGCATTTCACAGTATGATATAGTCAAGCTGACGTGCCATATTCAGTGGAAGTTGCATTAAGACCGGTTACCAGTCGTATGTTTCTTTTTTTTTAAGAAAAAAAAAACCTAAGCTTGGTATTCAGCCCGAAAGTTGATTGGACCCCCTTCCCCCCTCCCCCGAAGCAGGTATACTTAACTTTGAATCGGACCAGGTAATCCTACAAGCTAAAGTGAGCCTACAGTTTAGCTTGGAATCCGGAACACGGAAGCGTCCTGGTGTACTTCACAGACTCATAGCAAAATTTGTCAGAGGTGAAGGTCGCGTTTTTCTCATCTGTTTGCATAGTTAATAGAGTTCGTTAATTACTTCTAAGGATTTAACAGTTCTTAATACAATGGAATTACTACATCTTATACCGCCCCCCCCCCAAAAAAAAAAAACAGCGAATCAGTATCTACCACGAACATTGAACTGTGTATGTAACATTGTTTGTCTACAAATCACGTGTCATTACCAAACCGTTTATCTGCATCAGTGTGGAACTTTGCTGCCACCAAAGCCGCCAGCTGTCTCTGCTGATGGTGTGCTGACAACAGAATGCCGTTTACCAGCTTCTCGTTCGAAGTATGAATCAGTCCTTTTCCGGTATAGTCCTTAAATTCACTCACTCCCACATCGGGAGTTTTCTCCTGGAACCATAGAGGGCTGCTCCTTAAGCCTTGGAGAAGACACCTCTGGTTTCTGGAGGCACTGCGATACATCACACTTTAAACTTCTTCCTAGTGTAAGTGCAGTCTCAGTGGAGCGCAGTGCTTGTACTTTCCAATTTGAGCTTTGTTTTTTGTTTGCATTCCCAAACCACATTTCCTGAAGTACTTACTCGCCCCAGTCGCATCTGTTTATTTCTGTAAGAGCTTTCCGTTCTAAGGAACTATTTTAAGGGCCATTGCCGGATATGTAGTGTACGATGCCTGTAGATAGTTCCAAGTGACCCACGACAGTAGGCTTGTGTCGACTAAGAATAAATCTGACGCATAGCGGTTTTTAATGATTAATCACGCTAAGGAGATAACAAAAAAAATATTTTTTATTAAAGATAAAGATTATTATTATTTTGAGAAGTTAAATTCGGAAAAATGAGTCATTCAGTCACATTTCCACGAACGCCAATGGAAAAGCATTACGTCACACCACCCGAAACGCTAAAGTTGTAATTGACTTTTTCGTGAAACAGAACAGGTTACTTTGGCAAATTATTCGTTTGTAGGAACTTTTGTCATGTTAATATAGTTGTTCTCAATTATATGCCGAAAGACAAGTGTAAATCGCTATGAAAACAGGATTAAGCAAAGCAAACAGTAGCAATTTTTACCAAAATTCGCGCCGTAACACTTGAAAGATTTTTCGCGTTAAACATCGACTATTTCTCATCGGAGTACCGCAATGCTACAACTTCGATGCAAATATACACTAGTGTCAATTGTACATTATATTTCAGTTTTGTAAACAATAACCTATTGCTGAGACATACCTTCTTTCTACATTTTGTAAATTAATTTATATTGGTATGAGGTTACATTTTGCGAGGATATAAACAAGTACTAAATAGCTTCACCATAAAGATGACGACAACGAGTGTGATCGCCGAAATATCATGTAATTATAACACTTCTTTAACTCGGCTAGTCACCCGAGAACATTTCATATATATATTAGATGCTTGTTTTAAAGATTCCAGCAATAATTTAATTTTTAATAAAATTGTTAAAAGTATTTAACGTTGAGGATCGTTCTGGTTTTGTAAGAGCATAATAGAGTTCAATATTATCACAGTCAGTTGTGTGTTGCTCGACGATGTACATGACACATTATGAAGGCGCCTATGGATTCGTGGAATGTTAGTATCACAGGAAGCGCTCAGTCTCGATCGAGCAAGGTTAGTGAGTGGACGCGCTGCCTCGTTCTCGCGAGTTTACTAGCACACGAAATATCCACATCGTCTTATCGTGTAAGTATTACTGACGTTCATGTGAATTTCTGTTATGTACAGATAGTGACATAGCTTGTTGTTGATTTTTTAAGTGAAAACTTCTATAGACTCGATAAGCGATGTTTGGACGGGGGTAAATCTATCTGTTTGTGAAGTCATCGTCAACAAAGAGCCACCTGTTTCACACGTCACCATCATGCCACCTGCTGCGCATATGATATGCGCGTTGGACACTTTTTGCAAAATCTTTACACAAACACACAGTTTTTATCCAATTTTGATGGAACTTTGCATAGGTATACTTAAAAACAAATAGGAAACACTGTCTACGTTTGATTTACAGAAACCGTAACTCTCTCCTGCTTCCCCCCCCCCCCATTTTAATTTTTGTCACAGTTATCCACACAAACCCACAGTTTTTATACGATTTTGAGAATATTAGTACACTTATACTTCAAAATTAGGTGGTCTGGAAGCTCAGCCATTAAGGCGCTTCTTACGAAAGTTGTATCTCCGGTCGCGGGTTCAAATCCCGTGGTGAGTAAGAATCTTTGGGAGTTGTATTGGATTGTATCAGCTACACAGGGACGTTCCGTGGATCTGATTCCACGTTAAACTGCAGGCCCCTGAAGAAAGGAATTAGACTTCTGCCCTCCGACACATAAGATTGGTAAATCTCCATCGGGAAGACTCGATGAACTGGTCGTGTTATGGACTAAATTAGATTTTTAGTTTTTGAAGTGAAAACTTCTTCAGGCACGCTGAGCGATTTTTTAATGTGTAAAATCTTGAGTTCTCATTACCGACTTGCTAATGTATATCTGTTACTATCTGGTGACTCAGTGGTTAAGGTGTGTGACTGGCAAACGAAAGGACCCCGGTTCGAATCTCTGTCTCTGCGAGGATTTTCGTAGACTATTAATCCGACCTTCACCTCTGGCACAGCCTGATATGTAATTTGAAGTACGCCAGAACGCTTCCGCGGTTCGGATTCCACGTTAAACTGTAGGTCCCTTGTACCTGGTAGCACTACCGGGTTAGGTTAAGGCGACTAGAACAGGAGCAGAAAGCGCAGCCAACCTGTCACCAGGTCATTACGTCCATATGGAATTTTTATTATGTAGTATATCTGTAGCGATTAGTGTTGCGCGTATGATATTAATAGTTTGAAGTTTTCACTTCTATTGGCAGTCCCCAATGACTGCCAGTTATTTTTTGTTTGTTTGTTTTATTAGGGTTTTTTTGAAAAAAATAATTCGTTGTGTACATTCATGGTGTATTTGAGTAAAGTATCGTCTGAATCTCAGAAGTGCACCGAAGAAACACTAGATAAATTATTACATTAAGTGTTTCGAGCTGTAATCGTGCAGGGAATATGCAAATCAAACCATGTTTTACTCTTAAATCTCCATTTTTTCGGTTACGCTATTTTATTGAACCGGCAGTTAGCCACCAAATGCAGTAAGAATATTACGATTACTAACGGAAATAAAGTAATTACAAATTCCAAACGAAGTAACAGACTCATTTTTCGACTGCTGCCACGTTCTATTTTGAACATTATTTTATTTTTATCTTGTTTCCTCATTTTACATAGCCTACTGCCTTGCCCCTTAGTTCTGTAGTTTGTTTAAGCTATGCTTTTTGTTTGTATAGTTAATAGATCTCGTTAATTAATTGTAAGGATTTAAGAGTTTTTAAAGTTTCTACTAATTACAACATACTATCTCAATCTAATATCCCCACACTAAGAACAGCCAATGTCTATGCATCTTCCCACGACCATTTTGATTTATGTATAAGATTGTTTGCCTACAAATCACCTCTAATCACCATACAGCTTTTCTGCAGCAGTGTGGAATTTTGCTGCCTCCAAGGCCGCCGGCTGTCTCTGGTGATGACTCAGGATGACCTTTGGTGTGCCGACCATCAACCACCGCCTTCCACCTTCTCTTTCCAAGTACGAATCGCGCCTTTCTCAGATATAGTCCTAAGATTCACCCACTCCCACATCCAGAGTTTCCTCCTGGAATCATAGTGGGCTGTACCTTGAACTTTGGAGAAGATACCTCTGTTTTCTAGGGGCACTGTAATACATCACACCTTTCCCTTTTCCTAGTGTAACTGAAGATTGAGATGTGGGTAGTGCTTGTAATTTGAGCACTTATTCGCTTTCCCAAACCACATGACCGGGAGAACTTACTTCTCCCCAGTCGTACCTATGTATTTCTATATCTACATCTACATTCATACTCTTCAAGTCACAAACATTGTGGGTGGCAGAGGGTGCTAAGCACTAATCCTAAACCCACGCATTCCAATCCCGAATAGCACGAGGAAAGAAGGAATACATAAAAGCATCTGTACGGCATCTTATTTCTCTAATCTTATCCCTCCGGTAATTACGGCCTAAATATATTGGCAGAAGAAGTATTTCCTTACACTCGAAATTTAAATTTTTTCGCATATTCTCCAATAACTTCGAACGCAAGCTACGTCGTCTATCTTCCAAACTATCCCAGCCCAATCTATGTATCAATTCTGTGACGCTTTCATAAGGGCCGTAAACCAGTCACGAATCGAGCGGCTCTCCTGTGCACCCACTCCACTGAGTCAATCAGAACCTTGCGATACGGATCCCAAATTCCACAACAGTAATCCAAATGCGGACGCGCTAGTGTTCTTTACGCTATCTCCTTTGTATGAGCATAAAATACCTCAAAATATGACCTATGAATCACAATTTAGAATTCGCCTTGCCTACGACGGAAGTTATGTGCATGTCCCATTTCATGTTGCTTTGTACTATCACCCCCAGATACTTCAGGGAATCAACTGTGTCAGCAGTTGAATTGCTTATTTTGTACTCGTGAACAAACTGATTCTTTTTGTTACTCATCCGCATTGCCTTGCACTTTTTGCTTTTAAGTGTTAGCTGCCATTTACGGCACCAATCGAAAATAGCATCCAAATCGCGCTGTATTTCTAAGCAATCGTCGGGACACATTATTTCCCTATAGATAACTGCATCGTCGGCAAACAATCACAACCAGCATTTTACGTTGTCACCTAGATCGTTTATAAATATTAAGAAAAGAAGTGGTCCTATTACACTTCCCTGAGGAACGCCCGAAGTAACATTGATCTTAGAAAAGGCTTCCCCATCGACAACGACATACTGTGTTCGATCAGTTAGAAAATCACGTATCCACTCGCAAATCTGAGCCGAAATACCGTAAGCTCGAATCTTCAATAAAAGTCGGTTGTGTGGTACAGAATCAAAAGCTTTCTGAAAATCCAAGAAAACTGCATCATCTTTCGAACCTGCATCGATAACTTTCATTACATCATGGGAAAAGAGGGCTAATTGTGTTTCACACGATCTCTTCTTCCGAAATCCGTGTCGACACGGTGTAAGTAACTCGTGCTCATCTAGAAACTTTGTAATATCCTCATATTAAAGTAAAATATAATTGTTAAAAAGATATTTAGATGTAGCCTGTGTATTGCCTACGCTGTGTTGGCCACACGTGTTGGACAGCTAAGCGGGCAAACGCGTTGGGGTGCAACGGTCATTTGGAATCAATAGACCGTATAGGAAGGCGCGCTACAGATAGGGTCAGATGCAGAGCATGGTCTGTTGGGGATAAATAGACCGTATAGGAAGGCGCGCTACCGTCAGGGTCAGATGGAAAAGGAGTATCATGTAAATAAGAGTTTGTGTCACCCATTGGTTTTGTTTACAACCACACTGGTCGAGCAGGCGTACTGCTGTTCATGGTTAAATAAGATTCAGCCAAGTGACACGAGGTTAACTGTTTTGAACTAGTATATAGGATCACGGAGACCACAGGGAGGGGCCAGTACCATCAAGTTGCTACGTAGTGCTGTTCAGTTTGCATCGCTGTACTGCTGCGTATTATTGCTGCCGTAGTTGACCAGGGGATCTGACTTGGGGAAGCAGTAACTTTCTCTCCCGCACCTAGCATTACCTAACAACCTATTTCAAACTGTCTGTAGACTAGTTTGAAGTTATTAAACTCCAATGTTCTGGAATTGATTTTGTCATTTCTAGCGTGAGTTTGCCTGCCTACTTTCCATCCAAAATCCTATGGCGAGAGCCGCTCCTTGCCTCAGGTATCGAACTCGTGTCCTCAATATTTCAAAAGTTAAGTGGCTTCCAATCTGGGATCGGACATAAAAATTAAATGGAGTCAGGTGTGGCGTAAGTCTGTTTAAAATGAAATAGGCACCCAAAATTTGTGCTAGCATTAGCACACATAGGCAGTCCCTTTGGCTAATTTTCGCCACGACTGGCGACAGCCACTGTTAGGTTGAAGTTCTGTGGTACCCAGTCAGGACTGGCCATCCAGTTGATTGCTACGGCTGCTAGCTGTCGATACAACTCGTCGAAAAGTCACAACGAGTGAGAGGTTGGCTGCAAGATACGTTCACAACCTTGGGAAGGTTGGCTGCAAATATACGCTCACAGCCTGTGGGAGGCTGGCTGCAAACAATTGGAGAGCCTGGAGAGCCGGTCGCTGCCAGAGTTGTGGTGAACCGGGCGCAGATCACAGTCGCCTTCGGAAAATCGACTTCGGTCCAGTGGACAAGACGACGTCAGCGGGAAGACACCGAGGCAGACACAGCAGCAACTCGACGAGACAGCAAGAAGTAAGTCTCAGTTAGTTGGAACTGTTTGATATTTGATTGTCTAACCTTTTGGTAGTTGCTTTTTTAACCTTCTTTCAAAATGAGTGTTGATACAAGTGAAGGTTCACACGAAGGGCCAGACGAAGTGTCATACATTAGTGTGTCAGAAGCTCTTAAATTAATTTCTCAACCTTTGATGGCGACAAAGGGAAGTTAAGGGAATTTATTGACAATGTTGATGTGGCTTTTGAGTCTGTGTGTAAGGCAGATCAAGGATTGCTTTTGCGATTTGTTAAAGCTAAAATTACAGGGGATGCGCGTTCCAGGCTTATGGTTAGGGATACAACTAATACATGGCCTGAGGTAAAAGAAATTTTAGAAGAAAATTACTCCAGTAAAAGAACAATTGACTTTTATGCTTGCAAAATGTTTCATGCTATACAGGGAAAATCTGAGAGTGTAGCTTCGTAGGGTAGCCGTATAGACGAAATGACAGCGTGATTTTAGTGAAGCTGTCAGGCGGGTCTGCAGTGATGATATGTTAGCGGGGGCAGTAAACCTCGTGTATTTGCTTGGCAGGGCGTGCTTTATTCACGGACTATCAAACGATCGTATTCAGACAATTGTGAGAAGTCGAGGAGAGAGTATTCGCCTACTGGAAGCGATTGAGTTGGCTCTTCAAGAAGAGAGCGCGATTTGGTCTATGGCTGAAAGAAGTTATAGGAGGACGGAGGAACCACGAAAGGTTGCGACCGTGTGTGGAAATGTTTCAATTGTGGAAAAATATGGCACTCACAAAGAGAGTGTTGGAAGAAGGAAAATAAGGTACGTCGAGTACCAGTTGTTGATGAGGAATATTGTAAAAAGTGTCACAAGGGTGGGCACACAGAGGAAAAAAATGTCGGTCACGGGACGTGAGCCACATTATTTGTTTTAAGTGTCAGAAAAAAGGGGCACTATGCGAACGAATATCGCGCTAAAGCTGCAATTAGTCCGGTGGGAAGCCGGTCGGGAAACTGTTAGCGGACGAACAGTGGCGGTTAGTCCACGTCCGTATGGATCCAAAGCTGGCCGTAAACCGCCAAATAAAAAATGAAGTTTTAAATTTACCCTGTGACGAATGCTTACATAATAAGGTTAAGTTATTAGTGGATACTGGAGCTCAAACAAGTCTTATTCTTAAAGATTACTTAAAAGATAATGTGCCGTTAAATAAAAATGAAAAGGTAAATATAAAAGGTATAGCTGAAGAAGTGGTCACTACATTTGGAACAGTAAATCTAAGTTTAACCATTGGAAAAATTAATATTGAGCATAAATTTCATGTTATAAGAATGGATTTAGACATTCCATATAATGGGTTAGTGGGAAGAGATTTCTTTAGAAAACAGAAGGCAATTTTGAACTATAAGAATATGTCCCTAAGTATACAGAAAGAAACGGTTGCTATGTCTGCAGAGGATGAACCTAGCTTACAGATAAATGAAAGGACAAAGGTGGGTCCAAGGGAAGAAAGAATTCTTAGGTTACTGGTAGATAGTGAACCAGGCTTAACCGAAGGAACAGTGTATAAAACAGAACTAGTACCAAATATTTATATACCAGATGCTCTTGTAAGTATAGAGAATGGATCTTGTCTAATTAGCGTAACTAATACTTCAGAAAATGAGGTTACACTTGAGGGTGCTAAAATTAAAGTTGAAACAGTCCCAGAAGGTACAACAGTGGACACATACAAAGTAAGAACAATGAAACAAAAACCACAGTTAGAGTTTGATTCAAGGGTTAAAGAACTTAAGAAGCAATTGCGAACAGAGCATTTGAATCCGGAAGAAAAATCCGAGTTGTTTAAAATTTGTGCAGAGTTTAATGATATATTTTTTCTGCCAGGAGATAAACTTACGCATACAGACATCATAAAACATGAGATACCTATAGTACCGGAAGCACAAGGGAGAATTATCAATACAAGGCCATACCGAATACCAGAAGCGCAGCGGGTGATCTTGCAAGAACAAATTGACAAAATGTTAGATGATGATATAATAGTACCGAGTAAAAGTGCTTGGAATTCACCATTGTTACTTATACCCAAGAAACTAGATGCTAGTGGGAAACAAAAATGGAGAGTTGTCGTAGACTATAGGAAATTAAACGAGATTACAGTAGGAGATGCATTTCCTCTTCCTAACATTTCGGATATTCTAGATCGTCTAGGCAAAGCTAAATATTTCTCAACACTCGATTTAGCTAGTGGTTATTATCAGATTCTTATGGATGAGAAAGACAGGGAAAAACCGCCTTTAGCTCAAATTTCAATCATTACGAATACAGAAGAATGCCTATGGGATTAAAGGGAGCACCAGGATGTTTCCAAAGGCTGATGAATAGTATTTAACAGGTTTGCAAGGTATCAAATGCTTTATATATCTTGACGATGTAATCGTTTTCGCAACAACATTGAAAGAACACAATGAGAGACTTACCGAATTTTCCAAAGGTTAAGGGAAAACAATTTGAAACTTCAATTGGATAAGTGCGAGTTTCTTAGGACGCAGGTTGCGTACTTAGGACACATAATCACAGATGAGGGTATAAAACCGGATCCAGTTAAAGTTGAGAAAGTGAAGAATTTTCCACAGCCAAAGACTACGAAAGCTTAAGGGATTTCTGGGGTTATCAGGATATTACCGACGTTTCATGCCTAATTACAGTAAAATTGCAAAACCTTTACATGAATTACTAGTTAAAGGGCAAGATTATATTTGGGAAGAATCCCAGGAAAAGGCTTTTCAGGAATTAAAGGATTTATTAATCAATCCTCCATTACTGCAATATCCAGATTTTGGATCTCCGTTCATAGTTACCACAGACGCAAGTAAATTTGCAATTGGAGCTGTGTTATCGCAAGGTAAATCAATTGGAAAAGATTTGCCAATAGCATACGCATCTAGAACATTAAACAAAGCAGAACAGAATTACTCAACGACGGAAAAAGAATTGTTAGCAATTGTCTGGGCAGTTAAACAATTTAGACCATACGTGTATGGTAGAAAATTCACTATTGTAACAGATCATCAACCCCTTACGTGGATATTCAGTGTTAAAGATCCGAGTTCTAGGTTAATAAAATGGAGACTTAAACTCGAAGAGTACGAATACACTGTGGTGTATAAACGAGGAAAGTTAAATACGAATGCCGATGCGCTAAGCCGTATACGGGAAGTTAATGTACAGAGTCAGGAGAATGAAGTAGTAGGTCAAAATTCCGATGAAAGTAAATTTAAAGAGACACCAGCTGAAATTAGTTTGGAGGAAAAAGAGCAGATTTTAAAGGAGAGTCATGACGTGCCTTTAGGTGGTCATCAGGGAATGACGAGGACGTACGAGAAGGTGAAAGAGTATAAGCAATGGCCGGGAATGAAACGAGACATTGAAAATTATATCAGACACTGTGAGACTTGTCAAAAGAATAAGATTACACAGAACAAAACCAAAATGCCGCTAGAGATAACTCGCACACCTGAGCATGTATTTGAAAAATGTTGTATGGACATAGTCGGTCCTCTAAGTATTAGCGATAAGGGTAATAGATACATTCTAACTTTTCAAGATGAATTGTCTAAGTATACCTTAGCAGTACCAATTGAACAGCAAGATGCTGATACCGTTGCACGAAAGTTTGTGGAAGAAATAATTCTTAGATACGGGATACCGTCTGTTTTGACAGATCAGGGTCGAATTTCATGAGTGACGTATTTAAAAGGGTGTAAAATCTTGAAGATTCAGAAAATCAAAACTAGTGCGTACCATCCGGAAAGTAACGGTGCTCTTGAAAGAAGTCACAGAACGTTAGTAGAATATCTGCGACATTTCATTGCTAAAGATCAAAGAAATTGGGATGATTGGATTCAGTATTCAATTTTCGTATTCAACACAACACCTCATAGTAGTACGGGATTCACACCTCATGAACTTTTGTTTGGGAGAAAGGCAAATATTCCAGGTATATTACAAAAAGAACCTACAGAAGTTTGTATTGTTATGATGACTATGTTAAAGAGTTAAAGAGTAAAATGCAATCGTTACATGAAATAGCTAGGGAACATCTACACAAGAGTAAGGAGACGAATAAAAAGTACTATGACAGAAATGAAAACTCAAAATTGTTTAAACCAGGTGATAAGGTTTTATTGCATGACGAGTCTGTAAGAAGAGGGCGTTCAAAGAAGTTAGATTCACAATGGATAGGGCCTTACGAAGTTTGAAAACAGAAGGACCAAATGTTATTCTTAAACAAAAAGAAATAAGATAATGAAAGTACACGCAAATAGATTAAAAGAATTTTTTAATTGCAGGCCATGGTACTCATGAAGATTGTGTTGGGACTTTTAATAATACTAACGGGAAGTTCAGCATGGGAAGATTTCCATGTGCAGAAGATAAGTTCTTCTCCGGGTTTATATTATGATAATTTGGGTAAGGCTAGATTGTACAGTACCACATGGAAGGTTGTAAGTTACGTGAAACTGGAAGATATAATGAAAAAGTTCATACAGGCAGAGACCTATGCACAATTGTCGATAGAATTTTGTCGAAGTAAATTGTTCCACCTAAACATAAGTAATGAAGAATGTGTTAGAATCGAACAACACATTGATAGGCATGTAGCTAGAATAAAAGACGCACAAAGTTTAATATCTCAGTTGACTAGACATGAAAGTAGGAAAAAGAGAGGTCTTTTCGATTTTGTCGGAGAAATCAGCAAGGTACTTTTTGGAACACTAAGTGCAGCAGACGCAACGTATTTCAAATCAAAAATAGATGACATGGAGGGCAAGCAAATGCAACTATTGAAATTAACGAAGGAACAGGTAGCTGTTGTAAAAACTACTTTGAATGGGATTAATAATACGATGTCTAGTGTCGTCCAAAATGAAAAGATACTAGCAGAAGGGATGAAAAAGATAGAGCGTTATGTTCTCGACTATGTGCAAACTAATGACGCAACAATCCAGCGTATAGCGACTCTATTAGCAATTAATGAACACTTGATCCAGCTTACTTTAATTTTCGAAGAAATTGAAAGGGATTATGAATTAGTGATAACTGCCATTGTAAATGCACAGAAAGGAATCCTTGAGCCACACATCATAAACCCAGTTCAAATTGTGAATTACTTAAAGTTGATTCGTGATGATCTAAGAGATCTAAAATTTCCAGTTCCACTAACTGAGGCCTATGGATATTTATTACTTAAGCTTATTGACTTAGACGTATTTTTATCGGGAAACGTCCTTGGTTACGTTATTCATGTACCTTTAATAGATAATAATATTTTTAATTTGTACAAGGTAATTCCATTGCCAATGGAGATAAAGACCTCACCAGGCAGTTATGTCTATATTCAACCAGAAAAAGAATTATTGTTCATTGATGATGCTAAGAGACATTATGCTAAGTTAAATTTTGATAAATTGGAGTGCAAACTGTTGGATCAGGACAATCGTATTTGTAAACAAACATTCATTTTGCTATCTACTTATGATCACGAAGAATGCGAAGCTAAGCTGTTACAACCAGTCAGAGAAATACCGACTGATTGTATAAAGAAAGTAGTGCATTTAAATCAAAGCTTATGGACGCATCTCGGGCATAATGAATGGTTGTATCTGACTCCCAGAGAAGAAGGTCTTACAGTTCTGTGTGGAGGAGGTGCTCCAACAGACATTGTCTTAAAAGGTTTAGGAAAGATAAAGTTTTATACACAATGCAAAGGCTATGGTACCAGAGTATTTATACAATCAGAATATGTAATCAGAACTAATGTCAGTAGCAAGGACGTTATCCCAAATTTAACTATAGATATAGATTGTTGTATAATAAATGATAAAAAACACAATGTATCTGAATTGTTACAAGTTAAATTACCTTTAGAACGTGTGGCAATGCAGTTAGATGACTTAAAGATTGCGGGTCATAAAATAAAGACTTGGAAATAGAAATAGAGAGGCAAGAAAAAGAGGCAAGAGAACCTTTTGCTTTTGGTGTATCTTTTGCATCTTATGCAGGATGTATAATTGTATTCATTTTAGTAACTTGTTGTTGTTGCCGCTACTGCAAGTGTTGCAGAGAGTGTTTCAGGTATACTAAAAAGTATATGGATGACGACTGTTGTGGGAAAGTTTGTGTCAGAACTACAATAGTAAATAATTGTAGAGAGTCACGACTCAGTGGTAGTCGAAGATCAAACTCTAGTATGGAGGATGAAAGAGTTATTTTCAGTAGAACTAAAAAAGGTGACGAAAGCATTGCCATCACGAATTTTTCAAAAGAAGATACAACCATAGCTAAAAGAAGTGACAAAAGGTGAATAGTACTGTCAAAACATAAATGTATTTTATTATAGCTTAGTAAAGGTAACGTAAATTAGTATTAATTATAATGATGTAGTGAAGTGAGGATTTAATGAATTTAAGGTTCAATAATATCTTAGAATCAGCTGATAATGTGAATAGTTAAGATTGAATTTAATTAATGAGAAATTTCACCTATATGATATCAGTAAAATTATGTAGTAACTGAATTGTGAAATGAGGAAACAATATGTTAATGAAAAATACTTATCTATTGAATTTATTTGTTGAAAATATGCATAAATATGATGTAATGATGTCAACTAACATAGACATAGGAATGGAGAGGAAGTTAAAGACAGTCAGATCCAGAATAGCAAAAATTGCTGCAACTGGTATGTTGCATCAATTTCCCTGGGAAGGGAGGTATAATATCCTCAATATTAAAGTAACATATAATTGTTAAAAAGATATTTAGATGTAGCCTGTGTATTGCCTACGCTGTATTGGCCACACGTGTTGGACAGCCAAGCGGTCATTTGGAATCAATAGACCGTATAGGAAGGCGCGCTACAGATAGGGTCAGATGCAGAGCATGGTCTGTTGGGGATAAATAGACCGTATAGGAAGGCGCGCTACCGTCAGGGTCAGATGGAAAAGGAGTATCATGTAAATAAGAGTTTGTGTCACCCATTGGTTTTGTTTACAACCACACTGGTCGAGCAGGCGTACTGCTGTTCATGGTTAAATAAGATTCAGCCAAGTGACACGAGGTTAACTGTTTTGAACTAGTATAAAGGATCACGGAGACCACAGGGAGGGGCCAGTACCATCAAGTTGCTATGTAGTGCTGTACAGTTTGCATCGCTGTACTGCTGCGTATTATTGCTGCCGTAGTTGACCAGCGGATCTGACTTGGGGAAGCAGTAACTTTCTCTCCCGCACCTAGCATTACCTAACAACCTATTTCAAACTGTCTGTAGACTAGTTTGAAGTTATTAAACTCCAGTATTCTGGAATTGATTTTGTCATTACTAGCGCGAGTTTGCCTGCCTACTTTCCAACCAAAATACTTTGGCGAGAGCCGCTCCTTGCCTCAGGCATCGAACCCGTGTCCTCAATATTTCAGGTTGTGGCCAAAAGTTAAGTGGCTTCCAATCTGGGATAGGACAACTTCATAATGTTCGAGCATATGACATGCTCCAGAATTCTGCTGCAGACAGATGTTAGAGATATGGGTCGATAATTCCTAGGATCACTCCGATCTCCTTTCTTCAAAACGGGAATTACCTGGGCTATTTTCCAGCTAGAAGGTACTTTTCTCTTTTCTAAGATTTACGGAATATATCTGACAGAAATGGTTGAATTTCCTCCGCGTATTCAGAAAATACTCTTACCGGTATACCATCGGGACCCGGTGCTTTACCCCACTTCAGGAGTTTTAATTGCTTTACAATACCTACGCTATCAATTTCTATCGGATCCATCTCTAATTCAACACGATGTGGTAAAGTGGGATGTTTTCCATGTTTTCGCACGTGAAAGAATGTTTGAATTCGGTGTTAAATACGGTAGCCTTGTCGCGACTGTCTTCAACTTCCCGTCCGTCTTTTATTAGAACTGGCTTATTGTTCCCACTACAACTAACTTTTTTTATATACGACCAAAGTTTTTTAGGATTTTCAGTGAGGCTCATAGAGAGAGAATTGGCACGAAAGTCATTAAACGCCTCACTCATCGCATTCTTAACATGTCTCCTTAGCTCCTCTAAGTTATCTAAATCAGTCCGAAGATTCGTCGTTTTTGATCGTGCATGTATCTTCCTTTGCTATTTGAGTAACCTTTTAATCTCCCGTGTGTACCATAGGGGATCGTTCCCTTCCCTGATTGTCCGTTTTCGGTATATGAAAGTTCATACCTTCCCCGACTATACGTAAGAATCGAAGCCACCTCTCTTCAACGGTACCTCCTCCTACTAGAAGGTATGGTAATTATGCCTCAAATACGCTCTAAAACACTCTTTTGAAGCCTTTTCGAATTTGTAAACGATCCCTTCTTTCCTCTTTTGCGCGCGGTTGTTAGTTTTACTGTAGCAATTGCAGCTTTGTGATCACTTACTCCCGCGGTGGTAGAAATATCCGTGAATAATTCAGGCCTATTTGTAACGATTATATCCAAAATATTTTCGCTACCGTTGAGGCATCGCGTTGGTTCAGTTACAAGCTGCTCAAGATTGTGATCTGAGAAGAGGTCTAGAATGATTTCGCAAGCTGCTTTATCCCTGCCCCCAGTAACGTGAACGTAATTAGCCCAATCGATATCTGGCAAGTTAAAGTCACCACCTAGCATTATCGTATAGTCCGGAAATTGCCGAGCTATATTATTTACATTATTTCTTAAGGCCTCTGCAATATTTACGCTTGCATATGGTGGACGATAGAAGGAACCTATCACAAGTTTTGTCCTAGCTACGTTGAGTTTGATCCATATGATTTCGCAGACAGTATCGACACTTATTTCGCTACATGGGATGTACTTACTAACAGCTATAAATACGCCACCTCCTTGGGAATGCAACCTATCCTTACGGAAAATGTTCATACTATTATTAAAAAATTCGGCGGAACTTATATCCGTTTCTAACCAACTTTTTGTGCCTATTACGATATCAGCATCTGTACTACGAATAAAGTTTTCGAGTTCAGGCTGTTTATTACAAACACTTCTAAAGTTAATTACTAGAACTTTTAATGTTCGAGATTCTTTTAAGCTACCCTTAACACGCGGTGCTGAATTTATCTTGGCTGTCCACAACTGAATTTCCTCCTAAGGGTCATCCTCCCTCAGCCTAAAAAAACCCCCAATGCACTCCACACAGCCCCTGCCAACCGTGTAGCTGATTCTCGTGTGTAGTGCACCCCTGATCTATCCAAGGGATCCCTACAAGACTAAACGCCAGGGCGAAGATCAATTAATCTGCAGCCATGACTATCACAGAAACGCCGTAATCTCTGGTTCAGCCCCTCAATACGGCTCTGAACCAGAGGTCCACAGTCAGTCCTATCGACAATGTTGCAGATGGTTAGCTCAGCAGAAATCTTGCGGCCAGTGGCCACAGAGTTCACCCTTTCCGCAAGTCGCCTGAAGGACGAGAGGATAACCTCCGACCCTAGGCGGCAGGCATCATTGGTACCTACATGAGCCTCAATCCGCAGCTGGCTGCACCCCGTTCGTTCAATGGCATCCGGGATGGCCTGTTCCACATCTCGGATCAGACCCCCCGGAATACACAATGAATGGATACCGGGTTTCATCCCCGACCTATTCGCCATTTCCCTAAGGGGCTCGATAAAGCGCCTATCGTTGGAGCTACCAACCACTAAAACCCCCTTCTGCGGTTGTCCAGACTTAGCGGGGTGTGGGGCTGCCAACTCACAGGTCGACGATTGCAGTACTGAATCAGTTCCAGACAATGCGTCGAACTTGTTGGACAGTGGTAAAAGCTCTCCTTCCTGGAAATCAGGCTTGCACGACTGACCCGTCATGCGGCGTCGACGTCCAGAAACCAGACGCCAGCCACCACTAGGTTACGGCCGCAGAGATTCCGACGTCTCAGCCTGGACTGCAGGTACGATGACTGATATGGGAGAACCTGCGAGCCGCTTTGCTTCTACTGGTTCACCAATACCGCATCTACTGCACTCACTTGCGGCAGCTCCCAGCTGTGTAACTCTAGTTAACAAAGCTGCAAGCTGGGTGCGCAGATTATTCACCTCAGCCTGCGTCTGCACACAACAACCACAGTCCCTACACATACTACCCTACAGAAAGAAAAACTAACACCTACAAGATACTATTGTAAGGGTAATGGCTGTATATGTAATTTACGAGTGGTGGAGATGGTTGTAGGCGTGTCATGACAATTATCTCTTTCACGCATGGATGCACTTCGAAGGTCCGTCTGTCCATGACGATGTTGGTGCATGTTGCTGTCAATCATCAATCAACGCATCCCAATCGACATTTTGGTTTCAAAGGGTCTTCCAATTATTTCCATTGCCCAGTCATATTTTCCATTTTCTATCCAGTGTAACGCGCCTTGCTTCCTTATTTCCAAATCCATTGGCCAGACGGCGAATATAACAGTTAATGCATCCGTCGACGTTTACATCTACGTCTCAGGTAATCTGAGCAGTATTCCTTAATGCGTACACCAAAGTATATCCTTTGATTCAGCCTCCTTTAGGTTTTTGGCCAATGTGATTGCTGTGTATCCATTAATGGAAGCAAGGATTCCGTTGGCGGCGAATGCTATATAACACAGCAGATCTTGTGTTTGTTGCAATATATTCATGGCTGGCACCAAGGCAACATCGCGATAGATTGGTCTGCTGATCTCCGTTGGCAATCTTTTGTCTGTCTTTTCTCAAGTCTTTTCCTTACTAGTATTTCTGTTACCACAAAGAAATATAGAACATAGAAATTAGTGCGATAGACGATATTTAATACTTTCAAGCAGTTGTCCACTTGTCTGTGAAGTGAGCTCTATTCAATTTAAATTATGCTGCATATATTTCTGTTATAATTGTCAGCATTATTTCTCATTTCGTAACACTGACTGTCTACAAAATTGCCATTGAATGAAATCATGCGTTTTTTTCCTATTCTGCAGCAAAGATTGCCTTATTTTTACAGATACATATTATTCTGAACATTAACGTTCCTATCACCAGAGTTGAGGATAAAACATATTTTGCATCCTTTTCACTCATTTTTTCAGTTTGAACGTGGAACACCAGCGAAGTATTTCTTTGATCAATGATGACCATGAAGCTACCCAGATCTAATCAGTAATGCAGAGCTGGAAACTAGTCACCAGGAGGAGTCAACTCAGATTGAGTTTTAGATTTACCTACTCTAGTTCATTGATTTGTTTTTATTCTTCTGTGATTAATGCTGTAATGTTATCACTTAATACAATTCTTCAAAAACTTCTGAGATTCGTCGGCAAAAAAGCAAAGCTTTGCATTCGACCAGGAGGTTGGTTGGTCCCTCCAGATGGAGTTATACTTCTCTTTTTAATTTAATTAACCTATGTACACATTTTCTTTTATCCTGTACTCGCGTACATTTTCCCTCTAAGAATTTCACTATTAAATTCTTTCAACGTTTTTGGTAAAATATTCGCAGTTTCTCTTGGTAATTTATTTCAGCTGACTGTCATATCCACGATAGCGAATTTTCCCTCATTTCTATGCATGTAGTCTAGTGCCAGGTTGTGGCCATGGTCATCTTTTCCCTTCCATGCACCTCTCTTAATTCTTCTACCCATATCTATCCACTCATCATCGCCAATATACTTGTATACTGCCATGACTCTCTTTACCATCCTCCTATCTTACAATAAGTCCCATTCCAGCTAATTATCATATCAGTTACTGATTGAGTTCTACAGTAATTTCCAGAGACAAATCTAACATCCCTTCTTTGCATTTGCTCCATCTCCTGAATTTGAAACTCTAATGTTGGTCCCATACTGCGCCACCATATTGAAGCAAAGTTTTGTAACCCAGTTCTCTAACTTCTCTGTTACATCCCGTCATCACACTCTCCAACAAATGAATGATTTCGAAACCTTTTCCTACTACCCTTTGTATTAATCATTCCAGAAATAATTAATTTTTAATAGGATGGTTAAAAGTGTCTAGCGTTGAGGATCATTATGGTTTTGTAAGAGCATAACAGAGTTAAATAATATCACAGTCAGCTGTGTATTGCTCGACGGTGTACATGACACATAATGAAGGCGGTGATGGATTCGTGGAAACTTAGTATCGCAGGAAATGCTTGAGTCTCGCTCGAGCAGGGCTAGTGAGCGGACGCACTACTTCGGTCTCACGAGTTCACAGCTGCCTGAAATATCCATATACGTCTTTTCTCCTGTAAGTATTACTGAATTCCGTATGCATTTCTGTTACACGCAGATCATAAGAATAGCTTCTTGTTACTTTTAAAAAAAAATAATTAGTTGCTTATAGACATTGGGTGTTTGAGTCGTCTGAATGTCAAACGTGCAGTGAAGGAGAACAAGAAGCATTATTACAATTCTAGTAGGCAATATGCAAATCTAAACATCTTTTAACGTCTTAGATTTTATGGATACGCAGTAGCTTGTTTTTCTCAAAAAACAAAAAAAACAATTAGTTGTGTACATACATGGGTTTTTGAGTCGTCTGAATCTCAAACGTGCTATGAAGGAGAACAAGATGCATTATTACAATTCTTGCAGGTAATATGCAAATCTAAACATGATTGAACGTCTCCAATTTTATGGTTATGCAGTAGCTTGTCGTTTTTTTTTTTTTTTTAATATAATTAGTTGTGTACAGGCATGGGTGTTTTAGTCGTCTAAATCTCCTACGAGCAGTGAAGGAGAACAAGATGCATTATTCTTGCAGGCAATATACAAATCTAAACATGTTTTAAAGTCTCCGATTTTACGGTTAGACCACTTTTTTGAACCGCCAGTTATGGCACACTATTATGGTTTTAAACGAAAATAACGTAATCACAAACGCCACACGATGCAGCAGGCTCAGTATAGCAACAGCTACCGCGTTCTATTCTAAACATATTTTCCGTTTTATTTTGTTTCCTCGTTTTAGATAACCTACTACCTTGCTGCTTAAAGTGGGCCATTAGTTCTGCTGTTTGTTTGAAATTTTTACCTCTTTGTATAGTTAATAGATCTAGTTAGTTACATCTAAGGACAGCTCTGAAATTTTCTTCTGAATGCAACGTACTATAACAACCTACCATCCCCACACCAAAATATCGAATAGCTACATATCTTCCCACGACCATTGAGGTGTCTATATAAGATTGTTTGTCTATAAATCACTTGTCATCATCAAACAGTTTTTCTGCACCAATGTGGAACTTTGTAGCCCCCAAGGCCGCCGGCTGTCTCTGTTGAAGGTGCAGGGCAAACTCTGGTGGCCGACAACAGAGTGCCGTCTGCCAGCTTCTCGTTTCAAGTACGAATCGCGTCCCTCTCCAGTATAGGCCTTAGATTCATCCACTCCCTCATCAGGAGTTTTCTCCCGTATTCATAGCGGATTGCTCCTTGAAGTTAGGTGCTGATACCTAAGGCACTGCGATGCATCATATTCTTCTTAGTGTACTTGCAGTCTCAGACATGGGCAGTGCTTGTAATTTCGAATTTGAGCGTTTGTTCGTATTTCTAAATCACATGCCCTGGAGTAATTACTTCGCCCCAGTGGCTCCAGTCTATTTTTGTAACTTTTTCGTTCTAAGAAACTGTTGTGTAGGCCATGGCCGCTTATGTAGTTTACGAGCGCTGGAGGTGTTTGTAGTTGATCTATGACAATTCTCTCTTCAGTCAGATGTATAAACTTGAAGGATTTTAAGCTTCAAACGTATAATATGTTCAGTGGAGTATTTTTTCTCATGCACTTGGAGGCAGGTAACTTACTTCTTTTAGACGCAGCTGGTCTCAAGGTTAGCAGAGGTACCTCCCGTGAGAAACCAGGGTAAGGGACTAGTCGAGTGGTCTAGCTCCTCTTCTGTGGGCGTAATTTGGAATCGGCAGAGAGTGTCTGGAAACTCAGGTACTAACCTTTAATGGAGTTGCTCCTGCTGACCTCCGGCGACCTCGGCTCCACTCTCCAGCTCAGCTGTAAGACTATTTACTAATATCAGGTTCTGACACCACTGTGGATTAAAGCCACAGACCTGTGTGGTTGTTAATATGGATTCACCAACTTATGCTTGTTATGGCAAACAGCAGGTTCTCTTAAATTTTACCAGTGAGAACACGGCCTAACTTCTGTACGATACTGTTTATTGCTCGTCCTTGACTGAATACATATCATCCGTTTTGAAGCCATCTGCGAGGCTATCCCCGTAGGCTTTACATTTTCTGAAGTACTACTAGATTATGGAACAATTACTTACATACATGTAGAATGGCTATCGGAGGATTCCGCCAAGTGTCGCAGCATTGTCGACCCTAACGCGAGACCAGGCTATTGGAGAGAGAGAGAGACTATAGACTATCCAACTGGCATAGTGACGTGCCTACTGTCAATCTGTCACTGAGAAGCTCGAACACATGTCCTGCGTTCCTTATATTGCCCGTATCGAACATTCTAGACCTCTTTCGGCAATTGACCGGCCAGTGTCCCTGGATGTGGTATGCGCTGATCGTTTTCGTCAGCAAAACCTGACTCATTACTCTCGTGTGGACGGCACGCAACTCTGGCGTACTGTCACGACACACCTAACACTCGTTTAATTCTAAATCACACCACTAAATCTTTTGCCCCAAAACTTGGCCCGTTACACCAGTCTCCCACCCTACCAGCTTAAAAGTACTTACTAAGGCCCAATGAACCAATCATCGGCCAGCACGTGATTTCCCCACTCCAGGCTTACAGCCCGGGAGCTCCAAGACTGGCGCTCAAGGGAGTCCTTAACGACGTGATGACGGCATGGATCTCAAGACTTCATGTAGAATTCTAGGTACAGGTTAATGCGTTACTATCCCTCTGCTGGCTTAGGAAAGATACTCCGGGTGACTAGATTTTATTAGTGATGTCATTGATTTTCATGATAGCTATTTCCATGCAATATTTCTATGAATTTCATATGTTTGTCAATGTAATTCAATACAGTGAATTTGTTAAAAACGATTAAACTTTCCATTACTATTTCAATTGCTATCACTGAATCCCTGCAAATTTCTAGCCACAAGTAATAGTAGGAACGTAATATCTTTGATCACACATCTCTGGTAAAACTAACTAGGGAGTGGCTGATCAGAGACAAACTCAAGGTTTTGTGGCATTCAACCGCTCGGACACTACACAGGTATTTTCTCTAAATTCCGTCTGCTGTGTTGATGGTGGTTAACGTTTGCTGTCATTCACCAATCAACACATCCCAAACCCCTTTGTTGGTTTCAGCGTATTTTCTACTTATTTCCAAACCTTATCATATCTTCCCTTATCTATTATACCGCTCCTTGCTTCCTTTGATGGGTTTTAAATATATTGGAAACGCGTTTTTTGCGCGAAAAGTATTTATTTTAGATCAAGAAAAGTACATCAAACTATTTTACAAATGTAGCAGAGAGTAGTTCGCCAAAGGGTAGTATCAGTCGCTGTTTTTACGTTGGCTATTGTGCACAATATATACTGTAACAGAGGTATTGTTAGTTATTGAAGGCGAGTAATTCTATTTTAATAAATATAAACAAATCACATTTTAACACTTCTACCAAATTAGAGCCTTCTGCAAACAATTATAAACTTCTAAAATTCGTAGTTAACATAATAGTATCTACTTGTTAACTTAACCTCAGACAGTCAGACATTCCAATTTTGTGACTCATGAACTGAATTTTATTGTTAGATAGCACATTTGTGCCATTGCGAGGTGCTATGGGTAATTCTTGTCGAATCACTGCGTGTAATCATGAGGTCGGCTCACATTAACCTCTTTTTACACTTGTAAGCCATCAGCTCGGAATTTGTAGTAAGTATATAGTATGTAAATGAAAAGAACTTTCTGATTGATGTATTGTTGCTTTTAATTACTATTTTTTACTAACACATTTTTATACATTATAGGGATGCTCTGACAGCGTACACCCGTCTCTTAGCGACACCACAAGTCGACTCCCTCTCTTGGCCGTGCGCCTTCATAAAAAAAAAAACCACGCCCAAACCAACAACTGCGGCCGTACAGATGGCTCGTCAGGGTCAAAGATATATATTAGTACAAAAACAATAACCTACCCATGATTACTAAACATTCTACAAAGCTGTGGTAACCCTATATTAAATACAAATTAAGTAACAAACTTTAGTACAGAATACATAGGTCTAATAAAACA
This sequence comes from Vandiemenella viatica, assembly GCA_031002005.1. Taxonomy (NCBI): domain Eukaryota; kingdom Metazoa; phylum Arthropoda; class Insecta; order Orthoptera; family Morabidae; genus Vandiemenella; species Vandiemenella viatica. The sequence continues at coordinate 92,367,557 of CM061921.1, read as the reverse complement.
CTCATAAAAATATTCATAACAATAATAAAAATGATTGGGGAAGTTAATGATGTCACAATATCAGCATACTGACTGTAAGAACATAATTTGAACTAATTAATAATATTTTCTGAGTACTTTTATTTGTTAAAATTGATTTTGATGTTAATATGCTTACATCGTTCATGAAAGTCATTATTTTTAATCGTATTCATTGCACTCTGACTGTCAACATTTATGAACACGGAACTTTGTTTATATTCATTTACTAGCTGCTACCCGCGACTTTGTACGCGTGGACTTAGAATTTCATTGCCAGAATTGATTATGGAAAGCTGTTAGTAACGTAAGATTTGTCACAAATAACGCCCAGTCAGCATAATATGACAGGAAATCCACCACTATATCATTCTACCGTCGAACCTGTCTCATGAAGGGAATCAATTTCCAGCATATTTAAAAACAGAAAAGCAAACGAAGGTGCTGGGATGGGGGGAGGGGGGTTAAGAGGGAGCAGCTTTAATTCAGCTTGGTCTTTTCTTCTTTCTTCAGCATGAGCATCAGATTCTTGGGTTCTAATAACTTTAGCTGCTCGTGCTGCTCGAGCGACCGAGCGTGGTAGTGTAACGGTTAGCGTTCTGTCCTCGCATTCGGGAGGACGGTGGTTCGAATACCTGTCCGGGCATCCAGATTTGGGTTTTCCATGGTTTCCCCAAATCACTCCAGGTAAATGCCTGGATGCTTCCTTCAAAAGGTCATGGCCGAATTCCTTCCTATTCCTTGCCCCCCATCCTTTCCCGTCTCTAAAGACCTCGCTGTTAAGAGACGTTAAGCAGTTAAAAAAAAAAAAATCTTCTCGAGCTACATCTTAGGCAAAGCATGTCAAAAAAGAACACAAAATAAAATGGTCCCAGAAACTTTTAGGCAGACACAAAGTAATGGTACAGTGCAGAGTAAATCGATATCTATACTAAATAATAAGTTTTGTCTCTAAACGAAAGTTACTAACAAATCATACACTAACAGACTACGCGAGAAGCACAGCTTGAACAACCGACGTAACATTACAGAATAACACACGCATCCGTCTGTCTGTCACCATTCGATAAGTTCTCAAAATATCGTGAGCAAAACTGTTATTCATACCCGAAAAAATGCCTGTGTCCCTCCTACAGATAAAAAATATTTCCTTGTCAAATTTCATCAATATCGGTATAGCAATTTAGTCGTCAAAACGTAACAAAAAAGACAGAGACTTACTTCCGCATTTATAATATTATTAGTGGAGAGCACATACACACTGACAATACCTGAGGGATCAATATAGCGTAAAAAAGTGTACACCTACAGCATTGTTAGACCGCCTACGAATTTCCACGCATTGCACCACTAAATTTGTAATATCTACAGTTTAACATGGAATGCGAACAACTGATCGGCCAGGCGTGACTCATACGATCAAAAACAATTCTTAAAAACCTTTGCTTCCACCAGGATTTGAAGCGCAGACCACGCTCCATACAGCAGTAAGCTAGCGCAATATCCACTGAGCTACATGACCGCTAAACCAGATATTATTACAGAGCCTATCACATCCTATGCGTCTGTTTACCACCGTTCAGTAAGTTTCCAATTACATGACAATATGTGTTATTTATACCGAAAAAAGTATCCTATCTCCTTCCTACTGTCAAACAGCATCTCCTTGTCAAATTTAATCACGATCGGATTAGCAGTTTAGCCCAAGAAACGTAACAAACAGACAGAAAGAGAGACAGAGTTACTTTTGCATTTATAATAATAGTATAGATATTGCTTAGCAGTGTTTCAACCACATGGCTTCTTTTGTAGCTGCACAGACAACCATAAATTCAGCCTCTGCTGTAGACAAGGCTACAGCTCGCTTTCGCTGATCCGACCAGGTCAGCTGCTCCATTTTTAAGAAATACCTTTCCAGTTATAGATCGTCTTCCCTGAATATCATTGGCAAAGGCAGCATCACTATTTCCAATTAAGTTAGTAGTGTCTATGCTAGACAAGTATCTATCACAACCCGTAATTCCAGGTTTCTTTAAAATATTTTAATATTTTTTTAACTTTATTCTAGTGAGAGTCATCATAAGAATTTAGGAATCGATTCATCTGACTCACAGCAAACCTGCTTCTCTGGAGGGTGATTTTTCTGAGGTACTCCATTAGTCTTTGAAAGTCTCATATGTCGATCAGCAGTTAGGATTTACGTCAATCATATTAAATTTTCTCATCCACTGCCCTATATATTTAGTTTAGTATTTATAGTCTAAATCTATATTTGTTGCCTACAAAATTAGTAAGAGGGTAAATTTTCAATTCAAAATCTTTTGTAGGTCATTAAACACTTCATTCAAAAAGTCCTATCTCTACAGATCAGAAGTCCGTCATCAACATACAGACAAAGACAACATCTGATATCATTGATTTGTCGAGTGTGTACACACTGGTCTGCTTTGGTTTTCGTAAAATCGAATTTATTTAAAACTTAATTGAATTTTGTACTTCAACATCTAGGGGCTTGATCTAAGCCAAACAAAGGTTTGATGTATTTGCATACCACATTAGGATCGCAGTCAAATCCCGTCAGTGGTGTGATAAGTATATTATCTTTCAATTCACCATATAGGACAGCTGTAGTTACATTGAACTGAATGATGTCTAAGTTATATTGAGTTGCAATGGACGATAACAGTCGAATAGAGTCATACTTTACTGTTGCAGAGAAAGTCTCATCATAATCAATCCCTTCAGTTTGAGTCTATCCCTTTTCATATAGTCTGGATATGTAGCGAGTACCAGTTGGTTCATCCTTAATGTGGAACAGCCATTTACATCTTATCAGCGTTGTATGCTGAAGCTTTTCTACTAATGTCCACGTTCCATTTTGATGATGAGATTTTAATTTGTTGTTTATAGGCAACATCAATTTTTAACCGACTTCAAAAAAGGAGGAGGTCCTCAATCCATCTGTATTTTTTCTTTTTGGTTGTATGTTCAGCGATATCTTCGCCAATTTTCAACCAGTTTAAATGAAATTTTTATAGTGAATAGCGTATACCCCCAAAGTAGTCCCATATGAATTTTATTGAGAAATCACCCCTACAACCCCTTTACACCCCTTAAGTTTTATACAAACCCACATTTTTTATCCGATTTCAATGGAACTTTGGACACGTATAGTCAGAAATGAAGAGAAAAGTACTGTCAACTTTTGGTTTGTAAAAATGAACCCCTTTCCACTCCGCAGAAAAGCCAGCGCGAGACTAAATGAAATCTACCCGATACTGAATCGGAACAGCGCACTGTCGCCGTCCCTGGGAGTGCGCATCTACCTCACCTTGGTTAGGCCTCTACTGGAGTACGCCTGCCCAGTGTGGGGATATGCCGCCCCCAAACACCTACAACGACTACAGGCAATACAAAACAGGGCACTTAAACGCGCCCTCCATCTGCCCTTCCGCTTCCCAACAGCGGCCCTGCATGAGGCCACCGACCTCATGCCAATAAGGGACTGTTTCAGAATGCTGGCAACAGCATTCTATCGGAAAGCGGAAACCATCTCAAACCCAATGATAAATGTGCTCGGCCGATACGAAATTCTCCCTGGCCGACACAGGAGACCATTGGACTTGACGATATAGGTTAACACCACTCCAACAAATGACGACACGAAAAATGCCAACAACCCCGACAAATCAACAATTAAGCTAAACCCAACCTAATAACCAGCGGAGGAAATGTTGAAAGACAAACCCTCCAGCATCAACTGTCTTTTATGTTTCAGGAAAGATGGAGAATGGCTGATCTGCTGCTTCCCCTATCCACCCCCTTAGTTTTTGTTAATGTACTTTACACAAAGCTATAGTATACACCACTTAACTGATATCCATTAAAGTTGGCATATACATGTAATTTTTCATGGAGAAGGTTTCTGATTAAAAAAAACCCTCTTCCCCTTTACACCCCTTAATTTTATACAAACCTACATTTCTTATCTGATTTTGATTGAACTTTGCACATGTATACTTTAAAATAAAGAGAAAAATTCTGTCAACATTTGGTATGCCAAAGCCCAACCCTTCTCCCTCCTTCCATCCCATTAATTTTTGTCAGTATTTTTTATAAAAAGCTACAGTCGACACAATTTGACCGATTACAATGAAAGTTGGTATATACATGTAATTTTTCTTGGAGAAGGTTTCTGACCAAAAAATAAATAAAAACACACCATCTCCCTGTTTACACCACTTAATTTTATACAAACCGAAATTTCTTCTCTGATTTTGATACAACTTCGCACATGTATACTTTAAAATATAGAGAAAATTCCTATCAATATTTGGTCTGCCAAAGCCCAACTTCTCTCCCTCCTTCCACCCCCTTAACTTTTGTCAATATTCTTTATAAAAAGCTACAGTCGACGACGTTTGACCGACTACCATGACAGTTGGCTCTTATATGTATTTCTTCACGAAGAAGGTATCTGACCAAATAATCCAAAAACCACTCTTTCTCCCCATAAAATCGCTTAATTTTTATTCATACACACAGTTTTTATCCTGTTTATACAGAACTCATCACACATTTACTATTAAACAAAGAGAAACATAAATTTTTGGTTTGCAAAAACTGAACCACTCTCCCCATTTCTACCCCTTTGATTTTTGTCAATTTTCTTATTAAAAAGCTACAGGGGACACCATTTGACCGATCTTCTTGAATGTTGGCATATATATGTATTTTTTTATGGAGAAGATTTCTGACCAAAAAATTAAAATTTGCCCTAGCTCCCATTTTACACGCCTTAATTTTTGTACAGACCCACATTTTAATCCGATTTCGGTGGAACTTCGCATGTGTATACTTAAAAATAGGGGAAAAGAAAAATACTGTCAACATTACTTTCACAAAAAACCAAAACCCTATCCCTCTTTCTATCCCTTCAATTACTGTCAATATACTACAGTTTCTATCTGATTTTGAAGAAAGTATGCACATATATACTTCAAAACAAACAGAAAAATACTGTCTATATTTGGTTTAGAGAAGCCAAACCCCTCTCCCCCTTTCCATCCCCTTAATATGCACAAAGCACAGTTTCTATCCGATTCTGAAGGAAATTTGCACATGCGTAGTCTAGTTTAAAATATGCAGAACTACTCTCTTTAAATTTGGTTCCAGAAGCCCAACCCCTCTTCCCTTCTACCCCACCCCTCCTAATTTCCAATGTTCTTTATAGATACCCACAGTTTTTATCATATTTAGATGGAAGACTTCACATGTATACTTAAAAAGAAACAGAAACATGGTGTCTACATTCTGTAAACAAAACCCAGACAATCCCTCCCTTACCCCATTTTATTTTTGTAAATGTTCTTTACACAAAGCTATAGTTTTTATCTGGTTTCGATGGAACTTTGCCCATGTATACTTTAAAACAAAGAGAAAAATACTGCACACACTAGCTTTACAAAAACCAAACCACTCTTGGCCTCTAAATCCCTTAATTGTTCCGTCTACATTGTCATACAAATACCCAAACCCTCTTCCCCTATACACCCACCCCATTTAATTTCAAATGTTCTTTATAAAAATCCACAGTTTTAAATCCCATCAAAATCGATTAAGTTATTTTTAAGTAATGGCAGAATATTCATAAAATAAATGTGTCCTAATGTCTCAACATGTAACTCAGATTTCAAGTTGGACCCCAAGCTGTCACGTTGTGAAAACTAATTAGAAATCTATATTTTCTGTGTGATGCCGGAACAAAAAGATATATTCCAGATACAGATTTATGTATGTGGTTTGTATTAATGTCCAGGTGTTACATGTTTCGATTATCGAGCAGCAGCTTTAACAGATGTTATGATTAGGTTGAAACTCAGCCTGGACAAAAATGTAAACTGACATTCCTTAACACGGCATCCAATTCATCCCGTTCTGGAAGTTGTTGGGTTATATAAAGCCAGAATTTTTTGAAAGCAATCGCTTTAACCAGTGATCTACCAGGAAGTTCGCAAAAATGAGAACTGCTGCGGCATATTTATAATACAAAATAAACATCAATACCATAAAAATTTAAAAATAAAATAATTGTTTAAAAAAATATAAAAACCGCCTTCAAAAAATGCACACTAAAAATTTTAAAATAACATTATACCTTGCTTAGAAGAAAGTAAATCTGAATGGACAATATTTTACATTACTGTTATTGAAATTTTTACATTAATCAGTTATTTGTTGAGTCGTTGCCAACCAAAGCAAGAAACACAAAAAGATAAAAACAATAATGAATAACAATAAATATAAAAATCATGTTGCTACTTACCTACAATTAATGCTAGAAACATGTTTCAACAAAACTGAAACACACTGATGATACGCCGATATTATACTAACTTAAAGCGTTTACTGCATGATGCAGCCTACCAACTAACAGTGTAGCGCTCCAGAAATTCCTGGACGACCGATGAGGTCGAGCGACAGATTAAAATACTGTCTAATTTGTTTCCCTAAACTGTCTTCTACAATAACAATATCTGCCTCACCACATCCTGTAAAATATTCGGTTCTTTTGTTAGTACTCCCGTGTCGCCTCGAAAACCAAATAAAGTACAGTAATTCGTTCTTTGCGATTTGAAAGCTGGCACCGACTCCAAAAATAACTGATTAATGTAAACATTTCAATAACAGTAATGTAAAATATTGTCCATTTAGAATTACTTTCTTCTAAGCAAGGTATAATGTTATTATAAAATTTTTATTGTGCTTTTTTTGAAGGCGGTTTTTATGTTTTTTAAACAATTACTTTTTCTGAATCAACAGATTTATTGATTCATTGTTAACCCTTTCCAACTTTATCTTTTCCTTTAGAGACCATTCAGTTTTTTCTGGGTCTCAGAGTTATATTCGGGGGTAAAGGAGGCTTAATGGTCACTTCTGGTTTATACTCACTGTGAGAAGTGTTATTGGCATGAAAGAAGTATTCAGTTGTAGGAACTGTGGAATCTGATTTGTTGCTGGAGTTCTCTGATTATGATTGTCATTTGAATCAGGTGATGAATCACACATTGGTTCAGTCAAATCAACAGGAACATAATTTCTTTTGACAGTAGATTCCAGAAAAACAGCATATCTGCTTTTTAGCACTGTCCGAGAAGGAGGGATTATAAATCTGTAACTTTTTGAAGTCTCAAAGTATCCAATAAATTTAGCTTTCTGAGCTTTAGGATCCCATTTCCTTCTTTTTCCTTAGGTAGATTTATCATCGCGTCACAGCCGAATATTCTTAAATTACTCAAATTTGGTTTTTTCCCTGACCACATTTCCCCTGGTGTTTCAAATATCAATGATCGTGTTGGAACACTGTGGATGAGGTAAGCAGTGGTGTGTACAGATTAGCCCAGTATAGCTTAGGAAGATTAGCATTGATTAACGAACATTTTTCTTTTTCCCCTAACGTCTGGTTCAATCGTTCGACAACACCATTTCGTTCTGGAATGAATGGTGTGGTAGTTTAATAAGTTATTCCAGCACCTTGTAAGAACTGAAAAAAAATTGTTGTCAAACATGCCATTTTCTAAGCATAGACATTTTATGTGACATTGGAATTTGTTTTCAACTTATATTTTGAAAGGTTTTAATTTTCCCGAAGTTTCCGACTTTTTATGAAGAAAATATATTCTTTGAATAGTTGTCAATGAATGTCATAAAACATTTAGCACCTTCTAATGACATGGTTTCCATTGGACCACAGATGTCAGAGTGTACCAGTTCAGATAATTTTGTTGCTTTTCATCGATTGCTTTTTAGAGGGAATCAGTTTTGTTTTCCTTCTAAGCATGTTGTACAGATTAATTTTCTAACTTTCTTGGACAATTTTACGCTTTCTGCATTTTCTACTACTTTCTGCAGACCACTAAAGTTCCAATGATCCATTCGCTGGTACCATAGGAAAATACTTGCTCATCAATATCGGATACATATACCTGGTGATTATACACATTTAATCTGTACACATTTTTTATTAAACTGGCTGTCCACCTATTTCATTGTTACTATTCATTATCGTGCAGCCTTCGCTGTTGAACTGCACTTGACCACCATTTCTAATTATCTGGTTGACGGATAATAGATTCATTGCTAACTGTGGCAAATATAGGACATTTTGAAACAAAATTTTCTTACATTGACCGTTGGAATTACACACATTCAAACTCAGCTTATCGCAGCTATCAACTGATAAGGAATTATCATTTGCTGCCTTGATTGAGTTGATGAACGTTACTGCTTCTTCTTGTAATAATATTTTGTTCATGATCATATGTATAGAAGCACCGAAGTCTACATATCAGGCATCAGCATTACTCACTGAAGCTATGAATGCTGCGGCATACCTTGAACTTTCCTGATTTTCTTCTTTGATTTAGACTTTCACGTGCACTTAAGTGGCCATGATTATTACAAGTATAGCAGCGAGGTTCCTTTTGAAATTGTTTTATAAAGACTTTCTTTTCGTTCTTATATTTTACTGCAAAATCTGATGTGTTACCGTCACTCTTTTTGACATCTTGTAAGTGTTTTAGCTTTTATGGAGTCAGCACTTATTTCCATACCAGAACTTTCGATGGCGATGCTCATCGGTTTGTATTCATCTGGTAGGCCGGAGGGTAGCAGAGTTCCAAGCCACTCATCATTGACTTTAAATCCAATAATTCGTAACTTGTGTGCTGTGGTCATTATTTTACTAACCTACTATTCTATATTTTGACATCCAATTATGGTTTACAGTTGTACATACAGCAAGAAGTAAGCACACTTGCATACAAAGATTCCCATCATACAATTTTCAGCAAACGTTTGTACAATTTCCATTCTTTGGTTGATGGAGTCTACTGTTGACTCGCCTATTATGAATCTGTACTGTTACTGATATGGCTTTGACGCCGTCCATTGATGGCTGCCTGCGATCAAACCTTCTCAAGTATGTGGATTCGAGTATGTCGTACTCGTAATAAGTCACCGGACGCTCAGGGTGGGAGCTTACAGGTCGCAACGATAATGAAAGCTGTTCCTCCAGAATAACTGTTGGGTGCAGTCTCGTTGGATATCCTGATGTTAGCTGAGCCAATGATGGTGCCTAATGAAGTGGGAAAGCGAAGTAGTTTTCGATTGTTAAAAGTAAGTCTTGTGTATGTGTTAGCACCATCCTAGGGTTTGGCTTGTAGAACGTACAATACATACCCAAGGCATGGCTGATCCACAGCAGAGTGGTTACCGCAGATGAGATGCAGCGACTAGATCCGTCCAATGCATAAACGAGACTAGCATGGCCGCTTTTGCTTTCCGCACACAGCTCGTATTCAGATGAACACAGTAAAAACATTGGCAACATTAACCCAGACACTTTTTGCTTTAGGCTCCACCGGTCATCTCGTAAAACGTGCATACATTATAGACACACTGTGGGACAGTCTCCCAGTAAAATGCGAGACAAACTATTTCTCTAAATATAAATCCAGTGTTGTCTTTTCCAACTTTCTACCCCGTTATGCGACCGTCTGTTAAGCCACTACACTCAAATTCCAGATTCCTCTTTCTTTCATACTCTGATAACTGAATGTTCCTAATCAGTATTTCTGTTATCGCAAATAAACGAAGAACATTTAATGCTGTCCAGTGGTTGTCCACCCGTGTGAAAAGTGAATATTTTATATGAATTATGCTGCCTATATTATTGTTATAATTGTTTCCTTTCTTTCTGCGTCCGTAACCCTGACTATAATTGCCACTGGATGAAATCGCGTTTTATGTTTTAATTTTTTTTTTTTTAATTCTTCAGTACAGGGTGTTTTATTTTATACAGATACGTGGTAATGTAGACTTCGACGTTACTATCACCAGAATGGAGAGTTAAAACACATTTTTCAGTAATAGCGTGTAATTAAATCACGTATGTGCATCTTTTTGCAATTTTAGCGCTCAGGTATTCAGTGTGCACGTCGAAGAGAGGTGAAGCATTCCTGTGATCATTGGAGACCATGATGCTACCGATGTCTGATCAGTAATTCCGTGGTGTAAACTAGTTGCCTAAGACTACGTTCTAACTTTTCTTACACAATTCACTGAACTCTTTGTTTTCTTAGATTCCTATCTCTTCTTCGATAACTTCTAAGATTCGTATTTCTTCATGTCGGATAAAAAAATCAAAGCTTGGTTGTATCCTCCCGATGATAACGGAGGTTATGTGATCAGTTCCTTTTCTTCTTTACCTAAAGTAACCAGGTAATCCTACCGTGTAAATGGGACCTACAGTTTAAAGAGGAATCCGAACCACAGAAGCGTTCTGGTGTACTTCCCATTCATAAGCAAGTTTTATCGGAGGTAAAAGTTCCAGTTAGAGGTCTATGAAAATCTCCGTGACAGGGATTTGAACCAAAGACCTTTCGATCTCCAGTTAGACGCCTTAAACCAGGAGTGTCCAACCCAAAAGATCTTGCGGGCCACTTTGTGAATGCATCATAACTCGGCGGGCCGCATATAAAATTATATATTCGCAATAATATTATTTTAAAATCAAAATTAACTTTTCTCATAAATTTGACAATTAATTTTTGTATATATGGATGTACAAATAATGTATTTTTTTTAAATATTGGTTTCCACTACTTTGGCCATTATAAAATAAATATATTTTGTAAAAGTATGATAAATCTTGCGGGCCGAAAAAATGTTCAGCGCGTACCGCGGGTTCGCCACCCCTGCCTTAAACCATGAGCCAATATTTTTTTTGTTTAAATGCTTAACGTCCCTTAACAGCGAGGTCTTTAGAGACGGGAAATTGAGACTATCGGTTTCAAATGCTATGATCATATGAGCTTAGATAGGACGCACCGTTGTTCGGATTAGTGCCAAACTATAGGTTCCTAAGGGAAGGAACTAGCTGCCTTACCTCTGACATAATGACTTAGTATGTCTCCTTCTAGGGGATCAAACCAACCTTCGGGTTGCGGACAAAGCTAATCGCAATAGCTATTTAATCCCATGATTTACTTGAAAATTTTTCCGGTCAACTGATCCACTGTTTGGTGGAGTACATGACTCGTGAGGACGCACAGTGGTTCAGAATTGGAATATAGTGGACATTCGAACTAAAGTCATAATATCGATCCAAAAAATTGCTTTAGATAGAATTTTCTGTGCTGATAAAAACTTGTTATGTAAAATTTTTGATAAAAATGAGTCCTTCACACTTAAAAAATTAAATAAATAAAAATTGTAAGAAAAGGAATGGGGGAAAATCTATTTTTTTTTTCACAGCCCTGTATGAAAGAGTCAGAGTCAAACCTTATGCAATTGTAAGTACCTATCCTTCTTAATATTACGACAAAAAACTTTCTTGCTTATCCTCGCTGCTTTGACTACAGGGCGTAAGTGAATTTCAGGATTATAATATGGTGGACATTCGAACTAAAGTCATAATATCGATCCCAAAAAAATTGCATTAGATAGCATTTGCTGTGTTAATCAAAACTTGTTATCTTCAACTATTGATAAAAATGAGTCCTTCACACTTTTTAAAAATATATATATATATGTAAATTTTTAAAAAAAAACGTATGGGTGAAAATCTAATTAATATTTTGATTTCGATTAGTTTATGCATTTTTGTTAATTCCTATTTGTTTTTATTAATTTTTATAACTTGTTTATAATGAATTTTCGTTATTTACTAAATATTTATTTGTTATCTTTTCATTTAATATATTCAGAATTTATTTATTAACTATTTCATTTATGTTTCTACTTATTTTATTTATTTGGTAAACTTAATCTTGGTGTTTCATTTACACATAATATATTTAATAATATAAATAATTCAGTTAGAAAATAAGAAAAAAGTTTAACATTTGTGGTAGTATCATATATTATTAAGAATTAAACTCACTTTCAATTCATTTATATCCAAAAACTCTCCAAGAAAACCAATATATATAACTTTACTTACGCCCTATAGTCAAAGCGGCAAGGATACACAAGAAAGTTTTTGTAATAAAATTAAGAAGTATAGGTACATACAATTGCATAAGGTTTGACTTTGACACTTTGATATAGGTCCGTGAAAAAAAAATAGCTTTTCCCCCATACATTTTCTAATAATTTTTATTTATTTAATTTTTTTAAATGTGAAGGACTCATTTTTATCAAAAATTGAACATAACAAGTTTTGATCAGCACAGCAAATTCTATCTAACGCAATTTTTTTTGGATCGATATTATGACTTTAGTTCGAATGCCCACAATATAATAATCCTTTTTTATAACTGCTTAACGTCTCTTAACAGTGAGGTCTTTAGAGACGGGAAAGGATGGGGGGGGGGGGGCAAGGAATGGGAAGGAATTCGGCCATGGCCTTTTGAAGGAAGCATCCCGGCATTTGCCTGGAGTGATTGGGAAACCATGGAAAACCCCAAATCTGGATGCCAGGACGGGGATTCGAACCGCCGTCCTCCCAAATGCGAGGCCAGAACGCTAACCGTTACACCACCATGCTCGGTATTATAATCCTTAAAATCACTTACGCCCTGTAGTGAAAGCGGCAAGGATACGGAAGAAAGTTTTTTATCGTAATATTAAGAAGGATAGGTACTTTCAATTGCATAAGGTTTGACTCTGATACTTTGATATAGTTCCGTGAAAAAAAAAAAAAAGATTTTCCCCCTTACGTTTTCTTATAATTTTTATTTTTTTAATTGTGAAGTACTCATTTTTATCAAAAATTAAATATAACATGTTTTGATAAGCACAGAAAATTCTACCTAAGCAATTTCTTTTGGAACGATATTATGACTTGAGTTCGAATGTCCACTATATTCCAATCCTGAACCACTGTGTGACGGCGGCTGTGGATTCCTGGAATGTGAGTGGCACAGTAAATCGCTTGAGTCTCGCTTGAGCAGTGGCAGTGAGGGGATGCGCTACCTCATTCTCGCTAATTTATTGGTCCCTGAAATATCCGTCCACGTTTTTCTTGTGTAAGTGTTACTGATGTATGTGCGAATTTCTATTGCATGCAGACAATAACAATAGTTTATTGCTGATTTTTTTAAAAATCATTGTGTACCGACATTTGGTGCTTGAGTAACGTCATTAGAGGCGGGGAAGGACTGGGGCAAAAAAAAAAAAAAAAAAACGGGAACGATTTCGGCCATAGCGTTTTTAAACGAACCATCTCAGAATTTGCCTTGAGTGATTTCGGGAAACCATGGTAACATGAAATCGGGATAGTTACAAACTCATTAGGATTTCGGTCGCAGCCCACGTGGGTTGCGTCTGCATTGAAATGTGGTAGTTAAACACTATGCCTGATTCACTGGCTACAACTCACATTGTTTCAGTGCAAAGCGCTAACAATCATGAGTTCAATTAACTATACTCATTACTGGATGTTCGGTATATAGCGTGTCTGGTGATTAATGGCGGCAACCAAACTAGAGTTCACAACGAGGGCAAAGTGTCTGTAGCGCATTTCCTCAGCGAGTGTAGCGAATAGCGTCCCTCCAGGGCGCCATTCCTCGACCCGAATAGAATCGAATCGATTCTCGAACACCATCTGCAGCAGCGTCGGAATCGGCATACATAACAACAAACAATAAACAGTAGGAGCTTGTTAAACAATCTCTAGCCTGTTACTGGCTACTCCAAATTCTCGAATTATGATAATTGCAACGTTATTTAAAAGGATTACTTGAAAAATTTTCCAATCAGCTGAACCTCTGCTTGATGGTGTACATGAGTTATTGTGAAGTCGGCTATGGATTCGTGGAAATGAGTGGCACAGGAAGTCGCTTGAGTCTCGAACGAGCAGAGGCAGTAGGCGGACGCGCTACCTCGTTCTTGCTAGTTTCTTGGTGCCTCAGTTACCCATCTTCGTTTTTGCTTGTGTAAATATCACTGAGTTACGTGTGGATTTTTATTATATACACACAATGACTATAGATCCTTGCTGATTTTTGAAAAAAAAATTAATTTCTGTACCGACATTAGATGTCTGAGTAACGTAGTAATCTGAATCTCAAACTGGCACGGAACGAGATATACTATTACAAGCTTTAACCTTGCATGGAACGTACAGATCAAAACATTATTAACTACTAAGTTTCCGATTTTTATGGTTACTTTCTTGTCTTATGTCCTTACGCCTCGACGACGTCGAGATCATAGATCGGACAAGGACTAAGTGCAAGGAGCACAAATGGAATTTGGCAACGGTATTTTGAAGGAACCATCTTGGGATCACTAAGATTGATTTGGGAAATCACTGGAAACGCAAATCTGAATGGGTGGAGGGAGATTACCCCCCCCCCCCCCGCACATTTGAGGGCCGGGCCGCCAAGGAGCACGGATGGCGCGCCTCTCCACATCGCCAGTCGGTAAAGATGAAAGACCCGGGCAGCTGAAATGACATTAGGCAAGGTAGAGGGTAGGCGGCGAAGGCTAATAAGCAGCGCGCGATGATCCGTACACTTCGGCTAATGTGGCGCGGCCTCCAAAACCACGCGTCGTGGGAGCGCACCTTTAGACGGGTGGGGGCAACTATGCGGTGTCGCTTAGGAATTCCGCACATTTCATCGCCTCATACAACAGCTGGGCATGACCTGCAATGTCTGATAAATATTTGAAAAAGCAACGAGTATCAATGACCGCATGGGCTCGACATTACAATTCAGATGCTCTTAACTGAATATGTAACTCCAGTGTAGCGTCTTCAAAGGCAATACAATCCTGTCGACAATTTTAGAAAACTTATAAGACATTTTGACAACTTACATCTCAAGTAGCACAAGGTCCACCATACTAGCAAAAAATTATATAAAAGAAAAAGTTGTTTATAATAGTAGGAAAAATCTTTTCACTTCTATACGGTGGTGAAAAGCCAAATGCGATTGATAGAAGTACAGTATTCTCTTATCAAGAGTATTCGGTCTGATTACAAGATCTAATTCACAATTACCGCGCTGTGCATTCAAACATACGAACTCTGAAGCGAACCATTTAATTTTCTTCGAATCCAAAGTGATATAAACATTATTTATCTGAATATAAGAATCCAAAATAGCCAGCAACAACTGTTTAACGTATATATTCTTTAAAGATTTGTGAATATGTCACTTTCTCGTATTAATGAAGGGGCAACACACTACGAACATAACGCTAAGTTAAAACTAACTCTTCACCCAGGCGAACTCGAACCGGTGACCCTCTGTACGTGAAACCAACCGTCTGGTCTGTATGCTATCGGCGTACGCCATTATCACGGTGCTTCGCTTCCTTCCCGGTTTCCACCAACATTGTAATGAAAATAGGCGGGGACTATGTATAATTTACTGTAGCTGTTGCTTGTTGACGCTCGGAGTGAGCGGAGGTGTCGTGCTGTTCGCTCCGACTTAGCAGTGTATGTAGTGTTGTTGCAGTGTTTGTTTTGGGTTATGTGGATTCTGTGTTTCTACCAGTGTCCAGATACGCCTGCCATTGCAGCTTCAGCATTTTACAGGTACTGTGAATAATCGCTATTTTGTAAGATAGATCCAGCGAGGCTTCGGCCTTGAGAATTGAGCTGCAACTGCAGGTTAACAAAATGGTTTTAGTTTGTGATGAACCCACGTATTAGGAGTCGCAAATGGAGCTCAGTAACGGAATGAATACGACAAGCGATACTAGTGACTGCATTCCAAATGCAATTCCTTTTGCATTTGGAGACAGGTACGAGGAGCTAGTTAAATACCTAAATGGGATCCAGGGTCAAAAATTATCAGAGCAAAAGCTAAGAGAGCTAAAGGATAAGTTGGCGTCCTGGGCAGTCGCTGCATCTCATATGGAGGGAAGATTGAAAGAATTAATCAACGAAAATAATAGACTAAGACAACAAAATTAAGGAAAGCGGGGGTGTGCAGCCCACACATAGCTATGCTACAGTCGCAGCTGCTAGTGGAAGGCACACACCAAAAAGTATGATAACCCCAACAACGAATTGTGCAGTGTTCATTTCTTCTAAAAAAGGGGAGACGCCTAAACAAGTGGCGGAAAAGGTCACTATGATACTAAGGCCGCAGAAAGATAAAATAAAAATAAACAGAGTCAGGACAACAAGGCAAGCTGTAATTGTTGAGACAAATACCGCGCTGGATGCAAAGAAAATTCTAGATAACCAGACACTTAATACTGACATGAGATGCGAATTACCCAGGAAGCGGAAGCCGTTAGTTATTCTATACAGGGTGAGTTTTTTTATCTTGAGACAACTAAATATCTCGAAAACTACAAATCCGATCAAAAAAAGTGGGTAATAAAAATTGTTCGTCTCGACGGGGGACATCCGATGATACCAAATTTGACTCCCCACCCCCACCCCCTAGGGGTGGGGGAAGGGGGAGAAAAAAAACTTAAATAGGAACCCCCATTTTTTATTGCAGATTCTGATTCCCCGGAAAAAACTACCCCTATTTCACCCCCAATTCGAGTCATTTTGGTCGATAGATGGCGCTGCAATCGACAAAAATCAAAATAAGCAAAAATTCATTTAAAAATGAGGATATCTCGTGAAATACACATCAGATCAGCAAAATACAAGTTAATGTGATTGATATTTTTCAAAAACTATTCAATAACACCACCCACCTCCAAACTTGAGGGATGGGAATGGACATTATTTCAAAATGCACTGATGCAAATTCTTTAGCAGATAGCGAAAGTCAAACATTACTTTTTGCGTTACCCAGGAACAACGACGTGGACGTAGTAATTTTCTGTTCCCTTTGGGGTGCTAGATTTAGGTGAGTCCCCTCGCCTCTCACCATCGGGGTGCTTGTTTTTGGTGAGTCCCCTCGCCTCTCACCATCGGGGTGCTTGTTTTTGGTGAGTCCCCTCGCCTCTCACCATCGGGGTGCTTGTTTTTGGTGAGTCCCCTCGCCTCTCACCATCGGGGTGCTTGTTTTTGGTGAGTCCCCTCGCCTCTCACGTGTTTGTTTCTAACAACAATTCTAAAGCAAGTGCTCGAAAATATCACCACCGACATCGATGCATTTATTTACCCGCTCTTGGAATGATTCGACGCAACTAAGAAGCATATCCGGCGTGATTTTTTGACAAGCGTTGGTAATTCGTTCAATCATGTTTTCAGGCGTTGTTGGCACTTCACTGTAAACTTCATTCTTCAAGTATCCCCATAAAAAAAAATCAGGCGAAGTGAGATCTGGTGATCTTGCAGGCCACGGCACTGGACCTCCTCTTCCGATCCATCGACGATTGTACAGACGATCTAACACTTCCCGCGATCTTACAGCAAAATGTGCTGGACAACCGTCATGTTGAAACCACATTGTTTGTCGCACGTCTAAGGGTACGTCTTCAAGCAATGTTGGCAGTACGTCCTCTAAGAGTTGTTGATATTTCTCCCCATTGAAATGTCCATGGATAAAATGTGGACCAATAAGTTTGTCCCCAATTATCCCACACCAAACATTTACATTCCACGGACGCTGATGTTCAACTTGGCGTAACCAATGCGGGTTTTCCACACTCCAATAATGCATGTTGTGTCGATTAATGGTGCCGTGGTTAGTAAAAGTGGATTCATCCGAAAACAGTACTCGAGCAAAGAAATGGGGTTCTTCTTGTATTTTCTGTAGCGACCATCGGCAAAATGTCAATCGATTATCGAAATCATTGCCGTGAAGTTCTTGATGCAACGAAACATGGAACGGATGGTATTTTCTACGATGCAAAATCTGACAAACACTTCCCTCCTGAGTGAACTGTTGGATAATACGGTAAAAAGAAGCGCGCGATCGAGGCTGGTCTGGAAAACGATGAGCATAAAGATCAACAGCATTATCGATATTCTTGCGACATTCTCCATAAATGTAGACCATTTCAATTTTTTCTTGCAACGTTATAGCCTGCATTCTCATTGACACGTGCAACAGAACGAAGTAAATAAATCAGAGATGTTATGAACGCTATGAAAGTACATCAAGTAATGAGAAAACTCTGAGAAATGAGCGACGATGTGAACGCAATGGAAGTACATCAAGTAATGAGAAAACTCTGAGAAATGCAGCGCCATCTATCGACCAAAATGACTCGAATTGGGGGTCAAATAGGGGTAGTTTTTTCCGGGGAATCAGAATCTGCAATAAAAAATGGGGGTTCCTATTTAAGTTTTTTTTCTCCCCCTTCCCCCACCCCTAGGGGGTGGGGGTGGGGAGTCAAATTTGGTATCATCGGATGTCCCCCGTCGAGACGAACAATTTTTATTACCCACTTTTTTTGATCGGATTTGTAGTTTTCGAGATATTTAGTTGTCTCAAGATAAAAAACTCACTTGGTATGTCTCCATTGATACAGAGAAATTGAGAGATATTGTTTATAAGCAAAATTTTGAAGACAAAGCAGCCAGAACTGATTTCGTAGAAGGTTTCAAACCAAGATTTAAAACAGGTCCCAGAAATAAAGCTACCATCCATCATGTAGTGGAAGTTAGTGGAAAAGTTTGAACTATGTTGTTGGAACAGAAAAAATATTCATTAAATTTTCAGCTGTTACGGCTAAGGATTACATTACGGTACCGAACTGTGTAAGGTGCTGTGATTGGGGTCATGTAAGCAAGCACTGTCAGCAGGCTGACTCAACATGCGGCCACTGCGGTGCGACTGGACACAAGAAAGACCAATGCGAAAAGAAAAACATTGCTCCTGTATGCATCCCATGTGCGAAGAGAGGTAAAACGTGCAAAAAGAAAGGGAAGGAGTGTCTAACCTATCAGATGCTCCTTCAGCGTATGATCAGCCGAATAGATTATGGATAAGCCAGTTAAAACAGCAAAAGGGATTGAAAAAATCCCTTATGTATGATAAACATGGGATAGTAATAACAAACAAGAAGAAAAATAAAAATCCGTCACGGAAGCGCAGGGATGCAGAACGAGCGGCAAACTTTAGAAGTAAAAAACAAGGCCGAGACTTAGCACCAAAAATGATAGACTCAGCAGTACAGACGGAAGTCGCAGAGACACAAAACACAACGAAAGATGCTACAGTTCAGACTGAAGAATACGTAGAGACGAAACACATAGCGAAAGACACTGCAGTTCAGACCGAAGAATACGCAAAAATAAAAACCAGACTGAAGGATACAATCACACAAACTGTTACCACCCTCCTTACCCAGGAAGAAGGGCAGGACTTGGTTGGTGTAAAGGGCCTAACTTGGTCGATGCAAGCCCGACGGCAGCGCAATCTACACACCCTAAAATATCACTGCAAACAAAGTTTGAAAAAAGAGCTGCGTTAGATCCCACAAAAATATACATAGACCTTGAGAACACGGTAAAAATTAGCAGATTAGAACAAGAGCATGTGTTGGCAATGGCGCTTAGGCACCTCACTAGGATGCTGCACCCAGCAGGGAAAACAGTCACCTTTCCCAACTTGAAGCAGTGGACAGAATACAACTCAAGGCCAGCAACTTACCCACGGATCCAGCCCAGTTGTTGACGCTAGTTAAAAAATTATTCAACAACAGAAATGAGATTTTTGACCCGGACCAAATATATAAAAATTTGTGATGACTCATGGAAGGATAGTTTTCGACGCGAAACTTCCATGGCCTCAGAGTAATGTTTACACTAAACACCCATAGATGAAAGGTACAATCAAAGTTGCACAAATTAATGCAAGACGGACAAATATGGTCCTGCATGAGCTAAGGAATCTTGCTGCGCAACATGACTGGGATGTTATCTGTGTGCAAGAGCCTTACTCTAAGGGCGGACAAATACCACACATGCCAGTATCCTCACAAACCATAGTAAGTGGACCTAAACCTATGGCAGGAATCATTGTACTAAACAAAGAACTAACTGTAACCAAAATATCGCAATACTGTGATGAGCACACAGCATGTGCAGAGATCGATACCGGGTGGTGTAGCGTTACTTTGGTATCGATGTACTGCCAATATAAGGACCCTATAGATGCTTATCTAAATAAAATAAGAAAAATTTGCACTGAGTTACAAGATCAAAGGATAATTATAACAGCAGATATAAATGCACACTCCCCGCTCTGGTACAGTGATACAACGGATGAACGAGGCTTAATGGTAGAGGAACTGTTAAATGAGTTATGCCTGGAAGTCAGGAACTGCCCTAATAATGCTCCAACGTTTAGTAATAGAGCCGGTGCAAAATCGAATATCGATGTAACGCTGACCAACCAGCTGGCAGGAAACCTAGCCAGAAACTGGAGGGTGGTTGAAAACGAAACTACAAGTGACCACAACTTGATTCTGTTTGATCTGGCCAAAGGTAGGTTGCAAATCAATGAAATTAACGACACAAGGAAAAAATATAACTTACGTAGGGCAGATTGGGCAAACTAAGAGATGAATTCCGTCTACCAGTGGATCTATTGGAAGGTAATGATGTAGATGTCATAGCAAGAGGGATCACGCGTATAAAAATGGCCATTCCCCTCAAAAGACCAGCGAATACTACAGACATACCGTGGAGCGACCGACTGCAAAAACTACGATCGCAGATGAGGAAAGGCGAGAAAAGAGTACCACGGTGCATGACTGCTGCCGAATGGTGCTAGCAGTCAGATACATACAGGAAAGGAAGACTACTTTCAAAGAGCTGCTAATAAAAACAAAGCAGCAGAGTTGTGAGGCTTATGTAAACGTTAATTTAAAGTCAGATCCATGGGGCGTCCCCTACAATATCGCAGCAAGCAAATTGAGACCACCAACTACACTATCAACCGTAAGGAAAGCAGACGGCCAATTGGAGCGCAACAGCTGAGGAACTGTTAAAATTACTATTACCCGACGATAAGGGCAGTAGGTGAAAGTTTAGAAGCAAGAAAATCTCCGTAAAGGTCACAATGAAATTTATACCTACGTTAGCGATGATGTGACACCAACGAAGTAATTAAAGCGATTAACGCCATATCGCGGAAAAAGACAACTGGACCGGACGGAATCGCTGCTGAAGTGCTCCAGGCATTAGTGATTCAGGTTGGCTTCACACACTCTGCATACTAGTTTATAAATGCCTTCAGCATGGCAGTGTTCCAAATATCTGGAAGCAGAGTGAAGTGGTGATCCTAAAGAAGGGGGAACGACAAAGATCCATTAAATCCTAAATCCTACCGGCCGATCTGTCTGCTAAATGTGCTTGGAAAAGTGCAGGAAAAAATTTTAGTATAGAAAGTACAGGAACACAGGAAAAAGTATGGTATGAGTGTACATCAATTTGGTTTCAGAGCGGGTAGGTCGACCGAGGATGCCATAAATAAGGCCGTACATCTAGAGAAAAGTAGTAATAGCAAGTATGTAATAGCCATTTCTGTTGACATTTCTGGAGCATTCGATAAACTTATGGTGGCCGGCACTTACTAGACGCCAACGAGAAACAGGAATTCCTAGTTACCTCTACGGAACGCTACGCAACTACTGTAAAACCGATTTGCCAAACTGAGATGTTCACGAGTGACTATAGAGAAAAAAATTAACTAAGGGCTGTCCGCAAGGATCTGTGTGTGGACAAGTGTTCTGAGACGTAACATTCGAAATGGCGAAGGAAAGCATAATTGGGCAAGAAGGACTCCTGGGGCTGGTTGCCTTCACGGTTGACCTCCTACTGCTGATACAAGGGGGAAACAAGAGACGAAGTAGAGACTAGAAGCAGAATGGCATTAGGACATTTACAAAACTGGTGCTCTAAAGTGAAATTAACCCTTGCACCACACAAGACTCAATTCATGGTTCTCAGTGGCCGCCCCAAGCGAAATCCAATAATAAAAGTTAACGAAGTCTCCATAAAAGAGCTAGAACTTGTAAATACCTGGGAGTCACGCTACACTAGCGACTAAACTTTGCTGACCATGTAATGGAGGTGTGCAGTCGTGTCAAAATAGTGATGAACAAACTGATCAGTATTGGGCAAAGAAGATTTCATCTTCCAACGTCCATCATAAGGAGGTATCACGACAGTATATTATCCTCGATGGTGGGATATGCTGCTAGTAGTTAGGCGCCTAAGCTACGACAAGTTAAACCTCGCCAGGCACTAAGCAGCGTACAAAGAAGCGTACTGATAAGATTAAGTGGTGCATATAGCACAACAGCAACCGACTCTCTGCTGGTTGCGTTGGGCGTTTGGCCACTTGACCTAGAAGTTAGAAGGAGAGGGGCATACTATTGGCTACGAACCGGTGACTCCGAAAAAGTAGAACAAATTTTAGGAAGACCGGTTACAGAAGCACGGGAGAAAAAAACAGTCATGATGGAAGAATGGCAACAACAGTGGTCGCGTAGTACGACTGGCAGGAGAACCTACAATATTTGGCCAACAATTCAAGAGAGATTAAACCTTTGTCACCTAGATCCGTCAACTGGGCTTATTACTTACATCACTGGACACGGGTCATATCCCAGCCTACTACATAAAAGAGGACTAAAAGACACAAGCTTGTGTAAGCGCGGGGAAGAGGGTACACCCGAACACATCGTCTGGGATTGCACACAAATGGCAGAAGCCAGAAACGAAGGATTTCATGAACTAAGAAACATTAAAACGGAAGACATACTAAAAAATGAGCAACTATGGTGCAAACTAGACGCAGTGATGTAAAACGTATCCAAATTGCAAAAGGAGAGATTCATGAAAATTTTAGCGACAACAAGAGGAAGGCCAAGTCAAGCCGACTATGAGGTCACAGAGTAACACCCGAGAGCAGCCACAAGCGAATACGTGTCTAAGCGCTCGATCAACGAATCATATATCGTGCTGAAAACGCAACCAGCTGGTCTGCGCAGAGGAGTGCTTAAACCATATTAAATTTCCATGGTTTCCCAAATCACTCCAGGCAAATGCCGGGATGCTTCATTCAAAAGGAGATTGGCCGAATTCCTTCCCATTCCTTGCCCCCATCCTTTCCCGTCTCTAAAGACCTCGCCGTTAGAGAGACGTTAAGCAGATAAAAAAAAAACATATTAAAGGCTTTAAATGGGCCGTTTCGCAGTAACACTAGTGGAAATTCTATCTACAAAAAGAACTTGCTAAACCAACCCTTATAAAAGTATATAGTGTATGTATAAGTTCTTTCCTAGTGCTCACATGTACTATAGTCCGATGCATAAAATGTGGTCTGACATTGCAATAACACAAATAATAGATAATAGTTGCAGTCTCGAGCCGCTTCTGCATATTCTGGCATAGACACATTTATGGACAGAAAATAAGTAAAACATTGTTATCTCTTACAATATTTAAAAATGTTAATAGTTAGAAATGAGTAAAAAATACCGGCAGTAGATGTTAAACTAATCTAGTTCACCTGTGAAAACGAACAACCTACTAGCTGGATATTAAATACTCCTTACTTCTGCAATTACATATATATTATTGAAAATTAGTTCTCACAACCAATGTTGGAGGTGACCAGTCTCCCGATGGGCGGCCTTCTCGGTCACTTTGGCTGCCAGAGAGTCTGAGATCGTGCGCTATTCCGGGAGATCTGGAATTTGGATTACCGCTCCGATACCAATACTGGAAAATGTTTTCTTAGATGGTGGAGTAGTAGTAATAGTTAAGTAATAGTAGCAGTGGTAGATGTACAAAGTGATATAGTAAAATATTAAAAATTCTAACCATAAAGAGGACAGGAAACTGCAAACACTATACAAAACTAGAAAACTGTAACAAATCAATTATGACAAAATGCGGCAAGTTTAGAAAGCTATAATATATGTTAACAGCGAAACAATCGTATGTATCGTGCCAACAAGTCTACACTTTACAGAGTATATTCACTTCACTTTGTGAAATGCTTTTCTCGGTGTGTTGATGAAATTCCAGGTTTCAGCGATACGAGGAAAGTTGGCAAGGGGATTAGTTCCCTGCTGCTAGTATCTCTTTTCTTGAACTGATGCACTGAGATAATATTGTATCCTAGTACGATTAGTTCTTCTTTGACTTCTTCTGCCGTAACTGTAGATGGTAAACCTTTTATCACAACCTGTAGTAATTTGTTTTCAGGCATCTGGTATGTGAAATACTCTATTTTGTTTTCTTTGAAAAATTTCACAAGGATATGGTAATCATGTAGGTTTTCCACGTGATATTTCAGCGTTTCTCCTCGGTAGATGACTTTCAAGTTTCCTTGGAGATGCTTTTTAATTGTGACATTCATTGCACGAAAGTTTTCTGTGTGCATGATCACAACTGGTGGTAGAATGTTATCAGCAGACTTAGCTGTTCCTGTTGGTTGAGTAGGTACGTCATCCATTTGAACATCAGCCTGGCTTTCACATGGTTCCGTACTCAGTGGCTCAAATCTGTTGCTTAGCAGCAACGGATTTTGTAGCTTTTCAGTCTTCTCTAGTTTTCTTTTCTTGGTGCTGTCATTTCTGTTACTTTTAACTGTCAGGAATGGCGGCTCCTCTTCTTCCCCATAGTCTAGTTGCCAACGGTTGTCATCCATTTCGCGGTCTGAGCAGGATTCATCCACGTCCGAACCGTTACGCTCTTTTCCACTCTGCATCATTAACGTTACGCCGGGTCGTCGCCGTTGAGGTCAGTGAGGCTTACAAGTGGAACCCTTGTTGTCACCGTTAGGTATTCCCGGGTTCCAAAGTAATGCCAAGTCGTCAACAAGTCACAAAGCACTAGTCCTAAACAATAAACCAAAACAATGTCCAATATAACCACGCTTCGTCGTCACCAAAATATCTTCCTTGTACAGCACAATAACACTCGATAACACTCCGATCACTTCCTTCCTCTCTTCTCCTCACATACCGATTATGTTCTGCGTAATCCTTCATTTATTGGAGAGGGTGATGAAGGGCTGTACCAGAAAAGTGAGGCAACTGGGTTACAATCCATCGTCAGACCACTGCTGGAATATGGTGGAGTGGTGTGGGAGCCAACTATGAATATCAAATTCAGGAGGTGGAAGGGGAAAAAAACGAGAATAGCTAGATTTGTTTCCGGAAATTACCTTAGAATGCAATCAGTAACTGATATGCTGAAGGATCAAGTTTGGGGGTATTTGAAAGACGGAAGGCAGGTTAATGCAGGTTTTGGTTTGTTCAAGGCTTATAATCTCGATAATGCTTGAATGGATATTAGTAGAAGGATTAAGAGTTTAAATGGAAGGGAAGAGATGACCATAATCATGAGCTGGCACTTGAATTCAGGAGAAAGGGAGTGAGAAAATTTTCTTTCATAGGTAAGGAAGTCAGGGACTGGAATACATTACCAAGAGAAATAATGGGCAGTTTACCAAAAACACTGAAGGAGTATAGATTTGCAACTCGTAAAGGGCAAGAATAGGTAGGTGATTAAATATCATGACACGGAAAGGTGAGGGCGTGGATGTGTGCTCGATCTCAATTGAAAAATTAAATTAAACAACTCCGAGCTGTCGCCCAAAAGTTAAAGTTTAGTATGTACTACAGGTAATTGGAATGCCTCATATCTAACAGAATCTGTCCTATCATTGACTCAGCTGCCATATTGAAACTGGGAGATTTTAGAAGCTATAGGAAATAAACTGACTAAGTCTGAGCCTTTCGATATGAGAATAAAGCGGCTTTCAAAAGTCGCTATAAAGTTTTTGCTCTTTCATCATAGTTCGATACAGTCCGATAAAATGATGATACTAGATCCAGAAAAATATTCCAGGTGCGAAGGGCTTCTTCGTTATACAAAATACGTTAAGCAACCAAAGAATAGCAGTGTCTCTGAACAATCAGAAAAGTAAGGATATATGTATAAAATATAGCATTTACAAGATTCTGTGTTAGCGCTCTATGATTGAACTCCTACACACGATTCCCGTGAAACAATCTCAAGGAAGCTTATGTACGTAATACATAATTTGCCTCATTTGTTCCGCGCTTTAAACAGCTTCTCAGTAAAACTTTTTAAGGTTAACACATCTTTTTGCTATCAATAAAATTTCCTTTTTGCAGCCTCGTATTTCCTGTTGATTTTAGCTTCCCACCTTATCCAATGAATCCAAGCCTTGCTTCTTCATTATTCCAATTAATGAAACCTATGTTAATTGTTCGGACAAATCTAGCTAAACTCATTTGGACCCCATCTAAGTCAAATATTCGATACCCGTAACGTTACATACTGTCCCACAGGATTTTAGCAAAGGTGGGCCTAGGGTTTTATAATCCAGCTCTTTCACTTCCCTAATACAGTCCCTCATTAACCCTTCCAATGGATGCATCACTTACAAACCTTTCGCTATGTCCTCTTCAATGCAACCTTACTAGCTTGGCTACTGAAAACTAATATTTCCAGGCATTTGAAATATATGCCTTCAACAAGCAATTACACCACCACTGTATAATAATACTAAACAATTATTTCACTATCTGTGTACGTTTATTTCTCACATTTCTCTTAATGCTTATCTACACAACTAAATATTCAGGCTATTTCCTCGGCAATTATTCACAATCCTCTCTCGAAGTAATCCAATTATCTGCCAAGATCCTAACTTCTGGCTGTAAATCAACAACAGGATCATTCAGTAGAACATTTGATAACAACTTAACTGGGCAGGACATATAGGACAGGTGGTAGGAAAATGTTTCAAAATCCTGCACTTGTTGGAGAGAGTGATGAGGGGATGCACGAGAGAAGTAAAGGAATTGAGTTACAAAACTTTGGTCAGACCATTGCTCGAATATGGTAGTGTAGTATGGGACCCACATTTTGAGTATCAAATACAGGAGTTGGAGAAGGTGCAAAGAAGGGCTGCTAGATTTGTTTCCGGAAATTATCGCAGAATGTAATCAGTGACAGATATGATAAAGGAGCTGGAATGGGATTCATTGCAAGACAGGAGGAGGATGAGGAGGGTGATGGGAGTGTACAGGGCGTATACTGGCGATGAGGCATGGAAAGATACTGCAAAATAGTTCATGGAAGGGAAAAGATGACCATGACCACAAGCTGGCACTCGATTTCAGGCACAAGGGTGTGGGAAGATTTTCTTTATAGGTAAGGGTGTCAGGGATTGGAATGAGTTACCAAGGGGAATGATGAATAACCTACCGAAAACGTTAAAAGAATTTAAAATTAAAATTTGTAGAGGGCAAATTTAGGTGGGTGCAGGATAGGGGTAAGTTGGGTGTGTAGGGAAATTGTCACCGGAGCGTGTGCTCCATTGCAATTAAATTAAATTAAATTTAACAACGAAAATCACTGACCCCCAATACAATACGTCTGTGCACCCTAGTTCTCAATTCCACGCCCCTTTAAATCGCATTTCCCTCCATAATTCATTACTTTCTATATCGTAAAAATTCTTTCACCCAGCAAGTCACATCCTGACTTATTCCAACTGTTTTAAAACTTACTCACCACGGTTTTATGGCTATCTGTCAAAAATATAGTGAAGATCCAGTTCCAACGATCAACCTGATCTCCAGCGCACACTTCATCACATAATAACTTCTTCCAACCAAATGTCAACCATTCCTTTGCATTTGAACGGATGAGTCTCTGGCGACTGAATCAATACCGGAATAATAAGTCACCCAATGCTTCTCAGCGGCCTCCAGAGAGGAGGGCGGAAGAGCGGAGAGTGGTCCACGGCACCAAATTGCCCTTGGGGTTGAAAATGGTAACAAAAGGAGGATGAATCAGAAATGATCAACAGAATAGGGAAGCCAAAGGCAACGGGAAGCCACAACATTCATGACCCACAGGGTATTCCGAGGTCATGTAATCCTCTCAAATTATGTCTAGAATAATGGCTTCTTCCTGGTAAAATATTCCGGAGGTAAAATAGTCCCCAATCCGATTTCTGGATGGGAATTGATCAGGGAGAAGTCATCAGAATGGATAGACACATTCTGTGAGTCGGAGCGTGGAATGTTAGAATTCTGAATAGGGCAGATAGATTAAAAAACTTAAAAAGGCAGATGGAACGACTTACGTCAGATGTCGTAGGGATTAGTGAGAATAAGTGAAAAGGTGTACAGGATTTCTGGTCTGGGGAGCACAGGATAATTAGGACACAAGCTATCAGTGGAGTTACTGGTGTAGGATTTATAATCGACAAGAGATTAAACGGATGAGTCATTAAGAATAGTGACAGGATTATTTTTTTAAGTGTAGAAACTAAGCGAACCACGTTAGTACAAGGGCATATGATAAAGAAATAGAGGAAACATATAATTAAATTGAAGAATCAATCCAGTATGAGAAGGAGGAGTAAAATCTAATAATCATGGAAGATGGGAATGTGGTAGTGGGAGAAGGTAAAGGGGAGAATAGTGTCGGAAATTTTGGTCTAGGACAAAGAAATCAGCGAAGAAGCATGTTGCTTTGTGAAAAATATAAACTTATCGTGGCGAGCACACTATTTAAGAATCTTGCAATAAGGGTATACACATGGAAACGTACTGGGGATATAGGCAAATATCTGCTAGATATATCATGGTCAAAGAGAGATTCAGGAATCAAGTTCTAGAACACAAATGATACCCACGATCTGATAGTTATGAAGTGCAGATTAAAATTCAAGATAATAAAAAGTAACATAGGCAGAACAGACTGGAAGTGTACAGACTGCATGAGAGAAACATTTTCTGAGATGACGTGGGTCTAAGAAATAACTCTAAAAATAGTTCATCTGAGGACGAATAAAATACACTAGATGGTAAAGAAACATTGGGCATTTGAAAAACTATAAGTTAAGCATCACACGATACAAAATTACTGACGAGGATAATTTACAAAAGACTAGGAAAGATAGAAGCGAGGATCAGTTTGGGCATCGAAAAACCATCGGTACAAGAAAAGCAATTCTGGCTATGATAAAGAAAAAAAAATATGTTTTATGACATTTGTTGATTTATAAAAATCTTTTGATAATGTTAGGTGGTATAAGATGTTCAAAATTTTTAGAAAAGTCAGGTCTAAAATATTGAGAGAGAGGAATACTTTATAATCTGTGTAGTAATCAAATGGCTGCAAAAATGGGTGGAAAATAATGAGAGGCTTGCATTGATTAGAAATTTTGTAGTCTATCCCCATTATTATTCAGCTTGTATCAAGAGGAAGCAATAAAAGAAGTAAAAGAAAAGTTTTAATGTGGCATAGGTGTTCAAGGAGAAAAAAATCAGTATGCTACGATTTGTTAATGACATTGTTCTTGTAGCAGAACAGACCGAGAATATTGAGAAATTACTGAACGGCATGAACAAAATACTGAAAGAAGCTTTTAGTCTAAATATAACTCGAAGCAAGACAAAAGTAATAAAATATAAAGGAAATGATAGTAATAATAGTAGATTAAATATAAAAATGAGATTGGATGCAATAGGAGTAATAAATGAATTCTGTTACTTAGGATGTAAAATACCAGCTGGTGGCCGAAGCAGGAATGATGTTAAGCACAGAATAGCACTGGCGAATAGAGCCTTGGATAAGAGAAATCTTTTAGTTTCAAATATTGATCTAGGACTAAGAAAGAACTTTTTAAAATTTTGTAGTTTTAAACAGATTTGTTCTACCAAAATTAGCTACTCTCTAGTAAACTGTCATTCAGAACAGATAGATTTTGTTGCATATTGACAGCTATCCATTCCAGTCTTAACACCAATTTCTTAAGACATTGTAAATCGAAAAGTAAATGGGGAAGGAATTTAACACTCCAATTATAAAACAAAATAGAAAGAAGTAAATTAGTTGACTATGGGTATTACCGCGTAGGTCGTTGGCTTAAAGGTGCACGAGTTTGTAACCAGAATCGCTGACTGGGCATTTCCTGTGCTCGGCTACTCTACAACTCTCAACGCATATGTTCGACTGGAAAATTCATACGAAAATCAATTTTTCTATCACCTAAAATATTGGGGCCCTTACTTTAAGTCATCTCAACAACTCCATACCCTGGGCGGTGTCCCAAGGATCAGTTATTGACCCGTGTTGTTTATAATATGCACCGGATATATGAATCGCTTCATAAACTAAAAGAGGAAAATTCTGAAGTACTGTGATAACACGACAATTATTCCTAGAGTGTTTTTGTTTATTGGAAAAAGTTAAATTTTCTTCAAATCAGAAGCTGGATAAGGGCAAAAAATTTGTTATTGTTATTACTACTATTAATTGGGATGGAGCTCATGTCCCTACACATCTACTTACAATTCAAATATATTTTTTATTTTAAATTCCTTTAGAATCTGAAATATATTGAGAATTAAACAAGTGGCATTAAACAAAATCCAGAGAAAAACCAGAGATATCTCACTGAAACTCATAGGTGCGATGGGACATGATAAACCTGAAATAACACTCTAGAGACGATGTTAACTTGGCAGCCTAAATATAAATCGATGGTCACGCGCTTAGTTACTTCAACATATCTGCTAAAGAGATTGTGAGATATTCTTCCCAAAGATACTTTAAGAACAGCCTACTTTGCATTCCTCTATAGTTTGATGTAAGGTGTGTGGATATGGGTAGGATCTGCTGTTGACATAAGACTCCTAAGATGTCAGAAGAGAGGGAGTCTGCTTGCCATGGGGCGTCTTAGTCATGCCGTCTATACATACAGCCCTTACATAATAGCGTGTTTAGAAGAAATTCTCTGGACAACAGGCAGAAACAAGCAGATGTCCATCACAATGACACTCAGGATTGTAACAACCTGACTTATACAGCACTTCAAACTTTTTTTTTTTTTTTTAAAAAAAAAACTTTATCTGATTGATTAGGAGTGAAGAACACATTCTGCTTTCTGGAAGGATAAAGGAAATGTATATTAATAAAATAATAGAAAATCAACAGCTTTTTAATTGAAAATCCTGAGTATAAGTTATGGAATATTTTGAAAGTTGTAAAAAAAGTATAAATGGCTTCCTGTAATAACTCTTAATTTCTGACTTTGCAATGTACCATTTGTATTTCTCGCAATAATCAGTCTATCTGAATGGCACAGTTTACAAGCAGTTTAAAATTTAACGCCAGAGACGTTGCCAAATCATTTGTTTCTTATTTTAGACTTTTAATTTCGCCTCTAATTATTGTTTCTTCTTCTGTTGTTTCTAAGTTTAGAGTAGCTGAAATCTTGATTATTTACGTAATAATAATTGCAGTAAGCGATAAGAACCTCTTCACCGAAGAACCCTCAAACCCAGTGGATAATAATAATAATAATCACAGTTAATCCCCGGGGTTTATTATATAGATTTTTTAAATATTAAAATTACATGTTTTTCTTTGATTCTGTACTGTTTACTAATGTGAATTCGCAAATTAGGTACAAAAGTAAAATTAAAAATCTCTGAGATGAGATTCATCGCGCTGATTAGTTTTGAATTATTTATCATCCGTTCCAGTTTTTCGGTTAAAAGTGTATTTATTTAAGTAACTGGAATTTTTAAGATCAAATTATTATGGTTGAAAAAATTTTGAGAGTGATTTTTTTAAAAACAGTTATTTACTTCTTTGATGTTACGGAAATATACCCAAAAACTCTTTCTATTAATGTGTGAATTCACACTAAATATTTATGTACTATTTCAAAGCATGAATAATTATTAGACATGTGTGCAGCATGTCATAGAAATTAATAAATTAAATCCAAAGCAAAGTATAATGCTCAACTCGTTTCGTGATGGACGATATTATTTTTTCCATGCCTTAGGCATCGAACTCTGAACATGTGAATGTTGAGTATAATAACCAGACATGTAATGTTACAGTACTAATTTCAAATCGTGTTTCATAGCCCCTAAACTCTTAATGAACGATACACTCAAATTTTCGTGTAGTTAAAGCTAAGGCCTACAGACGAGATCAAATTTGTAGACCTTCGGTGAACTTTATATATGAATAAATATGATAGCATTTGTCCATGACCGTAATATTTTCTTTCTTTGGTTAGATATATTTCAAGTTAATATGACATGATATGCTTGTAGCCCCTGTTCCTATCCGTAACATTTTATTTGAGAATTCAAGTTAGAAACGTCAAATCCTGACGTCAGTGTCGGCAGCATAGTGCTGGAAAATGGCCACCGACGGAGATCGTTTCGATGGATATTATGAAAAACCGTGGACGGATTGGTGGGAGAATGTTTGTGGAGGAAAATCGTCAAGTAAGTTGAAACATGTATGGGTTTTAACCTGGTTTTCATTAATATAATTTTGCAACCATGGTTAATTACTCCTTTTCATTAAGCAGTCGTTGTGTTTGGGATGTTTTATAGTCTAAAGGAATGCTTGTTTACCTGTAGTTTTATCATTTTCGTAGGTGATGATGAAGATTCAGCGTCAGGGCCCCCGGCTGACTGCATGAGACTTCCGAAAGAGGGTAAATATTATGTTGTTGTTACCGAACCTCACTTTTAGGTGACAGCGTACTAGTTTTACTTTGTATTTGTGTTTTGTTGATACGATTCCAACGTCGATTACCGATTAGGAATCTATGATATACCGAACTTGATCCGTTTTGTTTAAGTTTCTGAATAACTGGAGTGTTGTTACAAACTTGTTCTTGTGTTTAGGTATTCTATGCTATGGTGGAATATGACTATTTGACAGACAGAAAACAACAATTACATAGTCAGTTGCTGAAAATATTTGAAGCAGTATTCTGTGGTCTTACAAACACCTATTTGTGATTAGCAACATCAAGAAGTATGGTTAGATAGTTGTGTGGTACAAAACATTGGTCAGACCCATACCTTTGTATGTTGGGATGGTGTGGTCATCCACTTTATGGTTATGAGAGCTCTAATCAAAAGAGTGTTTCGAACAAAATTTTTAGAATAAGTCTCTGGGAGTGGATGGCATTATTAGCTCATCCTAATTCCCAATTTTGACCTGTTTTTTGTTTACCGTTTAGCTTCTCTGCTACAAGTTGATTACAGACTATAAGATTATCAACTTATCAGTAACTTGGTAGTATGTCTGCTCTGTAATCCAAATTATTGTCTCCAGAACATTTAAAGTTGCATGCAGTTCCTTGTTATCTGATGTGTAACTGTCACATTTATTGTTTGTTACATTTGCTAGAAATTAAATGAAACTGATTAATGAATTATTAAATTAAAATGTTTTAACAGTGAAATCTCTACACAATTTTCCTTCCAAATTGCCTTCTCCTCTACCTCCACTCCTCCCCAAAATCATGTTTTGGATGTAAGGGAAATAAAATCCAAACAATGACAGTGGTTTGTTATTTTCACCTGTTCTGACCAATACAGTAACAAATTTTATTGCAATTGTATATAGCTGAAATACTTTTAATGCTAGTATACATTATTTTTTTTTGTAAAGCTCCATTGTTAAAATAACACAAGGAAGGGGTCATCACATATAGTGTTTTACTAGCAACAACTTCAGTATTAAGGTTTCTAAACTTTAATTCAAGCGTTTGATTTAATATATTTTTCTATTATCAGTTGTGATTTGTGCTCCAATTCTGCAAATGGTTTCCCATTTGGCTCAAGACTGTAAATATTCAGAAATGAACATTAGTAATTTTAAATATTTTATTTGTTCTTCTGAAATAGATTGTATTCCTTTCTATAAATAATATTTCATTGGATGTTACATTATCCATTTTCAGGTGTGATTATAGAAACCATCTTAAAACTGAATAAGGTTGAATGGATTTGTAGCTATCTTGTTTCTCCTGTATGATACATTGAAACTGAACCACATGTGACTGGGGGGGGAGGGGAGGGGATGGTCTGAGCGAAGTGGGAGGCTATTCTGTTTTTGTGTTGCTTGTGAATATGATTTGTGGTGGCAGACATCTTTGCCATACAATAAGTTGGATTGTTTAAAATTCAAATTGCATTGTACACAGTTCCACGAACCCGTTTGTAAACATATTTTTGCTTTAATGTTGTCAAACACTTGTGTCAAGAATAAAGTATTTAGTATTCTTTCTGTATTGGTTGTTGAAAACTGTATGGACTGATTTAGAAGTGGTTGTTAATTGATTTGATATAAGTGAAGGCAGGGGTAACATATATCGTCATACTAATTAGCAAACCTCGTAATTCGATTTTTATTTATTTATTTATTATTATTTTTTTATTTTTTTTTTTTTTTGCTGCAAAACCTCTTTAGTTTCTGTAAAACGTGAAAAAATGCAATATGTCTGACATCAACGATTATTTAAAAAAATTAGTGCAATTTAAATAATATATGGTGGGTACATTGATAGAAATAAAAATAATTTTTTATTCTTTTGTCTGAAGTTTTTCATTTAGGATTTATGAGGTTTGCTAATTAGCAAGACGATATGCTTCTGTAATTCCTACATTACATTGTGTTAGATGAGAATCTTTATAATGTGGAACGATGCCACTTAACAGATTGTTCTTTTTAATAGTATATGTAGCTGAATCATTAATTTTGGAACATTCATTCTTAAGTTCAGCTGGAAGATTTACACCTTTTTGGTATTCAGGATTTTGTGACAAGCGTTTAGTTAAGCTGGTTTTTTACTTGCTACTGCATGTTTCAGGAACTCTCCCCTCATAATTATTAGCGTGTGATCATACAATCTGAAGTTATCATTACTTGTTTTATAAATCCTTAAGGGTGTCTTATTAGACTTTGTAACTGATTACTGATGATAAATATTTGTTTCTTATGATATACAGAAAAAAAAACATTAAAAAGGAAACCAAGCCAATTTCTTCGCATTAGTTGCCTACTCATGAAACTTTTAAAATGGTTCTTGTGGCTACACTTGTTACTTTGGTAAGCAGCAATATTTATGCTTATGGTATTGGGTCTGTCAGAGATCGCGATTCCATAATAACACTGCTTCCCACTGATTAATGAAGTCATAAAACTGCGGCAGTCAACTGCAAGACGTATTATTTTCACGGGGTGCTAATAACCTAGACATTGACATGCCCGAACAACAACATATTGTCAAACAGTAAATAGGTTGTAATACACCCTGGACCACCCTTAGACCGCTAAAACTGTTTCGGAAAGTATTTCTAGCTGTCTTGCATTTGACTACTGCAGTATTATGACGCCAATTCCTCTTGGAATCACACCCTCCAGTAATCTTGTGTAATCAATCTGGAAATATATGAATTTAACATTTTTCTGTTTTTTTAGCAGACTGATATGAAATGTTACACCTACATCTCCAAATCTATACTCTGCAATTCACAAAGTTATGGGTGGCAGAGGGTGCTTTCTACAGCTCTCTCGAACGCTATTCTTTGGATGCGTTATGTTATCTTGTTAAGTTTAAAGTTAAGAAATGTCAGTTTTACACTACATTTATTGATTTCTTGATAAATGCTATTTGCTACTTGTTCTGAACAGTTTTGAGGTTTTGTCACACCTCTGCTCATCTAATCAATAGAGAGGACTTATTTAATACTACATTACAAATGGTAGCATCTATGACTATTTAAATAAGTTTAACCACCATCGCAGTGTTGGCCTACACACAGTCTTCTAATCTAAATGCCTTGAAACTTGCAGCCAGTTTGAGGCAGCATTTTGCTCCATTTTTGATTGGCAGTGATTCAAAGTTAATTGTGGTCTTTACGGTTTAATATTTCAGGACCAGATATTACATTGTGCTGAGAGGCACGAAAAATATCTGTATGGTTAGAATTTGGGAAAACATTAGTAATCCAGCTTATTAACTACGTACTTATCATTTTCATTTAGTTTACTTTTATTAAAGATTGAATTAAAGTGTAACCAGAAAAAAAGGTACTGTAACAATACTTGTGGCCATATGTATTTTCTCATGTGAATGCTCCCTGCTTAATTTTATTGCTATCTGCTAAGTTTTCCTTGTACAAACTGCAAGTGACATATCTTCAACTGTTTTTGTCACTCTTAGTCAGCTGTTAGGTGTATGGTTTGGGAAGTTTTAGCCCTGATTGTAGATTGTATTGCTAGAACGGATATAAAATTAGAAGTAATTATGTCAATATCTTTAATTAGGTTTCTGGAGAGTTGCGGAAATCCTTAAAAATGAATGAAATTGGATTTCAGTGGTAAACTTTGCTGTAGATGAATGAATGGAGGATTTCCCTGTATATCAATTGTATAAAATGTTCTTGGGCTTCCTGCTGGGGAAGCATGTCAATTTGATGTGACAGGTTGAAGTTGCTGTCTGGCGAAGTGTTTGGTGGTAGATGTTTTAACATGATACAGAATTCCAAACCCATTAAATTTATGGAGAATTTTCTGTTTTAAACAGCTGCCCGATCTAAATCATTGTGCAAGATTTAGGTGCTTTGTAATGGATAAAAATCATATTTGTATGGA
Source organism: Vandiemenella viatica (assembly GCA_031002005.1). Lineage (NCBI taxonomy): Eukaryota > Metazoa > Arthropoda > Insecta > Orthoptera > Morabidae > Vandiemenella > Vandiemenella viatica. The sequence continues at coordinate 92,331,172 of CM061921.1, read as the reverse complement.
AGTCTCTGAAGCAATGCCCATTACCGTGGGTGAAACTTTTCATGAATACATCTGAATTCAAAATGGCATAAAAGTTAGTTGTCCGGCTCCTAAAAAAGTTCCCTCATCTGGGGAAATTATGGCAGTCATCTTTTTGGATGGTTGGGAATTTTTACTTAGAGAAGGAATAACCATAACTGGAGAATAACTATTCCCATCATAGAAGAAAAATATTGTAGAAAAAGACATGATTTATTGGAGAAAGATTTTCATAAAACAGTGCACCTATGGATACAAGTGGTTTCACTGGGGAAATAAAGATATTTCAGTTGTTAAATGCTGGAGTATCCAATTACCCAGGTTTGACTTCAACAGATACTTTATCTTCGGAAAACTCGAATTTCTCCTTACTGCTTAAAATTGCTCATCAAATCAAATAGAGCAGCTGAATTGGGATGTTCTGCAGATATGGCAAGAAAACCACCTCATAGAGGAATAATTGCATTAGCACATTGGTGGATTAAATTTGTAGCATTGATTATGTTGAAGTAAAGGTAATTTTGAAGTAATAAATATCGTCATCCCCACTAAGCCTGGTGGATGAGCACGGCCTGACATTCTAGAGAACGTGTGTTCAGATACCTTTCCGGCCATCCAAATTGCAGTTTTCTGTTTCCAAAAATTGGCCCAGGTGAATGATGGGATGGTTCCTTCAAAAGGCTAAGGCCAAATTCCTTTCCATTCCTTATCCCAATCCTGTTCCATCTCCAGTGTCATAAATGTCAACAAGACGATTTTGGATCATTCTTATACATTGCAGGCGTACAAATTTGAATTTACTGGGAACCTGTTTTCCGGTTTGAAATTAGAATGCCTTAGTTATATTCAGCCAGGACCTATTGTGGAAATGTAATACCTTGGTGAAAGCCATAGTTGTAGGTGCAGTAGCCACCATTGATAGACCGAGTTTGGTGGGTGAGCAGTAACGTTCTGGCCTCGCATTTAGGGAGGAACATGGGTTTGAATCGCCGTCCGGCCATCCAGATTTGGGTATTCCGTGGTTTCCCCAAATCACTTTAGGCGAATGCTGGGATGGTTCCTTCAAAAGACCATGATTGAACTTCTTCCCATTCCTTGCCCCCAGCACTTTCCCACCTCTAATGACGTCGATGAGGCGTAAAGCCATAAGCAGAAAAAAAGGGGAGAAAAAAAACAGTGACAGATCTATCAATTCTCTGAGCTGGCACAAAAAACTTGATTGCCACCCTCTTCAAACATGATTTTGTCACCCGTGTAAAGGTTGTTGTCCGCAGTGCTAGAGTTTGTGCAAGTTGTTCACTAAATTGCATTTACCCTAGGCTAGGCCATACTCTTTTTCTGTCTCTCACACAATTCTCTTTTGTAAAATCATCTATCGTAGCTAAATGTCTTCTTGAACCTGACTAAGCCTACCACTAGGCTTCAAAAGACACGTAAGCAGCCTTACTTTACTATTTCCTGTAAACTTCTGTATATAATGAGAGCTATTTGTCCCATATAAATTGTTTCTTCCATTCTAGGTTAAATGTAAGTTTCTTGCTGTGTGTGCAGATTTGACTCTTATCGGGTTTGGATAACTGGTTAAATACATTCACGATGAAACTACACACAAAGCTTGTAGTTCACATTACACTATACCCAGTTTCCCAGTTCTCCCCTTCTTCCTATCCTTTCATACCCTTTTAATCTGTTTAACCCAGTTTTTTTACTCATTGCGTTATTCCACAAGGGCACAAACTCTTGTCCCTATTACATGTGCTAAAAGACGACGGGAGTGTCTCATATCTGAGTTAAGCATTAGTAGTGATTAAACAAAACACCACTGAACTTATTCTACTCTGTTAGTGAAAATCCTCAAGTGTTTCCGAATGCCCATTTGGACAATTGTTGTAACATGCTTTATATTTTATTTTTATGATTCTTATGTATAAATATGTTTGACCAAATATGATTTCAACCAATAATTTAAATTCTATTTAGGTTACCTTCAATAGAAGAAAATCTACAGTGGAAAATTTAAGCTAACCATCTGTGACTCATTACCAGCTGCAAATGTAATTTTGTTAATGAGGGGAAATTTGTGCTTTGTACTAAATCCCAATATAGCAAAGATGTTTGTGATTTAGTTTTGACTAGGAGTTGCCAACATTTTTCATACAATGCTCTGCTTTCTGTCAAAAGAAAAATCCCTCACCCCTCCCCTGACCACAATTTTATTATTAATAAGGTAAACGCCTACTTTTCATGGCTAACAGTGACATCTCGGAGGAATTTCACTAATTATATGACACTAGAATAAAGAATTTCATCTCTTAAGTGGTTGCTAAGGGAACATAGTACTTGTGATAGTGTAGACCTAGGGTATTGTCTACACATGCAGCGAAGCTTCCTCGCAACCCCCCTTCCCCTGACAGGCTTCTTGCTCCACACTTTGAGAACCTATAGCTTATACAATGCTGCAATGTAGTCTTCACGGGTGTACCGCTGGATAGTGTTGTGGAAACAATATTTCGACGGCTGGCTCCGCCGTCGTCTTCAGGTGTAGAGACATCTGCACTGGTCAGCTGACCCACAGCCAACCAGTGCAGATATCTCTACACCTGAAGAAGACGGCGGAGCCAGCCGTCGAAATATTGTCAGCTGACCAGTGCAGATGTCTCTACACCTGAAGAAGACAGCGGAGCCAGCCGTCGAAATATTGTGTTTCCACAACACTATCCGGTGGTACACCCGTGAAGACTACATTTCAGTCATACGCTGGGAAAGTCTTCGCCCTTATACAATGCTGTCATATTAATAAATTGATATGTTTAAGTTAAATTTAAATAAGGAAGAAAGACAGTTTTATTAGTTACAGTTTTAATAATACTGAAGTACAAAATAATTTACTGGACAACAAAGTATAGTAACAAACCACTTTTAATATTTGAAGACCTCAAGAACTTAATGTATCATGCTTGGTAGTTGTGAAGTAACGCTTAGGCTTGACATTTGGGAGAATACACATTCATATCCCTGCCTGTGCACTCAAATGTCAGTTTTGTATGTTTTCCAGAAATCACCCCAGGTGAATTCCACAATGGTTCCTTGAATAAAGCCATATTGAAATTCCTTTATGTTTCATGGCCCCTTCCCCCAGTCCTTTCCTGCTTCTATTGACAAAAAAAGTGACTTCTTGGAGCGTTATAGAGGTTCTGGAAACATTATACTGCCAAAAATTGTAAGTGGACTAAAAAAAAAAAAAAGTTGCCATTTCTAAACAATATGACTAGAAACTATCCTTATTCAAATAAATTAAAACCTCATGTTTTTAGCTTCAAATGACCGGGATTTACTCGAAACCTTTGCAACATCTAGCACTATGTAACTGACTTTTTAATGTAGGTTCATCATTCTCACAATCAATTATGGTGCATGTTTTGAAATGATGCATTCCAGTTTTTCATGCAAAGAGTAATAAAAACTTGTATGTAATGAGGTGCTTTAACCTGAATAAAACTTGACTGGAACTGCATAAAAATTTGTTGGAAGTCCAAGTATAGTTCAAATATTAAATCATGGTATAGCATAATATGTGGTTATTTTCCTTGTTGTAAGTGGGAGAGATATACAGAGGAATTAACGGCAAATTGCAAGTGACTCTATTTTTTTTTAGTACGAGAGTCTCTTAAAATGATTAAGCATCATTGCAATATCGTAGCATATTCCTTTTGAATTGGAAAGATGGAACTATTATTAACTTCGTGAATTCTGTGCTATAAATTTGTTCTCTGTAATCGACACTGACTTTAGCACTGGGAAAACATTTATAATTTAACCAAAAAATATCCATTATTTTACCAGCTAAACTTTCGACTCGCTATTGTGATTGATTATTTCTTGTGTAGAATCAGTAATATGAGTTGCTGTGTTTGACTATTTTGTGGAACTAGTGGGACACCATGTGAAATACTAACATGAATGATGTGAGGATTTTTATTAAATAGGTTTTTTGACTATATGCAGATTAATGTAAAAATTATGTGGAGAGTATTAAAGCTATTCTCATTGCTAAGACTTTAGTGCACTGACTGATCAGTGAACCCTAATGTATCATGAATATCTACCCATATCATAGATTACCAAAAAGTAAAGTTTCTGATTGATTTGTCATTTGATTTCTTTTAATGTTCAAAAGTTTTTGAAGTTACTTCTGGCACTAAATGATTTTGAAATTGATAGAAATGATATGATGTTCCCAAACTATCACTCCCCAAATGTGTTGAAAAATTATGGCTTGTGAAACATCTTTACTGTTAGCTCCAGTCTGATTTTGATGAGCATTATATAATTTAGTAGCAAATTCAAACAGTTGGTGATGCTAGTAAGATATCAAAAGCACTTTAGGCTTAGCAAAAAGTCTTGTTCAAATAGAGAACACTATCTTATAACAAATATTGATGTAGGACTTGAGAGATGTTCTAAAGCTGTATTTGTGGAGTAGACTGCTTCATGGTAGTGGAGCTTGGACATTGTAGATATGGAGATGGCGCGTTTTCGGTGAGGGACATAGGAAGAAAATTGGAAGCAATTGAAATGCTAAACATTAACTGGGCATCTATAGAACGAAATCAACACTTTCTGTAAGTGTTGGGAGAAGAAAAAAGTTTGTGGAAAAGTCTTACAAAGAGATAAGATCTTGGGTATGCGGAAATCCACCGGAATATGTGAACTAAGATGCTCAAGGGTGAAGTAAATATTGTGATCGTAAGTGATCAGAATGCTGTAGTAGAAGAAAAAGTTGAAGTATTTAGTCTAGTGTAAAAAAAAAAAAAAAAAAAAAAAAAAAAAAAAAAAAAAAAATTAGATGAGCTTGTTTTGATTTTATTTTTATTCTGGCCTTACAGCTAAGCTACATCAAGGTCATTAGTCATAATAGGATAATAAAACATGGAATAGGTAGGAATTCAGCCCTGGACTTTTGAAGGAGCCATCCTGCCATTCACCTATTAATTTCATGAAGCCATTGAAAAACCAAATACAGATGGCAGGATTGGGATTTGAATCCACGTCTTCCTGAATGCCAGGTCCAAGCGTTATTGCTCACCCGGCAGGCTCGGTGAATGTGCCTTTTAAATTTTTTTGAAATTGATACATTAATCATTGTGTACACATTATTTAACAATTGCAAAAGCACATGTGCAAGAAAATTTTCAGGAAGGTAGAAAATACTTTTTAGATTTGCCATAAGTAAACTAAGATTTTGGAAACAGATCATCAATTGGTGATCCACAAATTATGTGAACCCTGACTTCTTTCTGCTAGTGAAGAACTGCAGAATAAAATTCAGAAGAAGGAAACAACTTGGATCAAACTAGAAGTGGGTGGGATAAGTTGATTTTACATGAATAGAACTTTTCAAAAACTAAAAGTATGCAAGTGGGTGAAGCTGAATAATTTCCACTGCAGAATACTGCATTAGATATGGATGGTTAAATCAATTAAAATGTTAGACATATGGAAAGAAGTCATGAAAAGCTGGATCACATAGTAGATATGTAATTTGATGGATCGAAGGTGAAAGCACAAAAAGTGCTCAAAACAAGAGAGATAACAGGACAGTTATTTTATATACAAAAAATAAGCAATGCAAGAAAACAAAAAAGCTGCAATAAAAGTGTAAAAAAAAAAAAAAAAAAAAAAAAAAAAAAAAAAAAAGGAAAGAAAGAAATTATTATTGTACTAACTATAGGAAAACGTGTGATGAGGATAACAGAAAAAGGGCAAGATTTCAATAATAACTAAAAGAATTTGACTGGGCATTGGTCCTGGCAATTGGGGGTATGGAAGTTGGATTCTTGGTCCTCTTTTGTTACTTTTCCCCCCAATCCTCTCTAATCTCTGATGACCTTGATGAGGTGTAAAGACCAAAGAAAAAAGGGGGGGTTCGGAAAGGAAAGAAGGCAATTGGGGTATATGCAGTTTCCTCATAATTGGATAAGTTTCCCGGAGAAAGAATCAAATTACTATTGCCGACATCAAAACATTGTGAAAAAGACAATATTTAATATTTTTTTGGCAAAGGTATAGTCTTCGCACACCCAAGGAAGTCACAAACATGGAACATAACCAGTATAATACATGAAAGAATTTAAAGGAATCTATGATTTGAAATGATCAGTTTGTGGCCAATTGGACTGTTCTTGCTTGTGTTGCGTTTTGAGTGGCATGACAACATTCTTCTCGAAAGGGGCAGTGGCAGAACAATCCACAATGTCGTCAGGGTACCGATTCCACTCTCAGAGATATTGGTATCGTCAATTACTATCAAAACATGAGTAATGCGTCCCTGATATTAATTGATTAAAAGTTCGTGATATTGTTGCCAATAAGCTTCTTATGGGCATTGCACTGGTTACTCAAAGACAAAATTGATTCTGTGGAAAAAATCTCTTCATATGTGATGATATCCATCAGACCCCGCCAGTTTTGCCACATGCTGGCCATGTGACTACAATTGAAAACTGCGTAAAGTTGTTCTTCTCATTACATTACTTCAAAACCGGGGAAATTGAATAAAAATATGAGAACTCTGCCATTAGAACTTGATTTAACTAATTTCCTCTAGAAGCTTGGTGACTTGCTATCATGTATGTAGAGACTTGGTAGAAAACACAGTTAAACTACCAAATAAATCGTTAGCAAAGGGTTCTCTATTAAAGAAATGTATCGTGACTTGGTATGCCTCTTATGACCCACAGATATCGTCACTATTTTTACACCAAAATATGAAAGTTGTTATGGCACTATCAATAAGATATTGTTGAGACTGTCGGTCAAAGTCTGAACTTGCATTGGTTTTGACAAAGTATTAACAGAGCCATGAAAGAAAACAATTTTAATTTTGATACACAATTTGAATGCAGCACAAGCAATTTGGTACAAGGATGAAACTGAAGCCCTTTCACCAGCATTCTGTTGACTACAAAATTAGATAGGTAGGTTCTTATGCCTCACGTACACTTTCTCGTGTCTGAAATGATTCGTCTGCATTTCTTCAAATGCGGTTCCCACATAAGCCAGCATTTTTCTTGGCCATTAACAAAACTCTAGGACAATCGTTGAGTACAGTTGGTATTTTTCATACTGGAACCAGTGTTTACTCATGGACAGTTCTGTATCACTATGAGTCAAGTAAGGCCATTAACTGGTTTGATGTTCTACTACAAGGACATTTGGAGAGTTTTCACTAAGAACATTGTTTTCCCAGAACTGTTGCAGTATTTTTTTCCTGCTTGATTATTAATTAAAAATCAATTGTATTTAAATCTTGTTGTTGGCTGATTGTAGTTAAATTTATTGTAATTGGTTGATTGTAATTTTATTTGTGGTTCAAATAAATGTGGAACTTGATGTGATTATTTTGCCACAGATCATTTTGGACAGTGATCGTATGTAGCGAACACCCTAGTGATTGGGCTAAATTTCTTTGTTGCGATAGGTGTGAGTCAGTTTTCACCTAAAATCGTGCCACTTCTTCCTTAAAACCGTGCCAAAAGAGCTTGATCTGTGACCACAAAATGAGATTCAAGTATAAAACATATCAAAAACTATTCAGTCAAAAAAAAAAATTAACTTGTACCTTAGAAAATTGTAAGATGCCAAACGGTCAAAATCTTATCATTCGAATGATGCTGTGACACAGTATTAAGTTTTTCCTCACTCTACTGAACAATTTTACCTACCGCAAAACGTATCAAAGTCGGCACAATCCCATACAAACCAAAACAAATATCAACGAAGTGTCGGTGTTTGTTGACTGGTAACAATAAAGTGAAGCTCCACCACAGGTGCAGCTGGTAAAAAAAAAAAAGGATGCCTTTCCCCACCACACACACACACACAGAGAGAGAGAGAGAGAGAGAGAGAGAGAGAGAGAGAGAGAGAGAACGAACTGTAGAGAGATCTAAATCATTAGCTACACTATCCAACATTGAGAAAAGTACTTTGATGCTTATTTTTTTCTTGATATCTTTGCTCTGAATTATAATTTACACATCAAATTAACTTTACAGTCTATTTAAATTTAAATATTGACTTACACAATGAAGTGCATCTGAATTTATTATATGCAGTATATTGTACAATATAATAAGTTTCAATTTTTAGAAAATGTTGTAAATATTGCTATAAAAGCAAATAAACCATACTTTTATTCATTTTTTGTTTTTGTTTCAGATATGGGTTTATTCGGACACTGCCCAGAGAGGGATCCATTTTACACAGTAGTCTGTGAGCAATGCAAGGCACTTGTGAAACCTCAAGGACTCCGTAGCCATATAGGTGAAATGTTTTTTCTCTAAAAGATAGAGAATATGTAACATTAATGACAAAACTAACCATTTATACATGTTAAGGATTGTTAGAATACAGTAGGCACTAAACAGTGGGACAAATAGATGGTTTGGATAGGAGAATACCCACCACTTATTACAATTGAAGGCAAGGTGGCTTTGAAGAATGAACAGATGAGTACACACATTGAGTGTAGCTAGCAACTGGTAGTGGCCATCATGCTTCTACCTCATCTTATTGTTGGTAAAAGGACATAAACCCAAAAATTTCAACACTCAATGTGTGTACTCGTCAGTTCATGTTTTGAAGCTGCTCTACCTTCAGTTGTGGTAAGTAGTGGATATTTTCCTATCCAAACAATTCATTTATACAGGTTATATTGAAAATGCACATATATGTGATTAGAGTAACAAAAATGAATACTCTTACAATCATGAAATGATTTTTACAGTATGTTTATTATTATTATTGCCTTACAGTATGCCTAAAATTGAGATAAAGATAAGGTAGGATAGGGAAAAACAACCCGTCACTTACCACAGTGAAGGCAGGAGGGCGAGATGAACACTAAAAACAAAAACAAACTACACAATATTTTGATACGAAACCTTTAGTCATGAGAGACACAAGACACATGGCAGGGTGAAAGATATGATCACATCTCGACCCACCAAATGAATGGCGATAAGAAATGGGATAAGAAATTTGATATAGTATTGTCTATAAGTATTTTAATTTTATAGTTTGACTTCAATTATCTCATGATGATGGAAAAATGAATGAATATTTGTGTGAAAATGCATAAGTATTTTACAGTTGGCTATAGTGAATAGTTAATTTTCAGTGTGGTTCAACAATAAATGAAAAATAAAGTTAAAATGGAAGGCTACTAGGTGTATAAATGGGTGTAGGTATAAAGTTTTGGTCTTTTTTTATCACAAGAGTTGACTTCCTTAAAATAAACTCCGAAAGGTGTTGCTTACCATGTAGCTAATGTCTTAGTTTTCCCTTCAACTTGTACAGAGAAGTGTGGCTTGAAACATTTAAGGTATTACCATGCTGGATCAAGAGGTTTTTGATGGAGTGGTTTCAGATCCTGGTGCCACTATACTGATTAAATTTTTATAAACATTTATGTATGTGATGGTATAGTACGTCCAACATACAAGTATCATAAAATCTGAAGTACAAAGCAGTATGATTTCTTGCAGAAGATGATAGTTACTTATTTTGGTTTTCACAGATAGCCTCAATCTCTGGTTAGTGAGGGAATACATTAAACTATTTTATTTTAAATTTTAACTGCATCCAGAGGCTTCATTTTCTGACTGGTAGGAGTGCTAGCGCCATTTCCTTTGGGAAGATGATGAGTGCTTGGATAAAATTCTTCTTGGATTTAAAATGCACATGAAACAGAAAACTTGCCATTCTCAGCTTTGCACTAAAGAAACCATGGTCTATGATTTTTTATTTATTTTTTTAATCTGTTAATACCTAACAATGAAGTTTTTAGGTACGTCTATGTCTTATTTTTCTGGAGTTTTTGAGACAGCCTATCATAACTGCTGTTGTGACTAATATCTCACAAGGGTATTGGGAATAGAGTGAATAAAGTCTTGATGTAATAAGTTAAATTGATGATCTGAAAAATGCTGCAACAAACTTGACATCTCATTTATCATGGTAACATTTCTTGGGAACTTTTTCTTTGCCAATGAATTTGAATATCATACATATTTGATACTTCTATTTGGATTGTTATACTTTGATGTTGTATATGAAAACTAATCGTGAATAAGAAAGAGTCACTTCATTTATATTGGAAGTATAATGTGTGTATTGCTGACATATTTATAGATGACTGGTGTAACTGGCATATCAGCTTTATAAAATTACAGTTATACACATTCTCATTTAAATTCAGTAAGTGATATAACTATGGTGGAAATTTTTTTTCTGTCAGGAATTTGAATTTACCCAGGAAAAACTACAATTGACTCTGCAAACCAAAGCAACTGCAATTATATGTTTGCATTGCATTTTTATAATGGTGTCATTAAGACAACAACAACAGCCACTTCATCAGTTTCACTTGGTCATATTCCCACACTTGTCACATTCTTTGACGTGGATATCACGCTACGACAGGGTGACCTCCACACCTCTGCATGTCAAGCCAACTATAATACAACAGTACCTATGCTTTGACACTTGCCATCCCTTTTTCACCAAACATTCCCTCTTGTACAGCCTTGCAATCCATTGCAGACCAATCTGTTCTGATCAGGAATCACTTCCCAGTGTAAGCTACCTCAGAATCAATTAAATTCGGGTTCTTTGCTACGAGACTTGGCGAACGGGTATATTACAGGAGCCGATACGGCACAATCACTATACAGGAAAACTTATATATACAAAAAGCAAAAAATGAAGGCAAACAGGTACTAAACGACCAAGTAAACCTCACAAATAAAACGTTACTCAATTTATATACACAAACTCGACAGACAAAACAAAATAAACACAAACTGTACAGTAAAAACCCCACACATATATACATCACACATAAATATAAAACATTCTAACAAGACCATTACACATACTCACACTTTTCAAAACTCACGCTATCGGCCCGAGACATGACATATACAAAAAAATGGCCACAGCAGACAACTGAAGGATGCGACAAGACATAAACAAACCAGATGACGCTAACAGATGACTGAACGATGATAACAAACAATATCGTAAATATGATACAGGAAAAACATGCGTGGTATATGAAAACGGAGATGCGCAGCTGCATACCAGAGTAACAAATATGTAAATAGTAAGTAACTTTTAGCTATAGAATATCTCATGCCCATAATTATGTAATAATAGGAAAAAACTGTAACACAGATTCGTCGCTGATGATGCCTCGATGAGAGGTGAAACTCGTACGACGCAGCAATAAATAAACTAAACAGTTGCGTGTTCTTTCAACTAATAAAGTTTTAGGCAGTTTAAAAATACGAAAACACAAGTTTTAAAATCCAGTTAAAGAAACCGGCAATTTAAACACTAATAACAACACATTTAAACCATTTCTGATACCAGCCGATATTTCAATACAAACTTAAATTCTTCTTGTACATCATGTTGAAATTTCAAGCAGTTTTGTACAGTTAATCAAATCTGAAAGGACTGTGAAAAATTATTGTCTAATTTGGCACGCTGCCGACTTACATAAAAATATCACAGTCAAAGTAAATACAGTCAGGAGATAAAAACACTTGTAAAAGGTCTAATAGTGATCACAGTACACGGTGCCGAAAGTAGTTTCACAAAATAGGCATTACTTTAACCATAATTTAAGGAAATAAGTTTTCTCAACATGTCTGAATTCGATTATTACAAAAGTATACCACCTAGAATCAAGAGAGAGGTAGCTTTGGAAAGTGGAGCACCTGTAGAAAGTCCTGACATAAGTTTTTAAACCCAAAACAGAGTATTTCCGCAGAAAGTGAATATCAAAGGGAAACCTCCCTTCCTCCTTCAAAAGAGTAGGTATACACGAAAAGTTATTACAGCTAAACCACTGTTCTTACGATAAAAGTCGAAGGGGAGTAAAATAATTGCTATGCCCATCTCTAAATAATATTAAAATCTGAGAGCCCTAGAGTACGTAATTTCTATGCACTATATTCTGGGAGTCACGTGACTTGGAGGTTTATACTGGGAGATCCTCGGGCTTCCAGTCAGTCGAACATGGATTTTGGTGTCGAGCAGTTCTGCTGTCGGTCTAGGCCAGTGATATCAAAGATACGGCCCGCGGGTCGCATCCGGCCCCGGGGCCCTGTCAATACGGCCCGCGATTGCAATGTGACACAGAAAGAAGAATCATGTTTTTTTAGAGCTTTTTAGACTTCACTCGATTCCTCTACGGAGTTTTAAAATGCGCACACTACATTTATAAGTAATTTCAAGGGCAGCGCGTGCCTAGGCAAGTGAGAGAGATAGACAGTAATGCCATCTCTTAGCAACAAGTGGAATCTTCCACGCACTTCGAGTCTAGACTAGAACCTTCCTTATTGATATAAAAGGAGTGCTTCGGCATGACGTGAGTCAGATGAGTCGATTGTGAAGGTATTGTGCATTTGTTTGTGTCGTGCGCGTGCGATATCCATAATTGTTGTGTTGAGTTCCATAATTGTTACAATTTTGGCATAATGTCACAATAATGTAAAGTTGATAGTGAGTGCAGAGTTTTTCAGTCTAAATGGGAAATTGCATATTTTTTAATAGAATGGAAAGGTAAACCACGGTGTTTGATTTGCAATCAAACAGTTGCTGTTTGTAAGGTGTTTAACTTGAAGAGACACTATGATATGAATCGTAAATCAAAATTTGATTTTTACACTGAAAAAATAATGGACACACTGTCATCTTTAAAATCTAAACTTCAAGGTCAACAATCGATGTTTACTAAACCTAATACTGAGAGCGAATATGCCCTGAAATCAAGTTTTATTATTGCATTAGAAATCGTGAAGAGATCAAAACCTTTCACTGATGGTGATTTTATTAAAGACTGTATGTTGAAAGTTGCCGATGTTTCATTTCCATCTGAAAAGTCAATAATTCAAAATATTTCTCTGTCAAGAAACACTGTTGCTTCAAGAATAAATGATTTATCTCAAAATTTGGTTCTTCAATTGAAGGAGAAAATTAAGGCATTTACAAACTTTACTCTCGCTGTTGACGAGAGCACTGATACTGTTGATACAGCTCAACTTGCTGTTTTTATACGAGGTATTAACAGTAACTTTGAAATAACTGAAGAACTATTAAAGTGCATTCCATTGACGGGTACTACAACAGCAAATGATATTTATTCTGCAATTGAGCATTTGATAGCAGAATGTGAACATTCGGGTGTTGTAACTAAATTAAAACAGAAAACATCAGGGAATTTTGTGGGATTTCACTGTATAATTCATCAGGAATCATTGGCATCCAAACATTTAAAAATGGACCATGTCATGCAACCTAAAATTAAAATAGTAAATATTATAAGGAGCCGAGGACTAAATCACCGACAGTTCAGGCAGTTTTTACAAGATTTGGACGAAAAGTTTTCTGATGTCCCTTATTTCACCGAAGTTCGTTGGCTCAGTCGAGGAGTAGTTTTAGAAAGATTTTTTGCATTACGTGACCCTATTCAAGCTTTCATGTTAGAAAAAGGCAACCCAATTGATTATGACAATGACTGGTGGGCTGATTGTGCCTTTTTGGTAGATATGAATAAACTCTTGACTGATCTGAATGTAAAGTTACAGGGTAAAAATCTGATTTTCACTCAAATGTATTCATGTATTCAATCATTTGAAACAAAGTTGAGGCTGTGGGAAAATCACGTAAAAAAACAAAAACTTTGGATCATTTCCCTCATTTAAAATCATTTGGCACAGTGAAACAAAAAAAAAAACAAAAAAAATTGAGATCAATATTCTTAACTTCTGCAAAATCTGATCACGGAATTCAACAATCGTTTTGAAGACTTTCACAAAATGAATGAAATGGAATTCCCAATTTTCAACAATCCATTCAATTTTGAAGCTTCACAGGCACCAGTTCATTTGCAAATGGAGTTGATTAGATCTTCAATTGGACAGTATTTTGAAAGAAAAATTTAAAGAGGTTAACGCTCTTACATTTTATACACAATATTTCAAGAGTTTGGATAACTACCCGGAATTAAAAAAGCATGCAGCACGCATTCTGAGCATGTTTGGTAGCACCTATTTATGAGAGCAGATGTTTTCTGTCATGAAAATAAATAAGAACAAACATCGCACAAGACTTACGAATGAACATCTGCAATCAACTCTTAAAATAATTACAACAAATATCATACCTGACATCAGTCAGCTTGTCAAAAACAAGAGAAATCAGGTATCTGGATCCTCGAGCTCAAAATAATTACCCTTTTATAACTTTGATACGATTTTTAACAACTGTATATTATATACTATACAATTAAATAAATAAAATGTTATAATAATTCAGTACATTTTTTTTTTATTTGAATCTAGCCCGCCTACACATTCTAAATTTAATATACGGCCCTCTGCAAAATTGAGTTTGACACCTATGGTCTAGGCGTTGCTGCCACTTGCCAGCCTTGTAAATAGTTCCAATACTGACATGCTTTTGGCCAGCCATCTTAGGTTCCCTTGGTTAATTAGTACAAGTTCATGTAGATATTATGTAAAGTCTCAAAAATTGGTTTAGGGGTATTCCGGCGGTCGGTCTTCTCCATAACTTGCAATCCTTTCGGAAGTCTGATCGCCTATTTCAACTGTGATGTAAAACTTTAAAATTTTCAAGAATATACTGGTATGTTAAACTTCAATAGTGCTTATCATTTCTAGTGACAACCTCATCTTTTCTTTCCCAGGTTAATAGGGGAAAGTGGCGGCCATACTAACTTTACAGTTGATATTTCCAAAGGTGTTTTTCATGGTCTAGAAATTTTGAACATTTTCTTTAAATTTTATAGAATTTATAGAAGAACGAGGTCAGTTAAGGTGACTACTGATACTAGTACCCCGGTATGTGGTTTTGTCCCTTACACCAGGTATTCCCAAATATATCCCAAGCTCTTGTTTCTTGCTGCTACCCCCATGATATTGTGGAAAAGCAAATATCTTGTACTATCACCCACAATTCCTGTTCTGCACCTCACAAAGCTGACCGCGGACCAATATTTTTCACCCAATTCTTTCCATACCTGGAATCCACTAACTAGATCCTTCACCAAGGGTGTAAATTTTTATTCCTTCCCTGAAATGTGTGTTCTTCTTCTTCCTGCTCCCAGCAATTGCTTTAGCAAACCACCTAATCTGAACAACATTTTGTTCCACAAGTACTTGCCTTCTGACTCTCAAAGACCTCTCCAGGGGTAATAGACCCCGCTGCAAAATGTGCAGCATGCATCCAGTCACCACTGCCTATTCTAATCCCATCACAGGAGATTCCTATTATTGGACACGCCACATGCGCTACCACTCACCTCATTTACCAACTGACCTGTCTACACTGCACTACTTCCTATATCGGTTTCACTGTTCAGCAACTATCCTTCAGGATAATGACCACAGGCAAAAAGTTTATACTTCCAGACCAGACCATCCAGTGACAGTTCATTCTAATCTTGCATATAATAGTTCATGACTGGGAGAGTTCTGTTTAGGTCGCAGCCCCTTCATGAACTAGGACACTCTTTTTAGTTCTTTTGTTCCCATCCCGAATTCCAGAGAAACAGATTGTTCACACGCTTGGTACTGCTACTGCACCTACTCTTTTGTTTGTTATGGTAGGTTTTTTTTATATAATGATCAGTGTTGCCAATGCCTGGGTTATTAAGGACAGTGGGCTACGAATAATTTTTATATTAATTGGTCGGTTATGGTTGTACAAATATTATTATAAAATATTTTCATCTAAAACAACATTTTTGTAACACTATAGTTTTTAGGCTCTTAGCAGGTTTTTCTTGAAAATAGACTATTATTTAATTAAGTTGCTAATGTTTTTCCTATAACATTGGGAGGATAAACTAAAATATGTCTCTTCATAATTATTAAAACATATCCTTTCATCTTCAGACCCGCCTCTAATTACCTCGATGTTGACAAGGCGTAAATCCTGGGTACAAAAATAAAAGTAATTTTAAAAACTTAAAAAAAATATTGTCTGCCAAACAATAAAATTTATGTTAAACGTAACTCATGTGAAAATAATAGCCAACCAATTGCATCAATCAGGTTTATTTAACCTTGACCGCGGTTTCGATGATCATAAGATCGTCTTCTTCAGAAGAAGAATAAACCTGATTGATGCAATTGGTTGGCTATCATTTTCACCGGAACAACTCTCACCGTTGCTGAAACGCAGCCATATTCAAAATTTTAAAATGTGTATCTGTCGACTAACCTGGTCCGAGTTGGTCACGTAAACCGCACGGTCTGTGTCGTCTTTCATGTTTTACTGTGTGCAACAAAAATCACTCGATAGTGTATAATAGTTCACGACTGGAAGCATTTAGTTTAGTTCACAGCTCCTTAGTGAAATAGATCGCTCTTTTACTTCTTTAGCTCCCATTTCAAATTCCAGAAAGACAGATCGTTCGTTTGCTTTGCTACCTGTACTGTACGCGCTCTTTTGTTTGTTGTAGTAGTCTTTTAATTGTTAATGGATCAAAGCGAGTTTTGTTCCCATATTCCAGATTAAATTTCCGTTTGAGTCTCCTGCAATAGTTATTAGTGTGGAACAATTGCTTCTTCTTTTTTATTTGTGTCTTCAGTGAAATGTCCACAGGGCACTATGTTTCCTTTTTGATGGCATCATAATAAATAACCTAAAACAAAACATATTAACCCTATAGTCAAACTGATATATGTTAACTTCTTCTAATCATCGCATTGTTGAAGTCGCCTAATATTTTGATAGTCATTTTACATTAAAAATATAAGGTAGTCACCTGTTATTAATGTATTATTATTATAAACCAACATTCGCCATGTTGCACCAAAAAATGCCAGTCTTGCTACTAACCATGGATACTATGGATACTACACTCCACTAACTGAATTGAACGATGAGAAGCACATGTGCGGTGAGTGGTGATGTGACTATTGCGAGTAGGTCTTCAGAAAAGGAACCAACTAGGAGCAAGAGATCTGGGAAATAGTTCACGTAGTTTGTGGGAGCACTGTTCCAAACTAGTTTGTTCGCGAACTGCACAAGACTAGTTCATTCCAGCCCACGTGGTTCCAACAATCTCAACACCTGTTTCATGGTTAAAGCTGTCAGTTTTTCCGGACATCACCACCTCTTCAGAACTCCATAGGTGGGAATGCCTGTCAACACATACTAGACACCACACACACCCCTTGCCTCAACCTACGCTAAATCTGTCACAATTTTACAATCAGTTTTATCATATTTTTCAAAAAATAATTAGTTTATATAATATTTTATATTTTACTAATTATATACATATTTTTCATTTTACCTCGACTGATCATCACAGCAATTATTGTGTTCCACATTTGTCATTGGTCAACTTTCTTCCCCCACCACTGGTTCAAACCCACCCTTCCACGTATTTTCATCTTTGTTTCATTCACGTGGCAGGTTGGGATGTGTTCACATTTTTCCCACTGCCATATTTCTTGCCTCCTACACGACTGAGGTTATTAAGCAAAATATTGTGAATTTTTTTTTTTTTTTTACGTGTTCATCTCTCCCTCCTATCTTCATCGTTGAAAAGTGACTGGTTACTTTCCCTTACCCTGTCTAATTTTCAGACCATTTATTTAGTGATGATAATGTCTTCTGTTACTTCAAAATAGGTTGTATTTTGGACCCAAGATGATGATGATGAAGATGATGGAATAAAAGCCAGATCTCTGTGACTACTCACTGTTGTTTTTCTGTTACTGGAGGTGTTTTTAAGTCAGTAGTTTACAATTGGATTACAAAAAGGATTTGAAAACTTCGATATAACAGTCCTTGAGCAGACTGACAAGCATTTAGGGCCTTTGAGCAATAATTAAAAAGATTAAGAAGAATATTTGTAAATGCCAGGAAGTAGCATTAGGTTTAGAGAAAATTTCCTACCTTAACAAAATGGAACAGTCCAAGTAATTTGATTCATGATATCTCATTATTCCATGACAGTGATTGCCCTACTTTATCTGAAAGAAACCAAAATTTCTTCACGAAATTCAAATTGACTGTTTTGTACAGAGATTTCATGGATTGATTTTTGTCTTTTCATCAAATGGGAGCATGTCTCAGTAGAAGTCACTGGTGTGAAAGTTATGAATCAGAACTAGGAGTAAACCATTTTGAATGCAAACAGAATATGGCAGTGTTTCTCAACCTGTGGTCCACGAAGATGGTTCAGATGGTCCACAGGCAGAAATTGTAAATTTACACTGAAGAGCTAAAGAAACTGGTACACATGCCTAATATAGTGTAGGGCCCCTGCGAGCATGCAGAAGGGCTGCAACACGACGTGGCATGGACTTGACTAATGTCTGAAGTAGTGCTGGAGGGAATTGATACCATGCATCCTGCAGGACTGTCCATAAATCCGTAAGAATACGAGGGGGTGGAGATCTCTTCTGAACGACACATTGCAAGGCATCCCAGATATGCTCAATAATGTTCATGTCTGGAGAGTTTTGTGGCCAACGGAGGTGTTTAAACTCGGAACAGTGTTCCACGAGCCACTCTGTAGCAATTTTGGACATATGGGGTGTCGCATTGTACTGCTGGAATTGCCCAAGTCCGTCGGAAAGCTTAATGGGCTTGAATGGATGCAGGTGATCAGCCAGGATGCGTACGTATGTGTCACCTGTCAGAGTCGTATTTAGACGTATTGAGTCTCATGTCACTCCAACTGCACACGCCCCACACCATTACAGAGCCTCCACCAGCTTGAACAGTCCCCTGCTTACATGCAGGGTCCATGAATTGAAGAGGTTGTCTCCATACCCGTACACGTTCATCCGCCAGACCAGGCAACATTTTTCCAATCAACAACAATGCAATGTCGGTGTTGACGGGCCCAGGCAGGGCATAAATCTTTGTGTGTTGCACTCAGCAAGGGTACATGAGTGGGCCTTCAGCTCTGAAAGCCCATATCGATGATGTTTCGTTGAATGGTTTGCATGCTGACACTTGTTGATTTCCCAGCATTGAAATCCGCAGCAATTTATGGAAGGGTTCCACTTCTGTCATGTTGAACAATTCTCTTCAGTTGTCGTTAGTCCGTACTTGCAGAATCTTTTTCCGGCTGCAGCGATGTCTGAGATTTGTTGTTTTACCAGATTTCCAATATTCACGGTGCACTCGTGAAATGATCGTACGGGATCGCTCTCTCGTGTGCCGAATATAACACCATGTTCAAATTCACTTAAACCATGATAACCTGCCATTGTAGCAGCAGTAACTGATCTAACGCCTGTGTCAGACACCTGTTGTCTTATATAGGCGTTGCCGACCGCAGTGCTGTACTCTTGAGTGTTTACATATCTCTGTATTTGCATAGGCATGCCTATACAGTTTCTTTGGCTCTTCAGTGTAGTTACCATATTGATACTGTATAAGGCTATAAGCGAGTATAAGCCCAACTTTTTAAAAGCCATGAATATTTCAATGACCAGGAAAAAATTTCCAGAATCAGGATAGAACAGCACTGTTCCAAAAATAATATATTCATTTCTAGTTGACATCATAAAGAGTGCTGTTCATCTAAGGATTGAATTAACAGTAGTTTCCTAAGGTCTTGTAATAGGTGTGAGGGACCATGGTACTTGGTAGGATTGATAAAATATGAGTGGTGAAGTAAACAAAACTAAAAGGTACAAGGTGTAGACTTTACTTTGTATATGTATGTCAGTGGCGTATTGTAGCATAGAGCCTGTAGTAACATTATTATTAATTTGGTTATTTAATGTTAAGTCTTGCCAATTTGTAATAGTCACTTCTAGTTTCATATTTATTTTTCCGTAGGAATTTAAAACCTTCTTTCAGATCTGTTATGTTACAATGGTACAATAAAATATATCTCAGATTTTAATAATATACACATAATAAAAATTAGATCCATATGTTAGTTGTCTGCAGCATTATTTTTGATAATTTACTGATTTTCTGTTTGAAAAATATCAAGAAACGCTGTAAAATAGCATGTTACGGAAAAAGTGTGGACAAGGGTTTGGGAGAGTCTTACCTTTGAAGGTCCTGTTTCGCTGTTTCTCAGATTTTCTCATTCTTTATCCTTTCCAATCTTGTAACCCCTTTTCTGCTTCATTTCACTCCCTGTACCTTAATGATTTCCCAATTCTTCACTGTCCAGGTTCCTTCAGTATACAATGAAAGGGGAACATATTATAACACATACATTATTACCTTAGTTCTCTGTGGCACATCCTTGTTCCAAATTAGGCTACTGAAACTTCTCAAAAATGTATATGCCTGCTTGTTTTCCTCTTCCATCATTGCTTTCACTTTCCTTATCAAAACTTCCCAGGTATTTAAAACTACTTTCCTTCTTTAGCTGTTGTAACGGTTAGTCTCTCCATTTTTTTGTGGGTTTATACTCTTTTTTGTATTAAATTTTATGCCACATAGTACCACAATGTTTGTCCATACATCTAATTCCCACAGGACTTCCTCTTCCTTATTTTCCCAATTATTAGGTCATTGTAAAGTCATCAACTTCATGTTTTCGTCACTAATTCTTCCTACCACCTCCATTATTTGCTCCATGACACCATTAGTAAGTAGTGGCGAGAGACCATTTCCTTGCTTTAACCCATATCTTTGTTGCAGTCAATCTGTTCTTTCTCCTCATACTTTAACATAAGTCACACTTCCTTGGTATAATTTCTTCACTTTGCTTAATTAATGGAAATCTTTTGTTTTCAAGCTTTGATTGTATGTAAGGAATTGTACACCTTTTCAAGATACAGGAAGCAGATCCTGTCCATACTTTTAGTGCTATTCCTGTGGCAGTTTCAGCAAATATTAAGTCTGCTGTTGACGACCTTGGTCTGAAACCATGCTGCTCTTCTCGTAGCTCTTTTTTGACTTGTCATACATTTTTTCTCTAGGATCTTTTTGTAAATTTTGTTGCAGTGGCACATCACTGTCTACTCTATAATTCTTCCCCCCTTTATTTTAAGGTGGGCACATTATCCTTTTTTTACAGTCTTTTTTTGTTGACCTCACTTTACACAAGGTTCAAATCGTGATATAACCACTGTTTTTCCTGTTACTCCTGCTAGTATTGGTATTTCCACACTTGCTTCATGAATTCCTGGTGACTTTTCACTGTTCACCTCATCCAGTGCCTTCTGCCTGTATCAGGTTCTTTTTTTTCTTTGTATTAATCTCCTCTTTAGTGACATCTCTTCCCTTCCACAATTTGGGTTCTTTAGGGCTTCAGCGTACTACTACTACATTCATTTTAGTTTTTATGTATTGTATTTCAGAGTATAATTAAATATCTTTCTCAAATTTGTGTTAGACATTTTTTTTAAATATTATAACTTGCTGGATAAATCTCACAACCTCAAGGACCAAGGTCCAGTAGCAGATAGAACTGAATGTTTCATTGATCTTCAGTGGCTTTTCTTTTCCTTAAACATTCCTGTTTGTTTAAGGGAGTGTCCTAAATTCTCTGTTCATACTTCACTGAGAACAGTTCTGTATTTAAATGCTAGTAAGTTAACTTGGATTGAAATTCCAGCTTTACATATCTATTTGTGATTCAATTTAGTGCCCGTATATATTTCTGAAACTTGTTCTCGTGTTTACAGTTTATGAAATTACTGGTAAAATAAATCGTAGCTCTTGGTCATTTGTTTCCCTTTCAAATTTAGAGTGCCTCGTATATTAATAAACTAAAATAATAATAAAAAAATGAAAATAGTTTATGGCCTTCACTTTCTATTAAAATAGGTTGCGCTTCCACAGGTCTTTTCAGTGTGTTTTCAACTTAAAGCTTAGCAACATTTGCAATGTTAAGCACCATATGTAAAATTAAGTTTTCAGTGTGATTTCATCCACATGAAACTGTTGTTTTCTCATAAACTATCATCATTAATTTACCGACTTCTGATAGGATTTGCGTATTTTTCTTGAAGATGACACATTAACCAAAGTCTTTTGTACTGTCTAACATGCAACAAAAATAGAAAGTTAATGTTCAGAACTGATCTTAATTTCCTGCCTTGCTTCTGGTAGATGTATCATAGTTAGACATACCACAGATTTTGATTAAGGTTCAATAGTTTGCTGGAAGAAACAGACTGATAACTGAAAAAAAGTTCTAGAAGTTTGTTTCAGGGACCTTCAAATAGTTGACCAATCATTAAAAAAAAAAAAAAAAAAAAAAAAAAAAAAAAAAAAAAAAAAAAAAACTTCAATTTACAAAGACATCTCTATCAATGACTCAAAATATTATTGATTAGTTATTTGTGCTCTCTACTGGAAATTGTGGCTTAATTGCTTTTTTTCTAATATTTCAGAAATATGGCACAAACCAAAGCCTCCAGAAGCAACAGTAACTGTTGTTTCTTCAGAATCCTCTGACAAAGTCCTGCAAATCGGCTGCCATCTGCCAGCAAGTCTGGGGCAGGCAATAAATCTGGTGCGGGGAATGTAAAATTGAAGATGAAAAAACCAAGACCTCTGCCAACACCAACACCACCACCACCACCACCATCAGCTGGTGCAGCAGCTCCCACTGCAGCTGCCACACCCCTCTCACCACCACCACCACCTCACAAGAAAAAAGCACGAGCTTCACGGGACCGTGAATACGATCCTGACAAGCACTGTGGTGTTTGGAACCCTGAGACAGGAAGACCATGTACTCGCTCGCTCACGTGCAAATCACACTCGCTGTCGATGCGACGTGCAGTCGCAGGTCGTAGTGAGAACTTTGACAGGTTACTAGCAGAGCATCGCTCGGCAAAAGAAGCAGCCGCAGCAGGTCGGAAGGGCCGCACTGGTCATTCGACTACACCTGCACGATCTCCGGCAAGACACCGTGCCCCCACGCAGCCTTCAGCACGTTCCTCTGGTGGTAGCCAAGCAAAGGCTCCTCCTTCAGCAGCAAGTGAGGAGAGTGTTATACTGGAGGAAAACCAGGCAGACCCAGTTATTACTACTAGTTATCATCCCACACCTTCTGTGGATAGTGCTGTCTGTAATAATAGAACTGATACCTCAAAGTTCCCAGTGATAGCAACAGTTACAAGATTTACTCCAACCATTAGCCCAAAGCTTCAAGATGAGAGTGTTGTGGCCATCACTCATAAAATAGAAGATGCTCCTTGGATTGCAACTGTTGCTCCAAAGCCTCTTGCTGTAAGTTACATACTCAACTGCCTACTAATTTACATGGACCTACACACACAATTGTTACTTTTTTTTGAGAAAAAAAAACAACAAAAACACAACACTGTTGGGTGTACAGTACCACATGGTAAGGTATACAGTTACATCCACAGGAAACTACATATGGACACCCCATCTGCTTTAATGTCATGTATTTATTTTTATTTCTCATACAATTTTTTATCATGGCTCTCCCATCTTTAGGCTTAACATGTGATTATTTACTTTCTCTGTTCTTTTTATATTACTTTCTTAATATTTTGGTGATTGGACGATGAAGTAGTGTCAGGAGAGTTTGCACACTTCAGTTTTTGCCAATTCACTAAAACGGGAAACTTTTTCAAACTGTATAGTCATTATTTTGAAATTTGTGGTAACTTATGTTACAATAATTATTTTGAAATGGTGGCAAAAAATGGTGTTATTTATCTGTATGAACCATCCTAAATACCTACTTCTTATTTCATTTACCTTATACTATGTAAACTTTTTCATTTTAATCAAACTCTTAAGAAAACTGAAAATATTTGAGGTTGTAAACCGCAATATTAGTGGTTAACTTTGATTTAATCAAAATTTCGATGGCTAATATACAACTTAAAAACAATGTACAAAATGTATCTTACAGTGTGTGTATCTTTTTGAATATTTAATGAAGCAGTAAACTGTTACCAAAGATCTCTAAAGAAAATATGTAGTGAACAAACA
Organism: Vandiemenella viatica; assembly: GCA_031002005.1. Taxonomy (NCBI): domain Eukaryota; kingdom Metazoa; phylum Arthropoda; class Insecta; order Orthoptera; family Morabidae; genus Vandiemenella; species Vandiemenella viatica. Next base: position 92,307,145 of record CM061921.1, on the reverse strand, counting down.
AGTGCATCATCTTCATATGATACTTAATAAATGGTTGACAGTTTCTGAAACATTTAAAATTTTTGGTCACAGCATTGTTTTTCTAAAATTGTACCAACGTTAATTCTTTTGCATTTACTGCAGACACATTTTCTAATATCAAATACCATTCGATACAGATTATTGCAGGCCCTTTTTTGTTTTTTGTTTTTTTTTTTATATTGAATGAGATTGGTCGCTTTTTTTTCATGGATGTGTCGCACTTTGCTTCTCTTTGAAATTCACATAACTTGATTGGTTATTCTCATTTAGTTTTTACATTGTTAGTTGCTTTGTCGGGAGGCAAAAAATAATTAAATTTCATCCTGCCCCTTCCCTATTTTCTGTATTTTTTTTTTTTTTTCAAATGTCAAAAAAGTGACTACAAACCAACTCTTGTGATGTTTGTTGTAACAATCCTTCATAATATTGGAAAGACTTATCATTAAACACTCCTTTTCATTTCAGTTTAGCCACAGTTAATTACAATCATATGCTGACAGAAATGCAGTAAATTGTTTATTTTTCAATAAAGTAGCTATTTATGTGGAGCACAGCACTTTATGGTAGCGAAACATTGACTTTAGGAATACCGGAATTAAAGAAAATTGAAGCATTTGAAATGTGGTGCTACAGAAGAATGCTGAAAATTAAGTGGACAGACAAAGTAAGAAATGAATGAGTTTTGGAAATGATGGGTGAGAAAATAAGTTTGTGGAAGAAGCTTACAGAAAGAAGAGACAGGCTGGTAGGTCATATTTTGAGACATGCTGGATTGGTTAATTATTTAGTGGAGGGAACAGTCGAAGGTAAGAACTGTAGAGGAAGACAGAGATTAGAATATATGAAGCAGATAATTGAGCACGTGGGCTGTAAGGGGTATGTAGAAATGAAGAGGTTAGCACAGGATAGAAAGGGATGGAGGATTGCATCAAACCAGTCGAAAGACAAAGCGCTGAGTATCAAAATTTGCCTTCTCCTCGCAAAAAAAAAAAAAAAAAATAATAATAATTCAAAATGCAACCATCCGCAAAAAAATTCTTTTGTCTGTGTTTTGATTGCTCATTGAGTTTGTCACCGATTATCTGGAACGAGGTGCAACGGTAAATTATTCTCACTACATACAGACTCCACAACACCTCCGACGTCAAGTTTGTCATGTCAGAGGCAGCCTGGAGCCAATAATCTTGCATCATGACAACGCTCGTCCACACACCTTGCGCGCAACTAAAGAGGCAGTGAGAAAGCTGTAGTTTGAACCGCTTCCACACCCTTCGTATTCCCCCGATCTTGTGCCTAGCGATTTTTATTTTTTTCCTCTGCTCAAGAGAGATCTCAAGGGTAAACATTACACCTCGGATGTATTAGTCTTAATGGCGACTATGTTGAAAAATAAATATATGATTCTGAAGCTTAAGAATTGTACTTTAATTTACTTTTCGCACGATCTTCCTAACTGTTTTTGTCCGATTTCTACAAGCATGTGTGAATTACTTTTCAGCCTACCCTCGTATTTTCTGCCAATTTGTATTGCAAATGTATTCTTTGTTTTACTACATTTTTCAGTTATCTGTTAACTGAAAGTTCATTTTAACAATATGCAATAGCAATATGAATAGTACTCTGCCTCAACCATAGACGATGATGCTGTTAGGAAGTGAAAAATCTAAGATTTTACACAAAAAATTAATAGCTCTAAAAAAAAATGATCAAAATTTTCTTAAAATGTTGTTTAAATTTGTTACAATCTGCTGTTACAATTTTCACTGCCATCTGTGGCTGAAGCAGGGCTTTTCAGAACATCATCTCATGCATGAACTATGCCAAATTGTTAAAAGTGAACTGCAATAATTACTTCTAATACTAATGCACATGTTTGTTTACAGTATTTTGTGTTAGTGCCTTTTAAACTTCCTCTGCAAATGTTAACAAGTTTCATCATGTGATATGAATTTAGCATATGAAGTTAGCTCAGGTGCATGTTCTATGATCAAATGACAGTCTAGTTAAACTACTGCAGTTTTTTCACTCTTGGTAGCACCTATGGTGCCAAATGTCATGGATGAGCAGTTTACATTTGGACCTGGCATTCAAGATGTTGCAACTTCCGTCCCTGGTCTGGCAGTCCCGATTTTGGTTTTTCATGGCATTCCATAGTTTCCCAAAATCACAGCAGGCCATGGACCAATTGTTTCCATTTCTTGCTACCAGCTCTAAATAGCATGATGAGCCTTAAAGCCCTTTTAAAAAATATCTGTAACCATCAATATGTAGGTTTTTGAGATATTTTAAAAATATTCATTCATATTCCATTTTTTTTAAATCAAACCTCGCCTTTCCTTCTCTACGGTCATTAGTCAAAGAACAAACGTGTCAAAGAGAAAAATACCAACTATTTTGTTCTGAGTGTTTATATTGTTACACATATTTTTGGCTGTATTGCTGCAGTGTGTTTGAATTTAGGGGTTAATGTAGAAAAACTACACCATACCCTTTAAGAGTTGAATGTCAGATGTTTATATGACCACATTACAGTAGAATATCAGTTCCTATTCTGTATTTGTCATTTTACTGCTGTAGGATCCACACATTGAAGTTTGAGATAAATTTGGTATTAATGGAATGCCATATTAGTTTCTTGCAGTTTCTGGTTCAAGTTTAGACTTTATAAAATGCTTAAGTTCCTTTGTATTTCTGTTTGCTCTGTGAACCACTAAAAAGTTATAAACAAGGTAAAGGAAAGAAAATAAGCATAATGAGAAAATGAAGAATGTCATGGAGGTTTTTAAAGTACAGGTTTTAAAATTTTCTGTTCTTTGGTTGTTCATATTTGAAAGGAATAATTTTTGTGTGTTTGGAAAATATCATTAGATTTTATTACAATTAAATGAGTTCTTGTGAAGTTGACGATTGTTCAGGTCTGTTTACACCTTTTGACGGTACTATTGAATGACTATTGGAATATAGTGTTAGCATTGTCACTTTTGAATTGTTTATCATACTTTATTCATTAATATGTCTGAATATCTGTGTTGCTTGTGGAAAATAGTGGCAGGTTGTCGGAGATAATAGATGGGCCCATATTGTGTAAGGTGCTTTGCTGCAATCTTCAGGATGCCTGTGTATAGTTTAAGATTAAAATCCTTGATTTAATAAACATAACATGGTGGTTATTTTTAAATGAGCTGTTTATCTTTTTCCAGCACAGTGTTAAAGGGGTGAGACATCTAAAAAATTTGTGGTACAAATTTCACATTCTATCTAAATGAGTATTGGCAAAAAGTGTGAATTTTTCAGCAAAATTGCTTCTAACACTTTCCTCACATTTTTGTTTATTGGTGATTCAGCTTCTCTCTTCCCAATCCACTGTTAACTTGTATGAGTTAAAATTGTTGTATTACGAAACCTGAAAATTATTGTGATTTTTGTATCATATTTGTTAGCACAAAATTTTTTTTGTTAATATAAAGCTTCATTTTTATCATTTACCATTTTCTTTTTTCAGGTCCTTTCCCTTACTTACCGAAAGGAGCGAGGTGTGAGATTTTCTAGTAGACGGCCAGATCTGTCACGAAATGGATTACAGTCAGCATTGACACAGGGTGTGCTAAGGCTACCTCTCTCCAGTGAGATTTACAGCATTCAGCTAAACAGTGCTACAAATCAAGCAACCACTACAATGAAATCAGTGTTAACAAGCATTAGTACAAAAGGTAGCTTGTTGGGTTCGAGTAAGTTGTTCCTTAACTCAAAAACTCATGTGCCAATACTTCCAAATACTGCACGCAAGAATCAGAGTTCTGGAACGCACGGTGGTGGTAGTAATTTCAAAACTGTCTTCCCTAAACTTGGTGTAACGGGTGGAACGAAAATGGTGGCTAGTTCTAAAACTTCTTTTGTAAAAAATGGTCAGTTCCATGTGCCAAATATTTTGAGTGCAAGTTTGAAGAGGCCTACAGAGACCTATAAGTCGAGTGCAGAGGTAAAGAGGAAAAGAAAGAATACTACTGTACATGCTGTCGATGTTATGACCAGTTTGCTGGCTAAGAAATCGACTACACCATCGACATTTGCTATTACCACACCCTTAATAAAAGTGTCCCTTCCAAATGGCATCAGCAACACAAACTGCAATACGTCAGAAGTTACGAACTCTGGTGTTGCATTCACTTCACTGCCAGCATCCACGGAAGAATCCAAACCGGTTGTGACAATGACATCGTTACCTGATGTAGTGAAGTCGTCTTCTGTGAAAGGTGAGGTGTGGACTTGTAGTGTCCCTGTTAAATTTTTTGTGCTTTGTATGCAAGCATATATATGTTGGTGTTTCACTACTGTTGTTAAAGTATAAATGGGCACTGGAAATAGATGTTACAGCATATGCTTGTAACATCTCTTGTTTATTCAGTCATTGACAGTATAGAAAAATTTGTGAGCCCAACAAGTATGTCTGATGTAACTTACACATCGTAAACTGTTTGTTCTTAGGTGTGAATGGAGATTTTCCCTGGTGTGTCAGTGGAATGTACTCTTCAGGTTTGTAGCTGGATGATGTCATAAAATTACAACTTTTTTACAATGTGTTCTGTCATCTTCATGAGGTATGTGCTGCTCAAAAAAAAAAAAACAGTACTACACTATTAGTCATCGGGGTGGATGGCCTTATTTAACATCCTCTTTGTCACTGTGGTCCACTGTGTGAAGACCAGTGGAATGCGCAGAAGTATGGAGTGGACCTCATACAGAGCCATGATCCCAATTTTGTCAGCTGGCAGTGGACCACATATGCAGCCACCTGTTGGTGACAGTGAGTACGTTAAATAAGCCCATTTGCACTGTTGACTAATTTTATATATACCTGGATTTTTTGAATGGCCCATAACTGATGAGGGCGATAGAGCACGTTGTCAAGAAAAGGTATTTTTTATGATGCCATCAGGCTGCAAACCTTTGAAGATTACATTGTTTTTTCTTAGTAACTTTTGTTGCTGTATTTCATAACTACTGTTTAAGAAGTATTAAACCAAGTAATACTTTTCAGTGCTTATTAATAATCTATTCAACTGAAGATTATTTTTATATAAGGCATGCTAAGCTGTTTTTATTGTAGGCTTATTTTTTTATACCGTATTCTGTAAAACCATATACATGTTGGGGAAAAATAAAAATAAAAGGCACACAGTCAGTCACTAATCAATAAATGTGTTCTTATCCGACTGTTGCCAATTTATTCAACAAACTACTTATTTTTGCTTCTCTTGATTATATAAGTTTTAAAATGTGTAATATTTGATATGAAAACGCTATGATATTTTAATATAGTGCATCCGAGGCAGACATGATTATTAGATGGTTTCATTTGGTCATTGATTCCTCTTCCCTCATCAGTTGAATAATTTTGTCATGAACCATTAAACTTTAAATTAAAAAAAAGTGAAATTAAGTGCTATTGTTCATATGTCATGTTGAATTGACCCAAAACTGAGTCTCGTGTTCAAAATTTTGTAAAATTATGTCTGGGAGTGACAGGTTTCATTCATTTTTTTTATTGTTGAAAATATGAACATTAATGATCTCAATTTAAAACCACTTTTGCTATCGGGTCTATTTAAAAAAAAAAAAAAAATCTCAGAACTTGAAATATGTCTCCAATATTAACCATATCATGTATTTAAACATCAAATACTAAGTTTTTATGTCATACATAATTTTATAAGATTAAGTATAGAGAGGATCAGTGGCGTAGCTACTATGGGACTAGGCGGTGTAGTGCACCGGGGCCCCTATGCTCAGGGGGCCCCAAAGTGCACCTCTGGGGGCCCCAAGCGCGGTTGAGAGGCCCCACGAGCCTGGCGATTTTTTTTTAGCTCTACAGTCGTCTAAGGAGGCCCCTGAGACACAGGAAGCCCCCTCCCTAGGGCCCCCAACCACTGCTCAGGGGGCCCCAACCACTGCTCAAGGGCCCCCAAGCACAACTCAAGGGCTCCATCCTCAGCTCAGGGGGCCCTACACAAAGCAAAAAAAAAAAAAAGATCGCCCATCTGGCCTGAGGGCCCAGAATAATTTTTTTACACCGGGGTCCTTGTTGACCTAGCTACGCCACTGGAGAGGATGGAGCACCAAAAATAAAATCTTTGTCACCTCAATAGACCAGTTACTACTTGTGATCATATGAAATTTTTGTATGCATATTGGTGTACATATGCAACTGGTATATCCAGAGTCTGGTGAATTGTCCCTATTTATAGTCCATTAAGTTATTTAATGTTAATTATTCATAAATTTGTACATTGTATCTTAATATAACCTACTTTTTACTATCTGTGCAAATTATTACTACATACATACTTACTTACAGTGGAATTCTTTTTCTGACTAGACCTTGTAAAATAGAATGTATAAGCTTTAAATTTATTACTAGGTACATAATTGGTAGTAATAGTTACTCGGAGGGTGACTGAATGCATTTCATGCAATCTTCAATTATTTGTGCAATTGAAATTTAATCCAGTGGATCTGAGGTATAGTGCAGAAATTCCTACTGTTTGCATGGGCCAATGGTAACTCCTGCTTTGTCGCGGAGACTGTTTAATGGAGTTGGCATTTGTCTTTTCTACAATGGCAAAAATCTTCAGGTATTCGATAGCCTTATAAATAATTGACATTACCATCTGTACTGCAGACTCGTGTGAACAGTTTGTTTCCACAAAGAAAATATGTTTTTCTTTTGTCAAAGTGCAATGTTTTCTTTCAAGCAATGATTTTTTTAATATATCTTCAATTTCCCATTTTTTATGTTAGGAAATGAGTAACGCTGGTGATGAGGTCATGGAAAGAGAAGAAATCATCATTTATAACATTTAAATTCCTGGTTAAGAGAAGCTAGTAAGGTCAAGTGGATTTTGTGCTTCATATCCTAGTATGTTGTTCATTTACAATACTTTATATTTTTAGTGTGATCTTTTTGTCTGTCCTACCTTAAATTTAATATAATTTTTCATTTGTATAAATCTGAAAATGGACTACCAAGAGTGGTTTTCTCATTTTAAATAGAAGGAAAAGTTGTATTATCTTGGTTCTCCGGGTGGAGCCCCGTCGATTCATTCAAACCTAACGTTTCTGCCATCGTTCTGTTTCTTTCATGAGAGGACTGCTTTGTCAGGTGCCGCTGTCACCTTAAATAGTAGCAGGAAGTGTGTGCGCACGCGCTAACTGTCTGCTGTGACATTACCGCGCCCAATTAGGTGGTAGGGTGGGGTCATTCGTCTTGGGTTTTCTTGAGCAGGTATGACCAAATATCGTCAAGTTGCAAACCGCTGTTGGCATTCATGTTGTTTGGCCGTTTCTGTATTTCCAGTGCCTCTCTTATATGTCTAGGCCACCATTTGCTTTCAAGGGCTACAATGCTAGTCTTGTCAAATAAAATTGAATGGCCACTATCGGCTGAATGTAGATCTACAGTGGACTTGCTTGCTTCATTTTTCAAATGCCTGACGTGCTCATTGAGCCTCTCCTTTACGGTGCGAACAGGACTGTTTCTCCAATGTTTAAAAGACGCAAGTCCGCTGTAGTTCTATATAAGGAAACAGTGGAACCTAACAAAGCAGTCCTCTGATGAAAGCCACAGCACAATGGCAGAAATGTTAGGTTTTGATAAATCAATGCTGCTACACCCAGAGGACTAAGAAAATACATACAGTGACCGTGGAAGCTTTCTGAATCATCAGAAGTTGTTTAAATTTCAGGGGACTAATTTTGAGATTATTTTTGGTACTTGTTTAAAAAAGCAGTTTACATAAAACAGTTGGAATAAAAGTGTGAAAAACAAAATTATCCAAGGAATAAAAATTGACAGAAGATCTATTAAAAATAAAATGAGATGGGGAAAATGAGCAAATAAATTGGCATTTTTTGTTAGTTTTGTATGTTGATAGAAGGAAAAACAGTTGGTAGAGCTATATCTGAGGTTTAGATTTATAAAGTGTTACCGGAGATGTTAATTGTCCAGTTGATGGTTTTGCATTTATGTTTAAACTTCATAAATCATTTGTGTAGGAGAAATAAGTGTAATTCAAGGACTGTGAAGGCACAATTTGGTTCTTTGATGGTGAGAGTTGGCTTTGATGGCAGCTGAGTGATCTTATAATAAGTAGAACGTTATCTGCTGTACATTCTTCATTGCATTTTACATCACTTCTTCTGGATTACATTATCCCAAAATAAATGTTCTGTTGTGAGATTTGTAAACTGTCAGCATCTTATAAGCCAGATTCTTACATGTGTTGTAACAAAGATGTATTCTGAAAATCCAATGAGCTTCAGGAGGAATCTACAGTTATTTCTTGGTGTGTAGTACATTTCATCATAAATGTTTTAAATTTTTCTACCAGTCGTTCATGTACTAGTATCTTTGGTATCATCGTGTTTTCACTCTCTTCCTCTGATCCATATACATGTAATGTTATTTTTTTATATTTTGCTTCCCGGCCAATTGGTGTCACCTGTTTCAAAGTGGACAAATCTCATTTGTTGAATTGAATTGGAGTGCATGCTCTTGTGGCAATTTTCACAGTCATCCAATTACACTTTTCTTTTATCATCATGTTACATCCTTTGTCTTAAATTCCTGCCCTATCTACTTTTGCAGGTTACGAATTTTATTTTTAAACTCCTCCTGCATTTTTGGTAAATTATTCATTATTTCCCTTGGTAACTTATTGCAATCCCTGACATCTTTACCCACAAAAGAAAATTTTACCATTCCCTTATGCATAAAATCTTGTGCCAGTGGTTATCTTTTCATGCACTATTCCTAATTCTTTGACCATTGTCTTTCCAAGCCCCATCACCAACGTAACCTTGTACACTCCCTGCACTCTTCACTCTCCTCTTGTCTTCCAATGACTCCTAATCCAGATCCTATATCATATCAATTACTGGGTGGCTTCTGCAGTAATTTCCACAAAAAAGTCTAGCTCTTATGCGTTGCACACTCAAAATGTGGTTCCCAAATTACACCACCATATTCAAGCAATGGTCTGACCAATGTTTTGTCACCCAATTCCTTAACTTCTCTGCTACATCCTCTCATCACTCTTTCCAGTAAATGTAGCTTCATCGATGCCTTTTCAGAGTATTTTAACAGCATTATTCCATTCAGATACTAGCCATAGTGGATCATATATCCAAATATTCTGAATCATTATAAATAAGAACTTACTTGTGGTAATTTTTTCACATCTTGTGGAATTGACTGCAGTTTCTTATCATGTGGATATATTTTTTTCCTAGGCCATACTTTATGCACATATTGCATTTTACCCTTGTTTTTAGTTTATTTTCTGAAGCAAATCTGTTAAGAATTACCCTAATGCTCCGTTAGTGATCCATAAAACTCGGGTGTTAAATATGAAAAACAAATGTTGTTTATTAGCCCTATCAGAGTGTCCCGAATTTTTCAATGGCAACCCATCCATATTTTATAAAAGATCTGTTTTGTGTGAATGCATTTAAAAACACCTTGAAGCACTCTTCCATGATGCAGTTTGGTCTAAAATTAAAGCAATAGTGTGGGAGATAATCAAATTAATTAATGTTATGGAAGAAATTCTCAAAGAATGAGCATGTGCTTATAAAAGTCTCTCATTTCTAAATGAATTTAGCCTCTTCATAGAAATGCCAAATATATGTTGTTTATGGCATTTGATTGATACTCCAGTTATTATATTAAGTGACAGAGCATCAGTATTGAAAGCTCCATAAACATTAAAACAGAAGTGCAGACTAAAATTATGGAAGAGATCAATAGTTCCCTTTCCCTTTTTACAATTGGTTACAAAATGGTTTGCTACTTATCACTTTTCCTCATTTCCCTTTTCATTTTGCAGCTGAATTGTGATATTTTTATTTTCTAGCTGTGACACCAAATGTACGAATAGCAGCTTCTACCAGTACTGTTCAGGTTCCAGCCTCTCCAATAGCGTACCTTACTGCAGGACCGGTTACATTTCAGCAAATTCCTGTTCTTAGTCCACAGGTTAGTTTTTGTTATAATATTTAACAGTTAGGAAATTTCTCTTCATTTTAAAAAAAGTGTATTAAAATGCTTTATCTGGATATTGGTTTGCAGTAGAGACCATATTTAAGGTTTATTTTAAATTTGACACATTTCTTTTTCTTCAATGAGCAGTGTTTGTCGTTTTAAATAGAAACTATTGAAAATTGTTTTATAGTGTTTTTGAAATGTGGTATTGTAAATACTGAATCCCTTAACATTTTTTTAAGCAATTTTAGCAAATTCCGTGTCATACTATTATATAGCAGTACATGTTGAGCAGGATGAACATACTAGTTCCCATATCTCACACCAAACATTCTGCTTCTGGCCGGCTGCTATCTTGTTAATGTTGTGAATAGGAGAAAGGGGAAAAAATGGTGGTGCTGCACTATAATTTTTATTGAATAATATAGAACAAAATGATGGGTAACAGTATGAATATGGATTCAAGCAGGACTGAAGTAAAGCAAAGCAGAGCTTACCAAGGTGTCATTATGTATATATAGTTGGCAGAGTTCATATGGTTTTGGTCTGTGCAATATTCAAACCGAAGGGACTAATTGCTAATGTGACATAGATTGCTGCCTGAAATTTTTAACTTTTTAAAAAAAAAAAATTTTGGCTCTCGGGCATGTTCATCTTGTCTTAAATCTTATCTAAATCCTCATTGTTAACAGATAGCAAGTTAATCTTTTACAGAGAGAGAGAGAGAGAGAGAGAGAGAAGAATGATGATGATGATGGTGATGAGCAGGAAAATGCTTTAAAGCAATTAAACTAAGGAAGGAAAAGGAGATTCAGCCCAACACTTACTATAGATGATGGTGGCTGGGATAGATGAACACAAAAAAAAGACTAATATGTGTAACACAATATTATGTTATTTTTGCAAGTAGATGAGACACTTAGTGAGGAGGTCAGATGTGATCACACAAATGCCTGTTGAGTGACTGGGGAACCCAAGTAACAAAGCCAGGGAAACAAACTGGCGGGAATCATAAACACACACACACACAATGGGGGAAAGGTGAGAAGACAAAGGGAGACACACAGTGAGAAACAGACGAGCAGGACTTGCCAGTTACCACAACTCAAATGTTTTGACAGTAAGAGCTGTCAGGGATTACATGGAAACTACTACTGCTTCTGAACTCCATAGATGGGAACTAGCTTACAGCATACCTTACACAACAGGCATCCACATGATCTCAACATTCAACAAGATCCTAACAACAAACCCATCACTTATTGCTTATTTATTTAATCTTTGCACATTGTTTCTATTATTGCTCTCTTACTTATATATTTATTTATAATTATTATTTAATTTTATAAATGTGCATCTACTTGTGTGTTCTTTCTCCACCAGCAATGTTTATTTGCACAGTTTCCAATAATTTATTTTGTTATATTCAACTCCTCCACCCCCAGTCCCCCAATCCTATTTTCCCAGCATGTCAAGTCGTGCAGTAGTTTGCATTATGTACACATCTTCCTTGCCAAGCTGCTGGTACCTCTCTACATGAATAAGGTGTTATACTGAAATATTGTTATATTATGTTCACCTCGTATTTTGTGTGTTCATTATTGCCTTTGGCTGTGGTGAGTGATAGGTTTATTTTCCCCAGCCTTCATTTTCATTGCCCAAAAGCCTTTCCCATTTCATTAGTATAATTATACAGGAACCATTACCACAGGTCATGGTGAAGAAATGGTAAAAGAACGAACATAGAAGATTTAGACATTTTTCTGACAACTCTTCTTTAGCAGTAGAACATGGTGTGAACAGGTTGAGTCAGAGAGCAACTGAATAATCAGTACACAATGGCGGTTGACTGTGAAAGCAGGAAGATTGGTGGGGGTATTTCAAAATGAGAAGAACAGTATATTTGTGTATATTGTTTGTTTTTGTTTTTACAGTTGCATCATCATACCCTCACTTATAGTAATTGATGGTTCTCCCTTTCTTTAATTATATCCACGTGGATATATAGTAACACCATAACACCATGCGCAGTAATCACTCTGTGAGAGTCTCCCACAGCCTCCACCCCTCCCTCTATAATGATCTCTTGTTAATGAAAGGCTAAGACCATTGCACACCCAGTGACTCATTCCCCTATCCTAATTTGTAATTCCCATATATATATATATATATATATATATATATATATATATATGGGAATTATATATATATATATATACTGCCTGGTCAAAAAAGTGAAGCACCCAGAAGGGGAGGAGGAAACAAAATTAAACTTCATGGTTTGATAGAGAATTTGATGTTATTTCAGTGACTACAAACTCGAGTCAAATTCACAAAAAACTTGGCATTATGAGCCAACTTATCAGTATGACGAAGCACCCTCTCTGGTCTGGATGTGTGCACTGATTCTGTTGGGAAGGGTGTCATAAAGCTGTTGTAACCTCTCCTGAGGGAAGTTGGCCCATAACTGTTGCAACTGGTCCTTGATCACTCTGGCCTCACATTTTGGAGTCTGTCCTAAAAGAAACTTTTTAGAATTTTGATTTGTGGTAGTGAAGGTCCAGTTGAATCATCAGAGAGTAAGGTGTTCAGGAACTCTTACAATTGTCCAGCTTGTCTTCAAAACTGTGTGAGTCTGACAGATAATTCTCTGGTTTGTACACTTGTGTCCAGTTTCAGAAAACATGATTGGCGAGTCTTTATTGCTTGCATTATCTCTTGCAATCCCAGAGTTGAGATAAAAGGCTCTCACTGTAAAGATTTTTCTTTTCTTTTGAATCCATAGACCAGGATGTAGATAACTTCCATTCTTTGGTGTAGAGGCTTGTGTTTGGAAAAAAAAAAAAAAAAAAAAAAAAAAAAAAAAAAAAAAAAAAAAAAAAAACCCAGTTTAAAGCAGTATGGATACAGGTTGACTTCGCTGCAAAGCAGTTCTAAAACTTTTGGATAGCTTAACTGACAGAATATAAGAGAATATGACTGATTTGTGGGAAGGAGGAATTCTTATTCTATCGCATTGTATTCCATAAACAGCAGTTAGTTGGTACTGTGATACTGGCTTAACAGTCTGTTTTTGAGAGTCATTGGAGAGGATGGTATATTGTTGAGTTTGTCTTTCAAGTTGATTTTAGCATGGATTCATGTATACACTGATTAATCTGACAGTGCAAAATATTGTCCTAGTGTGTGCCTAGAAGTTGTAAGGTTTGATCTTTGTAAATGGAAAACCTATCCTTTGGGATTTTCTGATCATAGCACGACTGTTGTTTCAAGAGAATTTATCCTTGTTTTATACAGCATTTTGATTCTTTTAGAAGTAAAGGGGTAAAATTTGTATTCTTTTATTTGGAAAAAACTGATTTAGGTGTTTTAAGTGTAACCATATTTGCCATGGAATCTGCAGAACTCTATATGATACCTATAATTTGCGGGTGACTCGGCAATTTTCTGCTCCTCTTCTAACCTGTTAAATCTTGAAGCAATTAAAGTTCCCCTAGATCAGTTGTATGACTTGAATTTTACACTGAAGAAACTAGATTGATGTTGCATTTCACCTCGAACATAATTATTACCAGAGCTACGTCTCTTCCTGTGGTACAAAGTTTCAACTTTGCATGGTACTGTGCATTTCAAGAAACCCTTCTTTGATGTAGTGATTATCTTGATATTGCGCTTAAAGAATCATGGAGCAAGAACTCTATTGTATCTGAATATGCTATTGTTTGTGTGACAAGTTGTTTTTTTAATTTTATTTAATTTTTTTTTTGGAGCAGTTCCCCGCAGGGGCCTGGTACGCAAGTGCCAGGTACGGGTTTGGCGAACCCGCGGTGCCCGAGCTGGAAACTTGTGAGCGCCGTAAGTTTCACAAACCGTAAACTCCTACCATGCTTCAACGACCACCGTAGGGCGTGACGGTGGAACGTTGTGTGCTTAGGAAAACAGTGATCTTGGCTTCATCACCCGGATCGCGAGGACGGTACAAATCTCTGTAAAAAAACCTCGACCTCAAGGTGAGTAACGTGCCGAGGAGGTGGATGGGTGGTGAGGCAAACCACCCATTAGCGTACAACCTCAGGGGCACCTGCCACATCCCTCTTGTATTGGGCTTGATGGTGTGATGCGGGGGCTCCACGCCACTTGACATTTAGTTTCTCCGAACTCGTGGGATAAAAATGAGAAGCAATAATAAACCAAACCCCCTCCTCCTGTGGCTTGGGCAACCCACAGGGGCAACGTCATTTTAACGCCCAAAAACTGGTTAGCGTGCGAGGGTGGAAAGCCCTCCTCCTGAACGGAGTATTAGTAATGGGAAGGATTATATAATCGATAATGCCTTCGTGATAATGACAAAGGCGGAGGGATCTTTTGAAAAGATCTCTCCATTTAGAGGGTGTTGCGGTTACCCTCAAATTGGTAAAAAAGCAGAGGAATGGGATGCTGCTTTTGGAAACATCTACCCACAAGCAGGCTGTCCAACTCCTTAAGTGTGAGTGCAGTTAAGTGCGAACTCCATAAAACTCTAAATTCCAGTAATGGGGTCATCACCTGCCACGATATTATGGATTTAGAGAAGACAGCCACCTTCGTCCTGACGTTCGACACTCCGACGTTGCCAAAAGACATCAAGGCGGGCTATTTGAAGATTAATATTCACCACAACGTGCTCATGTCAGTGCAAATGTGGCGCCCATCCCATTAAGGTCTTAACACCGAGAACTGCAGACTTAGGCAGCAACACTTTTGCAAACCCAACCATGATAGCAGGTTCAGCAAGTCCACCAGCAAAAGCACAGCCATCTGATACTGTAACTACAGCCATGGAAGCCTCTGCGTAGCGACATCCACAGCAGTCGTAGAAACGGCAACGCCATCTGCCAGTAGCAGATGGCAGACAGTGCACAAAGTTTGGGGTCCGAAGTTCAAACATACGGACCCCACTATGTTTGTGAAGTCCCTTTCTGCTTCTCCTACCAGATCCCCAACTGGCTGGAAGAAGAAGGGGAAATGGCCTCGGTGGAAGAAAGTTCCGCAAGACTCCGAGGCCTTAGAATGATAATTGTCTTCGGATTGTGAAGACATTCAAATGCTGGTGGACGAACCAGACACATTCGGAGGACCCACCCGAACCGGGGCGGGTGGTTTTAAACAGGTAGGATGGCTCCCATACTTCAGTGGAACTTCAAGCTCACAAAGAGGAAGTCCAACTCTTAGCACGGTCTAATCCATTGTGTCTCTGTTTACAGGAGACACATTTTAGGCCACCACACGACCCTGTTCTAAGAGGTTATGAAATATACTGAAAGGACGACACCGAGGGTGATCGAGCAAGAGGAGGAGTGGCTGTGTTTGTCCAAAATACTGTCCACTACGAACCTATTGCTCTCACCTCTGATCTACAAGCAGTGGCAGTGAGGTCCTATTAAACCGACCGTATGCTCCATTTATCTACCACCAAATGCGCCCGTCAAGTATGACGAACTTACCGACATATTGCAGCTTACTTGGCCATTCCTCCTCCTAGGAGACTTCAACGCACATAGTGCGTTGTGGGGCTCGAACACTGACTGCCCCAGACACCGAGTGATTGGAAGATTAATGGAGCAAGAGGACGTTTGTATTCTGAATACAGGACAAATGACCCACTTTACCACTGCTTCCGGTTCGTCCTCTGCCACTGACCTTTCATTGTGCTCTCCTTCCATTGCGGACTCCGTGCAGTGGGAAGTGGATCGCGACCTTCATGGAAGCGACAACTTCCCTATATGGATGCATGTGGGCGTTGAGGGTAGAGGAGGAAACACCCGGCACAAATGGAACGTCAGCAAAGCAGATTGGCAGCTCTTCTGCCGTTCTGTTGTGCTACAACGCCGTGGGAGTATACAGGACGAGGTGAGTCACTTCACAGAAGTTATTTACCGCGATGTTGTTTCCATGCCGAAAAGCTCCAGTACACTGTGAAGGACGCCCGTCCCCTGGTAGAACGACAAATGTCGTTCCACTATCCATGGTCTCAGATGGGCATTGCGTCGTTTCAGGTTGTACCCAACATCTGACAACCTGGCAGCGTTCCGTATTGCCAGAGCTAAGGCGCTTCGGGTTATTAAGGAGAGCAAGAAAAGGTCATGGCAGAACTTTGTGAGCACTATTAATCGTTCCACACCTTCGTCGAAAGTATGGGAGTCTATCCGCCGTATATCTGGAAGGTACTCCCGCCCACCACTTGATCACAGACGTGTAATTACCGACGAACGAAGCATAGAGCAGCTGATGGCGGAGAACTTTGCCGCTATCACTTTGTCCAACAATTTTGATTCTGGCCTCGCATTCGGGAGGACGGCGGTTCGAATCCCCGTCCGGGCATCCAGATTTGGTTTTTCCATGGTTTCCCAAATCACTCCAGACAAATGCCATGATGCTTCCTTCAAAAGGTCATGGCCAAATTCCTTCCCGTTCCTTGCCCCCCATCCTTTCCCGTCTCTAAAGACCTTGCTGTTAGAGAGAAGTTAAGCAGATAAAAACAATTTTGACCCTCTGTTCCAGCAACGCAAGATTGCTGCCGAGAGGCATGTGCTGTGCTTCGATTTGTTGAATACAGAGGCCTACAACTGCCCATTTACATCTTGGAAGCTGGAGACAGCGTTAAACAGCGCCAACGACACTGCTCCAGGGCCTGATTTGATCCAGTACCAGATGCTGAGGCATCTTAGTAAAGATGCTAAAGAGTACCTTCTGGATATTTTTAACGATATCTGGACCGGAAGACACTTCCCCGACTCGTGGAAAGAAGCATCATTAATTCCAATTTTAAAAATGTGGGAAAGACAAATTGTTGCCAGGTAGTTATCGTAGTATTCCCTTGACTAGCTGCATGGGGAAGACGCTGGAGAGAATGGTCAATCGCCGCCTCGTCTGGTGTCTAGAATCCCGTAATCTGCTGAGCCACTTTCAGTGTGGATTCAGGAAGTTCCGTTCCACCCTGGACAACCTGATCCTGCTGGAAGTGGCAATACAGGATGCGTTCATCCACAACCAACACCTTGTAGGTTTTTGATATTGAAAAGGCCTGCGATACTACCTGGTGGCATGTTATTTTAAAGCAATTACGTGAATGGGGATTTAGGGGTAACTTACCCCGTTTTTTAAAATCATTTTTATCTGGTCGTTGCTTCCGGCACCGTGTTGGTAGTGAAGTGTCTGATCTTTTTATTCAGGAAAACGGTGTTCAAGGGTCAGTTTTAAGCATGACGCTTTTCGCTATAGCGATAAATAGCATTTCAAGGGTAATAAGGTGTCCCATACGTGGATGATTTTTTAATTTTTTGTGCCTCCTCCAGCCTAAGAAGCGCTGAGTGGCAGCTGCAACTCGCGCTGAACAGGCCAGATGAATGGTCAGTGCACACCAGTTTGCGTTTTACTGCTGAGAAAACCTGGTGTGTACTTTTACTCGTAGTAGAACTCTTTTACCAGAGCCGCACCTTACCTTGAGGAACACTGTTTTATGTTTTACTGATACTGTTCGATTTCTGGGCCTCATTTTAGACACGAGGCTAAACTGGCTTGCGCATCTCAAAGATGTAAAAGCCAGGGCCTCAAAAGCTCTTAATATTTTAAAATGCCTGTGTGACAGGTCGTGGGGTGCTGATCGCTCCTGCCTGCTACAATTTTTCAGAGCCTTTGTACGGTCGCAGCTGGAATATGGTTGTATAGTGTATGGTTTGGAATGGGACAGCTATCTGCGTATATTGGATGGTGTCCACCATGCTGGGATTAGGCTCGCCATGGGTGCATACCGCACTAGCCCGATTGTCAGCATTTGTGCTGAGTCTGGTGAGCCGTCGCTTCCCATCTGCCGGCATCTCCTCATGGTGCGACGGTACCTGCAGGTTGCCATAACACCTGGCAGTCCCGTGTACGACATAGTTATACACCCGAATTATGAGCGACTTTATACCAACCGCACTAGAGCCACCAAGCCTTTTAGCTACCTTGCAAAGGCTGTTTTAGAAGAAAATGGGTTCGATCTTCGCTCGTTTTATCACCAGGGTTTGAGTAAATCTCCTCCCTGGCTTTTAAAGAGGCCCAGAATAATTTTAGATCTGTCTCGGTATAACAAACTGTGTACCGCTGATAGTGTTTTTATTAACATGTTTAAAGACATTTGAAATCAGTATCACACGCTTACCCCGGTGTATACGGACGTGTCTAAGCAGGCTAACGGAGTTGGCTGCTCCGTAGTGTTCCCTCGAGCGACTTACACATTCAAACTGGACGGCAGGTGCAGCGTTTACACTGCCGAATGATACACCGTGTTAAAGTCGTTCCAGCATATGAAAGTAATGCGCGATAAATGGTTCATCATATGCTGTGATTCCCTTAACTGTATTCAGGCCATAGGAAATATGTATCCAGCAGACTGTCTAGTCCAGGACGCCCTCCTTTCCTTCCAATCTCACGGAAAGGAGGTTTTATCCTGCTGGGTACCCGGCCATGTGGTAATCGGGGGGGAACAAGGCAGCTGATGTAGGTGCCAAGTTAGCCTGCGACAAGGTCAGAATTGACTTTGAACCAGTCCCAAAGCCAAAGTCAGACCTTGCCTCACCGGCAAAGAGATTTGTTTTTGATGTTTGGCAGAGGCAGTGGCTGGAAGTAGAGCATAAGAAGCTCCGGCTGGTCAAACCGACTGTTCAGCCGTGGTGCAGCTCCTACCAGCGGGCGAGGAGGGATGAGGTTCTCCTTACTCGCCTCCGTATAGGGCACTGTCCCCTGAGTCATAGATTTCTTCTCCGCCGAGAGGAACCTCCGGAATGTGATACTTGTGGCATACCTTTGATGGTATGCCACATTTTAACTGAATGTGTACTGATTTTAGATTTAAGGGCAGACGTTGGCTTAGCAAACGATCTGTCCCTTATTTTAAATGATGACTGTGACAACGTGGCTAAAGTTTTGTAGCTTGGCCAGTCTTGTCCCAAAAATTTTGGGCAGATCGGCCTAGGTTTTAGATTGGATTGGTGGCCTTTTACAACCACCAATCCATGTACTGTTCTTAGTTGTGACCTTGTTTGTCTGGTTGGCCCTTTTACAGCCAACCATTAAATGTATGTATTTTTATATTTTACGGCCCATTTACAGCCATAGTGTCAGTTTTATAGTTTATGTTGCTGTCTGTGAGGCCGATCTCTCTACAGTCGGCCATGCAGACGGTATTTTAGTGAGGATTTTAGTATTTTATTGTGCTGTCTCTGTTTCCGACCCTCCTACAGTTGGCCGCAGAAACGGCAATTTTGCCATGTTGTCACGCCAGTTATTAGTTATGGCGCTAATAACCTCGATGTTGGCATGCCCTAAAGCCCGAAGAACAACAACTTGAAGCAGTTGCTTGCTTCTTGCTACAGTTTCATATCTTTACTGTTGCCAGTTACAGACTAAAGCCGTGGTGTTTATATTTCATCATTAGTCAGGTACCGCAATGTACTGGAAAGTGTATGCCATGCTGAATACAGTGCTGACAAGTAACTTAAAATAGCTCAGAGTGATAAGGCTAGTAGGTTTCTACCACCTTTTAGGCTGCATCATCTCGTTTACATCATTGCATTTATTTCATTTGACACATTATGTTCAGCTTATTATGTAGTTATAAATTCATTTAATATTTCTTTCTATTCCAACAGGCACAGAAGAATAAATTCTTAAAATATCCCAAAATATATCACAAACAAGGGCTGAAGCTAGTTTTCATAGGATCCAGAACCGTTTTGGATCTGTCATGAAATTTGCTAGGTATAGTGTATATTATTTTTGTTTTATATTATTTTAAATTGCCATTGCACCCATCCCATTTTACACACTGACAAGTTTACGCAGACTGACTTGAACTGGATTTTGTTCAATTGACTTTTACAACTACATTATCTATATTCTGCAATTCACAAAGAAGTGTGGGTTGCAGAGGGTGTGTTGCACCAAATCTAATCTGTTTGAGTGTTTCAATCCTTAATGGGACAAGAAGAAAAAGAATTAATAGAGGTGTCCACTCAACATCTTATTTTCATTATTCTCCTTATCTGTCCTTCATTGTGATCTAAGTACAGAAATTGTTTCAATGTTCCTCAATTAATTTATGTGGAAACTTTGTCTATTTACCAGCGAATCCCAGGCCAATCTCTGTATCGGTTATGCGACACTTTCAAAAGGACTGTGTCACAAATTGTATGCCTCTACTTGGCACATTCTTGGTACTACTGGTCAGTCCCTTGCGATACAAATCCCATACAGTTCAACAGTATTCCAGATGAGGATGTACGAGAGTTTTATACACTTTCCTTCACAGATACATTGTATTTCTTCAAAATTTAACCTATGAATCATAATCTAGCATTAACTTTTCCCCATTCCATTTTGCTTTGCACTGTTATGCCTAAGTACTTGAAGGATTCAACCTTCCAAAGGTTTGAATGACTTACTTTTTACTCGTGACCATGTGTAATCTTCGTATTCATTTTACCCATTGCGCTTATTCCAATTTAACTTTAGCAGGCTTTTTTGCTTCATGTTGAAATGATATCTAGATCATCCTGAATCTCTGAACAATCAACAAAACACATTCCTTCTCTATAACTGCACCATCAGCAACCAGTCTCGAATGGCTTTTAGCTTTGTCTCCGAGATAATCTTCAAGGAATGGAAGTGGTCGTCTCTGCAGGATGCTTGATTAATCTTCAAAATAAGGAGAAGCTTTTTACACTGTGATGATATATTCAGATCATCCAGTTAAGAAATTGTGTATCCATATACAAATCTATTGCAGTATTCGGCATGCTCAGATCTATGTTGAGAGGCAGTTGTGTGGCATCAAAATCTTTCTGGTTTTTCAGAAAAATTCCATCAATAACTTTCGTCACATCATTAAAAAATATTGTGTGCTGTGTTTTACATGATTTAATTTTCGGAAATCCATGTCAGTTGGGGGCAATTGATCTGATTTCATCTAATAATTTCATTTGTTTGAGCACATGATATGCTCTAGAACTCCACTGCAGACATATGTTGGAGACATGAGTCAGTAGTTTCTGGGATGTCTTCAGTCTCCTTTCTTGAAAATGGACATAATCTGCATGTTCTTCCAGTTATGTTTCCTTTCCTCACCCATCGATTAACTGTATGTGTCTGTCAGAAATGGTGTAACTCCTTTCAAAACGTTCTTACTGGGATACCATCTGGACCTGGTGTTTAATAGTATGGATAGCATACACGTTATAATTTCTTTATGTTAAATTTCTGTAGTAAATGAGATCTTGCCTTAAAGGTTCACTATTCATTATATCTTTGCTAATATTTGATAGACTGAAATAATCACAGAAGTTGCATCATGTACGACATCCAATGTGGCAGCCTTTCCATGCAAGGTCATGGAGAGGAGGTTGTATTCTGCTGCATTACCATTCACATGGGAGTTAGGGTTTGATCGAGCAGTCATTGGTAGTAAATACAAAAAGATGGGTCAGAATTTGCAGTGATCTTGTAGCTCAGTGGGAAAGAAAGGTGTTTGCTCTCAAACTTTAAGGTACATTTTTTGAATCCCACTAGCAATTTTTATGAACTGTGCTTCATTTATATGAGATTGGTTAGGAAACTCTGTGATTTAGTTTCCATTTTAAACTATATGTCACTGAGGAAAAGAACTGGCTGTCTTTCTTCTGATATACTGGCTTAGTACACCTCCTTTTGGAGGATCCAACCAACCTTCGGATTGTGGACTAAGTTACGTTTCTATCATACTGACCTTTCCTTGTTGACAGGTCCATGGTTTTTGGGAGAGGCTGTTGATCAATTTAAGCAATATCAATTCTAGCTTGATCAAACTAAAAGATTTTGGTGCCACTCCTACCAGTCCTCTATTCTAAGCTCAGATCAGGGCACTCCTCATCAGTTATTAGTATCTCCTCTTATGAGAAAACCTGCCAGTGTGTCAAATTTTAGTCTTTACTTAGTTGGCTAAAGATGTGAATAGATCACTGTAATTTGTCTCTGGAGTCCTGCATAATTATTTGGTCATTTGCAAGAACTGCCATATCACTAATTTCAATTTTGGACTCAGATTTTTGTTTCCATTTTCATATAAGGTTGTCTATGTAAAATATTAAAAAGTGTAGTTGATAAAGTACACCTTGTTGTACCCCATAATCGAGGAAACATATCTCTCAGGTTTTATTTCCGTGTCAGTATAAATGCTTGTATGGTTGTAGACTGTGTATTAGTTTTATTAGCCGTCAAGGAAAACGACCAAGTGTGGTGGGTGAACAGTAACATTCTGGCCTCGCATTTGGAAGGATGTGAGTTCGAATCCCCATCCAGCCATCCAGATTTTGGTTTTCCACGATTTCCTGAAATCACTCCAGGCAAATGCCAGGATGGTTCCTTCAAAAGGCCATGGCTGAATATCTTCCCATTCCTTGCGCTCAGTCATTTTCGAGCTCCAATTATCTCGGTAAGGTGTAAAACCATTTATTTTTTTGATGGAAATGTTTCCAGTTAAAGATCTGCCATAGTATATTACAGTTATTGTGGTCAAATGCCTTTTCCAATTCCAGGAAGGCTAAGTGAGTCTCCAAATCAAATCTTTGTTTTTCCATTATTTCTTTATGACAAACACTTTATCTGTGAATAATCTTTGTGGTTTAAAATAACATTGTTGTTCTAGCAAAATTGAATCAGCAAAAGGCTTAAAGTGATTTGTTATTTAGGGAGCATGCATAAACCACATTGCTCCATTTTGCCCACCTTTGAACCCCCCCTCCCCCCACGTAGCCCTACGTGGCTTTTGCCTCTACCCCCCCCCCTCCCCCCACGTAGCACGTAGCTTTTTTCCCCTTTTGATTCCAGAAGACATTTTGTTCAGTTTTCTCTTGTCAGACTATTGTAAATTACAGAAGGAGATAATTAACTGAGGGAA
Organism: Vandiemenella viatica; assembly: GCA_031002005.1. Taxonomy (NCBI): domain Eukaryota; kingdom Metazoa; phylum Arthropoda; class Insecta; order Orthoptera; family Morabidae; genus Vandiemenella; species Vandiemenella viatica. Next base: position 92,284,133 of record CM061921.1, on the reverse strand, counting down.
ATAAATATTCACATTCTGTTGTGAGTTCTGTTCCTCATTTTAATTGTGAAAAATGTTATGAAAGGAAAGCTACATGGCCTGGCTCGAAAGCTCCCCCCTCCCCTCACGTAGCCCAATGTAGCCTTCCAGCCACCCCTCCTCCCCCTGGACCGAGCCACATAGTTTGTGCACGCTCCCTTACAAGTAGATTTTGTGTCTTCTGTTCGAAGTACTTATACACTTACACCTCGATAGTCAGACCATACTGTTTGATCATCTTTTTTTAAAGTGAGATATTACCTTCGCCTGTTTGCAACCAGCATTTATTAATCAGCCAAAGAAATAATTATTCAATGGTAGTTCTCCATATTTAAACAATTCTGTGTTCACACTGTCATTCTCTGTTGCTTTTCTGTTATTTTGTGAGTTGTGGAATCACTTTAATTTTTTTATGGGAAATGGCAGGGTGTTCATTAATGCATATATAGTGACCTGTTTTTCTATTGTATTTTGCAATGGTATATCCTTTTTAGATCTTCTGTTATATTAATTCTTATTGTGTCTTTCTTCTCTGTTTATTATAAATTTCACAAATGGTAGAAACTGGAATTAAAGCATTATTTTCTCTCTCCACACTAATTTCTAATTTATTCCTACATTTAATATGTGACACAATGAGGAACTACACTACTATTTGTGAAAATTGCAGCACTTAACTGTAGGCCACAGTCCTTTTGTTAAAATTTTCATTTTCTATTTGACTGACGAATTATTGCCATAATTTTTCTGCATTTCTATATAATTTTTTGTTTTCATACTCTCTTTCACCTATGCTCTATTGTTCATTGTTAATGGTTCTCTGTAGTTGATCGTTGCATATTCCGAGGCCTTTATTTATGATAATTCTTTCTTGTTGCTAGTGTTTCATTGTCCGCACACTTAATAGCACCTTGTATGTTGTGCAACTCTTCCTTGACTGGTGTTCCTTCAGTTTAGTTGCCCAGGTGTATGGCAGGTCTGTTGTGAAATAAACCTCTAATACTTTTGTCTTGAGGAGATATTTCATGAAATAGCTTTTTTGTTGGCTGATGTGTCTGTCTTCGAGATGCAGTATTCTAGATGTTGCCACGAATTGTTTAGAGCCAATATCACACCCTTTGAAACTTTTTATACTAATGGTTTTAACCTAAAATTGACAATTGCATAGCGAGAAATGGACCTTGTTCTATAGACAGCACATGTCTATTGGTGTATACACCTTCCTAAAAAGGTGTTTGTAATTTTTGGTAATTGAAGCTTGCTAATTCTCTTAAATTTTCCCATCACTATTTACTGTGCTTGTTCTAGAAGTACCTACAACAATAGGGAGGGGATGGTTTCTAACTTTTGCATTTATTAAAATATCACTTTCATTATATTTGTTAGGAAAAAATGCCAGTGCAGCTATTTTTATTGAATTGCAACAACAGCATTCATTATTTTTGTTTATTTCCTTCTGCAGATTTTTCTAAGAAGGATTCGGTTTGTTACATTTTCCCTCCTTTTGGTGTGTATATATTGATATGTCCCTGTTCTTGAATCGACAGAATGTAGTATGTTCACTGATAAATGTGTAACTCTCGATATGAAATTTTCATTTTGAATCTTATCATTGCTACTTCAGACTGCACATACATTTTGTGTCATGTTACTGTAAGCGTTATATAGTTCTCGTAACATGCTTCCTTCAAGTTTTTTCTTGGTTCCAAATATCACAGCTGTGTTTGTGTTTCATCTTTATTTCTTGTAACGTCAGATTTTTTTAAAAATTGATCTGATATTCCAACTAGCAGCTTATAAGCTTTCTGAAATACCAATTTGCTAATTATTTTTCACAGCACACATTAGTCATCTATTTAGATTTTTCAATGCTAATGGGTGGTAGTTTATTTTTTTCGTCTTCAAAATTCTCATATGTGGAGGACTTTTTATTCTTCATATATCTTCCCCTTTGTTATAGTTTTTATTTATTTGAATTACTTTTTCTATACCCCCCTTCTCCCCTGCCCACCACCACCAGTGCTGCCACCTCACGCTGCCTGCCCCCTTCCTCCCTCACACTGTCTGCCACTTCCTTTCCCGTACTGTCTGCTGCTGCAGTCTCCAATTTCATTCACATGGCGAGCCTTGGTGTGTGCACATTGGAATTCCTCACTGTGTGGTTCATCTATGGCTCTAAATGTGAAGCCAGTTTTGTGGCCAGTAATGAGTGTTTATGAAAAGGGAGTTGGTTTGTGGATTTGAGGCTAGGTGAGCTTACATGGTGTCTTTTGGTTTTATGTGGTGCAGGACTGAAATTCCATGGAGTTGCAGGTTACAGTCTAAGGTAGAGATTCTTGATCAGGAAAGGTACTTCTGCCATAGATGACCAAGATAAAATTAGAGAGGGCATATTGTTTGGAAGGTGTGTCTGCTTTTGGAGTGAATGAATTGTAGGACTGAGTTTATGTGGATAGAGGTGTGTGTGGCAACCTTTCTGTAGGGGAATATTTAAGCAGGTATTGTATGTTGAGTGGGATGGGGGAGGAGGCAGTACAAAGAATTTGGTACATGTTATAAAGTCATGGATTTAAATTTGTTCTTGTGTGAATGGAATGTAACAATTATTATGGTTGATGTTCATGTACAACATGAAACAATTTGCTTGCAGTTTTCTGTTGAAGTTGTATTATTATCATAAAAATTTATAAACACATATCCCTGCAGCTGTTATTGAGGACACTCGACTGTCAGTCATCTATTAATGAGTGTAAATAATTAATTTTTATCTTAGCAATATACACTACTGTTTGTGGAAATTGCAACACCAAGAAGGAGATATGCAATTAGAGTGTAACTTATGCCACAGATTAGACACATGACAACACACAAATTATTAGAATTGCAGAACTGTATGTACACTTTGACCATGAAAATTCAGTACAGTGTGAAGCTGCCATGCACTGCAATTGGAACTTATAGACATCTGTCACATGGAGTCAAAGAGAGCCTGGATATGCTGCTGGGGAACACACTGCCAGACAGTTTGTAGACAGTTTGCATACCTGGTGTAGAATCTTGTAAGAATACCATCTGGTCCAGGAGCCTTATAGGTTTTTACATTCATAAGCAGTTTAGTTATTCCCTTGACATCAAGAATGAGATAATTTTGTTGGTACAATTGTTAAATGTCGTAATCTCCTCTGAGTTTTCTGTTGTGAAAGCTATTTTAAATATATTATCCAAAATTTCTGCTTTCTCTATGCTAGTTTCTGATAATTCCCCATTTTCCTTAATCAGTGATGGGATAACCTTAAAAGAGCCTCTTATTACTTTGACATATGACCAGAACTATTTTGGATTAGTAATTAGATCTTCAGATAAATTCCTAACTTGAAATTCTTAAACCCATCATGCATTGTCTTACACACTTCTGCTCACAACTGGACTAATTTAGCGCGATAGATATGTTCCCCGATTTCTTCACTGTGGCATGTAAACGCCTTTGCCTCCTGAGCAAACGTTTCACTTCCCTGTTGAACCACAGAAGGTTCTTGCTAACATTAATGAACTTCTTAGGAACAAATTGATTTAAACTGGTCCATATTGTTTCTTTTAAATTAAACCAAAGTTCCTCAACGTTTGTATTTAGCGTGTATGTTTCAAAATTTTTCGCCAAGTGGTCAACCATACCCACATCATTTGCCTTATCAAAGCAATATACTTAGTTTGTCTTTGTCATGTTTCAAATTCAGACTAGATTTTAAAGTTACCACTCAGTGCATTGCATTCAGAGGTGTTGGTGATTTCTGGTCAGTGGAAGCTGAAGCAATGGCATGCATGCCACCAGTCCAGCCCTCAGCAGATCTTCTTGAACTGTCAACACAGACATGTCCATATCCATTTTTAAAGTAGAATATGAGAATAGCATGTGGCAGAAAGGGGAATTAACTGCTTTTCATCTTAAATAAACCTTCCCTTAAGTTGAATCTTTAAAAACAAATTTGATGAAGAAATACAGCATTCTGCGATTAATGAGGGAGCCATCATACCAATCTTACCATTCTGGCCTCGCATTCGGGAGAACGCAGGTTCGAATCCCCGTCCGGGCATCCAGATTTGGGTTTTCCGTGGTTTCCCCAAATCACTCCAGGCGAATGACGGGATGCTTCCTTCAAAAAGGCCATGGCTGAATTCCTTCCCATTCCTTGTCCCCAGTCCCATCCCACCTCTGATGACCTTAGCCGTCGACAAGGCGTAAAGCCACAAGTAAAAAAAAAAACAACACTTTCGTATTTCATCTCCACGAACTTTTTTTTTTCTCCTCAAACATAAAAATACTTCTTTTAGGTGTGCCTGTCACTGCTATTAAAATCCTGTGAATATTTCCACGTTTTTAACAGCTGGTCATATTCAAACGTATTGTCCTTTTCAGGCTCTCATGAAGCTATTATACACGGTAAGTGTTACAGCCATATGTTGCTAGGGTGTTTTTTTTTTTTTAATTATTTTTACAGAAATAATGAGAAAGACCTGGTATGAAGTATTTGTGGTTGAACAAGAACCATGAAATGGCTGTTGGAGTTATTTAATAATTAGTTAAACCAAAATCTGATTGCTTAGATTAAATGTTTAACCTTTCTATCTGAGACTAGTCCACAAAAAATGAGTTTTTGTGAATTCTACGATTTTATCCTCTTTATTTTGAGTGCATTTTCTTAAAAACTTCTTACGGTGTTGTTGTTACCGCTTTATTAATATTTCCTTGGCACATTTGATGTTTTTACCTTCTTGTTAGCACCATTCTTCCTTTTTCTAAATGTTTTACTAAAATAAAGATCCACACCTTAACATGGTTAGCTTCTGAGACAGTATGGTATTTCTATTTCTGTCTCCAATGGTAATATTCTGCTACAAGCTAAAAGGTATACATTATTTCTGTAATTGATGGAAACAATGATTGAACAAATGAAGCCAGGGAAGGTTGGAATTATCTGACCAGATTAATAGAAAAAGTCAGATGTGTACAAGGTGAAATGTTAAAAAGAAGGAAGTGGTGGTTTCTTTAGGAAGATATGGGGAAGGGAGAATAGGTTGGATGGTGTATTGAATTCTAGGTGGGTCAGTGGTGTGTTAGTTTTCTGGCTTTGTACTATGTAGTTCAGATGATTTTATTTGCTTCCAATACTTGTTTCATTTACATTGGTTTCATGTTTTAGTTTCTATAGTTCAGAGATTTCTGGTTAGGATGAGTTTTAGAAGGGTTTAACTATTGTACCATCATAAATGCAAATTCAACCAAAGCTTTCATGTTATTCTGGGTAATATTTGAAACTTGGTGCCTCATCATTCATATGACAGAAATCTGGAATCAGTTTGTGAGGTGGATCTGCTGTTATCAACTAAGGGCTCTCTGTATACTTAAGTTTTGATTATAGTAAAAGCCTCATAATTAAGTTAGTACTTTTGAGGGAGAAAATTGATTTGTTGCTTTGTTACAATTGAAAGTAATGCTCAGTTCTTAAAAATACTTTGAATATTTTCCTAAATCATTCTGTTTGACAAATAATTGTTGACTTTTGAAATACTTGTTGTAATATTACTGGTGCCAAATTGTGAGTTCCTTTTGTGTTTTTACTGCTTACTTTGCTGATTTTGATCCTGGTAAGTAGTGGGTCTGTCTCTACATTGAGTGTCAAACATATATATTCATTTAAGTATTTATTTATTTTTTGCAGTAAAATGAGAAAATGAAGACTAGTAACGCCTCACAGCTTTACTCAGTTAGTGATAATGTAAAGTCTAAAATTAATGTGTATTTGTTATTATGGCTCTTTTCCATTGAAATTAATTTGTAATGTCATGTAAAGATTCATTTGTAGCTTCCATAGAGAAATATTTGGTCTTCTCATGTCATTTGATAAAGCTGAAGTCATTGTAGACACACAGTGAATTTGCCGCCCGTGCTGTGTTTTTTTTACATAGGTGTGGCTAAGTCCCAAAATGTGTTTTACGGTTCCAACTTTATCTTGTCCCTCAAATTTTGTGCTAGATTTCTTTATCTATTGCTACATGTTATTGGGAGTTAGGTCAATTACTATAGTCTTTTCTTTTTCTTACATCTTGACAGTATTTCATTCTTATAATGTTGACATACTAAGAATTAATTTTGTAATTCCGAATCAAAGGGTGATACTTCTCCAAATGGATGAGGGTATGGAGTCGCAGTTAATTTAGATTGTGATAAATTAACGGTTAGAGAAATGATTTTACACATAACTTTGTCATTGATAGTACTAAGTCGGTTATTCAACTTTGTTTTGTGTAAAATTGTTCAAATGTATACATTCGTTCATTGTTCAAATGTAGTTTGCAGCTTCCTATGAATGGAATAGGTGACATCTGTTCAGTAACCTTCATTGCTTGCAACTGCTGTAAATAGAGCATAGTGAATTAAATTGTGGGAATTAACACTGAATTAAAATTTAATAAATATTGTTGATCAGTATTTAAGATTGAGTTAGAAAGCCATTCATAAATTTAATTTGATGACATAATTTTTGTAATATTACTGAAAGTATTATAAATATGGAGTTCCTTTGTGTTTCCCATGTCCTGGACAAATATTAAAAATTGTGTTAATTTCACTATAGTGTTTTCCTGGATTTTCCTGTGATTTTTAGCTTCTTTAGATGTTATAACTTTGTTTATGCTTGTTGAGATTAGAAGCGAGTCCGAGATGGCACCTAGAGATGCTGTGGTTCAGAACATAATACTGTTGGAAAAAATTCTCGCACTCTGTGCCACAGTGTGTTCTATGTATTTTAAAGTTGTTAGATACAACTAAGCAGTCGTCACCAATCCATTATAAAAATAAGGAAGGATAGAGAAAATGAATCCATCACTCACGACAAGGCAGAGGGATACAACTGACACACAAATATCAACACACTTTACAATATTTTGATGCAAACATTATTCATGATTAGAAGGGGGAAAATGGTAATGGGGTCAGATATGTGCACATCAAAACTTGCCATGTGATTAAACCAAAGTAGAACCAAGTGAAAACTTTGGATATGATAATGGTGAGGGAAGACTCCACCAGTAAACGTTATTTTTTTTTTCTTTTAGAGTAATACAACTATTCATTTATGTTTTTAATTTTTTGTTTTTTTGCTTCATCAAATTTTTTTTTTTTATTTTCTTAAAATTTACCTCTTCAGCTTATTTGACTTTGACTGTTACATAAGTATCATTTACAGCTTCTTCCACCATTGTCATCCTCGTCCCTCCCCCCCCCCCCCCTGGCCTCCATTCCCTCTTGGTTCATCTTTGGTTTAATCATGTGGTGAGTCTCTGTGTACACATCTGATCCCCTTATCATATATCCTCTTCTAATCATGATTGTTTATACTAAAGTATTGCAGAGTGTGTTCATATTTGTGTCAGTCATAGCAATCCTGTCTTCTTCTGTGGTGGGTGATGGATTTATTTTCCCAATCCTTCGTTATTTTTGTTGCCTAACATCATTTCCATTGTCAGTATTTTCTAATCCATTATAAAGCAATATTGGCTAACATATGAGGTCTGTTTGAAAAATATCGTTCCTCTGGCTAATAAAAATGTGATGCTTATCCATTGGTTATTCCTGACATTATCCAGAATGCTTCCATTTGGACAGACAGTACTTGGCTGTTGCACCATTGTTGGAACAATTTCATAAATGCCTCTTCTGACAGGTTCTTGACATTCAGCTTTTACTCAGCTTGAGTCACCTTCAGCTAGTAGCCATGTGGGCAAAATAGGGAGTCTAAAAAAAAATGAGGAATGTTGTGTAGGGGAAGGAATCTGATTTATTTCTGAACAACTGATGGATTCCTATATTCTTTGTTGGTCTCCAATTTCTCATGTGGAACAAATGTGTCTTTTAAAGAATATCACAGAAAATATATTTGGTTCGCAGGTGGGTGATAGCAACATGTTTTTTCTTTTATAAATTATCGCTAATGGTCCTTAAGCTGCTACAGAATGTGATGTACTGAGGGGGGGAATTAGGTATATGCATGAAAGAAAATTCGTGTTTGATTTATTTCTATGGTAGAAAATATTTGAGTTCAGTAATTTTTTTAATGTCATTGTAAGCAATCTGTGCCAGTTTTGGACATAAAAGAGATGGTCATATAAAGCAGATGTAATTCATTTGAATTACGAAAAAATGTCCAAATAGTAGATAAATTAGATTTTTTCCCCCTCAAGTAGAAAAATTTTAAACTCTTTAACAATTCATTTGTTTTTTTTTTATGTCATTAACTTCATCATATTTTTCTACTTGGCAGCACTGCATGTTGGTTACAAGAATGCATTGTCACGTGGAGTTATACGAGAAGCTCATTTATGATATAATATAACCAACTGGAAATTTTTCACATTTGTGAAACACTCATGATCTCCATTCATGTCTGCCACATTTCATAAACTACTGAAATGTGCTATGATTTTCATAGATGAGTAAAATGTCAAGAATATGTTCCTGCAGATTTTCTTATCTTCATTCACGTGAAACAATGATTGTATTTGTTTTACACAGTTTGTTGGAAGAAGTTTTTTTAAGGTACGAGAGAAAAACCAGTTTAACAAATTAGAAAGATTAGGTGGCATTTGAAAGCAGTGTGGCAACTATTGTCACAAATGGTGGAATCGTACTACATCTTCATATGTGATATTGGTGAATATAATGCTTTTTTATATATTTGCTAAGTTAAATCCCTCCCCATCTTTAAGGTAATACTGAAGTGGTCCTACATTTCCACATCAAAACTGTTAATTTGATGAACCAAAAAAAAAAAAAAATATTTGTACAAAGCTTGTCGTTTATGGACATGTAGTCACTTTTCTGACAAGGGTGAATGAGATAAAAACCTGAAATATTTTCTAAGTATCATAGGGTGATTCTGGAGGAATGGTAAATACTGAAGGAGGTGGTAGTATGAATAATTCTGAATAAAAAAGTTCATGTTAATGTGTCTGATTTCCATTCTGTTTTGGCGATGCAGGTGCTGGAATGTTGTGCATAAATTGAACCTCGGAAAATAATCAAGATCACACAAATTACTTATTGAAGTACTTGATTCATGCAAAAACACACACATATTTCACAAAAGTTCAAATTCGAAAATCCAACCATTGACTTCAATACACTTTGCAGCTCTCATCACAACAGAACATATCGGTCTTCGGAGTATGTCTTGGTGTATTTTTATGAGGTTAGCAATGTTTACAATGTGAGTGAGTAATTCGTCGTGCACAAAAATCTAATGAGGTAAGGTCCAGCAACCTAGGTGGCTAGAGGATGTGACCGGCGCAGCTGATCCATTGGTCAGGCAATGCCAGGTTTAGATAATTGGTTACGTGATGGGAATGCAGGGGCTCTGTCATGTTGGAAGAACATGTCCAGTCTTGTGGCCAAAGGTAACTCATTTTGCAGGAAGTCCAAATATGTTAGATCTGTAAGACAATTCAATAAGGCAACAGACTCAATTAACCGATTGTCGATGAGACTTCCCCACACATTTACTGAGAATTCATATTGAAAATGTCTCTCCATAGTGGTTTTTGGATTTTCATTGGACCATCGATGTGAGTTACAGGTGTTGTTGATGCCATGAAAGTAGCTTCATCAGTGAGTAGTGTGAATCGAATTAATCAATAGTTAACAATTGCCCATTGACAAAATTCCAATTGTCGAACTTCATTCCCAGCTTGAAAGTGTTGCAACTGCTGATGATGAAAAGAATACATGCTATGTTGTCATAATGTTCGCCATACTTGTTTGTGGAAAGGCAATACATGTTGAAATTATTCATGTGTTTGTCGTAGGACTACGTTCCACCGACTGGAGTATGTACTTCACCCATTGTTTTTTCATTTGCACATTCAGAAGAATTGTGGGAACTGTGCCAGTTGCACAAAGTTTGTTGAAAACACTAGTAAAAACTCTTGAATCTGGTACTCTGCTGTTAGGAAATTGCCTACAGTATTTTGCACAAGGAACAAGAACATTTTTATCACAGGTCTCGTAAACAAATACCATGTCATCTTATTCAGCACGCATAAAGATGTGCAGCATTGTTTTCATAGGTTAAATGCTACAACTAGATTGTTGTCTCAGCCTCGTAACGTAGCAACTACAGTCTCTCTTTTTTTTCTTCTTCTTCTTCTTCTGAGATGCGCACTCCTCGGGAGTGTAGTATTTATGTATGGAAGTCTATAGTTGGATGTCCGAACATTTAATTTAAACTGTTGCAAAATATAAAAGTGCTTTTTCATTAATAAAGTACTTCAGTAAGTTATCTTTGTGCTCTTGATAATTTTCTGAGATTTATTTTATGCATAACATTCTAGCATCTGTATCTCCAAAATGAATGGAAATCAGACACATGTTTATTGCACTTTTTTACTCAATATTGTTCATATTATCACCTCCTTCAATATTTACCATTCCTCCTGAATCACCCTGTATAATCTGCCCCACGTTCAATGCTAGTTCTCCTGCATTTACAGATTGCATGAATTCCTTTAGGAAAAAAATTCCTTTCGTAGATAGCAAAACCGCTGTTGCACCACGTGGTTTACTTCATCAAAATGGAATGCCTTTCCTCCAGTTATTTCTTGAGTGATCCAGGCAGATGGAAGTTGCTTGGGTCAAGGTCTGGTGAGTATATTGAATGATGAAGCCATCCAGAATGTAGGTCTGTGATTTTAGTAACTGTTTTATGGACAGTATGGGGCTTTGAATTGTCAGGTTGCATAAGGATGCCTGTAGACAGCAATCCACGTCACTTTGATAATTTCAGTGCTGGAGATCTGACCTGAGTATGATGCACTGGTGACAGTCGACCCTGTGGCATGTGGTGCTCCCAGATGATTCTTTCTCCCCCAAGAATTGGCGTAACCTCCCCTGCTGATGGTATTATTTAAAAAATTTCAGTTTTTGAGATGGCACCATTCCTTGCCTGCTTGCTTTGCACTGCAGAATTTCTTTGCAAGCATCAATTCATCTCACTGTCAGTTCAGGAATCAACTGCTGTGGCTCCCATCTTGCAAACACTTTGTGCACAATGTTCTCCAGTTTCACAGTTTAATGAGCTGATCCTTGAATAATGTTTAAACTTGCAATTTCATTCTCTGTCACTTGACAGTTTTTGCTTACTATGGCTTCAGTAGGGTATTTTACTATGTATGAGAAAAAATCTAAACATGCATAAATAAGGTACTCACCATTGTAAGCATTTGAAATATGTTAATTTAAATTCATAAAAACACAAAACATAAAAAATATATCATTTAAAAGAGTCGATATTTTTTATCTGTCACTTAATGATATCTGCCATAATGGATTCCTATGTGACATCATCTTATAGTAAATACTATGGCCCTCCTCACTGAGGCGATGCGACTCATATTTTAATATCGTCGATTTGAGTTGCGTGGGAGTATGGTATCCACAGGCAACTTAGTACCACACACTGATCATACAGTGAAGGGATACAGTCTCTTCAGTCTGCCTCTAGCCAATAGTTCTTATAGCTGTTCCTTTTATGGCTTCTAATCGAGTTTTTCATGAAGTGGTGATGATTAAAATGTCACCTATTGTTCCTACAACTATTGTAAAAAAAAAAAAAAAAAAAAAAAAAAAAATCCTCAAGAATGTGGTGCCATTTGTTAAGGCTAACTGTTTGGAAAAAGGCGGGGGGGATTGCGCATACAGCTTGCACTTGAACTATAACCATTGGAGTTGCCTAATGATTCATTGTATTTGGTCGCCAATCCCCTGTACTAACCCCAGGAGATAAAGGTTTGTTCATAAATAATTTTCCACTGTAGACTACCAATGAAGTTTCAAAACTGTATATTGTTCATAATTCATTACATCATACAAATTTAAGGCATCGGACTCTTCTCCAAAATAATGATTGCATGTTAAGCCAATGATACAAGCAGCTTCGGATGAACCCCTAAATTTGTCAAAGTTCAATATCATCGAAAACCTCTTTTCCATCAAATGTTAAAGTTTGGCTACTATGGAGGACTACTCTACATCGCGGTATTTCCATGTTCACTCTCTTCCAGCAGACTGCAACATGGCCGCTTGGGCATCTTTTATAGAAGATTGGTTCTCTTATGAAATTTTCCCGATTCTTGCACAATCCTTATCCTTATGTTTTCTCTGATCTTCCTGAAAGTTTTATATATTATATCTCCAATCTGTCAAATTAAGTCATTATAAATTTTTCTCCAAGTGCAACCATTCTTTAATAAAAAAAAAATCCTTAAGTTATACAACCTGAAATTTCCTCAAATTCAAAAAGTCTTTGAGCTTGTCTACTAATTCTAATTTTTGATATATAACATGGCTTGATTCCAACTGTGTTCCATAGTGAAAACTACTTTTTACTGTTGTTGCGAATTAGTTAAAAACTTAGATATTGTTTATTTCTGAAAATACAGGTTCTACTGATCTGTAAGAATCTGTATAGAATTCGATTTTATATCCAATGGTTGTTTTTTATTTGCTATTTACTCTACTTTATATAGCTTTCTTCCACAAGTTCACAATCTGTTGTCATCTCACCATTTTCTCATTCAAATTTTAAATCTTCTTTTCCCCTTATCAGCCAAAATATTACTTTTATCTTTACAAAATTCTATGTGCACAGTAAAAACCCTACTTTGTTTTGAATATACTCTTTGCTGTGACTAAGTGAACTCTGCACAATTTAAGTTATCCAAAAACCATCATTTTCTTTCAAAAAGCTCATTTCTGTTTTACTTGAAGATAATTTTTCTATATAGTTCGTTTTTTTTTTGCATCTTTTGAGGTATAAAGCTTTACTGTAACTTAAAAATTAGAGTTATGAAATTAAAAAAAAAAAAAAACTGTTTTGGTGCCGTTTTCTCCCACTTAAATCTCAGATATTAACTTAATACTATTTTATTGACCTGTTCTATCTCATTTGACTCGTAATTTCCTACTGCATATCTGTACATGAAGGTATTAAAATCTGTTAGATAATAAATTATTACATTTCTGTATGATCGAACTTTACTGTTTTAATACTGCTTTTTACTTGGAAACTACTAGAAAATGACTCTAAACATGTTTTGCTGTTTGTTTCTTATAAGCCCACTGCACTTTTAACTAATTTTGATAATGTACTGACAAAAATGAGACATTTTTAAATCATTCATACAACAGAAAACATAATGTACAGTTGATAAATAAATAAATGTATGAAAAGAAAATGATCACTTATGAAATTTTCAAGTTGAAACTGGTGATAAAATATTAAGCTAATCAAAAACAAATAAATGTGCAGAGTTTGTAACATGGTTTTGATTAGTCAAATTCTCTGCCACCCATGCGCAACAAGAGTTGATATTTATTACGGAAGAAAGCATTCTCTCAAAAAACATATACTACCTAAAGTTTTGAGCAAATGATGGCTCACAAAATATAAATTCTCCTTTATTAAGCTGTTCACTGATTCTTTCACATATATATCTGATTAATTACCACAAAAATGCTTGATGTTGATTAATATTGCTTATTAACTACTTAAACCTACTGTATGTTAAATACTGTTTCCCCCTCTCCCCCCACCCCCACTTTCAACTAAATAATATTGCACTACTCTGACAGGTATTGCATAAGAGCAACATAGAAAATGCAGAAAAAGATACTTGGGATGAAGACAATAGTGCTTATGGTGTTAACTCAGATGTGGAAGAATAAATGCTATGTCAGCCGCTGATGGGACCCTTGTTGCTTATATTTTTGATGCATTTTATATTACAAAATACGTAAATTAGTTCCTTTTTATAATCGCTCTTGTCTCCATTCTCAAAGTTGTTTTATGGTTTACTTTTGACGACTGTCTAGTTACGTCACAAACCAAAGCAGCATGGCAGTTAGCATTTTCATGCGGAAGTTCAAAATGTAAGATTTTAGTGCCATTTTAAGGCACTTATCAATTTCAGAAAATTCAAATAAAAATTTTTGTGGCTTATTATCAAAGGATTAAATTAACCCACATTTCAAAAATGGTTAATACCCTATTGTTGCAATGTTCTTTGGAGCCTTAACTTGATGTGTCTGACCTAGCTGAATAATATTTTCCAAGAAATCATACAATTCACAAACTTCCTACTCCATTTGTAGTCTTCTGCTGTGGCAAACTTGCATCACCTTACTGAATCCTCATACTTTGATGAATTTATATAAGTTTCACACATTCACTACACAAAAACCAACTGACAGAATGCTTTCTTTCCCTGATCGAAGTATCGAGTTGGACAGCCAATTCATACTGGTGCTGTGATAATGCTGTCTATGGCATGCACACCAACTTACAGGATAATGGTGCAAAATTTCATAATTATTTTTTATTACAAATTCAAGATTTTCATTATCACCCTCGTAGAATTTTTGGTCTTTTCATGAACTTTGATGTTGGTGAAATGTTAAACCAACAGTAAACAATATCCTTTCTGAAAAATACTTCATAGTTAGTTATTTTGTCATCTTTGGCAAATTATTGAGCACTTTTTACTAGATAAAGTTAATTTTTCTTCAATAAAACTGTTTATGTATGTTGGGCTTCTGGAAATGTTCTGAAATTTAGGGCAGTGAAAATAAATTGATGCACTTGCAACTTATAATTGAGTTGTGCTATTCTGTTTATTATAAGCTTTGTATTTGTTGAAAGTCAGCTTTATTGTATAATGTTGATCAAACATTTTGAGAAATGTAAGAATCAAACTGGCAGCGTTGACTATATTTGGACAATACTGAAAAGTGTTTGTATTCTGGTAGGTAGTGTTAAACAATGGTTTTTTTCCTCCAGAAGTATTTTGGAATGAACCTTTTCAGTAAACTAGCAGAAGAAATGATTGATAAATAAAATCATTGGACGGGGAAGTGGTGCGTCATTGTGGATTTTCCCCATTTTTTTTTTTGGGGGGGGGGGGAGGATGCTTGATTTCAATCATTATGCTAGTGGTACATTATTTATTGTCTTTTGCTTGTTATAGTTTGATTATAAATTAAATACGCAGTTACTTAAAATCAAGGTTTAACACCAGAAATTTTTTCTGTAGTCTTTATTGGTATTGCACAATTATCAGTGTTCGATAGATTTATATTCAGACTTCTGGGAATGCAACAAATAAATATTTTGAGGGATTAGTACTGCCAGTTCTTATGATTAAGTTCAGTGATGTCTACCACTTTGATTTGTACAAAATGTGATAAATGTATACCACAAAACATTGCACATGAAACATCAACTTAAAAGTATTTGATTACCAATCTTTATTGCTGTATGGAGCAACTGCAATGGAGTTTCAAGTATTATTAACACTGACAAAGTTTGTATAAGGCAATTTAAAATTCAAAATTTCGTAGAGTTTTGGCATACTTATTACCAAGTGATTCAGGTAGTGATTTATTCCTTCCTCTGTAGAGTGCTGCATTGTTCTTGAATTTCTTGATTCCTGCTAATGGCATGTTTCACTTTTGTGATTTATCTGATGGATTTTCTGTGGGATTTATATTTGCAGATTCCAATAACTATGACACATGTTCTTGGTTTGGTTAATGCAGCCGTATACTTGAAATGCAGATTGTTCTCATGTTTGAAATATTCGTACTACATGTTGCAGCACCATACAAAATGTTAATCTTTGTGCTGTGTTCATGCCCACTTCTATCAGTTCATCACAATGGCAAAAAATTAACAGTTCAGTGTTATTCAATTGTAATGTCTTTTTCGCTTATGGCTTTGTGCCTTGTGCCTTGTGCTTTGTTGATGTTAAGTTCATTAGCGGTGGGAGAGGACTGGTGACAAGGAATGGGAAGAAATTTAACCATGACCTTTTGAAGGAACCATCCTGGCATTTGTCTGGAGTGATTTCTGGAAATTGTAGAAAACCCAAATCTAGATTCCCGAACTTTATTGCTGTATGGAGCAACTGCAATGGAGTTTCAAGTATTATTAACAAAGTTCGTATTAGACAATTTAAAATGCAAAATTTCTTACTGAGTTTTGGCATGCTTATTATCAAGGACAGGGATTCGATCCCGGGTCCTCCCGAATGCTTGGCCAGAGCGTTACCACTCGTCCACTACGCTCAGTGTCTTTTTTTCTCTGTGTTGGTATATTACTTGGTAAATATATAAATCTTTCCTAAGTAATATATTATTTGAGGTTCACTGTAGTTTTTATGACTGCACTGTAAATGAGGCGTTATTTCCGAGTGCTTAAGTCTCATGTTGACTGACCCTTTCACACAGAGGCTGGTTGCTTGCCCCCAACCCGTTATGCTGTAGGTTGTCATGGCTTCTTGGTATTGGGCATTAGAGCCCGCAGAGGATTTCAGGATAGAATGGGAATGAATTCAGCCATGGGCTTCTGAAGGAACCTTCTCTTTATTTTAGGAAACCATGGAACACTGAAATCTGAATGACCATACTGGGCATCGAACTTCTGGTTGTTTATAACCTGTGGTGCATAGGGTGTTCTGGATATCATAGGTTAAGGGATTAAAGTGCCAGACTGTTTGGTGGGAACACATTCCGGACACCAGGCACACCTTGTGGCTCAATCTCAGATAATACTTATGATTTTCTCCAACATCCCATTCTGGTAAACAAATAATTTCAATTTATAGTTTTTATATATTTTCATTCGTGCATCTTATAAATATAGTTTTTCACTTGTGTATTTCTTTAATTATTACCTTACAATTAATTTCATTTTGTCACCCCCTACCTTACTATCTCTACCTGAGCCACATGTTCAAAACGAAACTATCAATGTTGTTGGATTGACTGTACTCTCACGTGACATTATATAGTATTGTTTTTTTGTTGCTGCAACTCTTCTTTCAAATTTTGATAATTGATTGGACTAGTTTCTATTTCCTTCCCAAATTATTGCTTCATAGCATTTCTTCTTGCTCCATAAATTTTGGAAATTATGATGTGGTTGTGTAGAACTAATGGTGGTTTGCAAATATTGCTGGTGGACTATTGATCTTATAGTAGTCTGATAAAACTTTCTTGCATCTCAGAACTATGGCCACAGCCTGAGGAGGATGATGGTGGTGTACTGTAAATTTTGGAAAATATTGTTTGACCTGTTTCCAGCAGTCAAAGTATTTTTTACTGCAATAGACAATCCACGGATGCCATTGTTTGATATAACAGAAAAAGACTTGAAATACATCTGTTATTAATGGGAGCATATGTTAGATTGAATTGCTTTTGAGCTGCTTCTTTTCTGACCTTTCCCATCTATCCCATTTTATACCTTTTTTTTTTTTTTTTTAAAAAAAGATAATAGCATGGCTATGTGGTATGTCTTCTTTATATATTTCTGCTAATGCCATTGAGTTTCTTAATTTTGTGTTTTACTTGTGTATGTGATGCGTCTTATGACTCAAGCATAGTTTACATTGTTTTCAGATTTTTTGTTTTTGTTTTGCTACATATCTATGCAATTACTTTTTTTGTTGGTTATCTACACTTTTTAACCTTTTTCTTTATTTATACCTAGTACAGATTTTTTTTGAAGACTGAATATTATTTGATATTAGCATGACCTATTTCATGGATTCTTCAGACAAATGCAAGAGAATGCTGTGCAGAACCCTAAGCCTTTGCAGAAAATTATTTCTATCTACTGAGTGTTCTTTAAACAAAAATAAAAGAAATTTTAAGAAGCAATTTAGTAGAATACAAATATGACATCCAGTACTAATTAAATATCATGAGCCAGTATGAAAGACACTTGGTAATTGAATTATGTTATTGACGTGATTAGTTTCTAATATGATAAGATAAGAAGAATGCTATGATTTTTATTGGTATGACAGTGTTTACACCTATTTGCCCTTTTTCGTGATAGTATATGTGATATAACCGTATATAGGTTTCAGGTTTTGTTTTGTGTGTGTCTGAGTGGAGTAATGAATGAAATGTAGTATTTTTCTTCTACTCCCATATACAGCTGAAAATATAATTTGAAAAGGGTTATGTATTTGTATTATTTATATTTTGAAATGTTTTTGCAATAAAATTAGCTATGTGTAACAAAATAGTTTTCATTTTTGAACAAGAAGTGCATTGTTTTACCTGTTTTCATAACTATTACATTTATTTAAAACTTTATTTTTTTTCTTCCTGAATTTTACAGTATCAGTGACAGAATTTCATATTTGCCTGTTGCATTACTTCAGGAGTTAATTTTGCAGAGTGTTGTAAAAACTCATCTATAATGATAACTGAAGTTTCTAGGAACTTCATTTTGAACTTACACTTGTGCAATCTAATTTTGACATGTTTCTTGATGTGGGAAGAATATGTCAGTGAAATGGTTTTGCCAAAATATGCCACAGAAATTAAAGTATGTGTGCACAGAAAAATAAAATAACTCATTTGCTCCATAGTGAAACAAGAGTTAACATGACAGTCTTATTCTGGATGGTGTCACAAACAGTTGTGTAGAAAAAAAAAATTCCCCCCATTTAGTGCTGTTGAATCAGATTTTTGAACACTCCAGTTTGTATATTACTTGAGTAGGAAAAAATCGGAAGCTTTGCAAATTTTTGTATTGGTCTTGTTTGTAGTTAAATTATTTGACAGTTATTTACTAATAAGTAATCTAGTTACTACTTTCCTCAATGTTTTTATATGAATAATAAAAATTCGAGTATAATAATCACTTCAAGAATAAGCTGATAAGTTTCACCATAAATCTGAAAGGCTCAGTTTGGGAATATTGAATTCCAACATTTTGTAAAGCAAGCAGTTTTTATATATGGCTCCATTTTGATAGCACACTGACAAGAGGCAAAAGCCACGTGGGGGGGAGGGGGGGTTCACACGAGGCACGTTCCGTAAATCTGAAAATTAGATACTAAGTGGTGCAGAAGGTAAGTTTGGGGTAGAGTTTCTTAAACTGAACAAGAGTGGGCTTAGAATAATACTGTGACATTCTAGTTTAAGGTTTTATTAACTGAAGTGTGCCTTTTGTTAATGTAAATTGTAATATAGTAAGGCTTTTCAGCCATATTACAATGTTAGAAAATTATGTGGACAATGGAAACAACAAAACAGCAGTTAGGCACTGAAAATAAGATAGGCTAAAGAAAAAAATAACCTGTCACTTACCACAGATAAAGGCAAGAGGACAAGATGGAACATGTAAAAACACACACACAAAAAAACTTTACAATATTTCTGTGAATAACGCTATTCATGTTGGAGGCAAGACATATGGCAGGGGGGAAGATGTGGCCACATCTCTCACCTACTTAACTATGGTTATTTACTGAGATATTGTAAAGTTTTTTTGTGTGTGTGTGTTTTCTGTGTGTTCATCTCACCCTGTTCCCTTCATCTGTGGTATGTTGGGGGTTATTTTTTCCCTTTTCTTTCTTATTTTTAATCTTGGAAAATGTTTGGAGAAAGTTCAGATGGTATTAGGTTATGAAGTAAAGCCAGTCAGTTGATGCCTTTTCATGGGCAAATTCTTTTAAAAAAATATTTATTAGAGATTGTGTCCTACACCTGACTTTTGCAAACAGACAATAAAGTTTGGAATATTGAAAGAATCAACGTTTATTCTGTTAATTAATGAGAAAATAGTTAGCATATAATGTTTTTAACACTAAAATAACCTGTAATACTAATTTTCAGCATAAAAGACATACTATAAATAAAGATTTTAACAATTTAAGAAAATTAGCCGTAGAAATAAAACCTGAAATCGGGCATAATGGTTTAATAACAATACTAAAGAAGCAAAGTTTTGTATGCAAATAAAGGGAATTTGTAATGACAAAATATGTATTTCGGTATGTAGATTTTCTTGTTAGCTGTAATCATGGATGTAATGCATAAACTGCTTCGTATTAAAGTCTCTGCATTGTTCATAAACTGATTTCGGTCACCTGCAGGAGATATAACGGTTGAAGGTGATGCATAGAAATAAAATTCACAACGGAAGGTAACTCGATATATTCTTTAAAGGTTTGGAATTTAAAACTGGTATCAGATCACGGAGCACAATTCCTAAGATGGCATCAGATTTCAAAATTCTAGTTGAAGATTGCAAGTTATTCTACAAAACAAAAACATAACGTGAAGTATTCGCTTTTGTAATATTAAACTGAATTGCAACCCCATTAGAGCGATCTTAAAAGAACTGTTCAACACATTGAGAATTTTCTTTAAGTTCCACTCAGTCACGCAAAGTTTCCATCACCGGACGTCCTGACCTTGCAAAATAATTCCAAGTTCCAAAAGCTACATGATGGAAAAATTTTCTAAGTTCTTGCTACTTCCTTATCTTGAAATGAAGTATTGCGTAGCTCGCTTCCTTGATCGACTGACCTCAAGGAAGGAAAATGGGGGTTTAAATACCTTTTTGCCATAGATGCATAAAATTTTCAGAATCCATGGTCCTTATTTTTATTTCAATTTCCTTGAAACCTCTAGCAATTATTAATTTCTTAAATGTAAGGGATGATTATTTTAGTTATTTATCTCTAAAGATTTTTAGTTCGTCCATAGGGTTATATGTCTGAACAGTTTCAATTTTCTTTCGTTTTTAGTTTGGTATACAGATGTTTTCTGATGCTAATTTTTCTGCTCTTATAATAATTTTTATGGTGTATTGCACCTGTTTTACCACCAAGGAAATAAATTCTTTCTATTAATTATAACACTCTTATTTAATTATAGTTTTAAATGAAATTTTTACTATTCTTCTTGGAATCTAATGCTCTATTTAATTATTCATATCTCACTTTTAACAAATTCGTGTTTTTTAATTCTGCTTTTACATGTATCAATGATGTAGGCTGCAAGGTTAAACACCAAAATTCCATTTTCCCCCCTTCAAACTTAATTTTAGTTTCAAACTGTAGCTGTATTATTATTTTATTTAATTTTATCTACCATTTGGATATTTTGTCACTCTTCTATTTTATTTACAGAGTCATATTTATTTATCCCTCAAATGAGTCTTTATTTTTGAGCTCTAATTATTGTCAGGAAGTCTTCCTTGGTCCTGACAATACACTGCCATTGTTAAATTCCATATATGTAAAGGCCTTTTTTTCCATTCCCCCAGAACGTACTTTCCTCACTCACTTTGATCTCGCTACTGGTTACGTCATAAGCACATTGTGAATAAACTTTCAGATTCGTTTATCTTCTTAAATAAAATTTTCCAACCATACAAATACTGCTTTAAAATGTTTGTTTTTAACTATTGGTGAGAGTGTGTGTTGTATTAATTTTAAAACTTCAATCTTTATGTACTCACATGATACCAGTCTTAGTTTGACTTGAAATATCCTTTAATTTTAAGTTTGTGCTTGTATCATTTATTTACAGTACTAAGCGCTTTGTTATTTCCCCCTATGGGCTCTGTGAAGCTTAGTCCTACATTACAAATTGTATCACAAATAATAATATCATAACAGTTAAATGAAGTTCAAATATATACAAAGGAAAAAAGATAATCTTATTGTTAGTAACAAAATGACATAACTAACATTTTGAATTTGGAAAGAATTTTTCAGGAGCTTTTACAGTAAAAGAAAGAACATTTCAAAATAGTGAGAATAATATAAATCCATTTGATGAAATAAAGTAGAAGTAATAAATATCTAATTTCAAAGATGTGTTAACGAGCACATGGTGGATAAAAATAAGTGTTTTGGTTAATATCCCATAATTAAAATTTGTGCAGGGGAATGTTATTTATCAATATACAATAG
Organism: Vandiemenella viatica; assembly: GCA_031002005.1. Lineage (NCBI taxonomy): Eukaryota > Metazoa > Arthropoda > Insecta > Orthoptera > Morabidae > Vandiemenella > Vandiemenella viatica. The sequence continues at coordinate 92,262,284 of CM061921.1, read as the reverse complement.
GTTAAAAAAAAGAAACTAAAAGATGTAAAGTAGTATTTAAAATGCAAATATTACGTTTATTCACTTTGATAAATTATTTCAGAAAAAGTATAACAAAATATATTAAGAATAATTAGTTCTGTATCATACTAAAATTTGGAATGATCAGACCCACCTCTAATGACCTGGACGTCAACGAGGCATAAAGCCACAAGGAAAAAAAAATTAAAAGAGAATGAGCAGGCAAAATTTAAGGAATGGGCCACAAGGTTGGCATGGTTTCTAGCCTGAAATTGATGGTGTGTTTCCAGGCTTCTGGAACATTGAAGAACAATCTGGAAGGTTTTAATGCCAGAAATGACCAAGATTGGCAAAAGACTATAAATAGAATCAAGTGGGTAGTTTCCATATGCAGTGTTATTTTAGTTTTGGACGAGCGTGTTTCACATCAGAGTGCTTAGAAATGTAAGGGGCAGAAGTTCTGGGTGAGGTTTTAATTTAATTGTGATGGAGCTCACGCTCTGGTGGCAATTTTCCTACACTTTCCTATGAAGGAGAATTTTCCCATATTCTCATGCTTGAAATCGAATGCCAGCTAGTGGTCATGGTCATCTTTTTCCCTTCCCCACACCTCTCTTAATTCTCCCACAAATATCTTTCCATTCCTCATCACCAATATACACCTTGTACACTCGCGTGACTCTCTTCACCCTATTCTATCTTCCAATGAATCCCATTTCAGCTCACTTACTGATTGTGTTCTGTGGTAATTTCCAGAGATGATCTAGCAGCCTTCCTCGCACCCCTTCCAACTCTTCTATTTGATATGCAAAATGTGGGTCCCATACCTCACCACTATATTCAAGCAGTGGTCTGACCAAAGTTTTGTAACCGAACTGCCTTGCTTCTCTGGTATATTCCCTCATCATTCTTTCCAACAAGTTAAGTATTTTGAAATCTTTTTCTACCATCTGTCCAATGTGTCCTGCCCAGTTGATTTTGCTATCAAATGTTATGTCAAGGTATTTAAGTTTCAAGTCTTCAACAAGCAATTTATTCCCCACCATAATCAATTTTTAGTTTTTTTTTTATCTGTGCACCTAATAAGTCAAATCTTCTTTGCATTTATCTTTCATATATTCTTGACCTACCCAGCCATATATCCTGTCCATATCACCTTGCAACTGTTCAGTCTTCTCCTGTTTTGATCTGCTTGTATAACATTGTCATCTGCAAACAACCATCAAAACAATCATTGATTAGAATAATTATTAACAATCGTCACAATATGTTACTTTGTGGCACTCCTAGTTTCACTTCCAATTCTTTTGATACCATGTTTTCTTTCCTAACTTTTTGCTTTCTACCTTTTAGGAATTATTCTATCCAGCACATCATTTTTTCATTAACTCCAGTAGATTTTACCATACCATATTTAGCACCATTTTATGGCTCTGTCAAAAGTCTTTATGAGGTCCAGTTCTACACTATCAATTTGGTCTCCCTTGCAAATTTCATGTGAAATATCTTGCATATAGCTCACTGAGATTCACATCATTATCTTTGCTGAAAGCCATGTTGTCAACTTTAAAACCACTTAAGTTCCTCACAGACTTTTCTAGTGTGGTTGCATATCAATATCTCCATTAATTTACCCAACCATTAAAGTAAAAGCCATTGGCCTGTGTTTTTCGACCATATTTGTCACCACTCCTTTATGGACCATTACTACTATCACACTTTTCTAGTCTTTTGATAAGCAGTAAGACATCCGTACTAATATTATCTACATAAACCCCTTTATGCTTTTTTAGCTTCCTTAGTTCCTGCATGATATCCTCAGGCTGAATTTGAAATGAGATGATGTGATGAAGTCAACAAGTGGTTGGTAGCCGTGTTCAAGTGCCATAGCAAGTGATTTCGTTTTAGCTTCTGTGAAGTGACTATTAACTTCAATAAACTTTTCAGGTGTTGCGTGAATGGGTATGAACTATTTTAAGTGTCAGATTTATCCAAGCCAAATTCGGGGAAATACTTAGGCAAATGTTATAAATGAGTGAAAGCTGTTTTCTGTTAGATTTTCACAAAAGGTAACTTGCATCTTCTATGAAGGATTGAAGCCAATTAAGTTTCAAGTTTTATTCTGTACAACAATTTTGAAGCCAAATTTGAATTATTTGCAATAAATGAAATGGAGTGTAAGTTTGTTTGGTTAACCTTATTTGGAAACTAACCTGCATAACTGTTCTTCCTTACAGTTTCAACCTTCTGTCATAAAATGTTCTAAGGCACTTTGAGGAAGGAACAATGTTTCAAATGTACTTAAAATATTTAGGAAAGTAGGTATCTACATAGCCATGCTCAATAGTTCGCACCGATAAACAATAATAGCAACCCTCAACCACAAGGAAACCTGTGACAAAATCCTACAGTGTTTCTGTCTGTTTTGTTTTAATGTTTCAAACAAATTTTACACCCAGTTCAAAATGTTGAGGACTGATGAGAAAAGGAGGTAGTATCATAGCAGGCATTTTGTCAGTCTGGCTCATTCTTTTAATTTACAGATCTTTCTATGCAACCACATCTACAATGCTATTCAAGTTTTATGTTCAATTTTGAAATTATTTGTTCCCATTCCTTCAGTTCCATAAAAGAAATCTGAATAAAACAACTAGATAATCATAACACAATGCAACCTACAAAATTCAACAATAGATTTGAATAAAGCAAAATCTAACACAGTGCCCTGCTGCAATGGTGTAAGAAATGCTACTTGGCATGCTGTGTGTTAGACCACCTCACTATTTATGGCTGCCACTCCTGAAACGAACAAGAGTTGTACTAGACGGTGCTGCCAATGCAAGATGTCTCTCGTATGTTAGGGTTCTGTTAAGAAAATCCTTTTTTTTTTATGGTTCAGGGCACTCGACGTTTGACAGTACCAGGGGACTTGATTCTAGGGCTGGCTCAAAAACAGGTAATTTTCGAATCTCTTTTGTGCTCACATATGATGGTAATTAGTTGTCCTCAATAAACTGAATTTTGTAGTCCATGGTTTGCTCCCAACATAAACATCAATGTTCTTTACACATTGCTTTATTCGTTGCAGTATGTAATACACTGTTGGCTTATAAAAATCTTGCACAATTGTATGGTGTGCTGTATTGCAGCCTGAAATTTCTTTTAACATTGATAAGTAATACTATAAACATACCTCTTTTGTATAACTCTCGTTTATATACAAAATTTATTGATGATTGGCTATTAGTGTTGAGAACATTCCATATGGTACTCCTTTATAGGCACAGTTCTCTACTGGATTGTCTCTTAATACTTTGTTCAGTTTATGCACCATTGTCTCCATATTGCTGTTACCAGCAAGACAGTTTCTGTGTACCTTTTGGTTACTGATGTTGTAATGGCTGTGTGTGTCACATTATGATGCCAGTTAATCATGATTGTCATGTCTAAAGAGGCTTTAAGGTGAGTAGTTGATGCTTGCACTTGCCATTTGGGAGGATGTGGTTTTGATCCCTGGTCCGTCCATCCTATTTCCACTATTTCCTGAAATCATTCTAGGCCAGTGCTAGGAGAGTTTCTTTAAATTCCTTGGCTCAGTCCTCTCATGGCTCTCAACATTGACAAGGATTAAAGCCTTAAGCAGAAAGAACAATTTTCATATCCTTGTCCAGGATGACATTTTTAAATTGGTTTGTGAATTTGGACAGAATCCTTAATCTGTATTTTCAGTTCTTTTGTAAGGTTGTAAAAGTTTTCTGCTGGTACAGAATGGATGTCAAAATAACAAACATTTACTACCTTCTATCTAATCTACTGGTTAACATTGGAACATGGTAATAATATGATTAAACTGCTTCCTTCATATTGTATAGCACAGTGTTATTTCTGTGTCTTAAGATAAATGTTAAAAACAATAGAATCTGTTAAATGCAGTAGTCGTGTTTGGTTTTTGAGATGGTATCCTTTATTTTCTCATTTTAATGAAATAATTTTTTAGCAACTGCATTAAATTTGCTTGTCCATTTTGTATTTGTTGTGTAAGTTAGTATAGTCAGTGGTTCATTCTTACCAACTTATTGCCAATGCAAACCTTTTTAAAATCACTATTTATCATGTTGCTGTTTTTCCACATTGTTATGGTGGTATCTGTATTTGATTTATCATTATTGGTAATATGTCATGCTGTTAAGTTTCTTCCAAGAGCAATTTGTGGTTTCTTATTTGTTCTTACATATTCTTCAGTGGGAGTGTGTTCTGGGTTAGGAGGTACAATGGTCTTGTGTTAGGGAGGATGTCTTGGGATTAAGACCTTAATTATTCATGGCTTTCTGAAATAACTCAAGATAGATGTTAGATTTATTAATCCTGATCACAGCTGATCCTCTTTGCAAAGAAATTACAGCTATAGAAACCTGATAGTTGGTAATCAATAAAGCCTGAAATTATCATTAAGTATGATATGAGTTCCCTTCTCAGCTCAATTTTTGTCCGTTCTAGGAAACTGTGTGTTTCTTTAGTGAGAATCTTTAAAGGAAGTATGAGACCTATATCATTTGTTATTATTTGTGCTCTGTAATCATGACAGATTTGTTGCCTTATGGTTTTGTAAAAGTATGTTGTTTCATTTTCATATATTCCTCAAAAGGTAACGCTTTCAGAACCACACTGCCAATTTACGACACAAATGTACTTGCGTAATGTCTGTCCCTTCCGGCTCACTGCCAGTCATCATTGCCTCTCTGCATGCCACTCCCAATCGTCCTGTATGTTCATGCTGGTTGGCTCTGTGTGCTTTCTGGTACCACTGTCAGTAAAAGCACTTTTGTGTGACACTAAGCTAATGACTGTTATCCCCATTGATTACTATCACCAGGTTGTATTTAAATAGCTTCTTGCCAGCATATTCATGTTTCTAGATTTCATTTTGTTGTCACTGTCAATGACGCACTTAGAAATTGTGGTTTGTAACAACTGTATGTGGTGTTTGTATTTACCAGAGTAGGTCCAAAAAGTACATGTAATCTGTCCAATACAAACATTATCATGTTCAGGCAATATACTATTGTACCCCTGCTAATCTTATAGCCAAGGTACCGTGCACAAACTACGTGGCTCGGTCCAGGGGGGGGGGGGGGGAGGGGTTTGCTGGAAGGCTACGCTGGGCTACGCGGTGGGAAGGGGGGGGGGGTTCCGAGCCAGGCCACGTAGCTTTCCTTTCATAACATTTTTCACAGTTAAAATGAGAAACAGAACTCACAACAGCATGTGAATATTTATTTCCCTCAGTTAATTATCTCTGTATGTAATTTACAATAGTCTGACAAGAGAAAACGGTACAAAATGTCTTCTGGAATCAAAAGGGAAAAAAGCTACGTGCTATGTGGGGGGGGGGGGGGTAGAGGCAAAAGCCACGTTAGGCTACGTGTGGGGGAGGGGGAGGGGGTGGGGGTTCACAGGATGCCAAAATTGAGCTATGTGGTTTATGCACGCTCCCCAAGTAATAGTTGACATAATGACCTGACAGCAGCATGATCAATAGAGATAGGAGCCTTTACCTCAGTGATACATGGAAACTGGCCCATCCGGTCATCTAGATATTGGTTCTCCATGGTTTGCTGCAATCACTTCAGGCAAATTTCTTACATGGTTCCTACAAGAGGCCATGGCTGAATTCCTTCCTATTCCTCATCTTCCAGTCCTCTCCTGGCTCTGAACTCTGAACTCTGAACTGAACTGTCAAAGAGCTGTAAAGTCAAAATAAAAATGGAAACTGACACCAGCCACTCTTCAACCAAAATGCAGCAAGCTTAGAGGTCGTGGTAGACTGTGTACTGATGATGCTTGCCAGATGACCAGCAGTGAACTGTCCACTGGAACAGTGATGAGGGAATGGAGACTGGCATGGAAGTGGCCTTGAACAGAGACATAAGCAGTACTGCTGGGCATTGAGTAGGAAGGTGCAGACATTGTTAATGCATGAACTTTGAGAATCTTCAGTTTAGGGTCTGACTTGTAAATTGTTAACATAAGGAACCATTTTAATAAACCCATTTATCAGCAAACCAGTGACGACTACAATAAATCAATATATGGATAGGTTTTATACACACATTATCTGTTACAGTGATGATCTTAGAATCTCATTAAAAAAAATTGTACACATTTATTTAACTAGCTGTGTTGTACAACAATGAAATAATCGGACTACTTTGATAGCTGCTTTTGTAGCAGTGTGGTCATAGTACAAATAAATTGTGATGAGAAAATGTTTTATGTCCTGAGCATTGTCAGTGCATGCTCACACATTTCCTACTGATATATAACCCTTGTTTTGTGTTTGTAACTAATTTGTCCTGTGCCTGCTATATTAAATCCTGACACAAGCATGAGGTTGGTAAAAACTAAGTTTGACCATCTAATGTGCTGACGAATCTTGGTATCTTTGATTGAATTGGTTTTTGCTGCTGTCCGTAGCTGTTACTGTGATGTAAAATGAATAAATTGCTACATATTGAAAGTGCATTTGTTTGTTATTAATTTTGATTTGTTGTAGAATGTAGTAGTCTATAAATGTGTGACTTCTATTTGTAATGTTTTGTTGCATAATTTTAACAATAATTCCTCCCCACCCCCTTTTCCCCCATAGTTTTTCAATTTATGTAACATTATTATTTGCTCTAAGCTTTTGCTGTAGAAACTGTCAGTAAAAACTTGTAGGGGCAAATTTATTGGGATTGTGAGTTAAATGCCTTAAACACACTTATGAGATTATGCAGTTAATGTATTTTGAGTCCATTTTTACCATAGGTTGAAGTACTGACTGCTGTAATTGATTTGACATATCTCACAAGTACTGTTAATTACATGCTGCTGGGAAGTGTTGGTACGTCTACTGTTTAATAGTTCATTATTTGATGTAGTTATTCAATCTGACAGTCTTAACACTATTTAGTATCTTTTTTTGTTACTAACGTCATGATTCCTTTCAGTGTTGCACGCTGTAGTGTGTCTGGTATGTAAAATGTGTATCCTAAGTCACTGTATTTCCGGTTTTCAGTGATTTGGCTGCACAGCTTGATGGCATATCCGTTTCCTGTCTTTTGGAAAACAGTTCTCAACAGTGAGTAATTTTTCATAATAGTGTTTTGAGTATGTCCACACACACAGGTTAGGCATGACAGGCTGTAGTACTACTGAGAATCTTTTGTTTTCTTTCGAAATTGCTGTGTTAAGTTCCTGGCAAATGGAGTGAAGTTGTCAGTGATATACAACATTCTTCAAATATGTATTCACAAGTAATTGTTTATACGAGCAGCTAAGTCACAGAAATTAGTACTGTTGCTTGCACAGATTAATTTTAATATGCTCATACCTTTGTTTTTACAGAATTAACATTACTGATATTCTCTCCATCTCTCTCTCTGAGATAGCCCCTTTCATAATGAAATAACATACTTCACTAAAAGATGTCTGAGGGAAAATAAAATGTTACAGATGACTAATTTATCCTTCAACTATTAAACTGATTGTAATATATGGGGGGTTATATATAGATGATAAAGGGGGCTATTACGGCCGTGCAGTCCACTTGTGGGCATTATGATTGATTTGGAGAGGTTTTCTTAGAAGCATCTTAGGATTTTAGGCTATCTTCCAGATTATAACAGATTAACTACCTTTGGGCAGCTAGATGTTATTTGTCAGGATAAGGATATTGACACCAGGGCGACTATTGATAAAGCAGGAGTCCCGTGACTGCTTTACTTGTGATATTTATAATAGATCTTACCTTGCCGATATATCACAAACCTTTCCACATAATTATCTGAAATAACTTGGGATCTAACCTAACGACTGTAAATGACTGAGGCGACACAACTGATAATTTAAACATACTTACATTATAAAAGCCTAACCATACATTTATCCGCAACTTTGTCTAACATTATGATGGAAGGGAAACGACATGCAAGCATAGCTACAATTGTTACCAACTTACTAAATGAATTAATAGCTTCTTCATATGGGTATAATGGAAAGATGGCTTTACTGATTAAATACAAATAACTGAATAATTAACGATCCTAATTATAACCCGACATTACCAAATAAGCTTATCATGAGGCTACAACATTATTATGTCAACGGCATACAACTCATTTAAGGTAATGAGTTGAATAATGACTGAATAATTTATCTAACTACTTTAACTAACCAAATACTAACACGAGACGACACTATGGGCAAGCATAGCTTGCCCAGTGCCGAAGGCACACAGACAAGACACAAGTCTTACCTCTTACATGGCTGCTGGTAGAATCGTTACAGAATAGAATGGAATAGGAGGAGATCACGCCACGATCGCGTATTTATGCGTAAGCAATCACATGCTAGACGTATGATGCGTGCTTCGCGCAGCACAAGCACTGAGAGTCAGCAGAAAGACTCACGTACACACTGTCCGCTTGCTTCAAGCAACCTACAATATAAAATACCAAAACTCCCAATTTAAGCCCTAATGCACAGACTGCCCGTTACAAAATGAAATCTTCGCATGCTAGTTGCCACTACCTCTGCTCCCCCTCCCCCCCCCCCCCATTTTTCCCTACTGATACTTTACGAGTATGGCAAATACTTTCAAAGTGTGTAATAACTTGTGCCTCATACTCGAAGGTGATCTGGCCACACAATAACAGCTTCAGCTGCAACCATGGTTTATTAAAAGTAGGTTCCAAAATTGTAGCTTTGCACTCTGTTTTTTGGTTGCCTGAACAATTGACTGGCTTTGATACATTAATATGATATACATTATAATTAAGGTGGGTAAATTAAGTTGGAGATAGTTTCTTTTATTTAAATTTCGGTTTAGATTTGAAGTGTTGAATGGTTATTGTACGTTTTCAGAATTTCTGGCGTTTGATTTGTTGTTGTTTTTTCTCGCATGAGAGAGTGTAAATTATTGCTACATTTCTAAAGTGTTTAAAGGACATACACATGTCCACCACAGTATGATGCATTTATGGGGTCTGGGAATAAGATATGCAGAAGAGTTAGTCTGTATTCTGTTGATCATTTGAATTTCATTACTAGCTTTGCATATTTTGCTCACTATTTATGTAAATGTCACTTGTCAATGGGCAACAAACATATTTTTATAATATGCACAGTATTCTGCATTATTTGTTTGCTATTGAAATTAATCTTGTTTCACTTCTTTGTCCTTAAAAATGAGGATCTGACAATCTTGGGTCACTAATGGGAGACAAAAGTATTAATCACAAGTTCATATTACTTTTGAAATTTTGGATGTTAGATGCAAATTTTTTAGTCCAGATCCTTAAATGTAGGAGCAGTTATAACTCTTATAATTTGATGCTGATATATTGCTTTAGTTTTCACTGACCACTACACTACAAATGAATTTATAAAGATAATGACTCTTCTTCAAATAGACATTTTAGCCATTCTAGGAGAATATTGTGTTGTTCTATTGTTTGAGCTTGTATCATGCCTTGTCTAATTTTGACCTCAAAACTTGGCCTCTATCATCTCTTCTTTATTTAATGTAAAATACTGAGAGATTATCCTTGTCATACAGGTTTTATTACAAGTGACATGTTGACCTCCTATTCCTGAGACATTGTTCCTTAAAACAGAATTCGCATAAACACTTTTGTTGTTATCACAACTTCGATTCACACTGATTTATACCACTGCATGGCTTACCCACTACTTTATATACAATGATTTTCTTCTTAATTTAATGAAGGGTAAGTTACTGATAATAAAATACAATGAAGTAGAGATAGATAATTGATTGTACATACACAAACAGAATTTTGAGAAAATCAATATTATGCTGATGCAATTTAATTTTGCATCTGTATTTTTTCGATACATTTCATAGAGCATTATGATATTACAGTTCTCATTAGTTACATCTCATTGTTAATATCAATATGAAGTGAGCATTATTTTTTACTTACAATTTCACTTTTGTGTAAGTAAAAACATATCCATTATACATTACATTGATATTAACTCTGAAATGGAAAAAAAAAAGGAACTGAAAAATGGAGTGGAAGAAATGCTGCAAGGCAATATTTATTAGAAAAGGAAAGGTAAAATATACCCACCAAGTTGAAGAGAGGAAGGTAGAAGCATCAAAGAACATTCCACAAACACATTATTTCAGGCTATGCCTTTCTTCAAGAAAATAGAAACATGTGACCAAGCTCATGCAGGTGCCCACACAGCCACATGAATTTACTATCGGATGGAAGGTGTGGGTAAAGAGGACTACAGTAACAGTGCAAATGTTAATTGTGGAAGGAATTTAATCATCATAATAATAAATCATAAATTGGTATTTAAAAGAGGTGAAAAATTATTTTATAAGGTTAAGAGATAAATAAAAAATCGAAACAAAACTAAATTTTGAAAAGAACTCTATTTGTGTAAATTAACTCGACTAGCAAGGGATGGCGATAAAAGGGTGAGGAAGGTGAATCTTGTCTGAGATTGAGACCCAGAAAGAGTGGTGTATCCAGAATATGTTGATAGGGTGACCATTCATTGCTTCATGGTTAGACTCTGGAAATGGAAGTATATAATACGCGGATCAGCCAGAACATTATGACTACCCACCTACTATAGATATAAACCTGTCCAGCGTTGCCTGATGAGGAATGACTCCTGGTCAGACAAACACACGGTGCATATAGTACCAGTGAGTGTGCTATCTGTGTTTAGAATGGGGTTGGTGCCCGATCTATCTGAGTGTGATGTAGGGCAGATTGTGATAGCCTGGAAGCTCGGCATGAGGATTTTGGAAATTGCACAACTTGTCAGGTGTTCGAGGAGTGCTGTGGTGAGTGTTTTCAACAAGTGGCAAAACCAAGGTGAAACCACGTCCAAATGTCGAGGGGTTGGGTGGCCACCTCTCATTACAGATGTCGGACGTTGTAGGCTGGGCAGACTGATTAAACAGGACAGCCAGTGAACTGTGGCAGAACTAACATCAGACTTTCATGCTGAGCAGAGTACAAGCGTGTCTGAACACACTGTGCACTGAACACTCCTAACAGTGGGCATCCATAGCCGACGACCCATGCATGTGGCAATGTTAACATCACGACATCGGCAACTACAACTGGAATGGGCATGTGACCATCGTCGCTGGACGTTATAGCAGTGGCAGAGCATTGCATGGTCTGATGAATCCCTATACCTTCTTCATCATGCCGATGGGAGGGTGCGAATCTGCTGTTTCCCAGGGGAACAGCTCCTTGACACCTGTACTGCGGGATGGAGACAAGCTGGCGGCGGCTCAATTGTGCTGTGGGGAACATTCACATGCGCATCCATGGGTCCCATGGCGCTCATGCAAGGCACCATGGAGGCCAATAAGTATCGTACACTGGTTGCAGACCACATACACCCCTTCATGACGACCACGTTTCCCAACGGTAGTGATAATGTTCAACAAGATAATGCACCACATCACAAGACCAAGAGTGTGATGGAGTGTTTCGAGGAACACAGTGGCGAGTTGCAATTGATGTGTTGCGCCCCCCCCCCAAATTGCCTGATATTAACCTGATTGAACACATCTGGGACGTGATTGAACTTAGCGTCAGAGTTCATTGCCTCCGCCCCTCCTTTCCCAAAATTTATGGGAATCAGGTGACATGTGCGTGTGCATGCGCACATGCGCTCTTGTGAACCAGTATGTTTTTTAAGTTGGGTGACCTGCTGAAGGTGATTTGTCATGTTGTGGGCAGGGTAGTGGGGAAATTGCAAAACATTTTAAAGAAAGTTTTGATAAAGTTTTAGCTACAACTAAGGGTTTTGTTCAGGGATTCCAGGCCTGGAGAGAACTGGGTGAGAAAGACAGGATACTGGTGGATTTTGTGTTGTTTCTGTGTGGTGGACATTTTTTAACTCGTGACGCCTATTTTTGGAGCAGTTCTTAAGAATTATGGGAGATAAGGGCTTGTCAGGTTGTTGGAGTAAAGGGTAAGCGATTCTTGGTTGGGCTACATGGGTGAATTAAAGTTTCTACTGAAACTATTGTTGCCCCCCCCCCTTTCAACCCATTACTACCACCTGCCTAATTGTAATGGTCAAAACCACTATTCATGTGGCAGTTTTTTCCATGGCTGCCTATGTGACTTCGGTCATATGTTTCTATTTTCTTGAAGAAGGGTATAGCCTGAAATCTTGTTCTTTTGTTTGTGGAATGTTCTTTGTTGCTTATGCCCTCCTTCCTTCAAATTTGGCGAGTGCTGGGTATATTTGTCTTTTCTTTCCAAATAAATGAGAGGGGAAACATTGTCATACATAAATAACTGCAGATGCTTCAAGACAAATGGCGTAATGTTTATTATTTATACACATTAACTAGAAATCAAGGAAACGGGGCCGGGGAGTAGCGGTAAGCATTTTGTCAAAAGGGAAACCATGTATTTACTTAGGATTCCGAAAACATTCTTAAAATTTTGAGTATAGTGCTTTATGGAATATACACATTCTGGAAATGGTGGAAGAAAGAAGTTTTGGCACAAAACTACAAAAAGAAAAGATAGGATAATGTTACACTTCAAAGAGTTGTTAGCAGGTGGAATTGAAGGAAGGAAAGGAAGAAATAGGAAGCCAGGATGTGATTTGTAACTTGTGTGTGGAGATGAAGATATTAGGATAGGAAAAAATGGTGTACTGCTTCAGGCTAGATGAGACTGGGGACAAATTTCTTGACCTCATTATATGTTGAACCATTAGGCTCTTAAATTGGAATATATGAAATATAAACTTAATAAAGTGTCTATTTTTTTCCTGTATAAGGATGTTTGAGGAATCCGTCCCTATTTTCAGTTTAATGTTAGGGCATGAAACATTTTTATTGTTTTGTCATGTATTGCTCTCCTTCTATTTTTGTAACTTGCTTGTGCCAGTTGTAAAGGTTATGCATGATTCATTTTCACCTTTGCATCCATCCCCATTCAGTTGTAGGCTAGTAGCTTTCAGTGTCAAGTTGTGTCCAGTGTTTGCTATCTAGTGTGCTCTTCTTAGACTAGCTTAATTTATATAACCAAATTTCCAAGATTTATGAAGAACGATGCAGTTAATAATGGCTTTTTTTGGTCTAACAACTTCTGAATATATTATTGGAACCTAACAAATGCTTAAATGGCACAACAGTAGCTAGAGTTATAATATCATTGTCACAATAGGAAACAAGGTACTCATTTATAAATTTAATTAAAGGTAGAGAAAATAACCACATCTGATGAAGGGAAATTGGGAGACACTAATATGACTGGAATATTCAGGTACAAACCCTCCAATCAGTAGAACATACACAAAAAGGCCTAGGTTGTAGTGTCACCTGTGGAGTAACTAAAGTGAAGGAACCACGTCTGTCCTTATTTAATCAGCTTGTTTATACATTGTCCATTTCAACCTTTTTTTGTAAAATTTTATGTAACTTTTTGTGTTTCTTTATCGTGACATTGATGTTAAGTATTATAAATGTCATGTAGCATCATCATACACTAAATAAACTCTTTCGCTTCTGTGTTAACTGCACAATTCCTGTAATTATTTCATCAATATACTGCCAGCAGCGTTACTTTAGGGCACCATACCACCAACAAAACTCGGCTTTGTTACATTTGGGTGCTTTTTATGGCCTTGCAATGTATACTTCTTACAAACTTTATTTTTATGTCTGGTTTTTTTATCTTATCATTTTCCATGGCTGTTACTATGCTTATATTGCATGTTTTTTGTATTACCAACAGGATGAAATTTTTTGTATTATCCTTCCATTTTTAGCATTTTAATTTTTCCTGTCATCATTCTTCAAATATATTTTTCATTAAAAAAATCATTGAAATATATTAACTTTTTCTGTTGGTGCTATTTTTCTTCCACTACCATTCTCCTAATCAGAACTTAAGTAAAAAAGTCTCCTCTGATCAGTATCATAACTTTGTCAATTCCACCCAATGTAAACGCCATAAAAATCATTTTCTTTGTTATAATATGTGAATCAATTCTTCCTACCACAACTGTCTTTAAAAAACCATTGGTTCTTGTACCTGTTCCTCCATAAATGAATCTCTATAGCTAATTAACGCGCTTTCTCATAGTATGTTATAATTACGACTTGTTTTCACCATGTTATATTCAGTGAACCAAACTGGTAGAATTCACCAGTGTCAAAAACTATCATCATAATTTTTCAAACTGTAAAAAACCCTTTGAACTTTGTATTCCACACACATTCAACATCTGCCAACCACTCCACTTGCTAATAATGTAATTACATTTCTCAAATACAAATTTTGTTGTGAACTTGTCTTCCAACCCTCTCAGAATCCTAACTCCACCTCTGAAAACATCTAAATTTGCCTATGTTGCTGTAATCCATGAACCATCATTATTCTACTGCATCTTGAGTTCACCTCATATTCAGTTACAATGGAATTGAAAGGCAATGAGCACAGCCTTAGGAAATTTCAGTTCCATATACAGCTGAGTATACCACTCTTTCCTCTTAATTATTCTCCTTATCTCTTAAAATATTTTCTCAGTTCTTAGCTTGCTTCATCCAGTTTCTTGAAAGCCACAACTCTCACAAACTAAGTACTTGCCACTTGATGGTCCATTCAGCCATCTTTCTTCATACATTGAGTTCATGCACATACCCCACTTGGATTCCTGCAATTTTCTTTACCACTGATGTCTATCCCTTTATAAGGGTAGTTTGAAGGATCTTGGCCTAAAGCTGAGATTGTACTGATATTGGTTATGATCCTTTAAAAAGCATACTGTGAAATTTTAAACACACGTGTTTAGAAATCAGCTGTAGTTGAAAAGACTAGCATGATTGCTGTTTTCAAAGAAAAGAAGATTATATTGAATTCGAAGTCGTGGTAAAATCCCTAATTTTACCAGGATTTCACATGGAAAGATGCTAAACTATTATTTTGTTACTAAGTCATTCTATATATTTTTTTTGTTTTTTGGTTATGACAAATGATCAAACAGCCCATGAACCACAATAACAGGATCAGAAGAATTCAAATTGTGATATTAACTGACTGATGACTGAATGCTTGTGACCTCACTTGATAATGTTCACAATGTATTGCATGAACATTTGTGCATAAGAAAGCTGTTGGTATGATGGATGCTTGATTTGTTATTCTTTGCTCTGAAACTCTTTAAAAGAAAATTTTCCAGTATGGACTTTTTAAAACAGAATTTCTGTGAATGAATGGAGGAAAGCTGAAACCGTCCTAAAAAGAAAAATATGTTTCATCAATTAGAAATGTGATGATCACAGTCGTTTTGAATGTTCTGGATGTGTTGCTCATAAATTTGGGAGAAAAGTAAAACACTAATAACTGAGACTATTACACAATTTTGAAGGAAGCTTTAAGGCAAACAAATCTGCATGTGGCATGGGAAAAAAGGATGGGGTGGATGATTCATGATATTTTACCCGCTTGCACTTAAAATTGATATCGTATGCCCTCTGATGTCTTTTCCTGTTCCTAGAACTGATAAATGGCTGGCTGTACAAAGATTTTCTTCAGATACAGAGGTCATTATGGACCTCCTTTTTTTCGAGCTGGGGAAACTGTTATATAGAAGGTATGAAGAAGTTATAATACCATTTTACCAAGTGCACTGAGTTTGAAGAGGCTGGGAAGAAAATCAGAAATATTGTTTTCCTTCATAAGTCGAGATCTTATCAATGTACCCTCATATAGCAGCATCTTACATTGACATGAATTTAGTAGTTGTGGATCATTCCCTGGACTAGCACTTTCCCAACAGTCTTCTTAGCACTGTTTTTCCCACTTCCATTGCCTACCTGATACTAAAGAGTAATAAGTTTTCTTTAATGACAAATTTCTGTCTTGGGTCCTTGAAATTCTACCACTTTATGCTAACCATGTCTTTAATTACCTTGACCCTGTTTACTCGGAAATTATGAAGGCTACACATGTTCATAGATATTTTCGTGATCTGCATTCATGCAAAAAGTTACTTTTGGAGTTCACAATTCCTTCATTACACTGAAATTTATCCACACTTCCTTCCTAGAAACTGATGCCTATCTCTAGTGCTTACTTTCATACCCTTTTTTCCCCCCGTCATCAGTCTTTTGACTGGCTTGATGCAATCCTCCATCCCTTCCTACCTTGTGCTAACTCCTTCATCTCTACACATCTCTTACAACCCACATCCTTAATTATCTGCTTCATATATTCTAATCTTTGTCTTCTTCTACAGTTCTTACCCTACTCTGTTCCCTCCACCAGCAAATTAACCAATCCAGCATGTCCCAAAATATGACCTACTAGTCTGTCTCTTCTTTCTGTAAGCTTCTTCCACAAACTTCTTTCCTCACCCATCATTTCCAAAACTCATTCATTTCTTACTTTGTCTGTCCACTTAATTTTCAGCATTCTTCTGTAGCACCACATTTCAAATGCTTCAATTTTCCTTCTTTCCGGTATTCCTAAAGTCGATGTTTCGCTACCATAAAGTGTTGTGCTCCACACATAGAGTTTTAAAAAGTTTTTTCTAATTCCTAGATCAATTTTTGAAACTAAAAGATTTCTCTTTTTGATGAAGGCTCTTTTTGATAGTGCTATTCTGCTTTTAACATCATTCCTGCTTCAGCCATCGGTTGCAATTTTGCTTCCCAAGTAGCAGAATTCACTTACTTCTCCCATTGCATCCGATATTTTTATATTTAATCTACTGTAATTGGTATCATTTCTGCTACATTTCATCACTTTTGTCTTGCTATGATTCATATTCAGTCCAGAATCTTCATTCAGTAATTTCTCAATATCCTCATCCCTTTCTGCTAGCAAGACAATGTCATCTGCAAATCGTAGCATACTGATTTTTCTCCTTGACTGAGCGTGGTGGGTGAGTGGTTAATGCTCTGGCCTTGCATTCGGGACAACGGCGGTGCAAATCCCCGTCCGGGCATCCAGATTTGGGATTTCCATGGTTTCCCCAAATCACTCCAGGCAAATGCTGGGAATGCTTCCTTCTAAAGGCCATGGCCAAATTCCTTCCTGTTCCTTGTCCCCAGTCCCATCCCACCTCTAATGACCGTGGCATCAACAAAGCGTCAAGCCATAGGTAAAAATAAAAATTTAGAAAAAATTCTCCCTGAACACTTACACCACATGGAAATTTTTCTTTTACTTTCTTTATTGCTTCCTCTACATACAAGTGGAATATTAACGGGGATAGTCTACAACCTTGTCTCACACCCTTTCTAAATGATGCTTGTCTCTCATGATTCTCTACTTTTATTACAGCCACTTGATTCTTATGTAGTTTATAAAGTATTCTTCTGTCTCGACACTTTAAACCTGACTTCTTTATAATTTTGAACATCTTGTCCCACCTAACATTATCAAAAGCTATTTCTAAATCAACAAATGCCATAAAAGTATCGTTGTTTTTCTTGATCCGCCCTTCAAGTGTTAATCTTAAAGCCAGAATTTCTTCCCTTGTACTGTTATTTTTCCTAAACCCAAACTGATCTTCGCCTACTATGCCTTCTACTACCCTTTCAATTCTTCTGTATATTATTCTTGTCAGTAATTTTGAAGCATGTGATGTTAGACTAATGGTGAGATAATTCTCACATTTGTCAGCTTGTGCTTTCTTCGGAAGTGTGAAGATTATATTTTTATTAAAATTAGGTGGGATTTCTCCTATTTCATAACGTTTTGATATCAGCTTGAATAATGTTTCGATTCCTTCTTCTCCTAGGGATTTAAGAAGTTCTGCAGGGATCTCATCAATTCCAACTGCCTTATTTGCTTTCAAGTCATTCAGAGCTCTGTTAAATTCTGTCCTCAAGACAGGATCACTTAAGTCATCAATGTTGACATCACCTTCCTTTTTCATTATGCTATTGTTCAAGTTATCCCCATCATACAGTTTCTCAATGTATTCTTTCCATCAGTTTAGTTCTATCATCTGAGCTTAAAAGAGATTTCCCATCAGTAGCTTTAATATTCACACCTCTTTTCTTCATTTCTCCAAAATTCTGCTTGATCTTCCTATATGCAACATCTGTTTTACCCACGACCATTTCCTTTTCTACTAGCCATTTTTCTTTTGCTTTTTTGCCTTATCTGTTTATTTGATTTCTAAATTGCCTGTATTGCTCTCTTCCTGTTTAATACTGAGCAGTTTTGTGCCTTATCTGTTTATTTGATTTCTAAATTGCCTGTATTGCTCTCTTCCTGTTTAATCCTGAGCAGTTTTGTGCCTTCTCTGATCCATCAGCTCCAAAATTTCTTCTGTGGTCCAAGGTTTTCGGACAACTTGTTCCCTAAAGCTTAATTTTTCTTTACCAGCTTTCATTATTACAGTCCTTAAGGCATTCCATTTGTCCTCTGAGCTCCTTTCAGAATTACTTCTTAGACCTGAGTCTACCATTTCAGCAAATTTTTCTCTCGAACCAGATTGTTTCAGTTTATTCATTTCCAGTCTGTTCTCTGCTTATGCTGCTTCCTTATTTGCTTGAATTTCAGCCTGCACTTCATTACTATCAAATTTTGGTCAGAGTCTATGTCTGCTCCTTGGTATGCTTTACAGTCTAGAACTTGATTCCTGAATCTCTATTTGACAACGATATAATCTAGCTGATATCTGCCTGTATCCCCAGGATGTTTTGTAAGATGAAAAGCTTGTGCTGGGTTTATGCATAACACTTTGTTTCAGCTTTGACCGTAGATTACCTTGGATAATGTTCATCTCTGGCTCTGCTATATTGAAAAGGTCGCCACTTAGTTTAAATAGTCCCAATAAAAAAAATGTATTTGCAAATAACGTTCACAAGTCTGTTGTTGGTTTAAATCATTATATTCTTGAAAGATCTTGTGTAAAGACATTAACTGAACAGGTATCAAACAAATTCACCAAAGATATACTTGCAAGTCCAATTAACTGATTCGAGCCAGACCTTACCCCCAAAGTTCCAAGTATAATTAATAATCACTTGAAGGTATGCAAAAGTTCGTCACACACTTCTACTATTCAACTGAATGTAAACAACTGGAACTTTGGTGATCCTGAGGCCCCCACATGGCGTAATATTACTTCACTGCTACATTGTAATAAAACTTAAATACGCGAACCTACATTGTGAAAATAAAAGCTTGCACCGTAGTGCTTGATATGAAACATGCTGACCTACTGATCTACATGTTGTCGCGTTTGCAGTTTCTGAAAGACTGCTGATGTGCTACTGTGCGATTCTACAACATGTCGCGCTCATGGTCTCTTGAAGGCTGGGCTCACATCGTGTCGTTTTCACTGTTTCTGGACAACTGGGGTAAGAGAAGGTTCTAGGCAGCTATTCTGCACTCACACGGACCATGGGAATGCCGGTCATTTCCGCATCACATGATAAATTTCTGGAAAGCTGATCAGATATCAAATATCACGTCTGAAAGGCTTGTGTCATCCTTTTTGACCTTGAATATTAAAATAATCCTATCATTTTGAAATTTTGGTAGTCACTAGATATTGTGACAAACGTCAACTTTACTTCTTACAAAAATTCTGTAACTCTATTAGTTTTGCTGTAAAAAAAATCATTTTAATGTGATTACTAAAACCTGTTAATAACTTTCATAATTTTGCAATTGCTAAACTGAAATAAATTTTATTTTACTCCCAAAGGGTCGTTCTTTCGTTCACTATCAAGCAAAACATCTTTAGTACTATTAAAAGGTGGAATAAAATTCGTAATTCAAAAACAGAATCTAACTAATTAACATTTCAGAAGTTATTAAAGTTATACTCCAAGTGAATGCTCAAGAATATTGCAATTAAAAAAAATATTGTCTTAAAAATTGTGAAAATCTGCCTTCTAGCTTGAATTAACATAGAAACTGACTATAGAAATGATATGTAATACTATTTAATCCAACTCATGGTTCCGAGAATAAATTTTGACACACAGTTACAAAATTTATAAAATACCTGACAGTTTCCAGGTGTATATCCTTCTTGCATGGTTCTTAAACAGTGTGTTTTCCACTACTAGCTTATATCTTTAACAAAATTCTAACAACCTGCTTCCTCGCTCATTTCTTTCTCCTAGACGAAAACTTCCTACAGTATTCCCCTCTTTACCTTCTCCCACTATCGCATTCCAATCACCCGTGATTATTAGATTTTCCTCCACCTTCACATATTGGATTAATTTCTCAATTTCAGTGTATATTTTCTCTATTTCTTTGTCATCTTCCTGTGATGTTTCCATATACACTTGTACTAATGTGGTTGGGACGGGCTTAGTTTCTAACCTCGTCAAAATAATCCTGTCACTAAACTGTTCATAATAACTCGCCCGTTTCGATACTTTCTTGTTCATTTCAAATCCTACACCAGTGACTCCATTGACACCTTGTGTGCTAATTACCCTGTGTTCCCCAGACCAGAAATCCTGTGCATCCTTCCATTTAATCTCACTAATCCCAACAACATCTAACTTAAGTTGTTCCATCTCCCTTTTTAAGTTTCCTAACCTACCTGCCTTGTTCAGACTTCTAACATTCCACGCTCCGACTCGTAGAATGTTTCTATCCATTCTGATGACTCCTCCCTGAGCAGTCCCCACCCAGAGATCCAATTGGGGGACTATTTTACCTCCAGAATATTTTACCCAGGAAGAAGCCATCATGATATATGTAATTTGAGAGGATTACATGTCCTCGGGATACTCTTTGGGTCTTTAATGCAGTGGTTTCCCGTTGCCTTCTGCATCCCCATGCCGTTGATCATTTCTGAATCATCCGCATTTAGGGGCCGTTTCCAACCCCAAGGGCAAGAGGGTGCCCTGAACCGCTCGCCGCTCTTCCACCCTCCTTTCGGAGGCCGTTGGCAATTATTGGGTGACTCCTTATACCGGGAATCTTTCAGTCGCCAGAGCCTCATCCGTGCAAACAGGGTGCACCACATGAAGGAGAGGTTGACATTTGGTTGGAAAGACTAGTATAGTCTCTCCCAATCCCTTACACTCCATGCTCTCTCCCAAACCCATACACCCCATGCTAGTATAGTCTCTTCCAAACCCTTACACCCCTTTGAAGTCTGTATATGTATTAAACCAAGTGTCCCACAACAGTTGAATATTTGCCTTGCACTTCATACCAAATATTCCCTCTGTGAGAATAGCCCAACAGCTGTATTGCTTGGTGAAGACCAATCACATTCTAGTTCCTGTTACAGTGTTGTTTCCAGGCCTTAAATCTACCAATTGTATGTTGCAACATAGCTATTAATTCATTCATTGCAGTGTTGAAATGAAATTTGTTCCACTCAATCCTCCCTGCCCTTTGCAAAACTTGATTCAGTGGGCACCAGTCTCTCCCAACACCTGAGCCAGAAACATAAGTCTTCTTAACTGTCAAAATATCTCCATAACTACTTTTCCAGCAATAGGCTACAGTATAAGCTTAATAACATTCCATTACATTCACTGATGTCATTAAGAAAGAGAACTTTCTCTTGTCTATAACCTACTTGAATCACTATATTATCTATCATTTAACCTGCAACAGTTGTCTTGCTTCCTACATATGTTCAGTTACTAATTAATTACTTGTGAGAATAGCTTAACCATATTCATCCAAAGTTCAAACAATGCTATATCCACTCGCCGTGTTTCCTTCTGGTTAAAAGCATTTTATCTGATATCTGTTGATAGGAGGTAGCTTACCAGTACTTTTGCTCTGCCATGACAGAAATCTTGAAATGCTGCTATTGTCATACGCATAGTTTAGTATATGTAATGAGTTTCCCTGTCATCTGATTTGCCTAAAGTTCTTCCAGTGAGGAGCTAAGACCAACAAATTCCATGGACCTTAGTGTAAGCGTGTTTCTGTGAATCTGCACAACTTTCAATCACTGATGGCGTGTGGTGATCATTTTCTCTGTTTGTATTTAAATTTTGTTGTTGATGTGATACATTACACAAATCTTAATTTTATGGTGAAAATGGAAATTTAAGAAATATTTTGCCGAAATTATGAGGATGTTCTAAAAAGATAGACCCTTTTTGAAATTGATATAACTTTGAAGCTATGAAATTATAATTTCCTATTTGAAAGATTGGTTACAAAATTCCAAAAAACCAGTAAATCAAAATCCTCTCTCTCTCCAGTTCAACAAATGTCAGCTTAAGGACTTAGTGCTCTACTCTTGGCCTCTAAACTCCTCAGAAATTACATCCTTTGGCTTTTTGTTGTAAGATTATGTGAAAGACCACTTTCTTTTTCAACATCCTTGTTGAATAATCTGTACAGTTAAACATGTGGCTTATGGAGGGTACATATTCCATTTGGTAAAATTTGACAGCTTGTCAAAATGTACTTTTTGTAATTGTATCTTATTGTCATAGTGAAATATATCTGTATGAAATGCACATGTTAAAGTAGAGGTGAAGTGTATGACATCGTGTGACTGGAGACTTTCCCTGCATAATGATGCAATGAAATTCTCTTGGGTGTCCAGCCGGGTGGTGTTGTATAAACCCGATGTTTCAATAGCTAACTCTGCTGTCTTCATCAAGTTTCAGGTGTCTTCTAGCCTTTGCAAGCTGTCACCACCTACACTGGCTTAGCCTCCTATCAATTTTCTTTTATACAGTCAGGAATGGCACTCAAAATCTTGGGCTCACTACGACGTCCGCTCCCCGGCCACCTGGGTGTACTAGAAGACACCTGAAACCTGATGAAGACAGCAGAGCTACCTGTTAAAACATCATGTTTATACAACACCATCCAGCTGGACAGCTGAGAGGATTTCAGTGTATGACATTGTTGGCTGGGAGATCACAAAAAATTATTCAGCTGCCGTGTGGCAGTGTTTCAATTGGCCATGCATTCCACCTCTATCATGACTGGACCTACAGTTTTACATGGAATCCGTACCTCGGAGCATCCTGGCATGGCTTATGATCAAACACAATTCTTAATATTTCCTGGTCACAACTGGATTTCAACACAGAACCAGACCACAAACTTTTGAAAGCAAGTGCTTTGACCACTGAGCTATCAGACTGTTAGGTAGAGACACAAATAAGAAAATTGTCGAGAGTCTGCTAAAACAATTTGATTTATGCTACACTCCAGGCCAGTGTATTACAGCAGGTGTTTATTTATAGTTGACAAGGCCCCCGGTTGAAAAGTTCTACTAACGATCAATATCCACAAATACTAGGAATGTGTTGATACATTGTGCAGGAAATTGGGTTACAACTTTAATGAATATGTTGCTATTATTTATTATCGGTGTATCCTTGAAGTATTACTATTGTATTATAATCTATAAATCTATAGGTGTTGCAATAGCAAATGTGGTGTTACTTGTTTAAGTCTCGTCATCTTAACACTATTTCAATTGGGTCAAGCAGTTATCAGGTTTTATATACACAGTACAGAAATTTATGGAAAACAATAAAAGTTCCTGCTGTCTTTCTGGAGTGCTAAAAATTAGTCTTAACAGTAGAAATTTTGCAGATACAATTAAAATTTATACCACATGTAAAATAGTTCAGATCATAAGAAAACAATTTTAAATGGAATTATTATAATAGACATGACACATTCATAAATTGAATTACTTATATATATATATATATATATTTACAGTCACTTAGTCTCTCTCCTAGACAGACTTAATTAATTACAAGGGTGGTAATCAATGGGAACTGGGTCCTAGGGGCATCAAAACTTGATGAGACATATCAAGTGAGAAAACCAAATGAGACTGACTACTGACTGAGCAAAATGGCTGGCATATATGAAGATTTAAAAATTTGAGGTGCAGTACCCTTCTGAACAGTGACAAGATAGGCTACCAACCCTATTTTGCAAACCTATCTATATTGAACTGAATTGATCTGTATCCAGCTCCTTAAGAGTGGTTAACCTCATGTCTGCTAAATTAATTAGTAGAGGCAAGAAACCTTCACCAAGCATAATGTGAATGACAAATGATAATTATCTGCTGGGGAATTCTAAAGAAAAATTGCTACATCAAAACCTTTATACTACTCATAGTTAGTATTTAAATTTCTTCTTGTAATTATTGAATAGCACTATTAATATCATAAAATTAAATTATTATTAATAACCCAATGACTGCTACAGGGAGCTTTCCACAAATCCAAACCTGATCATCCTCCTGGCAGATAAGGGATCAACAACAGTGGTCATGAATCATTGTGACCACATGGCTGAGGCCCTTCATTAGTTGTCAGGTACTAATGCCTATTACCACCCTCAGCTGTGACCCCACACAATAGGATTGAGAATTTTATACAGTTCAATGGACCCTTTCAAGGCCTCACCTCCTCAGTCTATCCCACTTCTCACTGCCCCATAGTTTGTTTATGTTTCGATTACCAAATGTATCTCAGCCTTGGTGGACCCATTACTTACAACACATTGTCAGCCAGCTTCCCTCCCACATAAAACTTCATTCTCTGTCTTTCTACTGTGCCCACACCTCTTCCCCGATACTCCATCTTAGTATTTTTGACACTACTTCCTTATACACTAACATTCCCCTTTGCTATGGATTTAGCACCACGTATCATTTTCTAGACCAGCGCATTCCCAACAATCTCTCCACCACATCCTTCACCAGCCTGACACACCTGAAACTTAACAACTTTTTCTTCTTTGAAGTAAAAATTTACCATCAGATTTGTGGCACTGCCATGGGCACCTGTATGTTCCCATCTTATGAAAAACCTCTTCCTAGGCCCACCTGGAATACTTGTTTCTGGATAAGATCCACCAGACACCTCTCCTGTGGCTCAGATTAATAGACAAGTATAATATTTTATCCATGATGGATTGGTGGAACTTCCGCGACTGTGATGTCAAATATGGGTTGTAAAAAATACAGCAACCAGTCACAATATGTGCCCATGGGGAAAATATCCTTGTCAGTTTCCTTAACAGTCTCAATACCTTTAACACCCTGAACTTCACATGGGCCTACTCTCACACCCATGCCACTTTCCTAGATGTGGACTTGCCCCTCTCTAATGGTCACCTTAGCTCATCTGTCCTCACCAACTCTACCAATTTACAACAGTATCTTCATTTTGACAGCTACCATCCTTGTAACACTAAACACTCCTTACCCTACACCCTTGTCACATGTGGGAGTCATATGTGCCTGACACTGCATTCCAATAACGTCTCCAAAGCTATAATATCCAACAATTACCCACAGGTTTATTTCAAACACAACTGTTGCATGCCACATCACATGCTGCTCAGCCTATCAAGCATTCTAAACCCTCAAAAACCAACCACAGTCTAATCCTGGTCATCCAATGCTTTCCAGGCCTGGAATCAATTAACATTGTCCTTCAAACATATGATTTCCTTCAAGCCTGCCTGGAAATGAGATCCCTACTTCCCAAAGACCTTATTCACCCTCCCGGAGCATGATTTAGTGGTTGATCTAACCTCAGTCAACTCCTACTTGACAAACTAGGACTTCCCCATCCTACAATACAGCCCTAAGGCTCTTTTACCTACATCACATCCCACTGCCAATTTTGGAACATACCCTATGTCTCCACTACCTTCGACACTCCAGCAACGGGGGAAACTTTCCCAATCATAGGATATGCATCCTGTGAAATCTCCCATGTAATATTATCAAGTAACCTGCAACCATTGTCCAGCCTGATATATAGGTCTGGCCATGAATCCACAGGCCATCAGAATGAATGGCCACAGACAAGCCGTATTCACCCAGTATCTCTTCATGCCACCACTCACAAGACCAACAATTTCAATTCTTGCTTCACCGTTCATGCCATCAGATTCCTCTCAAACAAAAGCAGCTTCTCTGAACTTGGAAGGTGGTAACTTGCTTACCAATACAAACTGGGTATCAGACAGCCACTGGGGCTTAACTTAAGATGATACCCAGTAAACTTACTACTTTTCCTCCCTGTGACCACCCCCTCTATCTGAACCACCATTCACCAGATCTTATTTTTAAGCAGTATCTTTGAGTTTTTATTCAAGGTTTTTTTTTTTTAATATATATATTCTATATTTATACAAACATTTTACTGGTCAATATTTTTTGCCGATTCCTTCGATGTGCCAGCGATTTGCCATCACAATAATAGTTTCCAATTTTACTAGGGGTATGCTTTTCAACTTTTACTCCATACGTAACACCATATTGATTTCCCCACCACCACAATCCGCCGATCAATGATCTGAGCCTCCATTCAGCTGGCAGCCACCATCGTGCAGCTACCTCATTCTATTGCTGATGAAGGGATATAATCCAAAAATTTCAGTGCTCAGAGTGTACCCGTGTTTATTTAACTCCTTAACCTACGATTTAGATTCGAAGATGTTGGGCCGAAGTTGTATACAAGCTCGCGCAGCGTTTGGGACGTTCGCACGACTTGTGTAACACGCTAATCCGTTCAATCGTAAACATGACGGGCATCGCCCATGGTAGAGCAGTCGCGGTTTGTAGATAGCACAGACAAGGCTCGTAATGTATTTCTATTATATCTTCGTATCGTGATCAGTTTCTAGTTGTTCTTGATTGCATTCGCACGTCGAAATTTACGTTCATAAATTCTAGAGAAGCAACCCCACAAGATGTTCTCTAGAAAAAGATTTTCTGATGAAAACAGTGAGAATTGTGCTATTAAATTTGCTAATGAAAGTGACAGTAGTGACGAAATGTGTAATTTTCGAAGAAAGTATAGGCGAATAATTATTGATGATACATCCGACGACGATCAACTACCAGAGTCCTGGCTTTGGAAAGAAATAAGAAATAGTCCAAAAATCTGGGACTATACGATGACTCCTGGCATAAGAGAGGTAGCCTTATGTCAATTAGGAGAAAGTAGAGGAGAATTTGATATATTTAATTTAATATTTGATGATATATTTTGGAACAATATTGTGACCGAAACGAATGAGTATGCAGATAAAATACGAGAAAATCCACATACAACACGAAAAATTGACGACACTTGGTTTCCTGTAGACTCTACCGAAATTAGAAGATATTTCGCATTGACCATAATAATGTCACAGGTAAAGAAACCAAGAATCCAAATGAATTGGTCGAAGAGGGCTGTTATCGAAACGCCCATATTTAGAAAATCAATGCCTTTGAACAGATATCTGCAAATTACAAGGTTCTTGCATTTCTCAAACAATAATCTGGTTGCCAATACAGATAAATTGAACAAGATTAGACCTGCGATTAATTTTTTGAGCCAAAAATTTAAAGAAATGTATATAATGAAAAAAGACATTTCTATTGATGAATCTCTTATGAAATTCAGGGGGCGTCTGTCTTATAAGCAATTCAACCCATCCAGAAGGGCAAGGTTTGGCGTTAAATTTTATAAATTATGTGAGTCTGATTCCGGCTATTGTTATGAATTTAAAATATATACCGGCCACGATAAAATAAACTGTGAAGATAGCGCTTCAGAAAGTGTTGTCAAAGAGCTTTGAGTCAGTGTTGCACAGGGGTCACACTTTGTACATAGACAATTGGTATTCTTCCCCAAAATTATTTATGAAATTATCATTTAAATATAAAACAAATGTAATTGGCACAGTACGTTCGAATAGGAAGAACATGCCAAAAGATTTGTGCAGTGTAAAATTAACGAAGGGCGAATACGCAATAAGAAGCTGCAACTGAATACTCGCTATAAAATGGAAAGACAAGCAAGATGTTTATATGCTGTCGACAAAACATGGAGCAGTCGAAATGACTTCACAAGGATCCAAGGGCACTCTAAAACCAAATTGTATTGCAGAGTATAACAAGAGAATGAATGGAATTGATCTCCAAGATCAAATATTAGCATGTTTTCCAGTGATGAGAAAATTCATGAAAGGATATAAATTTTTTTTTTATCTATTTGATATTGGTCTTTTTAACTCTTACATCTTATGGAAAAAACTGAATGATGGAAAGACTATAAGATCAACATAGCCGAATCTGTACTGAAGAAAATGCCAAAACTGATTTATAGAGAACGAGGCGTATTATCTTCCGGAGATGCGCCAGACAGACTTTCTACGAAGGAATGGGCTCATTTTCCAAAGCACATTGATCCGACACCCTCTAAATTAAGACCGTCAAAACGTTGTACAGTTTGTCACAAAAATAAAAAACTTAAAGAAACAACGTGGGAGTGTAAATAGTGTAAAGTTCCGTTACATGTACCACAATGCTTTGAAATATATCATACCGTCACAGATTACTAATTTTATATTTTGGAGTTTTGTATAAATAAACATTATGTAATACTTGCGTCTACCACAGTTATTGCATCAGACTGTAATTGCGTATCAAATATTCCACGTAATATTCACATCTGGCCCGATCACCGTACGCGGGCTATGCCCGTAATATTCACATCTGGCCCGATCACCGTACGTGGGCTATGCCCGTAATATTTACTTCTGGCCCAACCATCGTACGCGGGCTATGCCCGTAATATTTACGTTTGGCCCAACCATTGTACGCGGGCTATGCTCATCATTGTAGATTAAGGGGTTAATTGTGTCTGATGTACTTGAGGAGAGTGATGTCAGAAGCATAGTAACACTAGTGGAAAGAGCCTACTATTAGAAGATAAATGTTTCAATTTCAGATATTGACCCAGGACTCGGAACTTTCTATGGAGAACAGCACTTTGTGGAAGTGAACTTGGACTTTGGGAATACCAGAAAGAAGGAAATTAGATATTCAGAATGTGGTGGTGTAGAAGGAAGTTAAAAAATAAGCGGGTGGATGAAGTGCAAGCTATATTTGGGGACTGGGTAAAGAAAGGGTTTGTGGAGGAATCTCTCAGAAAAGTGAGACTGGATGTTGACCATTTTTTAAGATGTGCAGGATTTGTTAATTTGGTAACATTTGAATGGAAGAATATTAGAAGAAGACAAAAGCAAGAACATGAAAAACATGTAATTGATGATGGATGTGTAAATAAATGTAAGTTTTGTATGGAGAATTACTTCAAACCTGTCAAAACACTGATGAATTGAAGTGTGTCCTTTCAGCATTATGCATGATGTTTTAAATAGGGACTTATATCCTGGTACATAAAAATGATCCATTATATATTACTTATGATGGCCATTATTTTCTCTGAAATAGCTACAGCCTTAATTCCTGAAGTGTATATATTGTAGCTTGTTTAAATTAGCTGCATTGTACTGTTTCTCAATTCCTATGGTTCCCCCAAAGTAATCAGTGCAGAGGGAACCACATATTCGGATCATATGATACAGTGCAGGAGGGATGTTGTGTTCTGGTGGGAATGTCAGAAAATTAATAGACAGCTGCTAAGGTGGCCAATAACTGATACTTTGTAATGGTATCTTACTTTATGGTGGGTATTAAATCATGGTAATTGGCAGAGGCAGGGAGTTGAGTGTAATAAGTTCCAGCTAATGAAACATTTGACATCTGCACTGCATGTTTCATCTGAGGCTTCATGAGGCTATCTTCACTTGTAATTAAAAGTACAAAAAAAAAAAAAAAACTTATATGTCCTCATTTTCTGTAGGTCACTGCCTACTTTCTCATAGACACTTTTTTGGGAGGTCCTGCTGAACTGTGAAACTTGTAATGTACCTTCAAGAGTAAATCACATGTTGACAGTTTTTATTATTCCGTTTGGCTTACGTTCACACCTTGTGCTAGCATTCCAGGCATTTTGATTTTTTTATTCAGTTTCCTGCTATCATCCAGACATAGTTTTGTATGTTTTATCCTCATAAATTACAGAAACAAATCACCAGATTATCGTGCCATAGGTTACATGGCTCACAGATGGTGGCTCTTAGGATTTTCACAAATGTTGTGATGAAAATGTCAGGCTTAGGCTGGCAGTAGATAAATTAAGATATTTATGATTGGTGATACCGTCACATTATCAAAATGTGATATAGATGGAACCTCGGAATACAAAGTTGATGGAGGGTAAAACTTCTGTTAATCTCTTGCAAGATAAAAAATGGAATTAATTTGTTCTCATGTACTGTGTTAACTAGGATATGAGCAGAAAATGAATAAGTACTTTCAAAAAATGAATGTCCGTATGTTGTGTACATATCACTTGGTTGTTGAGGACTTGAGATGCACACAATGTTGGGTTTTGGACACAGCTTCTTAATTATGTCAAAGTTTATAATACCACAGCCAAACTTGCCCATCCTGCCACTATGCACACACTATGCACGCACAAAACACACTGGTTATGCAACCCCCCCCCCCCTTTTCCACATATCTGCCTGTTATTAAAAGGCCAGAGTGTGACTAATTTTTTATTTTTACTACTGGTTTATTGTTGTTAGTGGGAAGCAAGTGAAAGGTAAAGGGAATATCTGTGTCTGAGGACAAGTGGCATGTCAAGTGCCTAACAGGTGTGATTGTCTGTACCTTGAAGAAATTGTGGCATGTTCGCAGTTGAAATGGCCATTACATTTTCATAATTCAGGTATTTTAATGTGCAAAACCTTAGATGACAAAGGCTTGAAACAGATTTTTGGTGAAGATTTCTTTTCTGCAATCATTTGTGTGGAAATCTCATTAGTGGAGACTCTGCCCAACATTTACAGGTTAGTGAGTTGATGTGCCCAAATATTGGGATGGAATCCCTGTTGGACTATTAGGTAGGTGACTGCAGATCAGGTGTGCCTAGTGCTTCCAATGGGTATACACATTATTTTTCTTTATGAAAAGGAGCCTTAGATTTGCTTTATGAAGGTTTCTGCAGTTTTGCTGAAACATATACAAAAGAGTTGAGGGATTATTGGGGATAAGAATGATAATTCCGAAATTGCATTATGTCTGTTACTGGATAGGTTGGATGGTTTTGTGGCTTGTTATCAGGGTGAGAAATTCTGTGCTCTGTTTGGCTGTGGATATTTATATTTGGGAAGTATAACATAATTGTTTCTGGGTCAGGTCAGAAAAACATCAGTGGTGCCTGTAGGGATAAAAATGTTTTTCAAATAGTGGTTCAGATATGTTGACTACATTAGGTAAATCGACATTAGATTTTGGCCTCAAGGTTTTGCATGTCTCCAATGAAATCTGAATTGTGTGGAACTGCATAAAAAAATAAATTTTACTGTACAGTAGTGGAATAAAAAATAAGGCATGATAAGGTCCATGTGAAGTTCAGAGAATTGTAGTTATTTTTTGAATTCACTTTCTTGATCCTGGCTATTATGGACAAAATGGAAATACATTGAAATGCCTAAAGTCATGGGATACCCCTCTAATAACTTGTGGAGGCATACTTTAGTTAGCGAAGAGCAGAAACTGGACATGGTGTGGACTCAACTAGTTTTTAGAAGTCCCCAGGAGGGATATGCAGTCTCAATAACCACTTACAATTATGTGGTCTTGGCATGTGGCATATACCACGTACATTTTATGTGGTTGAAATTTGATGATGCAGTTGAAGAAATCATGTGCTGGATTATCCAAAATGATCCTTAAACAAATTACTCATGTTCTGGGCCCTGTAATATGGGCACAAAATCTTACTATCACTTCTAATTGGTATTGGGGTATGTGAAGTCCACAAAGGGTTGTAAATGTAACTGAATATGGTGATGTCCTATTGTGGTCCAGCTCAATTTAACCACAAGACCTAATCCATTGCAAGTAATAATGCCAACACTATTATGGAACCATCACCAGCTTGCACAAGGTCTTGCTGACCAGTTGGCTGTATTGCCTTATAGGGGATTGTGCACAAACTACGTGGCTCGGTCCAGGGGGGGGGGGGGTTGGCTGGAAGGCTACGCTGGGCTACGTGGGGGGAGGGGGGTTCCGAGCCAGGCCACGTAGCTTTCCTTTCATAACATTTTTCACAGTTAAAATGAGGAACAGAACTCACAATAGCATGTGAATATTTATTTCCGTCATTGAACTATCTCAGTATGTAATTTACAATAGTCTGACAAGAGAAAACAGTACAAAATGTCTTCTGGAATCAAAAGGGAAAAAAGCTACGTGCTACGTGGGGGGGGGAGGGGGGGTACAGGCAAAAGCTACGTAGGGCTACGTGGGGGGGGGAGGGGGGTTCACAGGAGGCCAAAATGGAGCTACGTGGTTTGTGCACGCTCCCTAGGGTTTGTGCCATGGCTGAATCTGACCATCAGTCCCTCTATCCCTTACCAAATAGTGTCTGGCTCTCTAGAACTGTGAGTGGCAGAGTACTGAGTTTTTGCGATTATTTTGATATGTCATAGTAACATGCCTTCATATTCTTAAAAAAAGGGCTAAACATTTCATCCTATACTCCTGTCCTGTGTGCTATATTATTTCATTTTCTGTAGAATCACATTTTTAATAAACACATTTAATTCATATCTACAGTTCAAAATGTAAATTTTTGTGCAATTTGCTTTCTCACAAAACATGTCTCAACTAAAACATTAGGTTATATGATTCATTTTTGTTTTTAACAAGCTACTGAACTGGAAGATGTCAGTTTTATTGAAGGATAAATTCATTTAGATTCAATACATGAATGAATTGTAATTATTATTTTTTACCAAGTTAAATTTTTGTTCACAGGTGAAGAACACAAGTGAAAAGTTAAAGACTTCATCTATTGCTCGAGAACTTCTTAAGCAGAAGGTGCTTTACAACAAGTTTATTGCATAGTTTTTCATTGGTGATACTTGGTGCCGCGAATACTGTTCAAAATTATATATATATATGCACTCAGAAGTCCATTATAAACTATTAATTCTCAGGAAGTGTTTGTTTCCATGGACGGCAAACAGTTTTCAATTAACTGTTGTTTTCTTTTGTTCATTTTTTAGTTCTTTTTATACTTTTTTTCTTATGTTCAAGTTTTTAAATGTTGTATTGTTTTGAATAGACTTTCCCCATTTGTCAAAAATTGACCAAGTTATATGTTGTGGTTTGAAAATTGTACAAGTTTCCTTAACTTCTGTTATTGAGAATGTTTGAAAAGTTTTATTTGTATACATTTATACACAAATTGATTCGAAATGTCCTTGAACATAGTTACTGATTTTTTTATTTTAACATATATTTATTTATATTTATTTTGTTAAGAATTTTTAATATCAAGGCCTATGACGTCGTAAAACAGTATTGCTTGTATAGTTATTCTCCTAGCAGTTGGCAACAGTTAATTCAGTTATTTGTGTAACTGTGTTATCAGTCAAATTATCCAACTATGTACATTTTTGTTTATTATGGCTGTATAGGGAGTTGTAAATTTGTTCTGTGTTATGGTCATAATTTCATGACTGTAAGGTGTTTCAAAAATGTTTACATTTTTTTCTTAGAAGTTTCATTTATTTCTCTGTCAAAGAACAATGCTGCTTCAAAAGCTTCTAGTCCTATTTGCAGTGAACATTCATTGCAAAAGTAAATGATTTTTTTTTTGGTCAATATAAAGGCATATGTTGTTAGAGAACTGAGTTTGCATAAAGTTGCATTTATGACTCTAAAGCCTTCTGCTAGGTGGAAAGTCTGTGTTGTCTTTTAAAGCTAGTCATAGGTTTTCAATTATTTTTCTTTTCTTTTTTTTTATAAATGAACTTATTGGCATTGTACTTTGTATGTTCTTATTCCATAGATGTAGGAAATGGAAAAAAAGTGTGTTTATGTTGTAAATATGTGGAGTTAAATATTTATTTTTTTGTACAACTGTTAATAAATTAAGTTCTTTATTTTGTATATGTATATGTATTTGTAAAATGCTCTGTAAATATTCTTTTTGTCCAAGTTATGTATGTATGTATGTATGTATGTATGTATATTTGCAGTTTGTACTATTTGGCTGCTTGTGTAAATACTGAATAGTTTTTTGTTTTCTCAAATGCTTGATAATTATGAATGTGTGTATTGAGAATGGAAGCTTATTTAATGTGTATGTTACGCAACTATCATTTCTCCAAATTTGTCCTGCTCAGATCTGAAGGATACCAAGACATACAGTTTTATTCCATATTGAAGTAGGCATAAATGTCTATGAGGGGTTAACATTCTGTTCCTGAAATGTTGGGCTACACTTTTTGAATTTATTTTAATAAAACTAAATTCTAAACTACAGATTCTTTATGAAACACTTCATATGTGATTAGTATTTTACTGTGCAAGTCTTCAGAAACATTGATCTTCGAATAAAGATGTAATTTATTTATGGTACATGCCGAATGTGGTATCCACCTACCTTTATTTTGGGTATTCATTCAAACAAGGTCTATTTAAAACCTTAACAAAGTTACATATTTACTCAATTCATAATTCCTAGGTGCTACTATTTTAAGTGTCAGCCTGTTAGATATATACCTTATGGTATGATTACTTTCTCTTCTTCCCATACATAGATTTTTAAAAGTTTTCTGTTTTGACTGACTTATTTAGGGACTTTGAATTCCTAAAATAAAGGGTTTTGTAGTAGTATTCAGCAGTAAACACTCGTGTGGCATTTCTTTTAGATATCACAGAAGCTGAATTTTAACTAACAAATTTCACTCAAATCTATAGCATGAAAATGAAATCAAGTGATATTTTATTACTATGCATTCCCCCCCCCCCCCACCTGTTTTG
The DNA here is from genome assembly GCA_031002005.1 of Vandiemenella viatica. Lineage (NCBI taxonomy): Eukaryota > Metazoa > Arthropoda > Insecta > Orthoptera > Morabidae > Vandiemenella > Vandiemenella viatica. Next base: position 92,227,571 of record CM061921.1, on the reverse strand, counting down.
GTAGATGGAACAAAATTGATATATAAGTTAAAATTATTTCGGTGCATGATTTATCTGCATGTTACTGTCTTCAGAATTTGTGTTTTGGAATAGACTGAATACATACATTTATTAAAGCAGCAGGCCCTTAAGGCCACTACTGCTTTTTCTTGCAAAAACAAAAAGTGGTAATTCATTATGGATTAAAGATAAAAGTTTCTACAATTCAAATGAAGCATTTCAAACCTATTGAATTGTTTATAGGATATGTACAATACATTGCAAGTTTAATTGGTTAATTAAGGTTTATTTAGAGAATGTTTGTTAGTATAGATGCAATGAGTAAATCTGTCATCAGTTGAGAATCCATAAGCACTACAATGCCTACTGGTACAGAACTATCCTTGGTGCTATAATTTTATGTTTAAATGATCATTCACAATTCCAGATCCTCATGTTTCTATGATGAAGCCACTATTACAGATTTCTGTGATAGTGTGAAAGTATTTTTGGTTTGAATAATGATGTGCAGAGAATTTTAGACAGTGCCTAAGTATTTTTCTTTGTCTTCACCAACTTCCTCGTGAATCCATAAGGTAAAGTTTTAATCATCTTTGTCATGTGCTGAATCTTCTTGTGCTGCTATAGTCTCTGGCCAAACTATAATATGCAATTCATAGCAATAGTTAAACTCAGTGGTGGTGCACACCTGTTAGATACACTTTACTGGAAATTGTTGCAGGTTGTTTAATTCAGTTTCAGTGTGTACTGCTTCCTTCAAAAAAATAATGATCATTAACTTGCTGAATTCTTGAATTGCTCTTTTCATGTCGAAAAAGCACTGATGTGATATTAGCATAATGAGTTTAGAAAATTTGAGAACTGTTGAAGAAAAGTTTTAAGGGGTGGTGGGAAATTGTTGCTTGTAATTTTGTGTTTGGATTGTGGGAATTAACTGTGTTTAAAAATTTGCAGTGATTGCAAGAACAGTTGTTTATGTACATACAAAGGACCCCAAAAAAATTTCTCTCTTCGCAAGGGAACGTACATAAACCACGTAGCTTCATTTTGGTCTCCTACCCCCCCCCCCCTTTTCCCACTACACTGAGCCATGTAGTTTATGTAGGTTCCCTAAAGAAGTAATATTTTTGATTAAATTATCAAATTTAAATCAATGAAATTAAAATATGAGGAATGGGTAATTACTCTTTCTCAATTACTTATGCACCAGCTGTTGTCGTCTAACTGAAGTCTTCACCTATTGAGATATATTTATAATCTATTATTATTGAATCTTTTTGGTTCTTGCATTTTCAGATCATTAAAACTGGAATAAGATTGCTGAAAACAAATGGAAATGTGTTAGCTTTGTTCTTTGTAAAGTAACCATCCTTATATTTGTCTGGAGTGATTTTGGATAGCCATAAAAGAATGACAGATGTACAGCTACATCAAGAACTATACCTGAAACTTCTGAAATGCCAGTTTTTAGCATTTTATTGCCGAGCTCTCGGGCATGGTGCTAGAATTTTCTGCTATATCATTGGAACATTGATTGTGCTTTTGAGAAGGTGACTTAATCACAAATAGTCTACTTAGCGTCAGATACCCAGTATTTTCAATAACATTACTGAATTTTCTTCTCTGTTGACTTGCAAACGTCGTAACTTGGTTGTTTTGCATTGTGAATACAACTTTACTTGCATATTATGCTAATGAAACTTCGAGGCATGTTGTTAACTAATTATTTTACTTTCTGTTGTAAGAAAGAAACTTGCCTTGTCATTTAATAAATATCATATTAATTCAGTTTACTTTTTTTTTTTCATTCTATGTTAATACTAACCTTGGTAAGATTATGAGGGGGGATGTTCTTCAGACAGAGATATGAAGTCTTGTACCACTACAACTTTGAAGAATTTCTTGTAATTAATGCAAAAATTTTATTTGAAGGTCATGCAGATAATAACAAAAATATGAAAAATACAATAGTATTGTTAAAAATCTTGTAAACAATTTTTGTCACACATTGTAAAAAGATTAAAAAAATGTAAACTTTATATGTAATCGGAATCACTGATAGAGTAACTCTAGTCCAAATTAATATCTACCATTGTGCTTTTAACTTCTGGCTTCAGTCCTAGCAGCAGGTTTTTATAACTGGAGGATGGTGACCAAACATATTTTGGAACGGCACATGAAAATTATATTCATTTGAATTATTTAAGTTATTGGTCATCAGTGTTTATTATAATTAAAACTGCAAAAATTTCTGAGCTTGTGGCTTGATATCGAATTCAGCTTTGTGGTGAAATTGGTTCTTCAGTTAATCTTAGTTTGATAAATTTGTAGGTAACAGTGACTATAATACTGCTTAACAGCATCATCCTGTACTGTGGCTGTGGTTATATTGAAATTTGTAATGTAGAAGTTGTTTGTGAAATGAGTTCAGTTTGAAGAAATGTAATTTTGATGAGAGTGATTGAAATTTACTACATATTACTTCAAATGTAAAAAAGATAAATAAATAAATTGTAATTTGAATTAAAAACCCTAGGCCATTCATTGTTAGATGATGAAAAGAATAAAATGTATTGCTGTTGCATTTGAATAAGATCATTGTCTACATACAGTCAGTAGGTGTATGTGACATGACTGTTTAAAATTTTAGTTTCAGCAGATGTAATGTTGTAATCTTAAAAAAAAAAAAAATAGTCAATATCCTTTTCTATACTCAGGAATTGAAAATTAAGTGTTTGGTGGTGACATATATGAAAATTTTCTTACACAGCACAGAATACAATATTGATGTGAGAAACGTAATAAAAATGACAAAGTATCCTTGAAGGTTTGTGAAACATTTTGTATGTAACTATGATGTGAACCGATGTTTAAAGTGCGATGGAAGAGACGCATCATTATTATTACTGGTATTATTTTTGATTTTGTGTAACATATGTTTAATGATACTGTTAATGTAGAAAAACTTACATTAAACCAAGCATTTTGTTATAATTTGTTTTTATTTTGAACCTCATTTCCCAAGAAATGGCTAAATACTTTAGTTTTAACGTGTACTCACTTTTTGTTCTTTTATGTGTTCTCCCACTCTCATTTTTTTCCCTCTTCTTTGATTGGTTCCTAGTAATTTATTAATGTTTGATTGTGAGGATGAGGTAATTTTTGTTTCATTGATTTAAAAAAAAAGTAGTATGATAGTACTGATTAAAAAACAAAGTGATGTTTTCTTAAAACATTGTGATTAAAAAGTCTGTTGCTTTTGACAGTCATGGTTTTTGTCTCTGTTAATATAAGGTTTCTCTATTATGCCGTAACAATTGTTTAGAAATTTTGATGTGTGAAATTACGGGTTTTAATATTTTATCAGTAATTTTTTGTTGACTGATTATCTTGCTTGGCCTGCCTTTCAGATTATGTTGTCTAAGCGAGCCTCTATAAACCATGTAACTCCATTTTGGCCTCCTTTAAACCCCCCCCCCCCTCACCCCTCCCACGTGGCACGTATTTTTTTCCCCTATTTATTCCAGAAGACATAAGACATTTTGTACTGTTTTCTCTTATCAAACTATCCTAAATTACGTAGGTAATTAAATTACTGAAATAAATATTTGCATGCAGTTGTATGTTCTGTACCTCATTTAACTGCGACAAATAATATGAATGAAAAGCTACGTGGCATGGCTCGGAACACTCCCCCCTCCCCCACGTAGTCCAGCGTAGCTTTCCAGCCAACCCCCTCCCTCCGTAGACATAGCCACGTAGTTTATGGTCGCTCCCTAAATACGATAATTTTTTTGAAGTAAGTTTCAGTTCTAATTCTTCCAGTTATTGCTTTGCTAAATTTGACTGAATGCAGAGAAGTAACTAACAAAGTTTTTACAACATTGAAATGTTTATAAAATTGTAGATGCTGTCAGTATACAAAAAGAAGGAAGTATTACTGTGACTACCACCAGGGCCGGTGCTAGGATTCTTGTGCCCCAGGTAAGTGTTCCTGGCAGTTGCTTAATCAGTTGGGGCTGGTTAAGGGCCCTTCACAAATTCATCGGAGGGGGACCTCCCTCAGGTCATTTGGGTGAATTTTTTTTTTTTTTTTTTTTTTTTAATGCACCACCCAGCTCAATGGACGGATTCTGGGCCAGAGGGCCCCTCTGGGCGGTCACGTGCAGTTTCAAACTTCTACGAGGTGTTTCATTATTCAATAGCTTGCCAAGTAGGGTAGGGTAAAATTCAGGGCATTCAGTTTGAAGTATAAATTAAGTTAGCTGGTATGACATTATTTCTCCATTTATCATAGAACTCGACTATTATGCACTTTAAATAATGCAATTTGATGGTTGTCTCGATTGCAGCAACATAACTAACAACATGCCATTTGAGGAGCAGGGACTACAGTAGAAAAGTGGTCGGAACTTAGCCAGACGTGGCGTGCAGGGAGCATGATATTGCGTATTAGCCCAGGTATTAGACATTTTAGGAGTAAACTAATTAAAAAAAAAAGATAAAATTTGTCACAGACATTCTGTATTGCCTCGCATACAAATCCTGAAAATTGCTTGAAAATCTCTCGTGCATGTGGCTGGGTCAGTCGATCGTAGATGAACGAATTTTCCACGACTTAACGTGCCATCACCATGCTGCGTCCGCTGGTCGGCGTGAGGAGCGCAGTCCAGGACGCGACCTGGACTGCGCTCCTCACGCCATCCAGCAGACGCAACCTGAAGATGATGGCACGTTACACCGTCGAAAATTCGTTCATCTACAATCAACTGACCCGGCTGCTTGCCCGAGAGATTTTCAGGCATCAGATTCGCTGTGAAAGTTTACGATTACATATCCTGAGAAGTCACTACCTCCTGGGTTTCCAAGTCGTAGTTTTTGTTTTTTTTCAGGTGAAGAGGGCCTGAGTGCCAAATCAGTGAAATTTGTAACATTAAAAACGTCAGCCTTAGTAACGTTTATTCCACCTTAGGCAATTGGGACTGCATAAAAGTGTCGTATCTGGCATAGTTATTGTTTAAAAATATACCCACATTCTTTCATGAAGGCAGTACGAAACATGAATTTTGATTTAAATAACTCTGCATTGCTGAAAAACTATCAACGTTACCGGGTGAAGACCTGTTACCAAAGATGTAGTAGATAGTTTCAGCGTTAAAATTGTATATCGTTTGTCTCTGCGACAAACTGTTGTCGAGATAGTCTACGCGTCGAAACAAGTACAAATGAACCAGTGCTGCGCCAAGAACAACGCGCGCCATTCCATATTATCAAAAACGGTCGACGACGCACTGGGAGGTGAAAAAAGACGAAATCCACTCTTTTTCCCCAGCGATTCCAAGAACGATTCAGTTGCATATACTTGTTGAAGCGCCTGATTAACTCGCTCGATTCATTTTTGTTTTTGGTGAGTAGGAACTCGGCAACGGAAAGCAGGGCCGGCGCTAGGTATTTCGGGCCCGGGGTAATTTGGGCGACCTTCCTTCTTTTTTTTTTTTTTTTAGCTCTACGATAATGGGCGGATTCTTGGCTTCGAGGCCTGGGGGCCCCTACAGCCGGTGATCGGGGCTCCTCATCAGCCGGCGGGCCCGGGTACATTTGACACGCTTACCTCCCCCTAACGCCGGCCCTGCCGGAAAGTTGTGGCTACAGTACGTCGAACAGTTGAAGTAAACAAGATTTGAATAAGCCTATATTATGCTCTTGTGTTAGAATACAAGTAAACGTGGCCCAAATGTTCGTTCACGCCGAGAGATGAGGAAATTGGCAGCTTCACCTTTTCTCTGTCAGGAGCAGGCTTCCTTTATTCCACGCTTCAGGGCATGCTCACTACGCAAAGTACGCTCTTTACGTCCAGCAAATGGAAGAGCTGCCTCAGCGAATATCCGCTCTTTAATTTTCCAAGTTTGCCGAAGATGGATTTTTCACTATACGAAGACGGCATGAATTTTGGTCAGGAACGTGGTCCGATAAGGCAATCAAACAAAATCTAATGAGGGATATGAACGTGAAAGGGGGGTTTGCGCAAGGACGTCGTCTTACGGACAGTATTAGCGCTGTGGGTCTTTCTGTTCCCAAATGTATGAAACCCACTGACACTAGGAAAACTGTGTGGCGTGTGCACCTCCTCATCAAGTATTGTTTTTACAATTACACGCTCAAATACTTTCACCAGGATCAACAGCAAGGAGATTGGCCTAAAATGTTGTGGTTTGGTTATGTCTTTGCCGGCTTTGGGTAGTGCGACTATCTTAGCCACTATCCAGGAATTGGGAAAGTAGCACCAGTTCAGACATGCCTTAATTAATTCAGTCAGGAATCTAATGGCTATTGGAGGCAGGTTTTTTATTTGAATAGGGGAGATATTGTCATATCCGGAGGCCTTTTTGGATTGGAGCCTTCAGATGATGTCAATAATCTCTCCTTCCGTTGTTTGTTGCACCATATCATACCGGTTACTGTTGATGACGTGATCGAACACGTTTTGCACATCCTGTGCATGTTCTGCACTTTCATCATTTTCGATCGCGTTGGGCATGAATTGTGCTTCTAATGAGTCCGCAAGAACCTCTGCCTACCCAGGTGGGTCGAACACGAGGCCTTGGGAACCTTGCAGTGGTCTGATTGGTTCTGATGTTTTTTGTTAGAGATTTGGCTAATTTCCATAGTTTCCTGCTATCATTTTGCGCTGCTTCTAGCTTCCTTTTTATTTATTTAGAGGAACTGCGGAAGGAAAACTCCAGACTAAAGAAAGAAATTGAAGAGCTAAGAAAGCAAAAGAACTCGGCTTCCATCCCTACTTATGCGTCAGTGGCTGTGTCAAAAGCTACTCCAATACTTAAACCGAAACTGAGTCCCTCAACAACAAGTGCAGTATTCGTCTCCTCGAAGGCAGGAGAAAGTCCAAAGTCAGTTGCTGAGAAACTGACAAGAATTGTGAAACCTGCGAAGGAGAAGATTAGAATTCTCAAAATACGGAACACTAAGAATGCAGTGATTGTGGGGACGCAATCGCAAGAAGATGTAAAGAAGATAATGGAATTGAATGAGGAACTAAAGTGCGAGCTGCCCCGCAAGAGAAGGCCCTTGGTAATCTTGTATGATCTTCCAAAGTCCATAGAAACAGAAGAGATCGCAGGAAGGATCTATGAACAAATCTTTGAAGAAAAAATGGATAGAAAAGAATTCCTGAGTGGATTCACTCCGAAATTTAGGACTGGCCCGCGAGATAAAGCTTCAGTTCACCAGGTAGTCGAGGTCAGTCCATCAGTGAGGCGACTTCTCGTAGAGCAGCGAAGAGTTTACATTGAGTTTTGTGCAATTTCGGTAAAAGATTATACAGTCGTCACGAAGTGCATAAAATGTCAAGATCTAGGCCACCATAGTAAGCATTGTCCAAAAGAAAAAATTACCTGCGCCCATTGCGGCAAAGATGACCATAAAAAAGATCAATGTCCTAACTTGTCGCAAGAGAAGCTGTGTATTCCCTGTCAAAAACGAGGGAAATCTTGCAGAAAGAGAGGAAAAGATTGCCCAACCTACCAATTGCTGCTACAACGGCTCATTAACAAAATCGACTATGGCTTGTAAGCGCCCCCTGATAGAAGTGGAATCAACCTTAGAAGAGCAATTAACTAATATCATCAAGAAGTTAATCGTGGCAACAATTGGTAAGGCATGCATCAGCGTCAAGAAAAAGAAAGGGAATCCACCGTCTAGAAGAAGAAGGAATGCAATACGAGCAGCAAATTACAGAGAGAAACTGGCGCAGAAAGCTAACAAAGTCTTCGTGAATATGGGCACACAGACCGAGGACACAGCTATGCAAATAAGAGAGGTTTCATCAACTACGACTGAAACTTCACGAAAACCGCGATCGAAACGGTGTGGTATTGGTTATCTCAGGAAGACTGAAGACCCTTATGACTCACAGGCAACACTAAGTATTGGAAGAATTACGCACGAACAAGAAACAGTGAAAACCAGTGAACCCAAGTATGCACCGATACACCCGGAACGAATATACGCGGATTTTGAAAACAACCTGCGACTTACTAAACTTGAGGAAGTTCATACACTGTCACTGGCTCTTCGGCACTTAACGAGAGGGCTACATCCGGCTGGCAAGCATGTCACCTTCCCTCACCCCGAGGCAGTCGACAGAATTCAACTAAAGGCAAATAACCTGCCAACAGACTATGCACAGCTTCTCACCTTGGTAAAACAAGTCTTTGAGAGGAGAGGCGAAATCTTCGATCCCGATATCTTGTACAGGCAGTTTGTACAGACTTATGGCAGGACTGTACTAGACACGAAACTACCTTGGCCCCAATGTAATGTCTACACGAGGCATCCCTGAGTCACTCACGAAGCTAAAGATCGCGCAACTCAATGCCAAGAGAAGTATCACTGTCCTGCATGAAGTAAGGAAATTGGTGGAGGAGTTAGGTTTCGATATTGTCTGCCTCCAGGAACCATATTCACAACAAGGCAAAATACCGTACATGCCGGCAACGTCGCAGATAATCACAACTGGACCGAGACCCATGTCAGCCATAATAGTGTTCAACAAACACACTGTAGTGACTAAACTAGCGCAGTTTTGTGATGAACACACCACATGTGTAGAAATTAGCACACACTGGGGCAATTTTGTGGTACTTAAACATGTACTTTCAACATCGAGATGAAATTGAACCCTATTTGAATAAAATAAGGGAGATACATTTAGCTCTATCTGATCAACCTATGGTAATAACGGCTGACGTAAACGCAAAGTCGGCCCTGTGGCACAGTCGTCGAACTGATACTAGGGGTGAACTGCTGGTTGATCTTATAAACTGAACTGCATCTTGAAGTCCAGAACAAAGAGAGAAATCCATACACCTTCCACAACACAACTGGCGCCTTCACCAACATCGATGTAACTCTAACAAATAACGCTGCTGGAAATATGCTGCATGACTGGCGAGTGACGGACAATCTTACCACGAGTGACCACAACGTCATAGTATTCGAAATTGCAAGGGAACAGACAACAGCCGATCCGGGAAAACCCTACTTCAAAACGCAGTACAATATAAGACGGGCTTCATGGCAGAGGCTGAGAGAAGCTTTCTTGTCTCCGGCAGTAGCGGAAGAAGACTTCGATGTCGACAACATGGCGAGGGAACTAACATGGGCAATTCAGGATGCAATGAAAGCTGCTATTCCTCTGAAGAAGCTTGGTGGTAAAACTGACAGTTTTTGGACTGCACAATTGCAAGCACTAAGAGGAAAAGTAAGGAAAGCTAGGAAAGCCTACCAAAGGAGCCGAGTAGCAGAAGAAAGAGACTTTCTTCTTGCCAGATACAGGCAAATGAGAGTAGATTACAAGCAAAAAATTCTAACAACCAGACAAACTAGATGGGAAGCATTTGTGAAAGAAAATCTGAAAGTGAATCCATGGGGAATTCCTTACAAATTAGCCGCAGGAAAAATACGACCTCCCACCACGTTATCCTCAATTAGAAGAGAAGACGGTACAGTTACAACTAACTGGAAGGAATCAGTGGACCAGCTGTTGAACAGCCTACTGCCGCATGACATACCAGAGGAGAACAGTGAACAACAAGATGAGCTCTATCGCGAAATGTGGCAGCCCTATGGGAGTGACTTCAGGGAGAGTGACATAACACTGGACGAGGTAGTATCAGCAATTAATTCTCTGAGAGTGGGAAAAGCACCAGGACCAGACGGAATCCCGGCTGAAGTGATACAAAAGTTGATCTTGGATGTAGCTCCAATTCTGTGCAGACTATTCAACGAATGTCTCAGGCAAGGAAGAATACCAAGCATCTGGAAGCATGGTGAAGTTGTAATACTTAAGAAAGGTGCCGATAAAGATCCCCTTATGCCGAAATCTTACCGCCCTATTTGCCTACTAAACGTGATGGGGAAGGTACAGGAAAAAGTACTGTGTCGAAAACTTCAGGACTTTAGAACATCGATTGGTATGAATCCCAATCAGTATGGTTTCAGGACAAAAACATCGACTGAGGATGCAATAAACCGAGCCATCGAGATAGTCGAAAGATCAGAAAAGAAATATGTGGTGGGAGTCCTTGTTGACATTTCGGGGGCTTTCGACAACTTGTGGTGGCCAGCATTGTTTGCAAGACTCCGGAAAATCCGCTGTCCAAAGCGGCTGTACTACAGCCTGAGAGATTACTGCAAGCATAGAACTGTTACCATGAGATGCCCTAACGACAAAATCAAAAGAGAAATAAATAAAGGCTGCCCCCAGGGATCTGTCTGCGGCCCTATCTTTTGGGATTTAGCATTAGAACCATTACTGGAAATTCTTCAACGGACACCTGAATTGCTAGGACTGGTTGCCTTTGCAGATGATCTTCTTCTCCTCGTGGAAGGGATGTCAAGAGCTGAAATCGAAGCGAAAAGTGAGATAGTGCTTAAAATTCTTATGAAGTGGTGTGACGAAGTGAAATTGAAACTCGCTCTAAATAAGACGAACTATATGGTATTTTCAAAAGAGGAAAAAACTTAAACGAAATCCCACTATAAGGGTAGGTAATGCGAAAATACGCCGGAGTCCCGTAAGCAGATACTTGGGCCTGTGGCTGGATGAGAGTCTTAACTTTCGAGCCCACATGGAGGAGGTCTGCGGAAGAGCTTTACGAGCTATGAATGCAATCATAAGTATAGGTCACAGACAGTTTCAAATCCCTGCCCTGGCAATGACAGCATACAATAACGTGATACTTGCATCCATTGTCGGCTACGCTGCAAGCGTTTGGGCCAAGCACCTCACAAAGGTTAAGCCGAGGGAGAAAATCCGGAGGCTTCAACGAACGATACTCATCAGGCTTACCGGTGCATATCGCACAACTTCAACAGCAGCTCTAGCAGTAGCAGCAGGTGTACTGCCCCTAGATCTAGAAGTGAGGAGACGAGGAGCAATGTATTGGCTGAGGAAGAACAGGATGGACAAGGTGGTAGAAATAACTGGAAAAGAAGTATGGACAAAAAAGGAATTGTGGAATGTACTGATTGAAGAATGGCAAAATGAGTGGGACACTAGTGTAAACAGGTCGTAGAACGTACGACATGTTTCCATCTGTAGCTGAACGAATCAGCATGAAATTCCTACAACCTTCTCCAGGGCTAATCCAATACATAACCGGCCATGGACCATACAGAAGCTTCTTAAACAAACGTGGACTTACACCAACTAGTAACTGCGAGTGTGGCGAGGAAAGCACACCAGAGCACGTGGTGTGGGAATGCAGAACAACAGCAGAGACGAGAATCACTCAGCAACAACAGCTACAAGGTCTGAGGATTTTTGACATACTGCGTTCAGAGAGACTATGGCACTATCTAAATGAAGGTGCGGAAATAGCCTCTCAAATTGAAAAGCAGAAATATCTGGAGCGGAAGAAAGCTGAGGGCGGAAACCGACGTAGACATCCATCATGACCTGCTGTAGCCACATCTGAGTTTCCAGAGGAATCTCACTTCTGAGTGACTGCTGGAGTACTTCATGTATTCCAGGAGGGCAGCTTCCTGAAGAGCTGGGGTCTACGCCGCAGTCGATACCAGGAGTGAGAGCTATGGTCTCACGTCACACACTCACCCTTCGACCAACCACCTGGATGTGAGGATAAGAATGAGACTTCATTCACAAGCTGGACAGTCAAAGAACTGTTTAGTACCTAACATTTTATTTTTTCAGTTTTTTGTGTTATTTAGTGTAGTTTTGTAGTGCTGATTTATTAGGATTAGATATTTAACTGTAACTTTTTCCTGTTTTAGTTGCTACCGCATTTATGGGATTATTTACATTAATAGTATTAACATAATTTGTTTTTTAAACATGGTCTTAAGGGAAGATTAGCGGCCCAGTTTAGCCTCTAGATGCTGGGTCAAATGTAAATGGAAATAAATAAATAATTCTAGCTTCCTTTCCCAGACTATCTCGCTATGTTGTTTCAGATTCTCTCTGATTTCATCTACCAGGTGGTTGACCATCCTTCTGTCAGCCGGGTCACGCCATCGATGTCATCGCTTCCGTGTCCGGTTTTTGACGTTGATAAGTGTTTTGATGTGGTGTGGTAGTTGATCATGCGTAAAAGTTGTCTCAATTTTAATGGTATTTAATTTGGTATACAGTCTTGGATGACTGAGCTAAGTTTGGCAACGGCAAAGTCTATTTGTTCTATTAAATTTGGAAGCGCTTCACCGTGCGCAACCCCCTTCCATTCCGATTGGTAGTCACCACCTAGTGTCACGATGTTATTTCTATCTGGCAGAGTTTGCACGTTTTCCAGTTTTAATATCTTGTTTGGAGGAGTGTAAGCTGCTACTAGATGGATGAGGTCCCCCATGAACTTGATTTCAATGCCGATATGCTACAGGTCACCTGTTTGTGCAGCAGGAAGATCTCTGTGGACTAGCCTGCGTTTGGTTAAGACAGCAGTGCCGCCTCCCCTCGTCAGTCGGTCAGTTCTCGTCGCTACATAGTTCCTCAACCTGAAGTCATTTTCTGGCTTCAGGTGGGTTTCCCCCAAGAGAGCTATGTCAATGTCATGTTGTTCCAGAAAGTCAAGTAGTTCTAGTCGTTTGATGCTAATGTCACTTCAGTTCCAAGCTAGTATGTTTAGTCTCAGTTTATTTTGTGTCTCCATCATTGAGGTAGTCAGCTAGGGCTTCTAGTTGAACTAATGACTTTTCTGTGGGGTTAGTTGCCTTTTTGAGTTTCTTCGCAACAGTTTTCACTGTGTGAATCATCTTTTTAAGGTCAAACTCCTTCAGAAAAGTAACCAGTTCTAGTAGATCGGATTTGAAACCACCTGACCCTCCAGACTTGTTGCCTGATTTGTCATGTGATTTCTTGTCCCCCTTTGTATTTTTTGTAGTCGAGTGTTTTTGTTTGTCGTCTGCCTTCTCATTGTTTGTAGTCGATTCTTTCTGTTTGTCGTCTGTGTTTTTGTTCCATGGATTTGGTCTGTCGGGAAAGGGGGGGGGGACTGTGTCTTGTCTGACACGTTTGGAGTGTCGTTGCCATGGGAAACGATTGCTTCTTCTCTCTGCTGCTTTAGTTGTTGCAGTATCGATTTTCGGGCCTGCACTATTTTCTTGTAGTGTGGACTGCCCCGGTAACTAGCCGGATGCTGACCACCTCAGTTAGAGCACTTAGGTGGCTCTTCTTTTGTTCTATTACAGTCTTTTGTGAACTGTTCCCCGGAGCATTTTACGCATTTTGGTTTGATTCTGCAGTTGTTTTGCCCATGGCCATAACGCTGACAGCGGTGGCATTGTGATGGGCCTTCGGGTGTTCTGTATGATTCTACCTTGACTTTAAGGTGCATAAAGCTTTCTAGCTTGTATATATTGCGACCTTCTTCTGTGTTGTCCAAACTAACTAGATATAACGGCATGGGTACATGGTCATTCCTTTCTGTATCAAACTTGGAGAGCTGAGAAACCTGTTTAACAGGCAATTCAAGAGCAATTAGGTGGTTATGGATTTCTGTGGTACTTACATCTATCGTCATCTGCCTGATGACTGCCTTGAGTGGTTTAATCTGCGCGTTCAATTCATAAGTATGAAATTGGACTTTTTGTTGGTAAAAAAGGAATGAAGGGTTTTGAAGTCTTGTTGATTGTACACCTGGTACTTAATGCTCCCAGATCGTTAGGCAAAGTTCAAATTACCTGTGAGTTTTGTTTTTAGGGCTTCCACTGTTTTCATGTACCAAGCGGTTTCATAAACTATTATGGGTGGTACCTTGGGCTGACGTGCTTGCTGCCTTTGATTTTCACTTTGAATATCAGGTGCGGCATTTGTCAGGTATGTGAGGGGATCAAATCTATTCCCCGTGGACACATTGGCAATGGTTAATGGGTCTCCGGTTTCCATCACTTCTGTACCCGAATCGTCAGGACGCTGGCGTTTGGGTGGTTGAGCTAGTGCGGGTGAGGGGGCCATGGCCTCGGAAGCCCTTACCGGCACCATGGCGGTCGGGGTATGAGAAGTACTTATACTAATTTGTGTCTATGAACCTACTCTTAACCTAATCGCCTGGCCTAATCTCTGTGAACGCGGGGTGATCTGACGTTAACAGGCCCCTGGTTCACTGAATCCCTAACTAACAGGCCCTAACACTGTGCCTATTGCACAGTATCTTACCCATCAGACAGGATGGGCTGACGAAAAATCTTTGCTTGGTTTGTGGCAAGCCACAAACTGACGACTTTGCTTTTTGATGGCGCGATGGCCGCCAGGCCCCAAGCGCTCCCCACACAGGAGAGATCGCTCAGAGCGATGCGCTCGCTGTCACTCCCAGAGAGCGACTGAGCCAGCGCCCAGCTTCACGATGCTTGTAGTCGGCGCAGCGCTACTGCGCTCTGCTGGCAGTCTATGAAGCTAGGCGTGCGGAGGATGCGTGCGTCGCTCGTGACTGATGCTGCTCGAATGACGATGTAGTTTTCCCCGGCGGCGGCGGTCGTTTATAGTTCCCCTCCGTTGCGGGCCTCGGAAGTGTCAGCCTCCTGTTGATGGCGGGAAGTGCCAGGCGGGCCGGACATCCGCCGTATGATGCTATGTGCCCTGCTGTGTCTCAGTTGCAGCACCATGTTTGTTCTCGCGGCTGCGGGCATCCTGAGAGTCTGTGAGGTCCTCCGCATCTTAGGCAGCGGGTTGAATTGGTGCACTGCCAGGAGCGGTGTTGTAACCCCTGGCAGTTAAAACATTGGATGTACTCAGGTGGTGGCTGCTTCTTTTTCTCAATTCTGACGGGTTTCCTTGTCAGAATCTTAATTGTTCTCAGGATTGTTGAGTCTTCTGAAGTCATGAACGAGTACAGAGGAATCTTTTCCTCTGTACCCGTCCTCCTCATCTGGTATACGTGGCTTGCCTCCACGCCATAGCTAGCGAGCTCGGCGGCCACTACCGTCTCCTCGGTTTTTACCGGGAGCCCGCTGACGACGTGTTGTTTCTTGCGTCGGCGGAGGTCGTCTGCTTCAAATGGAATTTTTTGGCTTCCCAGAAATTCCTCTACGCCGCGAGGTCGCCGGGGCAGGATGCGCAGATGCGCACCCCGTCCCTTGATGGCCAACACATAACGGGCAGCAACGTCTGACAACGTATCCGCTCCGTTATAGTCGACCAGTTTCCCTCACGGACGTCAGGAACTTCTATAATTAGCCCGTTGCCGGAGAGAACTTCCCGCTGCTCCACCATTGGTCGGCACTTCAACTGGCCTCAGACGGGTTTGAACCAGATGGCCCCTGCTGACTGGCGGCGGACATTCACTTTCTGCGCAGTCGGGATTGGTACGTGCAGGTCTCTGTATCAGGCCCGCTACGGTTGACTTCGTTATGATTGGACGCAAGTGCCGCCAACATCAACAGGCTGCCTCGTAAGTACCGAGCCACAACAACAACAACTTGAGATCGAGGCAGATGCACCAGTTGAGAGGGGCCCTCCTATGGGTCCTGTTCAGCCCATCTACGTAGACTTTCCAGCTAACGTTTCCATCTTCATTCAAGAGTTGCAGAGCCTTACGGCCCTTCCATTTTTTGCATGGCCAGATGGGGAAGGGCTGCAAATCCTGCCCTGCAGCCTGACCGATTATATCATCATCCTCAATCAAATTGTGCAGTTTGCTAGAGCAAGATACTCTACTGAAGAACATGAGCTCCTCAAGAAGAAGATAGCTGCCAAACCATCTTCTACTACAGATGACAACAGACCCGCAACCACCGACAAGTCTACTTCTACCCGTACAGTGCTTCAAGTGCCAGAATTTCAACCACCGTGCGAGGCAATGCACCACGCGGCAGAGGTGCGTTCGCTGCGGGGGACAACATCAACCGGCAGACTGTCCCAGACCTAAGGATGAACCGATCTGCTGCAACTATGGCGGACATCACGCAGCCTGCCATCGTGCATTTCCTAGCAGGAAACTACAGTTGCAGAAGATACGAGCAAGACCTCGTGCTGAGTCTGCGCGAGATACGCATGGGGACTAAGCCACCGGAAAGGGCCCGCCGTTGCAAGCTGCCAGAGCAGTTTGTCGCCAGACTAACAAGCACGCTACAACGTTCAGCGATGAGAACCGGTCAAGATACCGCACCTCACCTCGTCCAGCTCCGAAAATGAATACCGCTTCCCCACGTGGCAGTATATCCGGCCGGCACAGATGCTGTGCACATACCGCAGCAGATGTGCAGTGGGGGCAGAAACTGTCCACTATCATCGAAATGCATATGCAACTCATAGCATGTATGACCCAATGGACAGCGAGTATGACTGCCATACAGCAGCCGCTCGCATCATGATTAAGAAAGGAAGCCAAACAAGAAGCAAGACCTATCGTGAAGTAATGCCACGTCAAACGATGTAGAAGTAAATGTCGAAAGACAAAAACTTCGCAATATACTGCCTAATGAATTAATAGGCAGAGAATGGCTCTCGTCGTCGACTGGCGGCAGAAGTTCCGAGTTGGCATCGGTAGTGTTCAAATGCGTGATGAGGAAAGTGCTCGCCGCACAGTCGCGCCAGGCGGGCCGAGTGCCCCAGCGCACTCGGCTTTGCCGGCGACAGCTGCGGCTGTGTTGACGACCCGGCTGTCGGACACGGAATTGGCAACGGACTTGAATAGGACGGTTTCGCACTTTAGTTTGACGACCCTGCAACCGAACTCGGACTCGATTATGGACACAACTCCGGCGGAACACACCTCGCAGATGACGACCGGGCCTGCCCAAAGTGAAGATCCTCGTGCATCCAAGCGAGGCACCTCACCACTCCTCGGCGATAAAGTTAAGCTGCCAAGGAGTGAACACAGGTGAAGAAATGCAAAAATCAGCGTGCCTGTCTCACAGCTCGCCTAGGCCAGTAAGGACAAGAAGGCAGGGAAGAAGAAAATCAAGGGAGCTTTCAGCTTCCCCGCACCGACTTCCATGGACCAGCACAGCGGCAAATCAGCGATGAAAGCATCAGGCAGCCACAAAACAAGAACAGCCGCCACTCAGCTCGACAAGGAGGGGTATATGCTGGCACATCGGACTGCACCACACTTAGCTGCTCTAGCACGGTCGACTATTCCGCGTCGGACGTGCTGCCTCAATCGTCGGGTATCCCTGGTTACAAAACGACTTCATCTTTCGAACTTCAGACACCTCCCCAACGTGGAACTGGAGGCTCACAAGTACCAGAAACTCCGGAGAGTCCAGAACCGGCCGACAAAGGTATCGGGTCAAGCACCTCCTGCATTGTAGTTGGATATGCAGAAGATCGGCGCGGACTAACGTGCTGCTCCTCGGAAATAAGTGGCGATCCGCGGTTAAACCGCAAACAAGCTGACCAAGACATCCAGAAAGGGGCTCCACAGCAGGTACCCAGCCCATTAGCAAGTTCAACAGTTCACCATAACTCCAGTGAACTCCAGTACCTTCCACTGTACAGATACGAACTGAACATGCTGTTGGCTTACCTACCGAAATGGAAGAGGTAAGATATCCTAAACAAAACCATCGACAGTGCTAGTCTCCCGTTCCGGCCACCAGTCATCAACAACAACGTAACAGACTCAACAGCAGCACCAGATCAGACCAAATATAACAATAGAAGCAAGAGGAAGAATGATTCAACAGAGACTCCAACACCAGCCCTCACCAAGAGGCTAGACAACAAGCTGACACCAGCCATAGTCAACCAAAACAATGCACCCCACGTCGATGAACAGCAGTTCCGTCGGCCCAAGAAGACAGCCAAAGTAAGACAGATGCAAACCGCCGAACCCATGGATGTCTTCAACAGAGACGAAAACCTGCATAATGAGGACAAAACACCAGAAGAAGAGGGTCCTCAGCCACCACTCTGCAATAGGGTATTACCACCACTAATGATAACCTACGTGGGATCCTACCCAGAACTATACAGAAGACTACAAAGTAAATGTTCCAAAAATATCAGTGTTAAGCCTCAGGAGATTGACAAATAAAAAATTAACACATAATGCCTATATGATTACAAAAAAATAGCGAATGAACTTGCCAAAGCTGAGGTGCCATATTACACTTTCAACTCGGAGCCAACCCGTAATCTAAAGGTAGTGTTACGTGGTATCCCAGCAACAATGCCAGTGGAAGAAATAAAGGCTAAATTAGCTCTATCAGGATTCGATATAACAACAGTATCACAGATGAGAAAGCCTGGAACAGGTAACGTGATGCCACTGTTTCTAACAATTTTACCTGACTCTCCAGAGAACAGAAAAATATACCAAATAAGAACTATGCTTGGCCTAACGATCAGCGTGGAGAAGATGAGGGCCAGCCAAGGACCACCGCAATGTCATCGTTGCCAGGCGTTTGGCCATGTACAAAGACACTGCAACATGCGTCAAATGCGGCGAACAGCACCCAACCACAAATTGTGAACTTAGGAAAGGAAGTGACAGTATAAAATGTGCTAACTGCTTCGGAGTCCATGTCGCATCTTACAGAGGCTGTCCAGTGGCTAAAGAAGTTCGAAAGTGGCTGAGAAACAAACTACCATCACCTCCAAACAACAAAAGGCAAAACATCCTACCTGAAAATGTTCAAACAAGGATGCCACCGCCTCCGTCAATCAGTATAGAGAACTGGGCGCCTCTGCCCGCCTAGGATGAAGCGATGTTAACAAACTCTACGTCAGTACCATTGAATCACCACAGCCTGTCCTCACCAGAGTTCTGCAACATGGTAAAAATGCTGGAATCGACGTTGACGATTATGCTCAGCATAACAACGAAATTAGATCCGTTGACACAGCAGCTATTGGAGCGCACATCAGTTCCAACAAACCCAGCAGCAAACACCTCCCTACATGAATAGATGTAGACAGCTAAGTAGCCTACCGTTCTGTACATGGAATGCTAATGGTGTATTCCAAGAAAAGGGAGAACTCGTCGAATTCTTACAACAAGAGGGAATAGACGTATGTTTAATGTGCGAGACCCACCTTAAACTTGGCCTCAAGTTCACTGCACGAACCTACGCACATATAGGGTGGATCGGCCAGCAACAGGAGGCGGCACAGTCATACTAGTACGGTCATCACTGGCACATCATCGGATCCTTCTGCCACCGATGAATTCTATTGAAGCCACGGGCGTAGCTGTGGAGACCAGCGGTGGCCCCATCAATATCATAGCAGTCTACCACCCGCCACATCATCAAATCAACGAAGGTGACCTGGATACCCTACTATCAGTTCGCGGGAAGCTGCTTGTAGCTTACGACCTCAACGCCAAACATCAGACTTGGAACTGCAGATCCACCAATATCAGTGGCAGAAAACTCCTGCAGGCTTGTAACATCCATGGCTGTGTTGTTGTAGCACCAAATGTCCCCACACACACCCCATGGATTCATCGTCACCGTGGTGACATCCTGGAAATAGCTATCACGAGGGGAACGCCGGGTCCTCTCACGGCCAGAGCAGTTAACCGCCTTTCCTCTGTCCACAAACCGGTACTACTGGACGTGCCCAATCTAGAGCCTATATGGCAAGAAGAGACAAGAAGACTCTATTGCAAATCAAACTGGCCAATCTTCAGAAAACGCCTCACAGCAGAATTAGCCCAACTGGTAGAAGACGAGAATGCTGACACTGGTCTCCAACAGCTAACGCAACGCATCAAGCATAGGGGGGGACGAATCCGCACCCATCCGCCAGGGCAGAAAGCGGCAGAATGGACTCCCGGCAGAAATTCTTGCTATCATCACCTAGAAAAACAGAGCCGCACGCACATGACAGGAGACTAGAAGGCAAACACCAGCTGAACCGCTTGATCAGAGAAGTCAAAGCCCGTGTCATCGCCCACCGAAACAGTGAATGAGACGCACGAGTAGCGACACTCCAGGTGGAGGACGGAACGACTTGGAAGGAAACTCGAAGGCTAATGAGAAGAAAACCACAAATACCTCTACTACACACCGAGGCTGGCATATGCTGCAAGCCAACAGAAAAAGCCGAAGCTCTTACCAACGGCTTTGAGCAGAACTTCCAACCTTTCATCCAACCGCTAGATGAAGATCATATCCGGCACGTCCAACGCCACCTACTACGTTATATGATGGATGAAGGAGGCGACGACAAAATCGAGCGCATTACCAGGAGAGAATTTCTGGAAGTGATTTCACGTCTGCCACCCGAAAAAACACCGGGCGACGATGGCATCACGAACAGAATCCTCAAAAACCTACCACCCGAGGCCATCGATAGACTGGTTCGACACTTCAACCACATCATTGAAATCGGCACTTTTCCCTCGGCTTGGAAACATGCGAAAATTATTGCACTTTCCAAGCCGGGGAAGGACCCGAAGATTCCCCAAAACTACAGGCCGATCAGTCTTCTACCAGCATTAAGCAAAGTGTGCGAACGCCTCCTACTAACTCCAGACTCATATCCAAGAGGGCAACATGGTGCCTGCAGAGCAACATGGCTTCAGGACCGGCCACTCCACGGTGCACCAGCTGATGAGAGTAGTGCAGACGGCAACAGACGCATTCAACTACAGGGATCACTGCGGAGTGGTCCTTCTTGACGTGGCCAAAGCCTTCGACTCGGTCTGGCACGAAGGCTTATTATACAAACTTGCGACACTAGGTGTGCCAGGCCGATTCCTAAAGTTAATCCGCAGCTACTTGCAGAAACGGATATTCGTCGTCAAAGTGGACAACACGATATCCTCACGAAGATACATCCGTGCTGGCGTCCCGCAGGGCAGTGTACTCGCTCCAGTTCTATACAGCTTTTACACAGCCGACCTGCCCATGCGGCAGCAAGCTGAAACAGCTCTATACGCGGACGACACCACAGTCTTCACAGCTTCACGCTGCCCCGAGATAATTGGACGACGGCTACAGGCAGCGCTGAATGACATAGAAGAGTGGGCTACTAAATGGAGAATTCGTATAAATGGGTCGAAAAGCCAGGCCATCATGCTGACGAGAAGAAGAACGCCACCGCGCCCAAGACTCGAGCTCTTCGGTGAGAGAATCCCCTGGGTGACAACGGCAAGATACCTGGGCGTCATCCTAGACGCGAAGCTGACCTGGAAGGCCCACGTCGACGACGTACGACAACGAGTGCAGTGCACGCTGGGGGAACTATACCCTGTCCTAAACTACAACAGCACCCTCAACCCCAGGACAGGTGTTCACATCTACAAGGCGTTGGTGCGGCCGCTGATGGAGTACACCTCTCCAATCTGGGCGTACGCCGCCACAACGCACATCAATACCTTCCAAAGACTCCAGAACTGAGCTCTGAAAATGGCACTCTATTTACCATTGCAGTTTCCAACAATTGATCTACATCAGGTAGCAGAAGTGCCAATGCTCAGGGATCGATACGTAAAATTGGCAACCACCTTCTACAATAAGGCGCAAGAGAGCACTAATCCCACCATAAATTCGCTCGCGCAATATGAAGTGAAGCGGGGACCACACCGGAAACCGCTCCACTTACTAAGATAAGTACACAATGGAAAAATATACATGCAAATACCAGCAAAAAAGTAATAAAAAATAATAATAACAAAAAATGATGAAAATAACAACAACAATAAAAAGGTTACACCAAATAATGCCTAGTAAGAAAAGAAAAAGAAAAATGTAAAAAAAAAAATAATACAACCAGTAAAAATGAAGGCAATGCCAACTAGGCAAATCCTTCACCTAAGAATTCTCCAGTTCACGGGCTGGAGAAGAAAGTTAGGCTCTGGCTGGCTGGCTAGCGGCTGACTGGCAAAAGACACCAATGATGATGATGATTGTGTATCACCTGGCTCCACGGAAGTCAACAGCCGTTCTCTTCGCCATTAAAACAGGCGGCAATAAATAAAAAATTGGATTTCGAGACTCCACAGCGGCATCTCGGGCGGTCACCCATCCATAAGTAACAACAACATTAACAGAGATTCGAGTGTTTTTTCCTGAGCGAAGCATGGGAGTGTAGTAGCCGTCACGGCTGGTACGCATACCGATGTCGAAATAAAGGCAGCAAAAGCGAGCTAGACAGGTTGCAAAAATTCCGAGGCAGTGCCCTGAAAGTAAAGTGCTGATGAGTAAGAGTTGGAGTAATGACCGTCTCAAAGAAGTCACCTAGACGGCCTGGTAACAGATTTATGATTTGTGGATAATCGTCCCCACTTGACGGATGGTGGGGGTGGGGGTAAGACCTTAGGCTCTGAGTTGGAGCGAGAGAGAGGACTGCTCGACGCCGTCTCGACCCGAAAAGTCGTCTGCAGAGGGGTGTCGCTGATGGAGGCGTCGTCTTCGCTGGGCTAGAGGCAGACAGCACCCGGGCCCGACGCCACTGCGGGACGCAGCCAGCACGTCGGACACGATGACAGATTGACGACGGGACTCCAATAAAGTCAGGTGGGGCCAACTGTCTAATTCTCGGTGATGGTCATTGCTGTATTGGGAGATATTGTAGCCTTAGCTCGCTGTTGCTGGCCGAGACACGGTTGCATGGGGAAGCAATAATACCTCTGCATATTAATTGTCAGCGCCATTGATGCTAATAACAAGGCCAATAAATGTTCTGATATGTGCTGTATTGTGGCTCCTTGTTTTTAGAGCTCTCCTATGATGATGAAAAATTGTTAACCCGAGTGGCAGATTAAACAACGGTCTACTGGAGATATTCCTGCAACCCTTGCCCACATTCTCTCTCTCCTTTAGTGGTGACTCGTAGGGAGGGTCACTACAGAGCCAATTGTCCAAGATCTGAAATTACAACGTGTTGGACACAACCGTCCGGAAGGACGCCGTCTTGACGTGGCGACCAATGGGAAAGCTGATCCGCCGCCTCCGAGCCAATCAGGAGAACGGTCACTGTGATTGACCAGCTTAGTTAATGCCACCAGTGCAGCAGCTTTGAGCGTGATGCTACTGCTGGTTAAGCAGCGTTGAGCTTGGTGAGCACTTGGGTGGGTAACCACCCAAGATGCCGCTATGGAGTCTCGAAATGCAATTTTTTACTTATTGTCGCCTGTTTAATGGTGAAGAGAACGACTGTTGACTTCCGTGGAGCCACGTGTTGCACCATCATCATAAGGCAGCGGAGGTTGCTGCCGAAACATTGTATGCTGAGTTATATGACGAGTGGTATGTGTGGTTGCAACTAAGGACTCAGTGGGAAGCATGTGGGAGCATGGTTATAAAGTGCAAACCTTGTTCAAACATTTTATTACAAGAATCATGGTCAACGATTAAACTTATACAGAATATCACAAATAACATAATACAATATAATACATAAGAAAGCTTCGATCTTGCAGATTATGATCTTAATAAATCCTGTACCAATACAAATATATGTTAATGCGATGACAACCTTGTTAAGCCATGAGAATATCCCTAATCACAATATCTCCAATTGTATTAAATATGCAAACAGAAAATCCTTACGTGCTTGGAAACGTAATATAACAGGGCAGGCTCTTACCAATTTACCATCATATAACAAATTTACAGCTAGTACCAAACACAAATTTGTACACAGGAGGCAAAATACAGCAATTATTTTAAACAAACAGGAATCAGTTTACCTTAGCGTCCTTCAGTTTAACCTTAAGAATCAAGTTCTTACCAAAAGGTTCTAACACACTATAGTGTGTACAAGCCGGCGCATAAGTCGTTACCACCCACACACACTGATAAGGTAGCGGGAACGATTAGCACCACATATCGGGGAATTTTGTCCATTTCCGTAACAAAATTACTAAGCACAAGAATGCAGTAAGCGACGCACTTTGTAGTTGGGATCATCAGGTATACTACCTCAAATACCCGACAGTGCTAGAAACTGGCAATTTATCACCTCGAAGCCACCGCCAGCCCCGCCCGCTGCCGTGCTCCCCAATCGGCGGAAAACCGCTCGCGAACATAGAGCGCAGCGGAGGAATTCCCTCGATTAATGCGAGCGAGGAACGGTCTCGGTCGGGTCACAAATCCACATCATGCGGTACTTCCAGGCCGCCGGGTCAAATTACAAGTCCTCGCTTATACCAGCAGACCTCTAACGTCGCAGTCAATTAGGGAAAATATTAGACCCAACGAACCACTCCGCTGCTGCCGACCGACTGACTTCCCGGTTTCGTGTCCCCGAAAATCAACTCCATCAGCCGGTAGAGGGCACCACCAGAGCCACAGCGTGCTCTCACGGGCGAAACTAGCACGCGGGCTCTGCAGGAACCAGCATCAGAAGACAATCGAGAGCGGGAAAAATAAACAACGCGAGCCGAGCACGTCTCAACGAGTTAAATAATAATATTATCCTGCAGAAAACCCGAAAAATTTTCATTTCATCAATACGCCGGGAAAAACTTAATTCCCACTTCTAAGTCTGTTTCTTCTTCGTCATGCCAAACTGGATAAACCAATTTCCGCCATCACGTTTAAACCAAAATCAAACTTCTCGTTTTATGTTAAATACATACCCTAACGACAAAAATATTTCTAATTGCTACAAAATCGATCTCATATTTTCGTAATGGCACACTAAGGTTGGTACAGTCATGGCAACATCATTGGTTTTTGACCTGTCTTTATGTATAAATGAATGTAATGGAATCTTTCAATTGAATTTTCGCCCTTTTCCAGATGTACGATTTATGTAAAATTTTGTACACGTATGAAGAACTCTTAATAATAAAATAGTTTCATAGTTACGAACTGATTTCTCATTACTGTCACAGTAACAACAGAATGGTGGTTTAACCGTCATGTCACAGATGTTGTTAAGATACTTTTTTATTCAAAATTAAAATTATTTTTTAGTTGAATAAATTATACATTATATATTTGACCATTTTTTTTTTCGTTTATCCTGCAGCCCGTTTCTAAAAATGGATTTATTTTGATTTTTTAAATTTCGAGTAAAGTTTTCGTAGTCACAGAGGTAAAATAGCAGATACTCTAAAATTACACACTTTCACATTGTTGCGCAACGTTTTGCGCATGCGCATTTAATGATACTTTAATGGAATCAACTACTATAGTAGTTATGATGTTAAACAGTATTCCCTACGTCGTTTACAGTTTTTCATACTATTATAGATGAGTG
The DNA here is from genome assembly GCA_031002005.1 of Vandiemenella viatica. Taxonomy (NCBI): domain Eukaryota; kingdom Metazoa; phylum Arthropoda; class Insecta; order Orthoptera; family Morabidae; genus Vandiemenella; species Vandiemenella viatica. Next base: position 92,202,436 of record CM061921.1, on the reverse strand, counting down.
GTCTACTACGTTTACCCTGCTATCGGACCTCTGGTAGAGTTTACCATTTAACTGTCAGTTGCTCGTGTGAATAATAATGAAAGATGAAATTAAAACACGAAGGAAAAGAAGATTTGTGAAGAATAAAACTGTAGCCTTTTTTTAAAAAAAATACCAGTTGACAGTCATTGCAGACTACCGACAGAAGAGATAACTTAAAACTATAAATATGATACGTGCAACACGTCATCCGCTACAGATATACTAAATAATAATAATGCCGTGTTGTCGTAATGACTTAGTGACAGGGATTCTATTGGCTGCGCATTCCGCCCCTGTCTCAGCCGCGTTAACCTAACCCGGTACTGCTACCGGGTAAAGGGGATCTAGACTTTAAAGTGTAAACCGAACCCCGGAAGCGTTCTGGCGTACTTCACATTATACGGCAAGCTTTGCCAGAGGTGAAGGTTGGATTAAGGATCTATGAAAATCCCCGCCAATGCAGGGAATAGAAACCGGCACCGTAACAAATTAGCTAACAGAACCCAGCAGACATACATTTAAAATTATCATGTTGGTGACGCGAACTCATATGACAAATAAATAAGATTTTGCCCATCCATAAATCGCCCAACACCCCTAAAGAAGTTTTCACTTCAAAAACTAAAAATCTAAATTAGTCCACAACCTGAAGGTTGGTCAAATCTTCCCGAATATGTCAGTGGCAAGAAGGCCAATTCCTTTCTTCAGGGGCCTACAGTTTATCGTTGCATCAGAAACATGGAACGTCCCGGCGTAGCTAATATAATTAAATACAACTCCTAAAAATTCCTGCTCACTACGAGCTTCGAACGCGCGACTGGAGAGAGAAACTTTCGGAAGTAAGCGCCTTAACCGCTGAGCTACCAGATCGCCTTGTTTTGCAGTATACATGGGCTAAGTACTATCAAAATCGGATAAAAACTGCGATTGTATGAACAACGTTGGCAGAAATTAAGGTGAGGAGGGATTTTTTTTTTTAGTATCTTTCATTCCACTGGCTGAGGGCCAGGGGTGGGCCACTGTAGAGCGTGAGCTCTTTTTGGCCTCTGGGTTTTATCATATATTTTGTTTTCTAATATTTATTTTGCATCATTTTACATAAAGAGAGGGTTTAGATTTTTGTAACTCAAAAGCAAACTATTTTATTCTTTCTTTTTAATGTACACATATGCAAAGTTCCATCAAATTCGGATAAAAACTATTGGTTTGTATGATGAACGTGTGCCAAATATATATATAAAATACAAGTATAATCTATATTTTCACTGCTGTCCAAGCTCAGCATGTCATAATTATAGCTACAGGTATATTTTTAACATTAGCATGTTGGTGACGCGAACTCATAACATTTCACGCATCCAAAAAGCATCCAACGACCATATCATACGCGTAACACGTCATAGCATGTCGGTGACCCCCTCCCAAACATCGCCGAACGTGCCTATTGAAGTTTTCACTTCAAAAACAAGCTTTTGTAGTAATCTAAACTAAAAAGTTAAAAATTATCTTTAATTGTGTATATTTTGTTCAACAGCGATTCAGTATAACGTAATTTTTTATTAAGTTTAAAATAAGAATGAAGCACTGACCAAAAAATTAACTTTAACATAAAAAAGTGTGGTTGCTAGATATCAGTTAAATTTTCTAACGCTAACTATTTTTGAAGGTAGGGTCATTGCTAAAAGTGAGTTAAAAGCATCGCATGCTTTGTTTTACATTAAAGTTAATTTTTTTGGTCCGTGACCTTAGTCTTATTTTAAACTTATTCAGAAAATTTATACTGAATTTTGGGATATCCTATCGCTGTTGAAAAAAATATTTAAATTTTTAGATTAATTTAAACTATTTAGTTCACATTTCTACAAAGTGTGTTGTTTTAGTTTCTTTAAACTATAATTTTATTTGACACAGGTAACGTCTTCAATTCACCTGGTGCCACGGCATTTTAAAAAAGTTGAATGAATGGGTATTTAGGGAAAGACTAACCCCCTTTTTACAATAGTTTTTATCACGGCGTTGCTTCAGGTACCAAATTGGTTGTGAAGTACCAAATGTTTGTATTCAGGAAAACTGTGAACCTCAAGGTTTAAAGTGTTACCCTTTTTGGTGTTCCTGTTTTTCCGTTGAGAAAACGCGATGCGCACTTTTACCCGTAGTCTTATAGCATCACCTTGAGAAACACTGTTTTAAGTTTTAACTATACTGTTAATTTTCTGGGCCTCATAATCGACAGCAGACTCAGCTGGCTTCCACATTTTATAAATGTAGAAGCCAGAGTTCTAAATTCTCTGAATGTTTTTATGTGTTTGTGTGGTAGGTCATCAGACAGTTTGTTGTTTTATCGTTTGTCTGATCTGGTTGGCCTTTTTACAGCCAACCGTTCGTGACCTCTTCACAGCCACCATTTCAGCATGCAGACTGTAATTTAGATAATTTTTAAGCTACATTGTCATGCTGGTTTTTAGTTAGGGCATTAATGATCTAAATTTTGACGCGAGCTAAAGTCGTAACAACAATTGCCTAGCAATGTTATTGACGCTACAACAATGAAGGTAAATATGTTTATAATCATCTCTATTACCATTCTCCTTCAGTAGTGTGTAAACACCGGTTCTGAATAGTACCAAGAATACTCGTGGGGTTTCTGGACAGCACAAGCAGGAAGCCATTTCTTAGCTCAGCGTCCGCGAACATTAGTTGTGTCACGGCCAAGGGAGACGGCAGGGAAAGTTGTGATATAATCGATCAGACCCTTCTCAGTGATACCCTGATCGGTGCTTGCCATATTAAGCAGAGCAACACATCCTTCCAAAATCCTAATCCCTACCATGCTGACCACGCCCACGTTTGTAATCCCAGACAACTGGCCTAACCCGTATACAACGAGCAGGCACAACAAAAGTTCGATTTTATCATCTAAATTTAGATTATGTCGGGGTCGATACCATGATGTAGTGAGCTCACCGTAAAATCTTGGTGCTCTGACAGTTTTCGTTTCCGCTAGGAGTGTGGGTGTCGCTTGCACAAAGCGTGATACCGAGCGTGGCAAGCTCGGATTCGAATCCCCATCCACCCTTTCAGGAAATTACTTAAGGGAAACTGGGTGTGGTGGGTGAGCGGTTAATGCTCTGGCCTCGCATTCTGGAGGTCGCCTGTTCAAATCCCCGTCCGCGCATCCAAGTTTGGGCTTTCCATGGTTTTCCAAAATTGCTCCAGGCGAATGCCAGAATGCTTCCTTGAAAAGCCCATGGCCTAATTCCTTCCCGTTCCTTGCCCCAGCGCCCATCCCACCTCTAATGACGTCGACGTTGCCGAAGTGTAAAGCCGTAAGTAAAAAAAAAATGTCGGTTTGGATCTATGGATTAATTCCTCCCCCGCTTTTTATGACCTCGACGTCGACGAGAAACGAAATGTTTTTGGAGTAACATCAGGTCTGTGACACTTCATTGGAATTAAAGTGGCAGAGACTTGCAAACTCATATTGGTGTGGGTTAAACTATGTCTTTGGGTAGATCAGTCACTGTCTCGTGCAGCAAACAATTTTTTTTTTGTATTTTTGTATTTTGTATTTTTTTTTTGTATGCTCACTAAGATTACTTATTATCGAACTTAGATGAATGAAAGCGAGAGCTTCAGATTATTATGATAATAACCTAGGTTAGGAAAAAAAATGAAACATACGAATGATACGATGTAAGTATCCAGTATAATTTACCATTAACAAGATATTCGTCCTTTCTGTTTGTCATAATCGATTCGCTAACCCTTAATACAAAAGGATTTTTCTTTGACAGTCGCCGTGATGAAATCACGATGACTTGCTTGGACACACAATAAATGGAGGCAAATGCAGTCGTGAATATTAATCTCTGCTCTTCAGACTAATGACCAAAGCAAATTGTATGGAGTGCTTTAGACCAAACATCGTTTTAATTTAGTACATTATTGCCCTCCAAGTGTGTTTAGCACAATTATTGCGACAGCACTTCTGTAATCGGGGAAACTTCTTTCGGAGAGGTCTAATATTTATGAGAAAATACCTTTCAGCGAACTTACAAGTCAGTTAGTTGGTGAACGAGCGTTATACACATCTGTTTCACTTTGTAATTGACTTAAAAATTGAACATTTATTGATCTATGTCATTTTCGATAATATTCTTACTATATCGTTTAATTTGCTTCATCCTTCGTGACTGACTTAAGAGTTGAACCATATACTGACCTATGAAAGTCCAGATAGTGGGTCGATCATTTCATCACACTGTCTGTATCCCTTCGTGATTTAATTACTGTATCGTTGTATTTCCTGTATCCTTCGTGACTGTCTTACCTGTAGTTGATTCATGACTGTAACCACAAATCATTAGAGCTTTCGTTTTCCAACAAAGTAATAATCCTTTCTATGAACTTACTGCATCCAAGCTTTATTGTTTTAAGAATTAATCTAACAGTTAGCCTATGACAGCTCCAACATTATACTAATCGTTTCATCGCACTGACTGTTTCCCTCCACCTCCTGAAAGTCATTACTACGACACCTAATTTCTTTGATCTTATCTCTGCTGTCACTGTGACCCACACAGTAGAAGTATTTCATCATACTCGTAAATGAAACGAGTTGTTCACATGTTTGCCACTAAATTCAGTCGAAATCGACTTCATCTGTTTGACAGACAATCTATTTATCAATGGTAGTTTGTTGGTGAGATAGGAATCCTTAACGAGCACCACTAGTTATGACTCAGTAAATTTTATCACTAACAATATCAATGTCAGAATTATACAACTAACATTGAAACACACGCCGCTAACTTGCATCGAACCACATATAAATTTCTTTGCTGGCAGGGCCGGGTACAACGAAGCTCTGTAATTTCGGCCGTCCACTTCTAATACAATGTTCTGTTAATCTCGAGGTTATATGTCACCGACTTAACAGATTGACCCATCTATACTTGGAATCTGTACCAAGCCGATTTCGAACTCCGCAACTTAGGACCTATTACTAGACAAGCCATGTGTCAAAGACATGCCATACCTACATAAAGGTTCAGATAAGACGAATACCATGCATTTTCGTTCCTGAGATGCTCCTACTGTTTTTAGAATCGTAAATCTCTTCGTTTCCTAATCCTGAACATGCTGAAAGTAATCACCACCACAACTTCTTGTAACACAACTTGACGACACCCACCTGTTAATCACAGACAACTGTGACGGAAAAAAATAATCGGCTCAGAGCATATCGAGTAGGCTATAGACCACATCTAAATAGTGGCTTAGTCATAACGTCCACTTTCATTCATTTTGATGGGTCTAACATACCGTCCTAAACGAAAATATAACATGCACAGTTCATCAATAAATTCAATCGAAACCTACGTCCTGTGTCTGACAGACAATCCAAACCCATTCTATGTATTAATGGTAGTGGTTTGGTCAGATATGAGAAATCCTTAACGACCACCACCAGTTATGATTCAGTAAATTTGGTCAGTACCAATGTCGGTGTGACAGTTATGTAACTAGCATCGAACCACGGATCACAAATGGCACAACAATAGTCAAAATGTGAACCATCGAGATTTTTGTACGTTATCTCCTTTGTACAAGCGTTGCAATTCTTAAAAATTCAGCTATGAATCGCAGCCTAGAATTAGTCTTACATACGAACGAACTTATGTGCTTTGTTACGCTTAAATACTTTAGGGAATCAACCAGTAACTTAATCATTTACTTTTAACCCTTTAACAAATGGATTCCTTTACTATTTATACATATTACCTTGCACTTCACATAAGCATCTGCACGACACCTAAAATCTATAATTTTATGTCTCCTGTCAATGCGATCCAAAATCGCTTGGTGGAAGAAGTGTTTCGCACGAGAGGAAGAAGGAATACATACAAGAATCTGTACGACACCTAATAATTTCATTCTCCCTGAACAACAGTAGAGCTAAACATTATTTTTCTAGACTGAGTTAGTATTATTATTTTTATTTATTTATTGGCATCTAGGCGTGCGCCCATACAGCCATTTTCATATTACAGGATAGCATCATTAACATACCAATAATGATATATGCAACTAGTCATTTACATTTAACTGAATAACGTCGATGTTGTAACAATAATAATAATTATAACATGTCATTAGCCTTCTACCTTTTACCGAATAACCATTATGGCATTACAATGGTAGTATACAATATACTTTACAAATCAAAGTCAATAATATAACAGTAATGATATAATGCAGTTAAAACATATTGTTTGAGTTTGTTTGAATTGTGTCACTTAAAGGAGAGGAAAGCATCAATACTATAACAATAGTGATATACCACGATTAAAACTTCTTACTTGACTATAAACTGTGACACCCAAATGCTGGTATCCAGCAACTTGCGATTTTCATTTTTCAGAATAATTACAATAATATTCTACCAGAAGTATGATACATTTAAAACAAGTTATTTACATTTGTTGTGATTAAGTCGCCCATATGTTCAAATCACACCACCGTTCATTTTCATTTTGCAGGATATGTACAATATTATTACAATAATGATATATTACAAAATGACGTCCAGAGAGTATAATTAAAACACATGTTATATCAGCTTGTTTAAATGGAGACACCAATGTTGTTCAAATGTTGGTATAGGAGCTGATATATTTCGTAGTCTTCCGTTGACAAGAGGGTAGCACCATATGTGGGGAGAGGGATTCCTTTCTTCTTGAGAGAGTGTAGTAGAAGGTCTGTTTCTACTTTGTTTCGGCGGCACCCAAACAGCAAGTGGTTTGTATCCTCTATTTCCCCACATTGGCAATTAGGGGAGTCAATGAGGTGGATTCTTTGGAGGTGTTGTTTGTAGCAGCCGTGGTTGAATTTCAGTCTCGCGATACTTATGGTGAAGTTGCGGGAGCACTTATATATCTCATACCACTGGAGAGGGGGTATTTCCGGGTGGATGCGACCGTAATGTAGGCTTTTTATCGAGAGTGAGCTCTTCCACGCCCACTTGGCTGTCATGGTTCTTTTGATCTGTCGAATAGCGTCGGGTAGGGAGATCGTACTGTTGCGTATCGCACCGCTGTGTGCGGCTTGTTTGGCGTATCGGTCTGCCATCTCGTTGCCTGGAAGACTGCAGTGTGATTTGATCCATTTGAACTCTACAGTCTTACTTGCTAGTTTCAATTCGTGAACTGTAATCACAATGTCGTGTACTCGTGAGTCATTGTGCACTGTCCTATGGTGGTTTTTTTTATTAAAAGCAATGCTGAGTTTGAATCTGATAGGATTACATGGTTGCTATAAGGGGAGGTCTTTGCGTATTTTAGTGCTTCCAAGATTCCCATCAGCTCTGCCCTCATAATGGTATATTCTGTTGGTAACCGAAATAAACCCTTGTCTCCAGATCTTGGTATACGGAAGGCGCATCCAGTGGCATCTGGAAACTTGGAGCCATCCGTGTATATCTGTTCCATGTGGGATCGGTTGTATAGGTACTGATACACGTTTGCTCTGTAGTTTTCCAGCTGGGTGTTATCTTCCGCGCTTGTGTCTACTTCCAGCTTCGTGACAGTTTCCCAATACGGAGTCTCGAAGGTAAGCATTTTCCTGCTTTGACGTATGCTGGCTGGTATCTTATATGTTTCTAGGTACTGCGCCGCAATGGGAGGCATTTTTTTTCTTACTCCAGTAATTGTCAGTTAGGCATTGCATTGAGAGATTGTGTATAGAGTTGAGAAGTCTGGTCCCAGGGTACTGGCTACGCTTGAGCAGGAATTTTGCGGTTAAGAAGCTTCTGCGGATCTCTAGGGGAGGTTCGTGTGCTTCCACTAGAAGCACGTAGGTAGGTATTGATTTCATAGCGCCAATACAAGTGCGCAGAGCTTTATATTGGACTTTGTCCAGTTCTTTAAGCACAGTGTTAGTTGCAGAACCGTAACATATACAGGCGTAATCAATATGTGGTCTCACCAGAGATTTATACAGCCTTAATAATATTGATGTATTCCCTCCCCACTTTACGTTGGCTATTGCGCGGATGAGGTTGATCGCCTTGTCGCATTTCTTGATCGTATTTTTTATGTGAGTACCCCACTTGATTCTGTTATCGATCAAAACGCCCAGGTATTTCACAGCGTATTTAACTGGGATGATAAAGGGTCCTAATTTTATATTAGACATCGCGGGCGTTCTGTGTCGGCTGTAAATCGATACTGCCGATTTCTCTGGTGATATGTCTAGCCCGTTGCTGAATAGCCATTGATTGAATTTGTCCATTTCTGCGGATAGTACCATAAGGCATTCTTCCCATGTTTTTCCAATGATAAATATGCATATATCGTCGGCATATTGGAGAATGACGATTTTACTGTTCATGGAGTAATGAAGATCATGCGTATACAAGTTAAATAACAGGGGGGCCAGAACAGTGCCCTGCGGCAGGCCACGATTAGTTTTTTTGCACGCAACAGTAGTTCCTCGTTGCGTTATTTCCAACCATCGGTCCGAAAGTAGTGCGATTAGGTTTCCTATAAATGTGTCCGGTATCCCTAGATAGCGAAGTTTTTTGGCTAGGATCGGTACACAGACATGGTCATATGCGCTATTTATATCAGTGTACACGGCCATCATATATTTGTTCTTGGAAAAGCAGGAGTGAATTTCGGAAGTGAGGTGTGCTAAGGTGTCTGTGGTGCCTTTACCTCTTCTAAAGCCGTACTGCGTTTCCGGAATTAATGCATTGTGTTCCAGCCACCATTTAAGTCTCCGCTTTATCATATGTTCCAGTACTTTGTAGGTGCATGGCAGTAGGTTTATTGGTCTATAGGATTTTGCGTTGTTGCCTACTTTTCCAGGTTTTTTCACGGGAACTACCCGCGCAGTCTTCATCTCTTTTATTTGTAGCCTTTCCGACCATATCCTGTTAAGTATTTCGCATAGCTTCGTTTTTGCGGAATCTGGCAGATTTTTTAGCATGCCGTAGTGGATGATATCGGGTCCTGGTAATGAGTCCGTTCGTTGCTTTAATGCAATATTGAATTCGTTCAGCTGGAAGGGTTGCAGGAGGAAGTGTGATTCAGCTCCCCTTGGTTCTGTGAGATTTGTCTCTACCCACGGCGGGGTTAGCCTTTCAAGGATGTTCTCTAATAAGTCGGTTGTTACGGGTGATTTTGCTTCTGCCAGAGTGGATGAGTACTTCAATTTTCTGACCTTTTGCCATATATCAGATAAGGGCGTTTCGTTATTAAAGGTTCCACAAAACTCTCTCCATTTTTCTCTCTTTTTATTCTTGGCCATCTTTTTTTACTCTTGCCTGAGCTCTACGGTGTTCCAGATAGTTTTCGATCTTGGGACAGCTTTTGTATGCCCGTAGTGTCTCTCTGCGTCTTTGGACGGCTTCGTTGCATTCTTTATCCCACCAAGGAGTGCTTTTGTTCCTCATAATCTGTACTGGTTTCTGAGCAGGTATAGAAGATATGGCAGCTTGTGTTATATTGTTGGTCATGGATTTATAGTCCAGTGCGGGGTTACCGCTACACTTCCATGAAGCTGTCAGCCGTTCCATAGTTGTTTGGAATTTATTCCAGTTCGCCTGGTGTCTTTTCCATCTATAGGGAGATCTATAGGGAGAGGATATCAACCACCTGACGGTGGAGTCAGTCTGGAGGCGAAGTAGGATAGGAAGGTGGCCTGATCCCAGTGTGTCGTCTACTACTTCCCAGGTAATGTCTATAGCTATGTTCGACGATACGCAGGAGATGTCCACTGCTGATGGCGCTTGCCCTGGGGCATTAATTGTGGTTGGATTACCGTTGTTCAGTACCACCATATTTTCTTCCTCTAATATTTCCGCAAATATGTTCCCCAGTTTATCCGTGCTTTGGCATCCCCATACTGTATTATGTGCATTGAGATCTCCCAACAAGATGACCGATTTTGGCAATTGTCTGAGGATATTCGTGATAAATTGCTTGTTTGTCTTCTTATTCGCTGCTCTATATGCTGACACAATGGTTATTAATTTGTTGGTAAGACGTACCCTGGCGGCACATATGTTGAAGTCTGTGTTTCCAGTGCAGGGTTGGAGTTGTTCGTAATAGATGGAGCTTCTAATTAAGATGGCAGACCCCCCGTAACCGTCTGTTATGTCGGATCTGATAGCATTATATCCTTTGAGGTGGAATCGTTCATCTGGTTTCAGCCAAGTTTCGCTACAGCCAATACGGCTATGTTATTCTTTGAAACGTACTGTAGCAAGCTCTCCTTATTAGCTCGGATAGATCTCGCATTCCACTGAAGAATTGTGTCGTCCTGCAGTGTTGCTCTCGTGTTTCTAAAAGGTGCCGCCATTTTCCCATCTGTTTGGGGCTAACGATCGTAGCAGAAGTTGTTTTACGCTTGGGGCGTATTGCGTTGGATTGAGCAAATTATTTCCTGAAAACTGATTTAGAATGCACATTATTATTTCAAACATCTTGTTTGCATAGTATTCTGTTATTACAGGATCCTGTAGGTTATTGCCATGGAGAGGAGGGTATGGATTGTGGGTAATGGGTTCAATGTTCCTATTAGATGGGATCCAGTAGTCTTTATACGAGGTTTCTCCTGCACTACCTGTGCTTTTGTCAGTTATTCTGTGGCTTCTGATGTTAGGAGTGGGCACCTGGTCCCTGCATCCGGGGTTTCGTTGGAAATTCTCAGGTTCATTAGGGGTGTTTGACTGCATAATTATAGGCTGAGGAAGTGGATCCTGTTGAGGTGATTGTGCCAGGACAACAGGGGGAGCGTCTGCGATATTGTGTTGCCCGGTATTGTAGTTTCTTTGCTCATAATTTGTTTGAGGAGTTGTCATTTTTTGAAGTTGCGTGTTGGTTCTTTCTAATCTTGCCGCGACACTGGCATACGATGCGGTGTTAGTTTTCTCTGAAGCTTGCTTGTACCCTACATTTTCTTGGGCCATTACCTGCTTTATCTTCTTTTGTCTGATATATTCCGGGCAATATCTATCAAAAGATGGGTGTCCACCATTGCAGTGGACGCATACTGGGGTGTTTTTGTTTATCGCATTCTTTTCCGTCATGCGGGCCTGCACAGAAGGTGCAACGTTTTTTACTTCTACACTGGTTACTAGGGTGTCCATATCGGAGACAGTTAAAGCATTGCATTACTGGTTTGACATACTGTTCTACAGGGCACCGCACTCCGTGTATGTATACGTAATTCGGACGCCTTTGTGCTTTAAACGTCAGTAGACATACGGGGAGTGGGATTTCTTTTGTTTGGCCATCTTCTTTAATTTTTTTTGTAAACCTTTTAACTTTTACCAAGCGATATTCGCACCTTGCCACAGTTTTTATCTCCTCTTCCGTTAGCTCAGTCATAACATTTCTTATAACCCCTTGTTGTGAGATGCAGGAGAGCGGAATGTGTGCCAGTAGGCCATTATGCTGCCAGATGGTGCTCTGAACAAGGCTATTGGCCGATACGACCGATCTCATCTCTATTTTGACCCGGTTTCGACCCGCTGGAGCTATCTGTATAATGTTGTTACTTATTTCGTGGCTGAGGGAATATAGGAGGCGCCCAATGGCCATGGGGTGGATCCTACCTATGTTTCTATCTTTACTTTCTATGAATACATAATAAGGGCCCAAGTCGTAGCTTTCATAATAGGCTGGCACTGCACTGTTTACCTGCAAGCCGATGTTTTCGCTTATCCTTGCTGTCTGTTGGCGCTGCACACTTTCCGGCGGCGTTGTCTCCATGTTGATGTCTGCCGATGATGTGTCTTGTTGTGTTATTCTGGGGACCTTGATGTTTTCACCTCCACTGCCGTTGTCGTATCCCGGGATGCATGGGCGTTTCTGGGGTGCGTATGTTGACATTTCCTCTTCTCTTAGTAGCGGTGCATCTCGTTGATCTAGTGCACTGTTGTCAGCTGGCGGTGATGTAATCGATGTGTTAGACGTTGCAATTATAACGTCCATGGTTGCCGTCGGTTCATCGTCTGCGCTGTGCAGATATTGCTGCACCTGACTGCCTGTGTTGTTTTCTTCAACCGCTGGAAGCATGTTTATTACGCCATTTGGCTGACGGTGCATCGTTGGCTGCATCAAGTATTGTCCGCCTTCGCCATATTCACCGCCGTACATGGCGGATGAGGGCTGGGTCTGAGCTGTATTAGATGTTATTTGCTGCTTTGGGAATACCAAATGTTTCTAAACCCCATTTTCTAATTCGCACAACTCCTTCTGACGGAGTTAGTATCTAAGCGTGAGAATCAAAGCAATAGAGATTTGTATGGTCAACGTGCCCATATTGTTTTAATCATATGATTAGTTCCAAAGCTATATTTATATCTAGTGGGTCTTATACTAGCTCACCCAATCATCTTGGAGAATCAACAGCAGAGAATGTTTATTTATTTGAAAGAGCATCAGTAATTTCAGCCATCCACTTATTCCAAAGCGATTTCGAACATTCGTTACATTCAAACACATACAAAACTTGCATTCAGCAGTATCGAGACATATTTCTTAATTCAGAATTCTGATGGATAAACATATTTATTTGAGCTTGCATCCTGTAGTACGAAAGTATGAAACCTCTCCCAAAATAGTAATTTCATTCGACGATATCAAGTCATATACCCTAACCCTGGTGTCTGACGGATAAAAGGTGTTAAATGACTCTGAAGTTGCAGTCAGACTTCCGTACGTATACATGTGGTCTCGTTGGTTAGCTAAATATACAGATGAAGTTTCCGACAGTTATATTTCTTACTAGCGATATGAGGTCTATATCATTGAAGCTGAAACAAACTGACAGACGGTAGGTGGTAATGTGACATGAATTTTATCAGTTTGAGCTGTAGCAAAGCATACCGTGTCTGGAGACAATTAACGCATCTATATCAGTGAGTTAAGGCATTATCTCAGTTTCTGTGTGCTATGTTCGTCTCGATGGGGTGGGAGGGCGTGAAAGCGTAGTTGTATGAAGACTGCAAAAGAACCATATAAATGGTACAAGTATTGTAATACTTCGAAAATTGTGTAAAGGTGAGTAAACAATCGCAAATTTTGAACAATTTGGAGAAATCAATAAATTTTTTAAAGTTAGTGAAAAATGCGCTAAAATGTACAAATTTCTTTAAATTTTGACAATCCAGATCTATCTGCTCACCAACCACAGATAATATCTCAGTCACGTACACACTAAACACAAAGATGCATCTATTGCACAATAAAGCTGAGTGTTGTATGTTCTCTCACGACCCAAGAAATTTTAGGGCAGTGCCTCATGAATGCATCAACTCCGACGATTTAAGCTGGACATGTAGGATTCCGAGTAAAGACCAGTCAAACTGTATAGGTCATTACTGGAAGAATAGTGTGGTTGAGATACCCACATTATCCAGCATCATACGTCAACGCTTATACCAAACTGCCACTCTCAAAAAATGTTGGTTCATCACTGAAGATGAGTTTCTCACAAAACCTTTGCGCTTGCATAAGCTGTTGGATCTGATCCGTCAGCCGCTGGCGGCTGCCGCCGCTAATGACTGCTACAATGGAAAGCAACGGGATCGCTTCCTATGAAGCGTCGGCGACCCGCGTTCTCGAAAACGGCCGCTCTGAGCCGCGCGACTGCACCGGTCCGAGAACAGTATTGACGCAGCCGCTAGCTGAACAGTCGAAATATGTCGGACCTAAAGGTGGGCTTCCTATACAGCGGCAGCCGCTGGCGGCGGCCGCCCAAGACAGCCGCTAATGACTGCTACAACGGAAAGCAACGGGAGCGCTTCCTATGAAGCGGCGGCGACCCGCGTTCTCGAAAATAGCCGCTTGAGCCTCGTGACAGCACCGGTCCGAGAGCAGTCTAGACGCAGCCGCTAGCGGAACAGTCGAAATATGTAAGACGGAAAGGTGTTATTTACAGTGGGGGAGGATGAAAAATTTGTGGAAGTAGTGTGTAAATTTCCTTATATATACGATGTTTCTTCGCCACTGTACAAGGACCAATCGGTGAAGGACAATGTTTGGAAAGAAATAGCGGAATTTGTCGAAAGTTCAGGTAATAAAAGCACAATATAATCTGATATAAATTATTATTTTTTATTACCTTCGGGTGACTTGTTATTATATGTTTATTATTAAAGAAGCCTTCAAAATGTACAAGCTACTTTGCGTAGTTGAATTGTAATGTATCACGTGGTAACTTGTAATTAAAACTTCATTCAGTAGCTGTATGGCACTTTGCTAAGGTCAATAGGCACGTGCATAAAATGTTCTTTCATTTACTCATTTATCTCATTTTTATCTGTATAATTATTAAACTCAATATTATTTTTCATAATTATTTATTGCATAGCACAAATAGATAAATAGATAATACACAAAATTAACATTATTAATTCATATAAATACAAATCTTAATAATATATATATGTACATACTTTTAATATAATACAATTATAATGCAGCCCTAATTCGTTCTTGAAACGTGATTGCCTTGCCAGGGTGTTAAGCCTACACCTGCACTGCTGTTGAAGTATTCTGTAAATGATTATCTGACAGAAAATCCATCAGCATGTGCGTAACCGCCACCCCTTGCTAATGGCCCAAGGTTTACGCTCGGCAATGGTTCATTTTTGTTTATTTCATAATGAGGAACATTATTTTTTTCGAGGAATACATCTCTAAGTAAATTATGTAGACAACAAGCAACAATAACCAAATGATCGGTCGTTTTTGGCTTTATACCAATCGGCGAATAAAATATGCGAAATATTTGACTCAATAGAGCAAAGGAGTTTTCAGAAACTCAACGAGCTCTAGAAAGTCGATAGTTAAAAATAGCTTTATTATTGTCGGTACTTGCAACTCGGCGAGAAAATGGTTACATCATATTTGGATGCAATCGGAATGCTTCATCGCCTACAAAAACATGCGTTACTACTATATCGGAATTAGAAAGTTTAGATGGCGGTGGAAACATATTTCCACTTGCAAATAATTTTCCGATATTACTTTCGTCAATAATTCCACTATCGCCTTCCTTCCCGTATGACCCAATATCGATGAAAATGAATTTATAGTTCGCGTCGACTACAGCCAGAAGACGGTAGAGAAAAACTGTTTGTAATTGTAATACAGTGAGCCTGATAATGCTAGTGAAAAAATTCGTACATGTTTAGTTCTGTTTACAACCTATACTTTTTATACAATTACTTTATGCTATCTGCATTTTCAATAAACCAATAATTCATTATGGTATATTTTTACTTTTACTTACCTCAATGTCAAAGCGAGTTTTTTCGTCTGGGCTTATTGGGTGCGGATATCTAGAAGAGGGATCCTTCTTGAGATCTTCTATGACGAGATCGAGAACATAGTTAAACTGCATAATGTTCAGCCGGAAATATTCCCGAAATTTCTTATCATCTTTTAACAAACGCCGATTTATCAGTGTCTCAAAACAACCTTCCTCATTCCTTGTTTGAAACTTGAATGTGATTCAGCATTCCCCTCACATAATTGCAATATAATTTCTTCATCCTCAACCTCTTCTAACATTAAATGAATCATCAACTCGCGCTCACTCATGACTTTTCACTAGCAGAACCGCTGGGCGGCCGCCGCGCCATAGGAAGCGCCCCCTGCGCGGCTGACGCCCAAGGTCAGCCGCTGGCGTGTCAGCCGCTGGGCGCCGCCGTTAAATAGGAAGCCCACCTTAAAGCTGTTATTTACTGTGGGGGATGATGGAAAATTGGTGGAATTAGAGTGTAAATGGCCTTGTATATATGATGTTTCTTCACCACTGTATCAGTCTGCGAAGGACAATGTTTGGAAATAAAATAGCGGAATTCCCTGAAAAATCAGGTAATAATAATACAATATAATCTAACAACTTTATTAATATTGTTTATTGCCTTCGCGTCATTTGTTGTTATGCAATATATATAATTCCTATATGGTTTTTTTTTTTTTTTTTTTTTTTTTTTTTTTTTTTTTTTTTTTTTTGTCACAAGCCATTATCTCCCTTTGTATCTAACCGAAATCGAAAAATGTGGTATCTTTCTAAAGATTAGGGTATCCGATTTGATGATGTCATATTTTAGGAAAGTCAAATTTTACCCTTAAAGGGCAAAAGTATTAATACTTCAAAAATGCTGTTTTTGTCTTACGAGCCATTTATCTCGCTCGATACCTAACAGAGATCGTTAAATGAAGTATCATTTTAAAAATTAAGATCTTCGCTTTGGAGACATCGTGTATTAAGACAAAAAAAATTCGGAATTCGACCCTTAATGGGCAAAAGTATCATTATTTCCACAACGCCTTTTTATGTCATGTCTTCCTTTATATCTAACCGATATAGATAAAGGTATCAATTGAAATATTAAGGTCTCCGCCGTCGTCACATCTTATTTTAAGAAAGGATTTTTCGGAATTCGACTCTTAAAGGGCAAAATTATCACTATTTCCGGAAAGTTTTTTTTTATCATGAGCTGTTTGTTTCCCTTGATATCCGAAATAGATAAATGAGCTATCATATTAAAAAGTAAGGTCTCTGCTTTTGTCAGATCATATCTTAAGAACGAAATTTGACCCTTAAAGGTCAAAAGTAATAACTGTGAATGTCGCGTGTATGAGACAGTATAGAGCCAAGACGCTAATAGCAGTAGCACATATCACAGAGATATTAATAAAGTGCTTCACTGGCGTCGACTTTGTATATACCTTTTACACTAAAGAAATAAACAATTGAAACAAATGAGGCGATTCTTCTTTAATCCTATTACAAACCCGTAAACTTACTATTCATTGTATTCGCGAAATTTTCGCACGGGTCATCTAGAATTTATCATTATAGAAACCTCCAAAAAAATACAATCTACTTCGCTTTGTGTGATTGCAATTAAAACTTCATTTAGTATTTTTTTTTTTTTTTTTTTTTTTGTATTACTGATTCTAATGGATATTTTCTGGAAGTTCCCACTATTTGTATTAAATCATACATAAAATTAATATTATGAATTCATATAAATACAAGTGAAATTTTTTAATAACATAAGTACATATTTTTAAAATAATACAATTAGAAAGTAGCTGTAATGAGTTCTGCAACGTGATTGCCTTTCCAGGGTGTTAACCCTACACCTGCACGGCTGCTAAAGTGTTCTGTGAATGAGTCTCACACGAAAAAAACACATTAGCATTTTTGGTTGGTAGTTGTTCTTTTTGTTTATTTAATAATGAGATTAATTTTTGTTCGAGAAATGCATTTCTAAGTGATTTATGCAAACAGCAAGCAACAATAACCAAATGATCAGTTGTTTTTTTCTTTATACTGACCTCCTAACATTAAAAAAAATATCAAATTGAGCTCACTAATGACCTTCCAGTACCATGACCACTGGGCGGCCTCCGCGGCATAGGAAGCGCCCCACTGCGCGGCTGACGCCCGGAGTCTGCCGCTGGCGAGTCAGCCGCTGGGCGGCCGCCGCCGCATAGGAAGCGCCCCACTGCGCAGCTGACGCCCGGAGTCTGGCGCTGGCGAGTCAGCCGCTGGGCGGCCGCCGCGGCATAGGAAGCGCCCCACTGCGCGGCTGACGCCCGGAGCCTGGCGCTGGCGAGTCAGCCGCTGGGCGGCCGCCGCGGCATAGGAAGCGCCCCACTGTGCGGCTGACGCCCGGAGTCTGCCGCTGGCGAGTCAGCCGCTGGCTGGCCGCCGCGGCATAGGATGCCCACCTTTACTTTGTAAGCGTGCGTCAGGGCTTGTAGCAATTGCAAGTGGTAATGCTGCTGCTCCAGTCGCTTCCGTAAGATCTTCCAAACGGACGGTTGTGGAATGATCAACTTTCCGCTTGCTTTGTTCGTCGACTTCAATGGACTACATATAAAACTCCCCTGCACTCGCCCAACCGTTTCTTCAGTCACTGTAGGCAGGCCCATTGATTTCCCCTTACAGAGGCAACCTGAAGCTGTAAACTGCACATACCCTCGTCAAATGGATTTCGCAGTTGGCGGTTTTTTCCTACGATAGACTGATGTGATTGAAATTCAAGCACAATATAAGCTTTCTCAGCGGCTGTCGCTATCTTGACTGACTGTTCACGTCTCGCTCACGTGGAACGGGTGTGTTATCGCACCATCACTAATATTTTAAGTTATGCTTGTACACTTAGAAGTTAGACAATTTAATGGATCCTCCCACAAACTAGTACTGAAACAACCTGACCATCGTTACTACGACCTACGTTGCAACTCGTGAAGCACAAGAGGTAACTTTCGTAAATGAAACAGTGCGCTGGACGTTATTACTTTAATTTGACGAAATTCTGATATTATATAATTTTTTCAAATTTACGTATTTTTTTCAAATTACAAAAAAAGGTCATATTATCCTAACGCGGGCTCTCGTTAACATAATATGGAAAAGTCTGGAAAAGTCGAAATCCCAATCCACTCCTTAAGTGACTATCATGTATTTGGGCACCTCGAGACAGCTTTAGTTGCAAATAAATTCTCCAGCAGCAAAGAGAACAAGACATCACACTCAACTACCTGTGTGCCCATCCGAAAAATTTGTCTGAAAAAGAAATTAAAAAATAATTTTAAAAACTGCCAATTGAAAGGGGGGAAAATTTATGTATTACTCCACTGACGGGCTTCTTCATGTCTCATTCTTGTTTGATTGACCATTGTACAGAAGTGTCGGAGACAGGGTAGAAATGAATATACGTAGTTTATAAAGAGTTTGGGAAAGACTATACTAGCCTTTTACAAACCAGATGTCAACCTCTCCTTCACATGGTGCACCCTGTTTGCAGGGACGAGGCTCTGGCGCCTGAAAGATTCCCAATTTAAGGAGTCACCCACTGCTTGCCAACGGCCTCCGAAAGGAGGGTGGAAGAGCGGGGAGTGGTCCAGGGCACTCTCTTGCCCTTGGGGTTGGAAATGGCCCCTAAAGACGGATGAATCAGAAATTATCAATGGCAAGAGGATGCAGAAGGCAACGGGAAACCACTGCATTAAAGACCCAAAGGTTATCCCGAGGACATGTAATCCTCTCAAATTACATATATCATGATGGCTTCTTCCTGGGTAAAATATTCCGGAGGTAAAATAGTCCCCCAATCGGATCTCCGGGTGGAGACTGCTCAGGGAGGAGTCATCAGAATGGATAGAAACATTCTACGAGTTGGAGCGTGGAATGTTAGAAGTCTGAATAGGGCAGGTAGGTTAGAAAACTTAAAAAAAGACATGGAACAACTTAAGTTAGATGTTGTTGGGATTAGTAAGATTAAATGGAAGGACGCACAGGATTTCAGGTATGGGGAACACAGGATAATTATACACTGGTGTAGGATTTGTAATGAACAAGAAAGTAGGGAAACGGGTTAGTTATTATGAACAATTTAGTGACAGGATTATTTTGATGAGGTTAGAAACTAAGCCCGCCCCAACCACGTTAGTACAAGTGTACATGCCAACGTCACAGGAAGATGACAAAGAAATAGAGAAAATGTGCACTGAAGTTGAAGAATTAATTCAATATATGAAGGGGGAGGAAAATCTAGTAATTATGGGTGATTGGAATGCGATAGTGGGAGAGGCGTGTATCATGGAAAGACAAAATTTGTAAAATTTTCAATCACGTGAGCAAATAAGCACATCGGATTGGCTTCGCAAAAGTATCCCCCCTTTGCTGGCTAATACATTTCCTCTGATTTGCGAAGAGTCTTTGGGTTCTTTCGGGATTTCTTGGGCGGATTCGTAGGAATAAGTTTTCCCACGATACACCGAACGAATGGCGCATTCAAGGATTCCTTCCGCAAAAATCCCCGTGTCCAGCCTTTCTCACCGGTATTAGCGTCGTCTTGCCAGAGATTAAATCCCCCGCTTTGCCTGGGACTACCTGACTAGACAGCTACATCCTGCTCAAGTCAGTCTCCTCACACGGGAACAGAATCTTTAGGATTCTTGTCTCCAGCTCGGAAAAGAATTTCCATTTATTTCTTATGTTTATTAAACTAAACAATAATTAATTTAAATTGTACGAGATGACCCATCTAGTCATCTTGCTACAAGGAATTGGAATGGAATTAATTGGAAAACAGGAGGAGGGTGAAGACAGTCATGGGGGTGTACAAGACGTATCTTGGTGATGAGACATGGAAAGATATTGATGGAAGTATTAAGAAAGGTTCCTGGAAGGGAAAAGATGACCACAAGCTGGCATTCGAATTCAGGAATAAGGGTGTGGGAAAATTCACTTTTGCATGTAAATGACTAAGTGATTTGAATAAATTACCAAGCGAAATGTTCAATAACTTACCAGAAACCCTGAAAGAATTTAAATTTATATTTCTTAGAGGGCAAAAGTGACGAGCACAAGAAAGGAGAAAAATGTGTTTGTAGGTAAATTGCGCTCTATTGGAATTAAATTAAATTAATTTAAGTCTAAAACTCGTAAATTTTCATATATCTACCCCTTATCTACCCCAAACTTGAAATCATTTTCTATACTAATTACTTTACAAGCCTAAGATTTTCATTATAGACGGAGCTGAGTCAGTTTAACTAATGTTTAAATTTCTTATCCATAAGTTACCAAGAGAAATGATGAATAACTTACCAAAAACGTTGAAAGAATTTAAAGCTAAAATTTGCAGGGGGCAAATGTAGGTGTGTGCAGGAAAGTGAGAAAATGGGTGTGTAGGAAAATTGCCACCGGAGCGTGCGCTTCATCGCAATTTAATTAAATATTATTATATTACTTTCGAAGACAGTGAAATTCAAAAACTTTTCTCGACTACGACACCTCGATATCAAAATTCAACTGTACTCCCTGTGATCCTAGAAACAGGTAATCTGATACACATATATGGTTTCATTCCTAAATCACAAAAAAAATCTAGTAGGCCTACTGGTGATTTTACACGTATTTATGTAATGACAACCCCAAAAGTGAAAAATTTTCGCGCATATTTGCAGGTTAATTGCTTTGCATTGAATGAGGCTATATGCCTCAAATTTCTTTTATGCAAAGAGATTAGCTAGTTTAATTGACATCTCAAATTTTACTTTGTTCCTGTGCTTAGTTACTCCTTATTTACTTCTGATAGCAGTGAAATCTGCGGCAATCGGCATTGCTCGGCCATGGCACCCACGCATTGTTTGCAGAGAGATTGACAATGTTGGTAACGGACGCACGTATATTAATGCATTGAATTTTGAAATGTCCTTATCCACCAATTTTCAGATAGAATCGTTACATCTGAGCGACGACTCCGAATAACCGAACAACCTACAAAAAGAAATGAGATCCCACAAAATTAGTTCTTGTACAAATAGGCAATTTACAATTAGTTAGGTGCCTGTGCAGTGACAAAAAGTTATGATATCTTGTTCTGAGGAAAGTCTTGTACCGGGATTCATTTTACTTTCTGTAACAGAATGATTTCCCTCGGTATTATAGATGGTTTATTTAGAATAAAAGAAATCTGATGGCTTGTCCATTATGAATGTCATAATTGTTACTTAAATGAAATGCATAATAAATTTTTATTAAAATGAAAGGCATGGTAAATATTATTTATTCTAAGACTTGTCAAACATGAAAACATACGCGCGAAATCTTTCTTTTCTGTATCTGAAAGATAAATAAAGCAACACACCAAAAATTTTACCTTTATTCTACATAAACACTGAGAAAAACCAATATGTTTTAGAAAGGGAAGTGAGTACACATAGTTAAGGCTTGATTCAGAACAAGGTCTCAAAAAATTTTTGTCGCTGCACAGGCACGAGCCTTGATCAATTAATAGAAGAGTTGCTTTTGCGGGATTTTATTATACACTCACTCACTGACTGATGATCATCAAAACTCTAAGGTACTTCCTGCAGACGTAGAAAGCTGAAGCTTGGTAAACAGACATTTACCCCCAGATTATTAGAAAATTATAAAACTCCTAAATTTCCACATTTATCCTTCTTATCTACACCAAATCACCAAATGAGAAATCGCTTTCATCTCTTTTTATATGCCTCAGATTTTCATTACAGACGGAGATTACTATGGTAGTAAGCCGAGCGGAAAGTTACAGGTCGTGCTACAAGTACGACAGTGGGTCACAACTCCTTAGGTATCCGGCTACCGTCCTTGATAAATCAAGCAATGCTGCTAATAAATGTACAGAGTTTTATTTTAAGCTTCATACAGATCAACCCGCTAGTCAACAACATGTAGTAGTATGTAAAGTTAATCCTTCTATTATCAGCTCCCCACAACTAGCGACGAACGATCCAACCTCTTAGCAATTTCGAGTGTTTATTTAACTATGCCATCCCCGACCCATCAATTACTACTTCCCACCTTGTTGCTAAACGGAGACCTCCATGGCGGCGTTCTGTGTCGTGTCCAAGGCTGCTCAGGAACGGCGCCGCACCTGGTCTCCGCGTCTGGTGGCGAAGCGGAATCGAAGAGAATGACCTTTTGGCATCGCTGCAGCGACTTTTAAAACCTAACCTCCCACCAACGATCCCAGATTACGGTCTCGACTGGCTAAAACCTAACAAGGGTCGATGCGTTCCGTTGCTGGGCGCCTGTCAGCGCTCTACAAAGCGACCATCGCCTCGAAGTTTCGCAATCATTTGTGCTCGGTTTGCTGGTTGTGGTTTTGCAACAGGCGTACTTATTATACTATCATTAACAAATGTGTTAAATTTTACTTTCTTCCTCTACTTACTCTGGAAGTAAGTGAAATTCTTTTTTTTTTCTTTTTTTTTACTCCGTCACCCCGACATGAAAATTTCAACGTAGCCCTAAAAACGAGTAATTTGGTACACATATACACCGATCAACTAGAACATTATGACCACCTACCTACTATCGATATAAACCCGACCAGGCGATAACAGCGTCACCTGAGGAGCAATAACTGATAGTCAGACACACGCACTGTGCATGTAGTATCAGTGAGTGTGCTATCCTTGTTTA
This sequence comes from Vandiemenella viatica, assembly GCA_031002005.1. NCBI lineage: Eukaryota > Metazoa > Arthropoda > Insecta > Orthoptera > Morabidae > Vandiemenella > Vandiemenella viatica. The sequence continues at coordinate 92,179,393 of CM061921.1, read as the reverse complement.
GAGTGGAGAAGGCGCGCGATCTATCTGACTTTAGCGGAAGGGAGATTGTGATGATCCGGAGGCTCGACACGAGCATTTCGGAAACTGCACGACTTGTCTGATGCTCGACGAGTGCTGTGGTGAGTGTCTTCAACAAGTGGCGAAAACAAGGTGAAACCACGTCCAAACTTTGAGGAGTTGGTTGGCCATCCCTCATTACAAATGGACGTCGTATGCTAGGCAGACTGGTAAAACAGGGCAGACAGCGAACTGTGGAGGAACTAACATCAGACTTTAATGCTAGGCAGAGTACAAGTGTGTCTGAACACACAATGCACCGAACACTCCAAACAATGGGCTACCGCAGCCGACGAACCATGTTAACACCACGACATCTGCAACTATGACTGAAATGGGCACGTGACAATCTCACAGGACACTGACGCAGTGGCAGAGCGTTGCATGATCAGATGAATCCCAATATCTTCTTCATCGTGCCGATGGGAGGGTGCGAATCCATCGTTTTCCAGGGTAACAGTTTTTTGACACCTGTACTGCAGGATGGAGACAAGCATGCATGCGTCCAGATGAGCTCGTGCAAGGCAGCATGACGGCCAGTAAGTATCATACACTGGTTTCAGACCACGTACACCCCTTCATGACGACTATGTATCCCAATGGCAGTAGCATTTTTCAACTAGATAATTCGCTATGTCACAAGGCCTGGATTGTGATGGAGTGGTTCGAGGAACACAGTGGCGAGTTGTAATTGATGTGCCAGTCCCCCAACTCGCCAGATCTGAATGCGGCCCGAACACATCTGGGATGAGATTGAACGTGGCGTCAGAGCTCATTGCCCCCCTCCCCGGAATTTATGGTAATTAGGTGACTTTGTGCAGATGTGGTGCCAGCTCTTTCCAGCGACCTACCAAGGCCTCATTGCTTCCATCCCAATACGCGTCGCCGCTGTTATCCGTGCCAAAGGCGGACATACCGGCTATTAGGTAGGTGGTCATAATGTTCTGGCTAATCAATGTATGGTTTCATCCTCAAATCATAAGAAATCCAATATTGGCGATTTTCCTCATATTTATTCAATTACAACCCGAAACTTTTGCCACACATTTCGGGTTAATTGTTTTGCTCTGGATGAGGTTTATGCCTCAAATTTTTATGCTTAGAGATCAACAAAGTTGATTAAAACCTTATCATTAGTCCGGAAGCTACTCGTTATTTTCTGATGGTGGTAGTTAAATCTGCGGCAATAGGCATTTTTCGTCCATGGTGCACACCCATTGTTCACAGAGAGCGTGGGTATGTAGGTAACAGAGGTATATTGATGTCTTGAATTCTGAAATGTTCTTTGGCCGCGTTTGCACGCTTCTAGTAGGCTATAACGAGTGTACTGTCTTGGATGAGCGCGCAGCACTTGACTGTCACTCACCTAGACTAGATGGGTGACCTTTTTTTTTTTTTCGCTCTACAATTTTCCCCCGGACGGCAAAACTTAAGGGCCTCATATTTGCTACTGCCCTGTTCAAAACATTCAATTGTCTGAAGACAGTGAACTCGGTTCATGACCAAATTTTGTCGTGTGAGTTCAACTAACAAGATAGAAAATTTTCAGAACTGCGTCAAAGTGAACAATTTCTATAGAATTTTAAGAATAAAAATTATAAGAACAAGGATTTTAAAGATGCTGCTATAAAAAAAAAAAGAACATTCCAAAGAGGAACGGAACGCATAGAGTTAGGATTGCTTATCGTTCTCTGTTATGGGGACATATGAAAATAATAATAATAATAAATGCGTCATAACGGTGTCATGTTTATATATATATATATATCTGCAGAAATATTTGACAGCAGCTCTTCAAACTGAGATACTGTTACTCTTTAATGATTTCTGCAACTCTCTTCATCTTTGATTACTGCTTATTCTAAATTGTTATATTGTAAAAACTGTTATATTGGCACCCCTCGTTAATTGGATGTGGAAGCGCCCGCTAAATAGTGTAAACTGAAGATTTCCCGCCATCTTATTTGTCTCTCGACGCCATATTGTCTTGTTTACGAGGTAGGTAAGTATCTGTCTCCGCTTTGATCCTTCTACTGAGCTTTAGTTAAGTAGTATTTTATTCATTCTTTTCATTTTGATTTATATATGCATCAAGGTGATTGGTATCATTAACTTTTTAGAATCGGATCGGCTTAAAATCCAGTGCTAACAGATTATGGCTTTTGAATCTTGTAATATGTTTAGTGTTTGACGGATATTTCATTAAATTTTAAACCAGAGCTACTTGGATTTGAGCCTATAATAGTTGGTTCTAAATAAGGTACAAGAAACGGACCAATTACTGCTCTAAAAACTTGGCCATATGCATAATTAATTCAAAGGCACTATATAAAATTCATTCGGATCAAGTTTGCATCGTGATACAGTGAATGTACCATTGCGCGTACGTTAATCCAGTTGCAGTTCATACCGAAGGTCTTCGAGCTTAGGGCCTAATTATGATAATTTATGCTACGCGAACTGGGAATCTTGATGGCAGCAATGTAGTTATTACATGAAATGTGTTTCTCGATGCATTTCATGTGTTTAAGTGTGTCTGCATAGTTTAATTTTTTAGCGCCAATATTAGTTCATATTGTGGTTAGGTTGAAATGCAGCCTGAACCAGAATGTTTCTGCATAGTAAAAGCCAAGAGGGATTTAGTATTAGCAGTAAATAGTACCGTACTGGAGATCGCGAGTCCGCGAGGAATTGGCGTCGTAATACTGCAGTAGTCAAGCGCAAGACCCCGCTAGAAATACTTAACGCAGTAGTTTTAGCGGTATCATGCTGGTCCAGGGTGTACTACAACATAATTACCGCTCGAAAATAAACCGTCTTGATGTTGAATACCACAGTAGCCTATTATAAGGTCACTAGACAACCCAGAAGATTGTTTTAGCGGAATCGCGATCTGCGGTGAGAAAAAAAGACACTAATATCGTCATAATACTGCGGTAGTCATTTGCAAAAAATATTATTTTCAAACAGTAATTCGGCTGTAATAACCCTGGACCAGCATGACATCGCTAAATGTAATTTGGAAAGTATTTTTAGCCGTGTCTTGCATTTGACTACTGCAGTGTTATGACCTCAATTATTCGCGGAATCGCAATATCCAGTAATACCAGAAGCGGGAAATCTTGGTTTTTGTGTATTTTTAACATAGATAAAGCAACACATTAAAAATATTGATATAGGTTTGCTAAAATTTGACATGCCTAGTATTCAATCAAGCCATCTATTAATGGACTTTCAGACTGTTATGCCCAGTTATTAACTACGCACACTTTAATAGGAACTAGCTCCAAGAGTAACACTTTTAAGGTGCAGCGAGTAATCAGTTATTTTAGAAATTGCTTTAATACCACAATCTGGAAACATTTGTACAATGCACAAGGTACAAATGAAAAATACAACATTTTTGGTAGCATTGTCCTAAATTATTTTTAGAATTGCTTATTTATGCAAAGGTGCCGTACTTCTTGAAAAGAAAAGATACCATGGTTAACTGTGGACACTAGAACATCATGGATTTCTAAAAGGAAGTTATGTATTGCCTCTAGGAATATCAAAACACATTACAAACAGTACTGCAAAATACTGAAAAATGTTATTAAAGAATCTAAAAGTATGTACTACAAACTTAAGTTTCATGACTCTGATAATAGAAGTGGCTGATATGGGATTAAAAACAGGTGACCAAAGGGATACTGAATGCAGATGCATGGCAGGAAAAATAATAGATAGCAATCAAGTAATAGAAGCTGGGGAAAAAATGAAAGATGGTGTCACAAATGGTAATTATATTGGTACTAGTGAACTGTATGAGTATAATGAACAAAGTAATAGAGTTTGGCAACTTAATAGAGTTACATAAACCATAAATAGTTATCAGGATAGCATAAAGATTAAAAGAAGAAGCACTAGACAATTTAGTATTTCCTGATGGTTATAGGGTGTACTGTAGAGATAGAGAAGGAATTTGTGGAGGGGTTTTCATACTGGTTTACTAGTGTTCATAGACAATAGTTATGAGCTACTAGTGGTACACTTCTAGGGTGCAACAAATGAAAAAAATGGGGTCTTGGCTGCCTGTCATAGTGGAATAATGAGTGATGATGATACTCTTGAGGAGAAATTCATATTCAGAGAGGGAGAGAGTAGAATGGTCATAATTGGTGGGGACTTAAATCTACCAGGTGCCAACTGGCAGGGAATTAAAGTAAATAATATGTGGGAGCAGTGGTTTGCAAATATGTTTGTGAGAGAAGGAGGCTTTACAGTAGTACAGAGTATAAGGGGACCAGACATGTTGGATATCTTCTTAATGAAGCCTGATGAAAGTTTTGTTGGGTCTCAGGTTACAGAAGGAATAAGTGATCATGAAGCAGTGATTATGGATATTAGAGGGACTAGTAAACCAGTGGCTAAAAGTGAAGGTGGTTTTAAATACAGTTATAGAAAAGCACATGTTGAACTGAAAAGATATTTCATAGAAAGATTCTGCATATGGAAGACGGGCGTCAGTACAGTGGAATGGGGCTGGGAAGCGCTCTACAAGATAATAAAAAAGGGGCAAGAAATGTTTGTTACAAAACAAAAAATAAAGAAAAGTACAGAACCTGCTTACTATAATAGGGAGTTGAGGAGGGTAAAGGGGTTAGTAAGAAGAGAACACAACAGAGTTGTGAGACAGTAAGGAAGCAGGGAAATGTTGAAACAACTAAGCTAGGAATTAATAGCAGCAAAAAGGGAAGATGGGTTTATGAAAAAATATTATAGTTTCACGGGGTGATGCATCCAGGAATTCTATGGCTATGTTAGAAAACCGAGGGGAAGGGGAGGATGGGAAGAAGTTACTGTATATTTGGAAAAGGCAAACATACTAAGTAATTGGTTTCATGAGGCCATTAAGCAACATCATTCTGGCATGGGAGGGGAAAAATCAGAGCAGGAGATTATCTACGTAAGCAGTAATAATCAGACTAAAAAACTGGAAATAAATCCTGAGAATATTATGGCCAAAATAAGAAAGCTAAAAAGGAATAAAAGGGGTGGTGTGCATAATATTACTTCAGACGTATGAAAGATAGTGGGTTATGATATTGTACCTTATCTAGTAATATTATTTATATTGAGTTTGGAGACTTGCTGCTTACCAGAGGACTGCAAAAGTGCCATAGTAGTACCAGTCCATAAAGAAGGTAAAACAAAAAAATTACAGGAAATTTAGTCTAACCATTGGTAGATAAGATAAAAACCATTGGAGTGGAAGAAAAAGTAACTTGCTGTGTGGAATAATTCTTAAAAGAAGAAAGCAAAGAGCCATGTTGGGTAATGCAGTATCTAAAGATTGAAAAGTAAATGTAGGAGTGCTTCAGGGTAGTGTACTAGGACTATTGCTGTTCATTATCATAATTAGAGCTGTAAAAGTAATGAGAAATTATGCATCCGTATGTATTCGTTACTAAACCAATCAGTACTTATTACTATTGAATTGTTACTCGTTACTTTTGGTTCAATCGAGTACTAGCCTAAAGCATTGACTCGAGTCACGACTTCGTTACTGTTGGATCATTTCATTAGTCATTACTTTTGACACAATTGAACACTAGTACGAAGCATCGAATTGAGTTGTGTCATGTATGGATTACGGGATGACTTCGTTTGTACTTTGTAAAGTTTAAACAACTTGTTTATTCATTAAGTAAGTGTAGGTATAATTTGCACTGTAAAATAAAATAGAAGTTAGAATAACACATTTTAGAATAAAAGCATTTCATAAATGTTCGAAATCAATAAAATCTCACTAAGGTGTGATAAATAAATAAAAAAAAGACCAGTTACTGTCTCAAATTATCTATCCAAATATTCTATTTATAAATTATGCTCTGTAAATTTAAATTTTAAACAAAAGCAAAACAACAAATTAACTCTATATTGTCAAAATTACTTAACATGTTAAAAATATCAACAGTTAACAGTAAATAATGTATGCACAACATGTTTGTACTTACACATTTTCCTTTGTATACAAAACAAATTCAAATCATAAATCCCAGAAATACGAGGCATATTCCAAAACTAAGGTCTGGTGAACAATATGTCACAGATGATAGTCTTGAATGACGTTTCACATCTGCAGCGCTGACTACCATCTCCTGGGGAACATATAGTAGTGTTGGTGTGCAGCGGGCCCCTCCTATCGCACGTGAAAGGCGACCAGAATTCTTAGCAAATTGAAGCCGGCTACCGCCGCCATGTTAGGGGCAACTATTCATGGGAAATTTGAAACCCTTGTACACTTATATAACAAACCACTTTAGAATGGAAAAAAATTTACTTTTAAGGGTCTTCACTTGCTGAAAGATTGAATGACGTTAACCACAAGCTAATTACAGAATTTCCACTGACTACATTAACTTTCGGACTTCTTCACTGCGCAATTTAAGATTTTCTCTCTCTTCAAGCAGGCTAATGCAACTGATCTGGAAATATGTTAACGTTTCAATTATAGAAACCCATTTATAAATATAATGAAGGAAAACTAACGAAATACAGGTATACAAATTTAAGAAGTCTGAGCCCAAACTAAGGTTTCTTCAGAAGTTGAGCAAACATATTCTCAATTCAAGACAGAATCTGATATTCATCACATTGAAATGAAGAACGTGGCCGAGCAGTTCTTTCAGTATGAAGGCAACGAAAAAACGTAAGGTTTGGCTTTTCTATTGTGAATATTTTTATCTCATTGGTATACTAAGATCTTTTCCTTCTGAAGACTTCCCAGCACATGGCTCAAGCAAATCTAAGCATGATAATCCTTGTTAATCAAATTTTACCAAGGCCAACAAAATAAATATATTTAAATACTTTTTTCATATTACATACTATTTGAATGCAAGTGCACCCGCTGGTTCAAAATTATAACCTTGTATGTTAAAGCCACTTTCCATTCTATTTTTTCCCCACATTTTGTATAGTCCAAAGACCAGTTTAACTGGCCAGGTGCCAATGTCTCCATTAATTTTATACAATCATTAATGTGTATAAAAAAATTCAAAACTAATAACAATCGTATCATTCATATGAGAATATAAGGGATGTGAATACAAGAAATTAACTTTTTTACTTCTTTTATTGGTTATAAAATAGCACACTTTATTTAAATTTCTGTCAGATTGACATTTTCTGTTTTCATAGTGCATTTTTGCAACATGAAACATTCTCAGTCTGACAAACATATCAATAATTTTCTTTTTAAGTAGGATGACATGATTTTCAGGATAAATATGTGCAAAAATGTGATCACTAAGTTCAATAAACAAATTATTAAAGTTACATCCCTGCAAAATAGCTATTTTATTTTTTGCTTTAAATCACCTTTCATTACTTTCATATCACAGTGAATGAATTCATTCCTTATACATCTTTCAGCAATTTTACACTTGGTGAGGGATAATACAATCCCCCATTATCCTTAGCAGTAATAAACAAAGAAGTAGAGGAAACATTCTTTTCTGCAAACAGAGCAGATGTACAAATATTGCAAGAGGAAATCTTTGCAACTTTCATGGCAACAAATCCTGAAATAAAAACAATTACATTTTTAATATAATTGGAAAGATTTTCTGAAAGGGTATATTCTGAAAACAATTCCTGATCAGTCATAGTTGACGACATTTCCAGTGAATCTCATCCTAACAATTTGTTTCTAGAAAACAACACAGGATCCATTTCCAATGAGATTGTGTGTCCACTCTGCAGTATTACAATTGTAGCTTGGGGAGTACAATTACCACAATTGCTTGGGTTAATGCAATTAAATACAAGGAGCTGTTTGTATGCAGCTTTGAACTGCATCACATGAGGATTATTGTTCCAACTCAAACGTCCTTTAATACAAGAAAAAAACTTTTGCTGACTCATTTTGCACATGGGAATATTATAACAGCTTCTTGCTCTGAATTAAATCTTGAAACAAGCCCCTAATTATATGAATCAGACTTAGAAATCCGAAAGCAAAAAACTTCCTTGGTGACTCTACCAAACAAAATCCATATTTCCTTTTAAGATTTACTATATATATGACTCTGCTTCCTTGAGGAATGCAGCAACAGTTTGAAATATTCATTTCAGACAGGGCTGATTTAAATCCCTTAGCAAGTTTATTCATTGAGTTACCCAAGGCAAAGAGCCTGTCAAACATTTCACAATATTTAGCAGTTGCTGAAGATTCTGTGAAATTAAGATGTTTTAAATCCGTTTCCAAAAATTCCAGGGCTCTGGCTACTGATGAACTTAACAACTGTACTGCTAAGTTTACTTTCAATTTTTGTGTTGCAAAAATAACATGCTTTTGCTTAACTTATTTGAAAGAGATAACCCTTATTTCTCCTGGACAAAACTTAAATCTACAATATACTGCCATTTTATTAATCTACCCTGCTGGTCTATCAACACTTTCATGTCCCCCAAGACATTCCTTGCCAATTTCATCATATGGCATGATCTAACAAAACATAAACATTGTCCCCAGTGGCAGGATGTTTAAAAGATGATCTGAACTCATTTGCATTAAAAATACACCCTAACTGTCTTGCCATACTCAAGTTTGTGGAAAGCCCATCACATGTCATACATACAATACGAACTCTAAAATTTAAAATTTTTAGACTTTGCAGTATAATGTTGCATTTATCAATACTACTTATGCCCCTAAAAAGTAACCTATAGGGATTTTCCAAGATGCATTAATAGCAACACACATCACCACCAAAGCTTCCTTTGCTTCCCTTCCTTCTTCACTTGCAGCACAATGTACATGACCCATGCACACATACCCACAAATTCTTCACCATTCCACACTATGCCTTTTCTGATGGCCATCTCATCCAGTATTAAACATCCATATATTTCATATTTACAAACAGAGGTAAACTATTCAATATAAGCTAATGACTGCAGTAAAGCCTGGATTTCCATCAGAAACATTGTACCATCTACAAAGTGTAAATACTAGATGGATGAGGTAAACAATTGTCAAACAATTCCCTGACAAATTTGCACACTACAGGTGAATTAAAATACAAAGTCAAAGCTAATGCTTTTATGTTGTTACTGTAACCAGCATTTCTGACAGATTTTTACAGAGCAACAACTCAAAAAACACAAAAAAAAACATTTTTAAAAAAAGATAATTCTCTAAAATTTGGCTCACATCTTCAGTAATTTGGCACTTTTCTTTTAACTCTTGCACCAACTGCGACATAGAATCAATTTTCTTGCACTTTGTTATGTACTTGGCAACTTCCTTTTCATATTTGTTCTTGTACTTTACAATTATGTATTTTTTTTGTCTATTACTGCTTCATATGTCACATTTTTCTATGTCATATGTATGGTCATGTTCCACATAGTACTCTTGTTTTCTGACTTCCTGATAAACATTATCAGAAAGAACTTTCTTTCCTCTGGATGAGGTTGGGCAACAGTCTTCTGAAAAATACATATTGTTGATAGTATACATTTCACTTAGCATGGTAGTAATTTAGAAAACAAGGAACAATTTCCTCAAATATTTAATCACAAATAGTGTATTACTTCTACATATGGTACAGCTAAAATAACAAAGCTTTGATACTAAGAATATTACAGCATTTTGGATAGACATATACATTATTACAAAGCTTGTAGTCCTTACCTTTGATATATTATCTGGAAGCGGAAAATTGTTGGTATTGCAGGTTTCAGGATCTTTTTATATCCATTTTTCCAAAAACATTCATTTTCAAAACTGCCCCGGCGTATTTTAGCTAACCATTCCCTCAATTTATTTAAATCTCGGAGCGGAAATCTGTATCGAAAGAAGATATTAAACATGTGATGAACACGGTCAAACCACACCCAGGGAATAAGATAGTAGTCGAAGATTCAGAACTTATTTAAACTCATACTTATTTGTGAAACAATAAATTTGTGCTTCTTGTAGCACGGTTGGTGCAATTAAATGCAGCGCAAGACTTAACCATGGTAGAGAACACTTGTAAACCAAAAAAATACGAGCACTCAATCGCGACAACACGTATCAACTGTACAAACGTATACACTGAATCTACCGGTTGCTCCCAATATGGTGGCAGGTGCAATGTTCAATTTGCGAAGGAACACTAGTGCCGTTGCTCCTTCTAGTGTATAATATTCAAACTTCTTTGGTGTGCTACAGTAGTCACACACCTGTCGATGTCAACAGATCGAAATGGCCGAGACAATCGTAGCTCTTGCCAGTTGTGAAGTGTGCAGCGTGTTTAGATTTTTTGCTGGCAAAAGGATTGTTAGCTGCGGAGTTGGACCGGACATAATGAGTGACAAACAAGTTCCACACTGGTGTTGAGAATTTCGGAACGGCCGCACAAATGTGTGCAATGAACAGCGAGGTGGCAGGCTCAGTATTCAGACCGATGACATCTTTGATCAGGTTAACCAAAAACATTGAAGTGATTGGTGTTTGACGGTTAGTGGAATTTCCAAATGTTGCTCGAACCTCACTTTAATGGATTGTCACTGAAGTGCTTGGATATCGGAAGCTTTGTGCGAGGGGGGTGCAAACTGCTTACCGGTCAGCACAAAGAGCAACGAATGCGTAGTGCATGACAGTTTTTGGAGCGCTGTAGACAAGATGGAGACTTTGTTTTCCCAAATTATTACGGTAGACGAGACACGGATAGCATCCAGCAACGTAGAATCAAAACAACAGTTCCGATTTTGCACCAAGTGACTATTTCCTCTTCCTGCATTTGAAACGGTGGCTTGATGGACAACGATTTTAAACCGATGATAAACTCAAGAAGAGCGTTACCAAATGATTCGAGTACAAGGCAGCAGACTTTTATGCCGAGGGGTTAAAGAAGCTGGTGCAGTGTTACAGAAAGTGTATAGATGTGAACGGCGATTATGTGGAAATGTGAATTAGATATGTAGTCACATATTACTGTCAGTAAAAACCTTGTCTCATGAGCGATGTTTTTATTATCACCAAACGGACCTTAGTTTTGGAATATGCCTCATATGTGACACACGTTGTTTAAATGTTCATTATCTCATTCAGATTCACTTAGTCACTGGGTGAACCATTCCAGTTCCCACATTGTTGTCACATTTGTTCGTTTATCAAACCAAACTGCCATCCATATGACAAATGTGAGTAACAAAATGAATTTGTGAGTAACGATTTGGTACTTTGAGTCAGGCGATGTACTTTCTACTCAGTAACAAATACACACGGTTTGCTACTGCTCTAATCATGATGAATGATTGTATTGATGGGTTAAAGTCAGAAGTTAGGTTGTTTGCAGATGACATAATGTAATACAATGGGATTAAAACAGTAGAGGACTGTGAACAGCTACAAGAGGATCTTGCAGGGTAATGAAACATGGAATCAAAATAAATGCCAAGAAGAGTCAGCTTATTAGGTACACAGATAAAAAAAATAAAAATTGTGTATGATTGTAGGGTGGGGAAGGAATTGTTGTTGAAGATCCTAACTGTAAATAACTTGGCATAAGTTTCGATAGTAAACTCAATTGGATTGGGCAGGTGGTAGGAAGAGGTTTCAGAGTCCTTCATTTATTAAAGAGGGTAATGAGGGGATTGGTTGGAAAACCTTTGTCAGATCACATCTTGAATTTTGTGGACTGGTGTGGGACCCACATTATGGTTATCAAATTCAGGAGTTGGAAGGGGTACAAAGGAGAGCAGCTAGATTTGTTTGTGGAAATTACTGTAGAATTCAGTCAGTAACTGTCATGCTAAAGGGGCTGGGTTGGGAGTAATTAGAAGACAGATTAAAAGAGTGTTTGGTTTGTTTAAGGCTTATGATTGCCATAACACATGGATAGACATTAGTGGAAGGATTAGGATTTCTACACGGAAGGGAAGAGATGCCCATCAGCTGGCACTTGAATTCAGATGAAAGGGAATGGGAAAATTTTCTTTTGTAGGTAACGTAGTCAGGGACTGGAATAAATTCCCAAAGGTTATAATTGAACAGTTTACAAAAAAAACACTGAAGGAGTTAAAATTTGGAAGTTGTAAAAGGCAGGAGTAGATAGGTGGTGAGGAAATGCAAAAAAAAAAAAAAAAAAAAAAAAAAATCAGTACACGGGATGGGAGTGTAGAGACATTGCCACCTCAGCATCTTTGGTTCATTGCAATTGAAATTAAATTAAGACAATATGGGATATGGTAAAAATTGAAATGGGGAAGAATAATCAGTTCAGTTAAGACCTTTATATCGAACAAAATTCAGTAGAATCCAATTCTCCAGTTGCTAATGTATTTAAGAAAAAAACATGTTTTGTCTGTTGCTGATAAGTTGATTACCAGTAGCTCAGTGATTCGCAGTATAGATTTAGTCTGTACAGTCTTCCAAGAAAATTTGAAACCATTTCTGTAAATTTAGCTACTCCAGTAGAAATAAGAAAAGTTATCATGTTCCTTAAGAGCAAACACTCAAGTTGCTGTGATGAGTTTTCCATCAGATTAATGAAACTGTACTCCACAGTCTTAAGTAACATATGTTATCTGTTTAATATACCTTCCCAGAAATTCTTAATCATGCTGTACTTAAACCACTTTATAAACAGGGAGATAAGTCAGTTTTATCAAATTACCATCCTATTTCATTACTAACAGCCGTCTCCACAATTTTTGAGAAAGCAATGCACAACAGAGTTTACCAACACCTAAAAAATAAAAAGACTCCAACTAAATCACAATTTGGTTTTGAAAAGGGTAATTCATCAGAACAAGCTATATTTGCATTCATTGACAATATTTTAAAAGGGATAAATGATAGTGCCTGTAGGAGTTTTCTGTGACTTGTCTAAGCCATTTGACTGTGTTGATTATGAAATTCTGATGCAAAAATTAAAGTATGGTATAGATGACATTGTTAATAAATGGCTTAGTTCTTACCATTTGAATAGAAAACAGAAAGTGTCACTGTAACATTTTATTGCTTCATCATGTGGTTTACTGTTTTGTACATGGGGATTTATCAGATGTGGAGTACCTTAGGGTCCTATATTGGGGCCACTATTGTTTTTAATATATGTAAGTGATCTATGTCTAAATGTAGTTGATGTAATTAATGTATATGTTATGCTGTGACTGTACATCTTTTGGTGTATATTTATCTATTTTGTTATGCAATAGTTTGCATCTAAACTGACAACTTTCCACATTTGACAGAGCCAGTATCTTATATTGGGATTCATGGAGATTGAATTTATTGTATAATGGTCAAGACACCAGATTTTTTAAATTTGAAATCAATGATCTGTAACACCGAGAGAAAACATTCTGTTTCAGAAAATGAAGTGGATACAAACTATAAAGTGTAGATGGTTTACCATATAGTACACTGATAATTTGAGTTGGCAGGTTTACAATGCTTTTGCCATGTTGCTATTTAGTTTGACAATATATCCCTGGCATTTACACCTGAAATGTAAATCTTGCTACCCCATGGCATATGGTTTTATAGCATAGAAGTAAGTAACAAACTCATCAAAATATTCTGCAATGGTGCTGCATTTCTCCTTGTCAGCTATTCTGTATTAGTACAGTAAGAAAAAAAAATATGGTAATGAGTCTAAAGTTCAACTTTTTGTGGAGTAGTAGGATATTTTTTATCATTTGAAGATAAAAAAACTGCATTTGTTTTGCATACATCACTTGCAAGTAGAACAGAACTTCTTCTAATGGGAGTCATAAGATTTACTTTTTATGTCCCTTGCTGTCACTCACACATAAGTATTTCTTGAATCTGAGAATAAAATATTTTATGAATGTAGATGAAATTCATCATCAAATTCTTGAGTGTTTCTGTCAAATGTGTGCCAGTGGCAAGTTTCCTTCATAGACAGTGGTGATGTAGACGTATATGTCTGGAGGTTTTGAGACCTATTTTTTCCAACCCTTCAGATCACAAATCATCTGAAAAGTTTTAACCAATAATTATAAAGTAGCTTTGGGAATGAATGTATGGTACTGCTATGTTACTTATATAGTAAATGCTTCATCAGTGCTACTTTTCATGAACAAATCTCGTTCAACATATTGCTCTTGGGTTGAGTAGGCAAAAACCTACCTAGATAATGAGCTGCCAGCAAGGCCATTTTCTGTGTGCTGTGCCAGAAAAGTGCCACTTTACTTCGTCATGAGAGCAAAGATTTAAATGGTTTATCTTATTTTTGTATTGGATGGCAGACCTGCCTGAAAAATACAAAATCATGCTTGGAAGTTTTTGAAATTTGGTTGTCAGAAGGAATATGCAGTTTATTTAAGGCATTTTTTTGGGTAGATCTTAGAAATAAAATCTGTGATGCAAACCCCTACAAAAACTTATTGAGTGGGCAGTAGAAAACATTACCAAGGTAGGCTTTGCCTCTTCAACCCAAAAGAAATATACTTAATGAAATTTGCTCTTGAAAAGTCACTTTGATGGAGCATTTACTATACAAGAAACATAGAATATCATGCATTCATCCCATAACTGCTTTAAAATAATTGGTGATAAACTATTCAGATGATTTGTGGTCTGAAGGGTTAGGAAAAGGAAGTTACATAATCTCCAGGTAAGCTTAAATTACAGACATATCAGTTAACATCACTGCTGCCTGTGATGGAAACTAATTGATTGGGTATGTTTTGCATAAAACTGAAGAACTTGACAATTAAGTTAATACATCTGGACCAACTACATTATTTTCATATCCAAGAAATGCTGATCTGTTGGTACCTGTAATGGATGTTCTAACAAGTTAACCCTGTGACTTCCACTAAAAGAACTTCTGTTATACTTGCCAGGGATGTATGCAAAACATAAAAAAAACTTCAAATGATAAACATATTCCACTGCTTAATGAAAAGTTTTGCTTTAGACTCACTACTATACTCTTTATTCAGGTTAGTACTCATATTTATTTTCATAGATGTTTAAGTATTGACATTCTTGTATTATTCAGCTAATTACAGGTAATTAATGGAAAACGAGCTACAGTTTTAAACAATTATTTTAACAATGAAGCCACTACCATTCAAATTTTTCTCAGGTGATTCCTGGAATTAATGTTAAAAATTTTAAAATATGTACTTTTTAAATGTATTTATTTTTGATTATGGGAGGTTTTTTTAATGTCCATTTGTGGTTTTGGGCAAATTTTTGAAAACTTTACATAGCTGTAATTCAAAAACGAGTTGATATAACTCCATGAAATTTGGTACTTTTCCAAGTCTATACAAATTTGTTCTCTAGTTCTGAAATTGTGAAATTTATAGTGTGAGCTGAGTTTTCATGGAATGTCCCGACTGAGTCCTGGGCCAAAACAGCATGGTCAAACTTGGGAGTGAGATAAAACATGAGTCCCTTCAATAGTTGGGTTTCTGACAGGGGAATGGATTGCTGAGGTTAGGATGAAAGTGGGGCTGTGGCTTGGGTGTAGGAGATTGAGGCAAGGGGTTTTAACAATCAGAAGAGAGGATCATTGTGGTGTGATGTGTTGATAGACCTTATAGCAAGATAGCTGAAAGCTTGCACACGTGTGTTTGTATATTTTGTTTCCATTGTGATTTGCTAACGTGATGGATAAGGTGAGGGGCTGAAAGGAAATGCTTTTTGTAGAGGGAGACAAATTGGTAGAATGTAGATTACCCTTGTGCATATAATGTTGCAGGATCAGCTGGGTGAAGTTAAAGGATTATGCAAAACTGAAGGCACAGAGAAATGGGTGAAGTTGCGGGCAACTGAAATACTGTACAGTTGTGTTCGTTTCCTGATTTTTGTGTTCATAACAGCCCTCCTGTCTTCAACTTTGGTGAATGATGGGTTTATTTTCAATATCCTTTGTTATTTCTTTGTATGTTATTATTATTTTCATCATTACCTTGTATTCAGTCTTCTGCCCCTGCACAGTAGTATGTGATTTCTGCCACCCACTGTCATTATCTTACAACTGCTCCACACCACAATTCACACACCTCTGCAATCCTGCATGGGTCATTCATTCGACTGTTGTCTGTAAGCACAGACATTTAAGTCTACTGCAGATTTCGCCATTGAGAGTCACCTGCAGTGTTAAGTAATTGTCATTGCAATTCTCCTACATCCATCTGTGTTAACTAGTGGGGATAGGAGATAGGGGGATACTTGTAACCCTTTTAAAGCTTCTTCCCATATGTTATAATTCACTTTCTTATAATTTTTTTAACACAAAAATACAGTGTCTGTTTAGTTGTTTGGGTTATCTAATCTTACTGGTTATTTGGTAAAAGAAGTATTTGTATTGCACGCACGCACACACACACACACACACACGCACACACACACTTGAGTTATCTAAACTTACTGGTTATTTGATAAAAGAAGTATTTGTATTGCACGCACACACACACACACACACACAAATCATTATATTCAGTCTATGACTAGTCCACCAAAAAGATAACAGTGTACAAGTCTGATGTAAACAAAAACATAAATTTACACAAATATATAAATAATGCCTTACTTATAGCATTGTTCACTATCTGCATTAATGAATGTTATTTAAGTCTAATATTTAGTTTGCAAATACTCATCAGTGCTGTAGAAACTGGTCGAGAAATTACTTCTTCAGTGCTGAAACGAATTTATTATTTTCTCTTACTGACTTGATCCTTTGTCTTAGATTTTTAAACAATTTGATTTCTATATGAAGTGGTTCTTTCTGTCAGAGGGTAGTATTTGTTCACGACATGTGTAACTCTAGTGTCTACATAGAATACTGCGCATACACATCACTGTTCGTTTGCAGAGTACACTAGTAGCGTCGATATTTTTTGTTACGAATGCTATAGTTTCTAGTAATATATACACAGGGTATTGATAGAATGTGCATCTTACTGAATAAAAGTATACATGAGTTTCTATTCTGAACCCCTTTCAAAATTCTAATAATTTGAAGCATTTGATACTTCGTGTTGAGTTACCCCAGAAAATAATAATATACCATAATCATTATCATTATTTTATGTTACTGGTTTTGCTGGTCGACCATCACTTCCTCTTCCATGGCTGACAGTCTCTCCAAGATATTTCCACCACCACTTGTTTCCAAACAACTCCCTTAGCCTCCCAGTCTTTCTTCATTTGGTCCATCCGTCTTGCCTAGGGCCTTCAAATTTGTCTCCTTCCCTTTCCACTGTTCAAGATTGCTAACTTCAGCATTCTTCTCCCCATACACACAACATGCCTCAGCCAATACATTCTCTTCTTTGTTAGCATTTCTTCAAATGCTTCAACTTGTAATCCCTCCCTGATGTTTTCGGTCCTGATTATATTGTTTCTTGTGACATTCTCTATCCTTCTCACAAACCTCATCTCTGCATTCTGTAGTCTGTCAATATCTTTCTTTGTCCAAATCCAGATTTCAGAGCCATAGGTCAATATTGGCTGGTAATATAATTTATAGACCAAAATTTTGGCTTTCTTCCCTGAGTTTCACCTTCCAGATTACATCCTTTATCTGATGATACAATTGCCCACTCTTCCTTATTCTCTGCACTATTTCTTCCTCCATCATTTTTGTTGGTAGTTACATTGCTTCCCAAATACACAAATCACTCTACCCATTCCAAATTCTTGCCACTGAGTAATACATTTTTTAATGGGCTGGTGCTTCTTGCTTTCTTCATTATCTTGGGTTTTTCTACACTAATCTCCAGATCATGTTTCCCCATTGCAGCCACCCATTTCCCTAATTCTTGTACCAAACCCTTTTCTGTCTCCTGCCTTACCATTATATCATGAACACACACTATCACATTTAATTATGCTGGATCTCTGTATCCCTGGATTTCTGCGGTGACTTCATCTAATATCACACTAAACAGAAAAGTGACAGTACAATTCCTTGCCCAACCCTTTTCTGTGTGAAACAATTCTGAGTGTCTACTATTTATCTGCATGCAATTCTCGCACTTCTCATAAATTTTCTTTACTAGTTCCGCAATTACTTCATCTGTTCATCTTTTTTTTAAAGCTTAACCAAATGCTTTCCCTTAGTACTTTATCATAGGCTTTTTTATATCAATAAAAGCTATTACTAAGAACTTGCCATATTCCACCTTTTATCATTGATTTGTCTGAATATAAAAATTGCATCTACCATTCATCTTCCTTACCTGAATCAAAATTGTTCTTCTCTAGATGTTTTATCTATTCTTTGTTTGATTTTACTTAAGGTAATTTTTTTCCATATATTTTCAGGCAGTGGCTCAGCAATGTAATACCCCTGTAGTTCTTGCATGTTGATTTACACCATTTTTTTATGAATAGGCTCTATGACCCCCTTCCTCCAGTGCTCTCTGATATTTTCCTTTCTTTCTGAACTGTCTGTATAACTCTATACAACCATTGCTCCTGTTATTCTTGCCATTCCTGTTGTCAGTTCATTTATACCTGGCAATTTTCTCTTTCTGTCACTTTCACTGTTTATTCTAGCTCCTGCACACTAAAATCTTCCAATTCCATTTCTAAACAGTGGCAGCTCTAGACGTAGTGCCACTGAGACATGTCACCACTTCATAATCAAGAATAAATAAATAAAAAATAAACGTGGTGAAAGAGAAAAATATATTTAAAAATTTAGCATTTCTACTATACTATTACTTGAGACAGATTGGGAAACATTGAACACCCTCTGTTGGCCACATAGGCGAACTATTTCACCCTCGTGGAGACAGCTCTATTCTGTCTCCAATCGCGCATGCGCACTAACTGTTTCGCAGAAATTCAGGAGGGTGAGGTACCACGTTGCAAATTCGGAAAGAAATCGACAGTGTTGAATATATAGCCGTGATAGCTGATGAAACCACAGATGTGTCTTGTCAGTTTCAATTAGTTATAGTGTTGCGGTATATTGTTGGTGGAAAACCTGTAGAAAGATTTTGGAAATTCGTGAACCCAAATGGCCATCATGCTAGTGCTATTGCAGATTGTATTTTGCAAGAACTTGACACACTGATTGGAAAATCACCCGAAAAATTAATTGCTCAAAGTTACGATGGCACGTCCATAACGAAAGGAAATTTAAATGGCGTGCAGAAAAGAATTTAAGACATATATCCTCATTCAAATTTTATTCATTGCTATGCACACCAAGTAAATCTTTTAATGTCAAAAGCGGCTTCCATCAATCGGAGTGTGCGCATTTTTTTTGCAAATCTTTCTGGAATTTGTTCTTTCTTTTCCAGTTCGTCTCAAAGAATAAGAATTTTATATGAGATTTTGCAGAAAAGATTACCACATGCATCTCAAACCAGGTGGAATTTTCATTCTCGAGGAGTCAGCTGTATTTACGAATATAGAAATAACTTAATAGATGTAATGAAACCATTGAAAACAGCGAAGAAATACGTTTGCCTTCTACCCTTCAACAAGCATGTGAATATAAAATTTTGTTAAATGATAAGAACTTTGTTTTTTGGTTAACACTATTTCACAAGATAATGCCACATGTCGAAATAGTTTTTAAACAACTACAAAAGAAAGACATTGACCCTGTAAAGTTAAAGTAATTATGGAGACCTTTAAACTTCCATTCAAAGAGTTAGAGAGCAGGCCGATGATAGTGATGAAATTGAAGGGTGTGAAAAAATTCCTGTGAAAAGACGGCGATGTGATGATTCTGAGAACCGAAAGAGACAATATTTAGAAGTTTGTGATGTCATTGTTTCTGAAATAAAAACTAGATTTCAGTTTACGGGACATCTCGCAGCATTAAATTTATTTGATTCTGAAAAATTTAAAAGTTATCAAACAAAATTTCCTGCCAAATACCTCAGTGATTTGGTAAAAAAGTACCCGTTTTTGGAAGAAAAAAGATTATGCAGCGAACTTGAAGTATATTATTCGAGACCAGAATTAAGAGCTATTTCTGGTTCCATTCCATTTTTATCATTAATTATTGAAAATGACCTTACTGATACATTTCAAGAAACATCAAAATTATTAAAACTGTTGATAACAATGCCAATGTCAACATCAGAAGCCGAAAGATGTTTTTCTATGATGAAAAGGGTAAAAACCTTTCTCAGAAACACGATGGAGGAGAACCGACTCACTGCTTTAGGCATGCTTTCTTGTGAAAAATCATTCGTGAGTAACTTAGACAATTTCAACAAGAAAGTTATTGATTTATTTGCCACCAAAAAGAACAGAAAAATTGACTTTTTGTATCGCTCGTTTTAGTGCCTTAATTCATTGAGATAGTGACTCTTAACGTTATTTTATGTGACTTAATGTGAAAATAAATTTTCAATAATATCATTGAATATGATATTTCTTCACAAACTGCTGCTAAAACGTTCACCCCTCCAGTATGGTGAGTCATTGAAGATTAAACCAATTACTATTGATTTTTATTGCATGTCCTTACTATATTGTTTTGAATTATTAAAAATAAAACACCTCTGGAGATTCTTTGCTGAATATTGCTTTGAGTAATGCAGGAATTCAGCTACTTGCCCTAGAAGCTTTGTCAATGCAAGGAGGCGATATTTTTTTCTATTTGTTAGTTTCTTCCAAGGAGTGTTAGACAAGTTTATTAATACATGTGGCAGTAAACGACTCTCAAACTAAATGTGTTTTACTGTGTAAAGAGTGTGCCATTGCAGTCATGGTTATTTAAGGCAATGGCGTATGTCCTGTAGGCAGTACAGGATAAAGAAAGTATGTGACTCCAGGCAGTCAGCGTTCTTGGAGCCCTCTGTTTTGAAGGGAAACAAATCTATATTTTCTAAGAACAAATATAAGATTTCATAGGTGACTAACTGAATATATCATATTTTTCATACAATTAAACAAAAGAATTTTACATTTTATGATATTTTGAAAACTGCTTTTATTTCTTGCACTACAGTGAAACCAAAAAAATAATTTGCATGATTTTTATATTATTTTGATCATTTTATTTTGGATTATTCTATTCATTTTTCTAATTTTTATTCAATTAAATATATTAACTCTCATGGGGAGCCTTAAAAATCGAAGCCTCAGTCCACTGTCTAGTCATATCTATTGGATAATCCAGCACTGCCTGTAGTTCAACTTCTCGATTTTTGGCTAATCCGTCATTGTTTACCTTTTGATCATTTATCATTCATTTCACAAAATTATTTCTTCAACCCGGCAGCATGCTGGTAAAGAGACATTCAAATGTAGTAAATTTTTAAGTTGCCTAGATTCTTAGTCAAAACTGAACTTTTTTCTTCCGTCAATCTTTCACTTTTTTTTTTTAATGTAATTCGTCGAAAAATTTCAATCTTGTCACTACCTAAGCAAATCACTTCAGCCGCCACTGTTTCTAAAGCTGTTGTTTCACTCCCATTTTCTGTTCTACTTTCTCCAGCTCTTCTGGGGTTTCCTTCAATTCCTTCCAACAGGTCTCTGTACTACTTTTTTCTGTGTTCTCAATACTTCTTTCTCTTTCCAATGCTTTTTGGTCAGCATATCTCTAGACTGTTTTTTGTCACCACCCCATAATTGTCTTATTTCCTTTTCAGCTTTTCTTCAATTTCTCCATGTATTCTAATAAAGATTTTACCTTTGCTATTTTTATCATGTTTTCTAAGGCTTTTGCTAATCTTTTCCATCTAGCTCTTTTCTCTTATTATTATTATTATTTACAGAGGTTTTTAATTTATGTGTTCCATTTTAAATTATTCATTATACCAAGAAATTTTAAATTGTGTTATGATTATGTCCAAGGGTGGTTACAGTTTGGACACTGTAGATGAGTTACATTCAGTCAGCTTTCAGTCAGCTACATTAAAGGCAGGCAGTATAAACTGACTACTCACAGAAACAGTGAAGTCAATCAGGGAAGGGTTCAGAGTGTAGATGGCATTGTGTATTTTCAGTGGCATAAAAGAGGAAAGTGTTGGTGAGGAAACGTTATACTTTTTTGCTAATCTTATGTGCACATGTCAGTGACATTTTGAATTCTGTATTAACTTAGATTGTGTGTCAAGTAAAATTTCCTTATTTGAGAAATTTGGTAACCTTTTCTTCTTATTGCAGATATAATTCTTTACTGGCACATTCTGCTACTCTTGCCATTGAAACCTCTTTTAAACAAATACTAAATCAACTGTGTTCCTAAGTATGTTTCAGCAAACACTGCAGATATAATAGCTAACATCTCTGTTATGCTGACAACTACTCTTTCATCACAGCAGGTTGTGATCTGATGTACAAACATCCACTTTGGAACCTATTCAAATGATTTACCAAGTGTGATGGGTGAGTGGTAACACTCTGGCCTTGCATTCGCGAGGTCGTGGGTTCGAATCTCCCTTTGGCCATCCAGATTTGGGTTTTCTGTGGTTTTCCCAAACCACTCCAGGTGAATGCCAGCATAGTTCCTTAAAAAACCATGGCTGAATTCCTTCCTGATCCTTCATGTCTCTAATGAAGTTGATGAGGCATAAAAACCAGAGCAAAAAACTAAAAAAAATAATTAAAACCATTTGAACAGTGATGATAATAGTAACAGTAAAAGGACTATTAGGCAATAAAAATAATGAAGAGTAGGGAACACAAAACCATAACTTACCACAGATGAGAGCAGGAGGGCCGTGACGAAGACAATAAGATGTGTTAGGTGCTGGAGTCAAACTATGTAGTGTATATTTGAAGGATTTGTAGGGTGAGGTTGTCTTTCACTGTGTGAAGCAAGTGACATGTTACTGCCAGGCAGAAAATGTTCATCATGCTATGTTTGGCTAAAAATCTTCCAAGTCTCTCAGAGATTGTGGAACTGAATGACAAAACTTCGATATTACCATTACTATTACTCCTCAATTCACTAAAAGTGTGCGGCGGAGGGTGCATTGCACCTATCCGGAGAGGTAATGGTTTGGAAGGAATATACGGGATATGGCAGGAGGCACCCATGGGCTATTGTGATGACCTAGAAATTGAAGCATACGATTTGCTTTCCCAATTACATTCTAGATATGCTCATTCCACGACAGATTATTATGAATTGTTACCCCTAAGTATTTAGCGGAATCTACTGTTCTAAGGACAGTACCATTAATTGTATATTCAGAGCTAAATGGTGTCACCTTTTTACTTACGTGCATGACTTGGCACTTTTTAGCATTTAACTCCAACTGCCAATCCTTACAGCAAGCAATTATTTTCTTGATATTGTCTTGTAACAAAGCGCAGTCATCCTGGGTTGTGATTTCACGATAAATAATAGCTTCATTGGCAAATAATCTTTTCATCCCCCTTATTGTGTCACACAAATCATTAATGTATATTAGTGACAATGGAGCTGCTACTAGGTAATTAAAATATGGCATTGCTGTTCAGTATATGCCTACCATGCAGTTTATAAATTCTGGTAGTAAACAGCCTGTGTCATCAGCATCCACAACAGTTTGCACTCAGTAACAGCACTAGGTACCATAACAAGCATTTGAGTGTTTATTTCATTAATTTTATTATTTTCAGCAGCTATAATAGCCCTATCAAAAACCAGTTTATAATAGTAAAGTTTTTCACAACATTCTGGTATTCTGCATCCATTAATTCTGAAACGGATGATATCAGTTTACAAGAATCATGGGAAAATGTACATCGCCCAAAGAAGACCAATGAAATGAGTAGTGGTATTACCTGTGTCAGTGCCATCAAAGAATTCTGCCTGGTAATTAATCATTGAGCTGTCAAAAGGGGTCAAAAGGCCATTAATCATAGAGAAAAAGGTCATTAATCATCAGGATCACCCACGTAGCTATCCTTAACCCAACTTACATTGCCACAAGCATCAAATTATGCTAATTAACTTGTGTCACGAGCCATCATGACATTGCAGGTGTTCTATACGGCTACTTCCTTATGCTAGTTAGCCACGTGCACATGCTTGTGTTCTCCAGACCAGTTTACTCTCCACCACACCTCCTCCCATCCAACCTGGCTTCAGTTAGCAGCCAGGCCTCATCAAGTACTAATGTTCTCGTTGGTGTATCAACTGAACACTAGAAATTCAAAATTCAAAATGTGGTGCTCGAAAAAGTAGGCCACAGCAAAGTTGTACTTATGTATGAAGAATGGAACATTCTGATTCAGGTATTGGATTATTCAATACCAAAAATGAAAACATACCACTGTCTACTGCCGATCGGTGGCCGGGATAAACATAGTATGTGTTTACCCCAATGCTGATTATACCAGTGGCATCTTGTTTGGCGATTCAACATGGAGAGATCTCATCAACGTGCAGCCTGCAGTTACCGGTGAATTGACTGCTGAGAAAAAGTGGGGTTATCTAGTTGTCAGATACTACAACAAGTTTGTGGACATTTTAGCTAGTAAAGTGCTACATGGCTACAGTGCAAAACCAGTTGATATGTATATTAATGATGTTTATGTGGCTCAAGGTTACGGTTCATCATTGGACTATATGCCACTAAGACATGAACTCATTGTGTAAAAAACTGTACTAATATTGGATTTGTTAATAATATAGTAATTAAGAATTATGATCATGGATATGATGTTTGTGGGTATACTAGCTAGTAATGTGCTACGTGACTATGATGCAAAAAAATAATTGATATGCATATTAAAAATGTAAATAAGATGTAACTGTGTGTATATATTGAGATATGCTCTACTAAGATACATTGCAAATAAAAATGTACTAGTATCTGATGATGTTAATAATAACAATTTGATTTGATTTATTTTTATTTCACCCATCATTGGGCAATTAAAAATACATTTTCAATAGCGCATATAGCATTAAAAAATAAATGTACTATACAAAGTTTTATCAAATTATTTTTCTTAGCTGTCATAGTGGCGGGCATCCTAAATCTTCTGTATTGTAGCAGACATTCTTCAGGATAATTTTCTGGATCCAACGAGCCTTCTTCCGTCCTTTAACGTAAATAATTGAGTCGCCTTCATTGGTGAATTCATGTAGAATAGTACACAGTCTACTGATGACCACACCATTAGTGTTCCAAGATATTCCATGGTAATTATGTGCAGCCATATGACTGTTGGTTCATTACCTCCACATGATGGTGAGGATACAGAGATGCAATGTGCAGCGATAATGTTGTCTGATTTATTACACACACAGAAACTTCTTTGAAAATAAACATACCATCCTTAGTCTTGAATCCCTGTGCATCAAGAAAGATGGTCAGGATGATAATGCATGGCAGTGATGGATAATATCTTGTTTTACGTCAGCTTATGCACAACTCTTGTTAGAGGTATGTATTCCACAACGCGATCTCGCCGGATCATGCAGTATGCAGATGGATAGGGAGTAAAATTATCACTGCATTCAAATTCCATATGAATATCTGCAGTTCCAGTATTAAATGACTCATTTTGTCATGAACAGTCAATACATGTAAAAAGTGCAGTTGCGACAAATTCTTCCGGTCACATGTTAGTAGCAGTGAAGGATGATCTCGTTCATAGTAAGACTGTTGGAATCTTTCATACTTGTCGTACAGCACTGTGGTTCAGTTTTTCTTTAAGTCTAAATTCATATTCTTGTACTGGTATGCCACATCATTTAGGAACACTTTTGCATTAGTGAGATTTATGTGGTCAAAATCGGTTGCATTTGTTTCCGTATTGAATTTCCTGTTTGTTTGTAATTTTAAAACCACAAAATTAGGATTCTCCAGCTGCGTTAATGTCTTCAAAGACAAAATTTAAATCTTACTTATAGGAAGCAATGGATATTCCAACAGATCCCAACTTTTGAAATGAGTGGGAAGTGGCTTCCCACTATCAACAGTCTTATGCAATACTAGTTTCTCTTTCTCACATACTTGTACATGAGGCATCACTCATGCAAGTTTATTGATGATTAATTTCTTTAAAAAAAATTGGATAGTCTTGTGTGTATGAATTTGTATTGTCCCTAGCTCAAATCAACACTAGTTCTTGTTTTAAATTTGTAAGTATCCTTCTGAAGTCTTCACAAAATTCCAAAAGCGTACTCAGTAGTATATATACATCAAAGTAACCATTTCCAAGATCTCGTGGAACTCATCCTGCGTTTTTCAACATCCCAATTTGTTGAGGATCACCTGAAATAAGCATCTTCATTGTGCTTGTAATACAGACATTTTTATTTCGGCCAAATTCAACTTCATTAATTTCTAACCAATTTCATGAAACAGAAACTCAAATTCATTGGATGTGATAAGTTAATTTGTAGCTCCCAATACATCTAATTTGACAAATCTTCCTTCAGTATGCAAGTAACGTTCACGTGGCAGTATATATGTATCTTGATTCTGAATAGGTATCCGAATCTCGTTGTTGTTATTGAATGTGGTCGGCATATGTGGTTGATGGCTCAAAAATAGTTTGCACGTCACATCCTTGTCAAATTCCACAGTGGATGTTGTATGAAACAACTTGTTTATTTTTTAATGATATAGCCTAACGACTGGAGTAAGAGAACGTTAGCAGGTGTTAACCGTTTCAGTGTCATTTCACAACCTGACAACTGTTTGAGTTTGTCGCCCCTTATTTAGTGAGCTCCCGTTCTTCATATGTAGTCTCAGAGTATTGGTTTCTCCTCTGAAATTCACTAAATTAACCTCCTGGTCAACAACCCTAATGTGCATATTGCTAAGCGTTTTCTTTCTAATGGGGAAATAGATGAAATTAGCAGGTACTTTTACAATCTTGTACCATGGTGGTACTGTTTGGAAAAACTTATGTAAAGTATGTCCCAGCTTATCGTTGTCCTAATTTCCTATACATATGCTGCACTCTATACTTAAAGTATTAACTTTAAATATCTGCAGTGTAGTCTGAGGTATGAAAAACGTTTCGAAAATCCAAGCAATGTCTATCTCGCACTTGAGTTAATTGTTGTTTTCTCTAATAACCAGCTTTTCATTATTAGTGTGCTGAGCCAAATAACTCTTCAAGTCGTCAGTATCGTAAGATCCTGTTGGTATATTAACCTCCTTATTCTTCAGGTAATGAAATTTACAATTTGATTCATCAATGAAATCGAGTTGTAAGTTTGAAAATCTACTAACCTGACTGCGTACTCGCCTTGGCTCAAATCTATCAGTGGAAACTAATCACAGATCAAGACAAGCAGAGTTTCATAGATATGAGTTAACGTGACGAAAGTTCATGCAAGACTGAGGTAATATATTCTGATACAGGAACTTTAAACACAAATGTCCACATACGTGTGTACCAAATTTCTGATGCTGTTGCACATTGTACATTATTCTGTTGCCTCAAAAATACTGCTGCAATTCCAACGGTGCAGGTAAGTCACTAAAACTGTCGAAATATTTCTCTGCAACCCAATGTGTGCCATTATTTTCAGCACTGTCCAAGTTCATGATTCCACATCCACATTCACGAAATTTTTTAGGTAACATATCACTAAAAATACGCTACAAAAATATGTATCCAAACACTTTACATGTCTATGTATATCCTCATCCATTAGTGGCTGTGCCAAATTTTTTAAATCCTGATCCGTCTTTCCGATATGGTTTCAAATACAAATCTTTATCTCTCATTGCAATTGCTTCCATGGTTTCATTGTGCTGTTTCTCTTTGGCCAGCTGCTTTTTTTTTGCTTCTTTAAATGCTTTGACAACTGTGAATACGCTAGAAACTCCACTTGCTTCAGCAGCCGACAAACCGGCAAAAATAGATATTAAAGGGAAGGTACCGGCTTTTTTCTTCTTATTATTATTACTGCCTCTACCCAACTTTAGCTTAGTACACATAGCTCCATTAAATAGTAATGCAGCAGTGCATTTTCAAAACTTTGCATCTTTGATCTTCATTCTGTTTTATTGATCTCTGCGAGTACATGATCGGCTTTACGTCTGTCAGTACCCTGTGCATACGCAGTGTCATGTTCCCTGCATGCTGCATCTAGTGGATTGATTCCCTTCTGACCAAGTTTCAACCACTTTTCCAATTTTGTTTCAGATTCACAAAACTGGTACGTAGGTATGTGTGCCTCAATTGACATTTTATCAATGAGCTTGTTTAAGAAGCCACGAAAATTCTTCTTCTTCCTTGTAGGAGACATTGCTATTGACTGACTGACTTTACATGCTCGCATGCCTATATATAGCCAGAGCAGTAATGAAACCTTGTCAATATGCAGTTCGTCAAACAGCAAGTAACTCTACCCATGAGTAATGTGGATTTTAGCAGGCATCAACACCAAACGGAAGAATGTACCTCTGTTGCTTAAGACAGTGAGGGCAATAGTTTGTGGACCATCAGAATGTGGGAAGACTAATCTTTTGCTCTCCCTGCTGGAACATCCCAATGGGCTTAGATGTGAAAATGTATATGTGTTTTCCCAATCATTGTATGAATTGCTGAAACAAATACTAAAGTCCATTAAAATAAATCTGTATTTGACATTTAATGATACTCAAAGTGTGTCCCCACCCAGTGAAGCTCTACCAAATTCTGTGTTTAAATTTGACGATGTTTTGTATGAAAAGCAGAGTAATATACAAGATTACTTTTGTATGGGGAGACACAGGTTAGTAGATTCTTTCTACTTGTGCCAGACATATAGTCAAATACCGAAACAGCTAGTTAGAGACAGTGCTAACTTTAACGTGCTCTTTAAATAGGATGATACGAATCTCAAACACATTTACAATGACGACGTCAACTATGGATATGCCGTTTAACGAGTTTAAAAAGCTGGAATTCGAATAAACATAGATTTTCTGCTATTGAAAATGACTGTGACATGTATCATGGGCAGTACCACAATGAATTTGATTCATTTTTGAATAAATAGCCTGGCATGGACCAGTTTGGTAGAGCATCGACGAAGAGAGTGTTGGTGTGCCCACTTCAAAACATAGTTCATACAAAAGAAGGTATTTTGGATCACCAGGGTAGAATACTGAAAAATATATCTGACTTGATGGGTGAAGATGTAGCTGTAACTAAACAGCATCTTGACAAAACAATTAATGATACTCTTATTCTTTTAAAATTGACAGAAGTGACTATGATAGTAGCTATTGTGTCTACGAACACATTCCAAGATTATTCATATCTACTTGATACTGTCTAAATTATTATGAAATTCGAGTTGATTGTACAATAATGTTTGCAATCATACTAGACAGGGTACTCCTTAAACTAAATTTTATACATACAGACTACAGAACCATTAAAACTTAAACGAGGTGACAGACTTACTTTTTGCCCGGCATCTAAACTCCACGAACCGTTTAGAGTATGTATGTATCAGAAATAAAATATTACAAAGCTTCAGCTGATAGCGTCTGTCCCACAATAAATAGCTGAGCCTACTCTGTATCAGCCTCATTACAAGTGAGGTAGAACATCGACGTTACAGAACAAGAGAGTGTTCGTGTAGCCGCATCAACACTTACTTTATACAAAAGAAGGTGGATTGCCAGGCTAGAATACTCGCACAAGTATCTGAGCCCATCGAAGAAGATGATGTGGTTAACCAAACAATACACTGACAAGGCCACCACTGATGCAGCTATGATTCTGAAGGAATTAAAATTGACAAAATTTCATATGGTTGTAACTATTATGTCAATGGAAATGTTACAAGATTATACATACATACTAGATACAAGTCTAAATTATTATGAAATTCCGGTTTATGGTGAAATCCTCTTAAGGGGGATGATGTCAAACTGAACTGGGCAAACTTTGACTATAAAGCCCCAATACTCCACGTGAAATGGGGTGATAAACATAGTTTTTTCCCAACAAATACAGATGGTCAACCCAAATTACCCATGAAAGTGTATATAACTGTCACATATAAAATATTACACTAAACTCTAACAAGCTTCATTTGGTGTATAAACACGGATGTATTAACAACAGCTAAACGTGGCATTATAAAGCCCAGAAATTTATTTCGACGATAGTTCCTCGAACTGAAGACTGGTCAGATCAACTCTGGACAATTTTTCAAGGATTCATTAAGACCTGTGGTGGGTACTATGGAAAACGTTTTCTTACCTCGATGACATGAGCAGTAGTCTTACAGCTAGAACAAAAGATTCTTGAAGTCGCTAAGTTGAAATGAGCGTGATTATGATTTGGTGAATGATGTCTGAAAAAATAATGATTCACTAATGATTAGAAACTCACCTGTAATTACAGACGTAGATGCTGCTATAATTGATGGCAGTGAATATGAAAGAACAGAAGGTTTAATGGAACTTAAGTTTTCTTTTAAGTAAACAAAAACATATTCTTCCAAGGACCAGAGAAGCTACTTTGAAATATTAAACAACATGAGTGCTCATAGAGGCAATTTCAGTCCATCTGGTAAAGTTTTGAAACCTGCACACAGAGTAAAGCATAAAACTATAATGTCTAAACTTAACAATCAGTCAGATTCTGGTCTCCTCTCCATGAAGAAATGTGTGTATTGGGAAGATTTGAATGAACTTGTGGAAAGATTGAAGTTACAGTGTCATCATCTGGACATAAAACCGACTCCAACGAAATTTTATCAGTGATTGAAGAACTTCATGATAGAGACATTATATTGTAACATAGATCAGGTTATAGTGGAACTCAATATACCAGCGCGAAGGAATTTCCCAACATATCGTGTAATAATCAAAAGACTTTACGATCTTTAGCAAGCTAATATTGTGGAAATGATCCCATACTCTCATAAAAACAGTAGCTACAGGTATATATAATGATGGTGATTGATACTTATTCAAAGTTTGCACTGGCTACACTGCTCAAGAATAAGACAGCTACTGTGGTTACTGATGCTATGGAGAAAATATTAAGTGGTGATCGTGTATCTGAAAATTTACAGACTGACAATGGGAAGGAGTTTTACAATTCATAGTTTAAGTCACTCATGACAAGGTAGGCCATTAAACACTACTCAAATACTCATCTTAAAGCATCAGTAGTTAAACAACTCAACAGAAATATCAAGGATGTAATGTGGTGGGAATTCAGCAGACATGGTTTACATTGGTGGATTTAACTTCTTCCTCAGTTAAAGTTAAAATAGCGACAAAAAGTGGCACAGCACCATCAAGATGAAACCATGTGATGTTAAAGACAACTCGCTACTTTCAACGGTGTACAGTCATATTAAGCTTACTACTCCAGCAAAATTCAAAGTTGGTGACCATGTCAGTATCAGTAGACTTAAAGAAAAGTTTGAGAAAGGCTTCTTGTGTAATTAGAGTGTTTACCATCAGTAAAGTGAAATTAACAAATCCTGTAACTTACTTACTTTTTTCTTCAATAACCTTTATACAAAACAAATATGTATAGCACTCAGTAAACTTAGAGTTTATGATTCTACAATGTGCACTCTGCACAGCAGCAGTATATATCTCACAATGTTCTTTTTTTCCAGTTGACTCTATACAAAGCAAACTTATAGACCATGTACAGCAATAATTTTTTTCTGTACACATTTTCTACTTTTAAAAAGCGAATTGCTCAGCAAAATTATGATCTATGTATAGCAATGATTATCGCCTAAGGAATGTGTGTACCAATTTTCACACTGATAGGACAATTTTTGTAGGTTCTGACGTATTAACATGGAGCCACAAATTTTTTAAAATTTTCTTTCCACATTGTTTCTTGTAAACAGCAAACTAGGGAAACTAGTCCTACATAAAACAAACCAATTGCTGTGATAAATACTTGGCCATTATGCATGTCATAACTTTTACTGAAATGAAAGGCATAATGTATATGATTTATTCTAGCACTTGTCAAATGTGCAAGGGAAATTGTTATTTTTATGATTGATAAAGCAACACATTTAAAATATTTATGTAGGTTTTCTAAAACGTGACATGCATTGTGGCTAAGCACCAGTACTTTTTTTCCCCCTGTTTCAGAAAGTGATGAGAATACACACTGTAATACAATACATTCATTTTCTATAGATCTCAATATAAGAGACTGGGGTGTGGAACATTATCAATTTACAGATAAAATGTGTACTTGTATAGGGCAAGATTTCATAACTTTTTGTCACCAAAAACTTCAAGATTAGGGCTATTTTTACAAGGATTATTTTGTGGGATCTCATTTCTTTGTGTAATTTGATCTCTTATTCTGAGTAATTGCTCAAATGTAATGGTCTCATTTGAAAATCTTCAGATTAGGACATTACAGAATGTGAGACATATATTTTACAACAGTGCTGCGTTTTTTGTCATCAGCTATTCTGTATTAGTACAGAACAGATAGAGTAGGGTAATGAGTCTTAAAGTAAGTTTTTGTTGAGTAGTAGGATATGTTTATCATTTAAATTTAAAAAAGAAAACCATATTTGTTTTGCATAAATCACCTGCAAGTAGAACAGAACTTCTTCCAGTAAAAGTCACAGGTCACTTTTGTATGTACGTCCATTACTGACACCACACAGCATCAATATTTCATGGAAATGAGAGTAATGTGTTGGTACACATGGATGAACTTTATCTTAAAGTTCTTCAGTTTTCTGTAAAACACATTCAAGCTACCAGTTTCATTCATAGGCAGGGATGCTGTAGGAAGATATATCTTTATTTTATGTTTACTAGGACATTTTGAGACTTTATTTTCCCAACCCTTCTAATCAAAAACCATTCAAAAGGTTTTGACCAATAATTTTGAAGTGGGTTTGGGAATGAACACCTGGTGTTGCTGTGATCCATGTATTCTGAATGCTTCATCATAGTGAATTTTCAAGACCAAATCTTACTAAACATATTTCTCTTGGATTCAATAGGCAAAGTCTACTTTGGCAATGTTTTCAACTGCCCTCTCAAAAAGTTATCATTGGGTTTGAATTTGATTTTGATATGGTCTTTGAAAACTAACATGAGCTGCCAGTCTCCCTTTTCCAAATGATGTGTACAAAAAGTTCCACTCTACTTATATTTCTTCATGAGAGCAAAGGTTCGAAAAGTTTTTCTTATTTTTGTATTGGGCAGCAGAGCTGCCTGAAAAATAAAAAATCTTTCTGGAAAGTTTTTGAAATTTCATTGTCAGAAAGGATATGAGTACGAACATTTTTTGAAAAACATTTTCAAGGTAGTGTTTGCCTACTCAACCCAAGAGAAAAATGTTGAATGAAATTTGTTTTAGAAAAACCGCTTTGATGAAGCATTTACTATACAAGGAACACAGCAATACCATGCATTCATTCCAAAAACTACTTCAAATTTAATGGCTAAAAACTTTTTGAATGATTTGTGATTGATGGGTTGGGAAAAATAAAATTTCAAAATCTCCTGGTAAACTTAAATGCAGACATATCAGTCTACATCACTGCTGTCTAATCCTTTTCACTACTGAATGCCTATTATTTCATTGCTAATATTATACTGTTTGGAAATAAAGGTGCTATTAAGTGGGATAAATTAAACTTTGGGATAGGAGAATATAAATTGTTTACCAAATTTGAAGGCTGGCACAACATTTATTCATTTATTTTATATGTGTATTTGCTAATTTGTTTCCATAGGCCCCTATTGAGGATGGACCTCTAGGATGTGAAATATGTCATGGTTAATATATATGGGATACAAACAAGATGAATAACAATAATGGTGGAAAAAGTTATTATACGTTACAAAATAAATAAATAGAAGAAAAGATGAATTTCTTTCTACTTTATATGAAGAGAGTCTCTGAGAATATAGGAAAAATGCTGATAAAGTCAATATTCAACCTGTTGCTAATAATAAGAATAAGGTTAGAGGCATTTTACGATCAGCGTAGGATCACAGGACACCATTACAAGCAAGTGAAGTGTATAAGATTCCCTGTGATTGTGGACAATGTATATTGGTGAGACATCCCAAGTGTTCACTGTCAGATTGAAAGAACATTATAGTCAAACCACCAAATCAGAAGTGGCGGACCACCATGTAGAAGAATGGCATAGAATTCAGTGGAGGAGGACGATAATAACAGCATGGCCAAAGCATTTTTAGAACAAAAAATCATATGCTTATACATTTTTAAACATCCCAGAAACTTTAAAAAATACGTTGAGTCAGTTATAGAAGTGTGATCACACAAAGAAATGCATTGCAGCAACAACAAAAACAGAGTTGTTTTGCCACAGAGGACAACACTGTCTCTCAAACTGCAGACATTCACTGCCAAAAAAGCAAAATTGTCTCTGGCAGAAATCAAAACGGTCTGTCTGAGTGTACTGGAAAACAACAAACGTGATTTAAACAGTTAGTCACAGCGGATACATTAGCCTGAAGTAGCCCTGATTAAGGCCCCATGTTTGGACCGAAATGTTGGTTCGAATCCCCGTCCGGGCATCCAGATTTGGGTTTTCCATGGTTTCCCCAAATCACTCCAGGTGAATGCCGGGATGCTTCCTTCAAAAGGCCATGGCCGAATTATTTCCCATTCCTTACCCCCCATCCTTTCCCGTCTCTAAAGACCTAGTTGTTATAGGAGACGTTAAGCAGTTTAAAAAAAAAAAAATCAATGTGAGTGCAATTTTAAATACGTCAACCTCTCCTTTACAGAGACTGATGAAAGAAAAAGGGGCAGAGGAAAATCTGAGAAATAGGATGTGAAATCAAGTATACAAATCTTGCTTGATTTCTACCAGTAGGCATACTAATAATGCTATTCTAGTAATGTTTCAGTATTAAGCATAAAATAGAATATATCTATAAGAGAAAAATTATCAAAATATCAGAATGAGTTTTCTAACAGAATTTTCATTATTTTTACAGCCACCATGCAACAGGAGCAATACATGCCCTTTCAGGCTAAAAAGGATGAGTCCAGGTATGTGCCAAACTGATATAACCAAGAATATTTTTGAGATATTGGTTCTGCATAATTCAATGTTGATTTCCTAGTTGTACTTTTTTCCTCGTCTCTCTGTGTGTAGTTTTCTTGTTCTGTATGTTTTTAAGTTTGTAACTGATACAACATTTGTAGTGTTGTACATTTGTTAAGTAAATTTTGCAATAAGAGAGTCAAGAGAAAAAAAAATCATTTAGAGAATTGTTTTAAATAGAATTGGTGTCTGGTATGATGTAGAAATGTAAGGTGGTACTTGTAAATTACTTTAACAAATTCAAACAGGTGTCATTAATTTACATCAATTAACTTTAACCATTTGCACTTGGCATCAGACAGGTTATCTGAAATTATTGACTTGGGCACAGTTCTTTGATAAGTGGTTTAATTGCAGTGACATTTCACCTGTAGCCACTAGCCATCTTCTTTGCCAAATACAGATCAATTCCTGACTGTTTTATCTGATTGTGAACTCAAAGCAAATGCCACAAGTTTGAGACTTTTGAGAAATATTATTACATTGTAGTAGGTATGATGGGTATGGCTATTCCTCTGTTTTCATTGTGGCATTTCCTGTAATAATAAAAAATGAATTTTTACACTTTGCTCAAACCGTTCCCTCCATATCTGTTTATATTCTTCAATGGATGTTTAAATATTTCTACCATTTCCTAGACTATCAATGGCAAATGGCCTTCTGTTTTGGCCTGTAGTTTTTTCTCTTTACATAACACTTCATGTTATTCTTTCAAAATATATTCAGCAATGACCAATTTTTTTACTGACTTAATCTTTC
The DNA here is from genome assembly GCA_031002005.1 of Vandiemenella viatica. Classification (NCBI taxonomy): domain Eukaryota; kingdom Metazoa; phylum Arthropoda; class Insecta; order Orthoptera; family Morabidae; genus Vandiemenella; species Vandiemenella viatica. Next base: position 92,143,631 of record CM061921.1, on the reverse strand, counting down.
ATTTTCAGTGGCATTCCTTAATTCTTGTTTCCATCAGTTATTTTGTTTCTCCTACCTATAGTTTTCCATATTAACATGGAATTTTATATTAGGTAGGTTTATTGAATGCTCAAGATAATTCTATTCATCTCAAGCATCTCATTTCATTCCCTGTGTTCTCTTTTTATACTGAGCTTTTTTTATCTTCAAACCAACTCTGTTTGCTCAGCAGGTTATGCCACAATGACCGTGTTTGTTGTGCTTGAGATGGTGTTAGTTGGTTCGCGTCCTGGTGGTGGATTTGACATGATCACAGGTGTCCAGATTCATAGTAATGCACTTTCACGCTGGTGACTGTAAAGGGAAACCACCCCAGTTCATCTCTATGGGACATTCCTCCATTAAAGATTCACAAAGTTGGAGCTTCCCCATTTCCTCCCCGAAAGGGGCTCAAGACATATTGGGTAAAAAAGGGGGGGGCAGGTGCAAGGTAGCTTTGCCATGTGGATGATGCCCTATCTCTGTGCAATGCTGTTGAAACAACTATGGCTCCTTCATTTCCTCTCAGACTTGAATTCTTAGTGAGTTCCCTCTGAGATGTCATTCTTAGTACTGAGAAGTAGACATTTACGTTTTAATAATAATATTGTGGCATGAAGGAAGTGGGGGGGGGGAAACTTTTCTGTTGATATAAGAGAGGCGTGGTGAAAGTAACTTTTTTAATCTCAATCCTCCATAGCGAACTTCTAGATGTGGGTACCAAATATGACAGCCGTTATGACATTCCAATGTGGTCAAGTTGTAAGTTATCATGATGAATTTTGTAGTGAGCACAGACCCACTCCATTATTTATTGACAGCCAGGACAGAATAAGTTTGCTAGGTTACTATTTGATTTTAAGGACAGCAGGCGGTAATTCGGGTGGCTGCTCCTTCATGAGGCAGCATGGGGGAATCTCTGAACAAGTTTCCAAGTCCAGCTGGCTCAGAAAGAGTGTTATGGATTAGGGTGGTCTGATAAAAGTTTCACACATGTACCACCACTAACCAGGTGTTGTCATGATATTTCGTTGTCGCGGTTAGGCTTGTGCTTTGGTATGCTTTAGTAATGTGGTACTGCTAATTGATTTTTAGGCTTGCAGGTTCTTCTCTGCTACATGGATTGCTCAAGTGTTCACTGTTTACAATTTCTAGCTTTTATGCCTTTCGACTCCCACCCATACTTGTCATCATGTTTTTTTCCCTCACCACTAGCCACCAACTAATAGTCTGTGCCTGCAGTTAGCTGCCATCCTCCATTATGCAGCTGCCTCAATCTGTTATTGAAGAAGGAACATAAGCCTAAAAATTTCAACACTCAATCTGTCTTTCTTTAGACACTGTGGCAACCTTGAACTTAGGCAAGCTGTGTTTCTTCCCTATTTAAATTTTTAATTTATTCACTTCATAGAGCCTTCTTTCCTGACAATATATGTGTGTTAAACATTTGAATTGTAGAATAACTACTGCTTACCAAACTTGAAGATCAGTGTTGCGTTGAAATATAGATAGACATGTACACACATAGAGCATTGGAATTTTTGGGCTTATATCCTTTCTTCATCAATATTTATATGACAGTGATAAGAAGGAAGGATATAGATTATAAACCTGTCACCCTCCACAAATAAAGGCAGGGGGGCCACGATGAACACAAAAACAGAAACACACATTTTTGATAGAATTCTCTGTCATGTTACAGGTGAGAGATGCATCAAGGAGATCATATGCTTAGGCATTGATACTAAGGATTGCAATCCCGCAGTGTTTTCAATCCCACGGGATCCATGCGGGATTGGTACAAACAGTTTTTTAACGCATATATTTAAAACATAGTTACTTAAAATGTTAACAAATTAAATAATAATTAAATTAATAAATAATTTTTAATGTTAAATGATAAAAATTAACAGTTAACAATATTTTGATTGTCAAAATGACATTAAAACTTTTTAGCATGTCTTAAGTGTATTTCGAGGTTTTACATTTTTGTTTTTTAATCTAAACCAATTTTTAAATAAATAATAAAAATGGAAAATATTGAATCTTAGGTCATATTATGTGCCTTACAATACATCACATAAGTTTAAAAATATGGTTTTCTTAATGGCCAAGTTACCAGAGGTTTTTTTTTTTTTTTAATTCTATATAAACGTTCCATAACACCGAGAAAAGCATTCCATTTCACAAAGTGAAGTGAATATACTCTGTAAAGTGTAGACTTGGCTCAGAACAAGCTCTCATAACTTTTTGTCACTGCACAAGCACGAGACTTGGCCTTTTTTTTTGCGTGATTCATTATTATATCTCCTGATTCCTTGATTGATATTACAGTTGATTCAATGTTATTAAAAGAAACTACTTACCAACACGTAAACTGTCAAGTATTTTAGATTTACTTATGTGGCGTAACGACGTTTTTAGACTGGAAATTATTATTTTTTAGTAAGTAAGGGGACTTTCTCAGCGAATGATTGCAGTGAAGTCCTCATAGGTTGTATCTCCGGATTTCATTGCAAACACACGAAATTACACACGCGAGGAAGACAGTGGAGGCAGCTGTCGAAGTATGGTGTTCCTACAACACAATTCGTTGATACATCTGTGAAAATTTCATTATAACTTTTTTTACACTTAGTCGAAATAATAACAAAGAGAAGAGGGATTAAACAAAAGCCTGAGCGGCACATGTAAACAGGTGGCTTTCTTCAAAGAAACGCATTGAGCCAGCGGCCAAAACAACAATAAGTCAAAAGATATACAATTTCCTTTTGATAGCTGTTAAATAAATAGGTACGCGATCGTTAAAATTACGATAACATTAGTTTCATATCAACGAATAATCAAATTTTCAGCCACAAATTAGGAAATTGTCACAATTACTTTATCTGCAAATACAGAAAATGGGAATAATGAAACCGTGAATAAAAAGCTGTAACCGTGTAGCTCAGATAACGTGTGCAACACTTAAAAAATAATTATATAGTTAGAAAATCGTACTAAATACGCACCATAACTCAAATTACAGAAATGTGTACTCGAAACAAATGTTTTGATGAATACGTAAAAGTGTATTTATTTACTTACGAATGACGAAGGTTGACAAAAACAAACGCTTGTTCAGAAGAGTCAGATGCCAACTGGAGGGGTACAGGCAAACAGTGCAAAATATCCGACAGAGACCAAGTGGGGCAGCGAGTCACGCAGACTGACACGCGTTTCCACCGGATTTTGCGGAGTGTGGATCCGCTTAATTTTGTGCGGGATCCACCAGACTGCCTAATGATGCAGGATCCCGCGGGATTGTGGGATCCCGCTTTGCTGATACCTACCACATGACTGAAATCGGAGATAAACAAGATGAGAATTGTGGGGATTGCAATGATGGAGGGAGTAAGTTGGCCATCAAAATTTATGGGAAAGTATTGCAAAACAATGAGTTGGTTGTTCTTATCTCACCTTTTGTGGTTCAGTGTTTATGTCTGGTGTGGATATGGATGGTTTTGTTATAGTTCACTTTCATACACTGCATTACTTTCAAAAGAATCTTTCCTGATAAAATTACAGTCACCGCTTTCACATTGAAGGCATTATCAAGAAAAAGTTCATTATTGGGGTTCAGTACTAAGGAATTACTAAACAGATTGTTTACAGCACTCTTTTCATTTAATTTTACCACTGTATGAAATTTCCCACAACCACCACCTGTACTTTAATAATTTAGTCTGACTGTTATATAGGACTTCCTTTTCCAGAAGATTGCAGGTTCTAAAGCCACTGTCCACCTTCACTTGAAAATGTTTCCAGCAGCTGCTCCAGAATATGCCAAAATATAGCCTAAAATGAATTAATGCCACAAGAAAATTTAAAAAAATTCCATGCTACTTTTGATAGATTCAAGACAGCTTTAAACTAATTTTGATTCAAAACAACATAACACAGACTTTGAAAAACTGAGCTGAAGTACTGACATCAACAATCTAGAGCCGAGGCCTTTTATAGTGCACTGGTCTGTACACAACAAAGCTTGTTGAGCCTTCCAGAAACTTTCTCCACACCTTAAACAATAGCTAAAATAACTTTTTTAAACCTCCTAGTCTATTGTAAGACTTCTAAATTATTCATTTTAATTTATCAACTTCTAAGATCATTTAACAAATGTTTGCCTCATCAACAATTTATATTGAAATTCTTGTACTGAACTACTTTAATCTGCCTTACTTTGAACATGCTCCCTTGTTAACTTGATATTACTACGCTTTCAGGAACCTTCTTATAACTTGCCATTACTAAATAAACTACAAGAATATTTTAATATTACTTGAAATACTAAAAATAACTTACACTGATCCAGATTGACTCCAAAACATGTCAAACTTAATGATTTTTACTTATGAAAAACCATTTTAACTGACTTTTCCCATTAATAAAGCCCTATGTCCACAAAGAAGTGTCTTGTCACAGTCTCTTCAACTGGCGATCAAAGTAAAATAAAATAGACACAAAAAATACTTTGGATCTACTAAAAAATAAATAATAAATTGTCATATAACTTTAATTTTACTAACAGATTATCAAAATTAGTTAAAAGAGCTGTGAGCTCATAAGAATTAAACAGGAAAACATGTTTAAAATAATTTTCTTGTAGTTTTCAGGTAAATAATAAGATTAAACAGTAAAGTTCAATGATAAATTGTTAACATGGCTACATAAGTAGGATGGATTATTTCCTAACAGATTTTAATCCCTCCGTATACAGAGGTGCAGTAGGTGATCACGATTCAAACGAGGTGCAACGCTTTAGGTTTCTAAAATAGTACTGAAGAGATATTTGAGATTTAGGATGACTCAAGTCATGAGGTAGGAAAAACCACCAAAATAGTTTTTTAATTCTACAACCACAAATTTTTAAGTAATAGTAAAACTTCATAGCTCAAAAAATGCAGAAAAATTCAAACTATATCATATAAAAATTTAGAATCGATAGGTAAAACGAAAGTAACCTTTTTGAAAGGAAATGATGGTTTTTGAATGACTAACATGTTTTAAACAATGCAGAGTTCAGTTAGTTACAGATGTGAGAGTATGTTTAATATTTTGGCTGAAAAGAGGAAAAGATTTGAAATTTAAACGAGAAAATGGCAGGATCACGTCACGGAACTTTATAACTGATTTTGGAGACATGAAAGAAAAGTACATTAAGGAGATTAGATAGCAGTTGAAAAAACATAGACAATTAGATTCTGTAAAGTTTGACATAGATTTCAGCTCTGTAGCACCAGTACTTTTTTAAATAAGTAATATCAAAGGTTTTTAAATTAAAAGTAATAGCAGTTTCTGCTAAGACAGATGGTTGCAATCAAGATATATTATATATCAAAAGTTAGGGGAGGCTTTTTAGAACATTTTAAAGAAATAATTAACACTTTAGCTCAAAGACTTTTCAAATGAAACGAAATTTTATGCTAAGAAAATTTAAGATTTAAAAAAAAATTAAAGATCAATTGCATCTAAAGAAAAATTTATATGGACTTGATTTAACATTCAGACTGAGAGCTGTCATGTGTAAGATTTTCAGGAAGATCAGAGAGAAAATAAGGATTAGGGTTACACAATAACCAGGAAAATTGCATCTGATAACTGATCGTCTATTTAAGGAGGCTGGGTGAAGTCAGTGTCACAGAAGCTTTGATCAAGGATAGACGTGTGCTCCGGGAGCAAGTTTGCTTGCCATGTGTTTAGGCAGAAAATTTGGGCGAGGAAGTAGTGGGATGTAGAGTGGTCCGCCATTGTTATTTTAGCTTCACGGTCATCGGGAGTTTGTTTCATGGTTTAACTCTGCAATCAGTAATTTTGGAGAAGAATCCAATGCTTTAAAAATTTGGTACCATATGATGTACAGTGTTTTGAAGAGTATACAGTTTTAAAATTCAGTAATAGTCTACTGTGAATAGTTATTTAAGAGCTCCTCCTTTATCCCATGGGGTATTAACAGGGATTAAGCTACAGTAACGGTAATAGCTTCCGCATGAGCTGTAAGCACTGACCCCCCTATCTCCCTCCCTTCCAGCAGAGCACAAGTTTTTGCAAAATCAAATAAAAAATTAATTGTATATTTATAACAGCATTAGTAATAAATTTGCTAGTCAGATCCTAGTGGAGATTGATGCCAGAGTGATGTCTAGTGCCATGGATATGTTGGTGGAAGGCCTGTTCCGATGTGTGGAGTTCCAAAGAGGTAGTGGTATCAGGAAAAGAAATACCATTACAGCACTCACTGTAAAATAGGTGTTGAGATAGTCAAGAGTTATGTGAACTGGCATGGGCTGCCATTGAATGATCTAGGTTAGCAGTGTGAACTGTGGCCGTTCATCCTGGTAGACAGTTGGTTTGTCATGAGGCTGAAATGGATGCTGAGCAGTGGTGAAAGAGAAGGCATACTGCAAGTGGCATGTCCATTAATAGGAAAAGAGTGCCCTAGGTAGCACTATCATAGGTGATGGTGGTTAGGCCTAGATGCATGTTACAAGTTTTGCAGCAAGATCCATGTTGGTAGTTTATACTCTTGTATTTGGGTTGTCTGCTGAAGCATGTGTGTGGGGCAACAGGCAGGATTCTGGGAAGAAAAATGAGCATTTCAGGGAAGTAATGCAGAAAGTCATTCTGACGGCAAATGATCTGGTTAATGAGCTCCAGTCCAGGAAAGAACTTGGTGATGAATATTGGGCTGCAGTAAGTTTTAGGCAGTGCCAAACGGTAGATGTGGGACTGGTGGGTGCTAGCGCAAGAGATTTGTTTTTAAACAAGATCGGGGAAGGGGGTGGGGGGTGGTAGTGTAAAATGAGAGCTTGCGTCAGTGTTTGGGAATACCTGTAAATAGATTAATGATCAGAACAGATGATTGTGCCATGGATTGCAAGACTGTGCAGAAGGGAGTGTTTGGTGTAAAATGAATGACAATTGCCAAAGGGTAGGTAATATTGTAAATTTATTGGCATGACGCGCACAGAGGTATGGAGGCCACCTTGTCATCAAGGAAGGTGACACAGGTGTGGGAATATGATCAAGTGAAGTTGAAGGGTGGCTATTGTTAAGGAAACTGTGGGTTGTGATCATAAGTATGAGGTCTGTCCCAAAAGTATCTGACCTTAATTCATTCTTTGCTCCTGGCAATTTTAGCACCATATAACGGGTATGAGTGTCAACAGTAAAGCTTCAAGAACTTCCTAGATGCTGCAATTGTCACTGGGATGCCTTATTTCACTTGCAGCGTGTATTTGTCAGATGATCAACAAAGAATATTATCTTGCAGTTATGAAAAGATTGCTTGAGGCAGTTAGAAGAAAATGGCATCAGCTTTAGTCGAGCGGTGATTGGCTTCTTTATCATGATAATGCGCCAGCATATGCATCGAAACTTGTGCAGCAGTATTTGACAAAACACAAAGTCGTACAGCTCTGTCATCCTCTGTTCATTCCTGACATAGCTCCTTGCGATTTTTAGCTGATCCCAAGATCAAAAATGCCACTTAAATGACATCGATTTGACAACAAAGAAACACTCGAAACTAATAGGATGAACTCTATAAAGGTGGTTCCAAAAAATGAGTTCCAGGACTGCTTCCAAAAGTGGAAAGGCCATTGGGAGCATATTCTCAATCAAATGGGGACTACTTTGAAGGATGCCCCCAGCCCGATGACGCAGAATAACACCAGTAGTTAAATAGGAAGGAAGGTCAGATACTTTTGGGACAGACGTCGTGTATAGTCTACTTATCTGAACAATGGAAGGGACCTCAGGAATTGTTCCTCCCAACTGCCCAAAGTTGGCATGAGACAGGGCTGTGTTAGTACTCATGATAGTGGACCATGGACAGACACTCCAGGAAGTGTGCAGAGTCTACGATCCAGTAAGGAAGTTTCTTCATATAACATTGGAGATGTTGATACTCAAATGCTGAAGTCCATTCTGTGTGCAACCCATATGCTCAACTGTAGATCTTGCAAGTCTTCAGGACCTTCGGAAGATGGTATTAGGTAGGTGTGCAGAGATTTTGAGAAGTGTGGAATCAAATTAATGGTGATGAGAGACCTAGTAAGGAGACCTGTAGGTCAAGGAAAAATCATATTTCCTGGCAATTGGAAAAGTTGGATCTGTGGAGTGTAGAAGATAGATGTCCACAGTGGTGGAGCCCTCATTAGCTGGAAGTATGATGATGTTTATGAGTATGTTCCTGGATAGTTCTCTCTAGGCCTGGGTTTCAGTGGAGCTAAAATTGTTGGAATGGGGAATTGGAAAGATTATGAGAACAGGGTAGATTGAATAGTCTTGTCATCCTGGTGTATATATAGCCATTTTTTTTTCATGAGTTCATTTTGAGCTGTAATGCTGAGTAAAACACTGATTGAACATTTATAAATTTATTTTGAATATAAATGTATATTTAGGACATTTTCCTAGTTTTGGTCACATTACAATAATATTTATGATCATATGGTCATATTTTGAGGGAAAATCTGGTAATTTTTTTAATAGTAGTGGGAATTAACTAGAGGTAGATGAGAAGAAATTAAGATAATTATTCATGAACTGTACTCCTATTACAGGTTGGAGAAAAAAACTATACTAATTGACACTAAATTGGTCAGAATTCATCAGTTAACAATTAAAGTTATGCATTACTGTCACTCTCTAAACGTTAATGTTCTGCCCGCCTTTAATCTTGACAACGCAGCAGCAGCATGCTTGTATCGAGCTGCGTCAGTCAGTGTCTTAATGAAATACTTTTGATAATAATCCTCAGTTGGTGTTAAATCTGTAGTGGAAGTGAGAACCGACAAGTCGATAGGAAAATTTCCCGAAAGTGTGGAGTTAAAAAGTTGCGTTAGGGTATTTGGAGATGAATATTTTAGTATAGATAAATGAGTTCTTTTCTGTAAATTATGTGAAATTAAAGTGACTCCAACAAAATGATTTAAAATTTAATTTCCCAAAGGTGCCATGAGTTCACAGAAGCAAATTCTGCTGCCTGCGTGAAAACAACACTACTAGACACAATAAATGATATTTAATTGAGCATGTTTTGATGTATAGTAAATTTAAATGTTTGGTCACATTTTGTAATTTTTAGGTCATATTTACCCATTTTTAAGGTCATATTTGTCTGCATATTTCTATATTGTTTTGAGCACCCTAGTATTGACATTTGTGGTCTTTTAGGAATACAATTACAACAACAATGAAGTAGGAGGTGGTATTTACTTGGAAAGGAAAGATAAATTATATCCAACAATCATGAAAGTTGACCATAGGCACTTGCGTGAGCTCAGTCACATGTTCCGATCTTCTTGAAAATGGACATGGCCGGAAATATTGTGTGTGTGTGTGTGGTTTTTTAATTTTTTTTTTTTTTTTTTTTTTTTTTTTTTTTTGTGAATTATATTTTTTATTGCTGCTGCTATTCTCCCAACATTTTTTGTGAGTGTTGGATATAATTTTATTTCTTTTTCATACATTTATGTTGGTAGAGACTCACTGACATACTTGAAGAATTTGGCACAGATGAGAAAGCAATGACAGTTATTAGAGAAATACATTGTTAAAAATAAAAGTTCCACAGAGAAATCTCAATTCCTGATGATGAAAATTGAACCAACTTATCCCATGTCAACACTGGACACCATCACAGTGCCGCTACCGACTGACCCAACAGGCAGGAGGGGTGGGGGGGGGGAAGTTAATGAATAAAAGAACAATCAATAACAAACGAAATTAATCATTTATGATTGACAATTATAAAAAATAAAATCCATTGTGATAGGCTAAATAAGAGAGAGAGAATGTAAAACCATCAGCTGCCAAAGTTGAAGAATACAGTGATCAAAAAAAGGGGGACCCAATAATAACATTACAGTATTTTCCAATTTTTGATAATAATAATTCCGTGTATTCGTAATGACCTGGTTACAAAGTTTTTATTGGCTGCACATTCCAGCCTTGTCGTAACTGCTGTAACCTAACCTCATAATCCTATCGGGTACAGGGGACCTACAGTTTAACGTGGAATCTGACCCATGTAAGTCTGAGGTCGGGTTAAGTGCCTATGAAAATCCCCGCCGAGACAGGGTTTCAAACCACTGACCTTTTGATCACCAGTCAGACACCTTAACTACTGAGCCACCAGACTGTTCAATATTTTTGGTAATTCCTTAATTATGCAGAAGTGTAATAAGATACATGGTATACATGGTAAGAATGTTAGTTAATCCTGAACCAAATTAGTAGAAGAAAAAATAAGGCCCTTAAAAAGAACTGTAAGCATGACACTGTAATGGGAGAAAGCTTTATGGCAGACAATTTTGATTTCACCAAGGGCTTGATATAACGATGAAGCTTGTCTTTGGGGTTAGACAGTTAATCATTTACTTTGACCATGAATTTGTATTGCTTAACCTGATACCAATTAGGATTCTATCTTTGCAAGATTCTGTCTGAAAACGATGGCCAATCTTCTTGTTTTCAAACTGCAAGAGATCCTGGTGAGAGGGTGAATCACAGAAATCAAAGTCACAGTTGTGAGTAACTCAGTATATTTCCATAAGTAGTGAAGTTAAAGCTGGTAACAAGCAACAATACATGGATAAAAGAAACTGTTCATCAGATTTTGAAACACAATGAAGTTGCAGGGAATTCTTCAAACATACATCACAAATAAAGCATTCACTCTTGTACTGTTAATTTAAATTGCAACCCCATTAGAGTGAGCTTGAAAGAAATGTTTGACACACCACAAAATTTCCTGAATTCTGTTAGTCAAATTTTTATCATTTGAACACACTGGCTATACAACAGTTTTACAACTCAGAGGCTATATGTTGGTAAATTTTTGTAAGTATTGCTACTTCCGCATTGCGGCGACGATTGTAGTGGACTGTGCCTAGTGAACAAATAGGGGATATGTTAGGAATAAAGGAAATGGGGTTGGTAGCAGAAATAGTACAGTTAAATGAGAAAGATGCATAACTTTTACAAATTTCAAGGGGGGAAAGTTGCATCAAAAGTCTAATACAGTCACCGTAATGTAATATAATGTTTTAATTTTCTTTGTATGTCTTCTAGATGTTTGCTGCCTTGAGTTTTCTATTTTTAGTATATTTAAATGTACTCAAATTGTTTCCTTCATGGTTTTTTTTTTAATGAATCAATTAAATGTTTTAATTGTGATGAAGCATATCATCTGGTGTCCACTTTGCTACTCATCTACTTTTTTATTTCACAGATTTTCAATTTAAACTCATTCAGTGTGTGTGTTCAAAATTGTTCACTGCATCCTTCCTGTCTTTGACTCCCTTACCTACAAAAGAAAACTTTCACACTCCCTCACAGTTAAAAAAGAGACAAGTTTATGATCATGACCATGTTTTCCCTTCAGTGTACTACTCATAATTATTCTACCAATATACATCCAAGTCTCACCGTCAATATACACTGGTGAACCAAAACATTATGATCACCTGCTTAATAATGTATTGGTGTGCCATTGGTATGCAATACAGTAGCATGGCATGGATTCTACAAGTCCTGGCAGATTTCCAAAGGTATCTGGCACGAGATATTTGTATACAGGTCACACATACTAAATGTTGCTGCTGAGGCCTAACACTCTTGAAACATCATTATAGTACTCAATTATTTGGCATCATTTACATTTTAGCTTATTATTATTTGCTTTTTGTTTGGCTTTCACTTTGACACATTTTTCACTTGCACAGTTGAACTTACTAGACTGCAAGGTGCACCTTCTTGGTTTTGGCCACTGTCTATGCTAATGAGTGCAGATCAGTGACTGACTCACTATCTCTCTAACTGTAGGTGGGGTGCTTGCAACCCGACTTTCTTTGTTTGGCAGCTGATGGCTGGCAAAGATGTACAAGTACAGTTAGTTGTTGTGGACCCCAACATCCAAATCAGCCTGTCTCTGTGGAGGCACCGTTATGTCGGCGGGCAAGTGTTTGCATGTTGGGCACCCACTGTAGTAGGCAGCATGATCACCTTTGTGGCTGCAGCAAGTGGGCTCCATATCTTTAGGAATGGTGCAGCCAGCAACATTTTGGCTGCGGCAACATCTCAGCCAGTTCTCTTATGTAGTGCACTCATGTGCCAAATTCCCATGCCCATATTTTGACAGGAATAGCTCCAATCAAGTGCTAGTGATGACCTCTCCTTTGGATCGAGACGGATCGTATGCTTGAGTAGATGTGTTGTTCTTTGCTTCCGTGGTACATACTCCGCCAAATGAAATGTGTACGGTGGCAGACGTACACCAGTTCTGGGTTGGTGGATCTAGTGGATGTCAGTGGTTCCAATGCAGCCACTGTCAGCAGCAACTGTCTGCTCAGGTACTTCCGCCAGCAGGCCATGGGCAACCGGCCGTGCTGGCTTCTGTAGTAGTTGTGGGAGGTGGCAGGTACTGCACCCATCCAGATCACCCATCTGTCAGCGGGTGCAACTGCCCAGGTTGTTGGGACAGGACGTGAAGGTCATACCTTAGTGAACGTATGTTGAAATGTCTGCCAACACAGTGCCCATCAACTCTGCGAATTTGGCTCAGTGGTGCGACTGGACCTTCTTCTCATTACTCTTATACAGACATTTCTTCCACTAATTTTGGGACAGGTTATTCAGGTTCTTCATCCTTCGTGAGGCCAAGGCTGTCTGGTGAAATTTCACATAACTTGCTATCTACACATGCAGAAACCACACTAATGTTGTCTTGATCAATCCGATTCTGATTTTTGATCAATTTTACAGATTGTGAGCATACATGGCGGTTCACTCCTTTGCTATAGAATTCTTTGTTTTGCTCTGCTTAACCGAGTGAATACGAGAATGATTTTTCAATCGACAGTCGGCAGTGATCAGGCAATCCAAATGTCGCTGACGGTGCCTCAACAAGAGATGAAATGCGAACAGCATTAAACAAATAAACAGTTGCATTGGCATTTATTTATTACAACTAATACCAAATGTGTTTAGCTTCAAGCTAATATAGACTATTATGAGTGAACAGTAATCACAAAGGAAATAGTAGATGTAATATACCATTCACAGATACAGTACAAAGTCTTGGTATAAAAACTTTTGACTCTGTTTACTCTGTGCACTTGGTTGCAATAATTACATCTTAATTAAATGGATTTCTTCTATAGCTAATGAAAGGAGAAGGAACAATTGCTTACAGTAGGACAGTTCTGAAACCTAAAAGTAAACACACTTGATTGTTGTACAGTCAGAGTTGTTGTGATGGCTTTTGTTGGTGTGCAGGTCAATAGGTACTCAAACTGACTTAATGATGGCTGTGAAGAAGATGGGCAGTTTGAAGAACAAAGGGAACCCAAACACCATCCTGCATGAACCATGGTTCCCTATACTTTATCTGCAAACGTGAGTGGAAATATTTTAGATATTTTGTTACTTGGAATTCATTACTTGTAATCCTTTAAATATTTGTTATACATTTTCATCATTATTTGGGATATTTCCTTTATCTTTCTCAAATTGTTTGAACAAAAAGCAAGAAGAAGAAAATTCATTATTTTTCTCAGGGATGTGCTGCTTAAACTGTATAATTTAACAATGCAAAAAATGTTCATCTTAAAATATTTAGCAGTCAAATAATCCATAATTTATTGTTACAACCCAGTGGAATTTTATATAGACTCTGTTTCTTTCTTATTTCCTACATGTGGTTCAGAGAAACAGTCAGAAAATTTTCAAATTGAGGTGATTGAACAGAGACATGAAACAACAATGTGAGGGGAAGATATATTGAATGACTTATCAAAAGGAATATCATAAATTGAAAATGGACTATTTTGAAAAAGGGGATATTTACACCAGGAGGGAAACAGGATCCAGAACAAACTTGCATAAAAGGTGAGCAGGGGAAAAGGGGGAAAACATTAGAGCAGCATTACTCAACATTTTTCAACACAAGGACCAGTAAAATGCCAAAAATAATTCTGTGGGCCACTAACTCAAATGGACTTCATTTTTTACCTATGTGTATATTACAAAGCAACCCAACCAATTGTTATTGTTACATACTGTGGTTCCTCAAGACCCAGCCTACATGAGTTCCTCAGAAAACGACATTAACTTTTTTTTTGTTTATAAACGTTTCTCAAGAAACAAACCAAGTAATATTATTATTGATGCACAATATTTCAGCGACATAAATCTCCGTCGCCATCTTCAGGTGCAGTTGTAAGCCTTGAAGTCTTCCTTGAAGTCTGCCTTGAGCGTGTTGTTTGAAAACTGGCATGGCAACAACAGACATTGTTATGTAGCCTAGCAGCATCTCAGACATCATTAGATGACCACAGAACACAAAAAGCAGAGCGTTGTTGACGAGCAGACTCAATAACAGGAATCCATGCATCACTTATCTGGAACCCATAATCCCTGTTAACCAAATCAGATGCGAGGCAAATTTCAAACGCTTCTTTAATGATGCTGTCCCAGAAGCCTCTCGGATGTGTCAGCACCTTAGTTGCTTCAAAATCGAATCCAAACATACTTCTGCCAAAGTATGTTCCGCCACTGCAGTACTTGTCTTTTTGCCCCAGGTGAACATGTCAGGCATGTTCCAAAGAAAGTTGTTTAACACACCATATCGTCTGGCCGATGTATTTCTTTCCACATTCACATGGGGTGCAATAAAGCTCTGGGTGTATGAAGTGTAAGGTCATCTTTTGGAGAGCGCAAAATGTTTCTCAATATTGGTGGTGGTAGGAAAGTGGTCTTAACTGCCATTTCTTGCCAGTACCCTTCCTACCCTCTGATGTTGTGGTGCCAGAGTATGCAAGGAAGGCTAATTTATCATATGGACCATTATCGTGGTTATTAGGCCTGCGTTTTATTTCCAAGAATAGTCAACTGTATCTGATGTTCACTGTACCCATTCTTTCTGAAGGTATCATGTAGATGTTTTCACTAACTAGGAAGGCTGTCTTCATTACATATTGCCTGCACTCTGTGGACAAGAGTAGTTAGTTCTGTATTGCAGCTACGCCGGATGATGATGACTGTGCGCGTTTAGGTACAGGTCCGTGTGCGTTGGCTTTCTATACACCGTGTGTCCTAAGTTCCATCGGCTTTCTTTTTAATAAGAATGTCCAAAAAGGGCAGGCGACCTTCCTTTTCAACTCCCATCGTGAACTGGATGTTTTTGTTGACACTGTTCAAGTGAAGGAGAAACTTATCTAGGTTGTCTCTACCATGGGGCCAAACAACAAATGTGTCATCCACGTACCGAAAAAAGACACTGGGCTTTATGGGGGCACTTTCCAATGCTTTCTCTTCAAAATGTTCCATATAGAAATTAGCTATAACAGGTGACAGGGAACTGCCCATTGCAACTCCCTCAATCTGTTCATAGTAGTGCCCATCATACAAGACGTACAAGGATTGTAATGTGTGGCAGAACAGCTAAACTAACCTGGACTCGAAGTGCTGTTGTAGTAGAGCCAGCGTATCAGCCAGAGGAACACTGGTGAAGAGGGAAACCACATTGAAGCTCATCATCAAATTCTGTTGACGCAGGTGAAGTTGTTTAACAATATTAATAAATTCCATCGAGTTTTTCACATGGTGAGGATATTTTCCCCACAATTGGTGATAACAGCCCGGTCAGGTATCGAGCCAGATAATAAGTGGATGATCCAATAGTACACACTATTAGCCGTAATGGTGTTCCTTGTTTATGGAACAGCTGTGCGGGGTTGTAACTGTTTAATAGTATCTTCTGGTAGCCCCGAACATTTCAGCAGAGCTGTTGTTTTCTTCACTACTGTATTGGTTGGATCTTTCGACACCTTTCAGTAAGGCGCGTCCACCAAAAGTTCTTCTACTTTCTGTTGATAATCTGCCATCGTCTGCTGGTAGGATGATAATATCTTGGTTGTGATGCAATGACCAAAGTGCTTTACGCTCAGCAGCTGTGATGTTGGGCCGAGGCGGTTTGGCCTTGCTTAAGATTCGGCTGGTTTCTCGCCTTATCTCTTCAGCAGCCCTCACAGGCAAACCACGAACGGCTAGCTCGACGCCAGTGAGAATTTCCCTTTATCGAATGGTCTTCGGTACTGGCTCATAATTTAGCCCTTTAGATAAAACTGAAATGGTGGAAGTGTCTAATTCACCACCACTCATATTAATTACTGTACTTCTATCAGGTCCAGAAGAGGCATTAAATTTGCGGGCAAGTCAGGCTAATTTCCCACATTGCCGTGCCGTCGCACGGCGTTGAACTCTGTGGCTTTCAGCGACAGTACAGCTGTCTACCCACTCCCAGGCATCACGGTGCAGATAGACAAAAAAATGTGGCAAGCAAGAAGAGACTGAGAAACAGAGTCTAACACACACCTCGTGTACTGAATCCTCTCCCTCACCAGAGACAAACTTGCTTTCTGTAGAATTTTCTTCGCCACAAAAGATTCAATCGGGTGACGAATCTCGGCAAAACAAGGTATACAATGTTTTGGTCCCGGCATCATTGGAGAAAAGCGAGAGCACTAAGAAGTCTTGACCTCTTCTTGCGAAGCTTCTCCAGTCACTTAACATGACGATAAATATCCTCCCCTGTAGAGGTAAGTTATAAATGAATGCAATTTTTCTCAGCGTTGTTTATTTATAAACTGTTTCTCGGGAAACAAACCAAGTAATATTATTATTGATGCACAATATTTTGGCGACATAAATCTCTCTGTCGTCATCTTCAGATGCACGTTGTAAGCCTTGAAGTCTGCCTTGAGCGTACTGTTTGAAAACTGGCATGGCAACGACAGATGTTTTATGTTGCCTAGCAGCATCTCAGGACAGTCATTAGATGCCCGTGCAGAACACAAAAAGCAGTAGCAGTTGGTGACTGAGCAGCCTCAATAACAGGAATCCATGCATCACTTATCTGGAACCCACAATCCCTGTTAATCAAATCAGTCGCATCATTAAAAAAGTGTTTTCAAATTCGCCTCACATCTCGGGTTCCAGATAAGTGTTGCATGGATTCCTGTTATTGAGGACTGCTCGTCACTAACACTCTGCTTTTTGTGTTCCGCAGGGCATCTAATGATGTCTGAGATGCTGCTAGGGCAACATAACAATGTCTGTCGTTGCGATAGCCAGTTTTCAAACAACATGCTCAAGGCAGACTTCAAGGCTTACAACTGCACTTGAAGATGGCAACGGAGATTTATGTCGTCAAAATATTGTGCATCAATAATAATATTACTCTGTTTGTTTCCCTGAGAAATGTTTATAAATAAAAAACGCCAAGAAAAATTGCATTAATTTTTGACATTAACTTTATTCTCAAAGAAACGCTACTCTCTTTGATGCAACATATTTAGTGTATATACTATTATAGTAACATTGCAGTCATATACTCGTATCCTTGAAATAGCAGATTATTTTGCCAATTGTTGAAATGTTCATGGCCTTTTAGTAAGTTTGGCTTATAGTTTACACTCTCTTATAGTCTTATACCTCTACGAGATTGGTATCATTTTACGTAAAGAACATATTTATTTTTTGTTATCATATCAAGTCAGTGAATTCAATCAGAATTAAATTTTTAGTATTCTGCCTGCAGGTCACCTGTCCCCATCTTCATGGACCACAGGTTGAGAAACGCTGCATTAGAGGCAGAATCTGAAGGTTGACAAAATATAAGAGGAATGTTAACTCAGTTATTATGGCCATATGTCATTTAATTGAGGGTTCACATAAAGAGTCCATCTTCTTACTGCTTTTATAATCCTCTTTGCCTTCATCTCTGGTAAATTATGCTCTTTACTCTGTATTTTTTTTTTAATCTAATTTATCTCACCATTCTACACCGTTTCCATTTCAGTAATGATTGTTATTGTGAGGCATTGGTTTGCTATTAACTGGGTTGCCCTTTGTATTCTGTACATAGTGGGCCAAATCAATTCAGCCACGAATGATTACAGAATACAAATATAAACATTTCCGTTTGATAGCACCAGCGTGAATCTGATTTAAAGGATATGGTACAGATGATAATTCTCAATGATTAGCCCTGTTACTTTGTATTCCATTTTATTCACTTTTCATGACAGAAATTAACCTTTATATACAACTACTCAAATTTGTACAGTATGATAAACAATTCCTCATTGATACTACAAGTGTGTTGTCTGTTACTACAGTGCCAGACCAACAACACCTGCTTAGCACCTACTGCACAGTCAAGAATCCCTTTTTGCTCTTGAGTGGAGGCCGGCCACAGACATTGCTGTTAACCTGTCTATGTGACTTCCTGTTCCTTCCCCTCACAACTGAGAGGCTCTGGCAGTGACAATATTTACCGTTATATAACTAAACAAATAATCCACACCTGAAACCTCAAATACTAACATACTCATAACTTTACAGAGACTTAAATCTTATATATAAGTTACAACATATAAATGTAATACTGTAATGGCCTTAAGTGGGATTGGACAGTCCTACTTTCTGAGAAGCCTCTTATTTAGTGGCATGTGTGTTTTGTGTCTTGTTGATGCCACTACTCTCTGGGTGGGAGAGTAAATGTTTCTCATGAATAGAGCACTCATTGAGGATTTGCCGAGTGGATGTAAAGCTTATTGATGTCACTAAGGCTTTCATGAATTGTGATTACTGGTTCTTGATGGAAATTCTGACACCTTTTGCTGTCTTCTTCTCTCGTGGTCTGAAATGAGTTCTTGAGATCTGAGTGTTGGATCTAATATGGGTAGGTAGTGCGTTTCTCAACAAGAATAGTTGTTACAAGTGAAAGTTCCAATTTATTACAAGTCTGCAGCAAATTCCTTTTACAGCCTTAGAACACGGAACTGTACACAACCCATAATGCTCTATGTTAGCTGTAGCATTCCCACTTGTCTGAAATTAGATATCGCTGCTGAAAATGGGGCGGAGGTGATATGCTTGATCCTCTAACTATCTCTAAGATAGTATGCCTGTGACTGCCACGAGTGACTGTTGCGTCGTCCGAGATTGCTGGTTATGTAAATATACTGGTATCAAGTAGCACTTATTACCTCGCTGTCTAAAATTGACCAAAACTAAATTCTATTATTCCCCTCACAATATTGGTGGGAAGCTTAAGCTAACAAAGTGAAATGGTTAGAACAATATTATAAATAAATTATGAAATTTATATATTTCTTCCGGTAAAGATATTTTTTTTTTTTTTTGGCAGACACTTTACTTTTGGTACAATCTGTAGGTCATAATTTTGTTTCAAAATTTTATTTCTCTATTATATGCCAGTTGGCATTTTACATATAAGAAATAATAATTAATATTAGATATGTATATGATTACACAAAGGAATACCTTACAGTTTTGTTGTAACAGTGTTGTAAAATGTAGGATATAATGACTCAGAGTTTTTATATTAGAAATTAGTCCATATTGAGGTCTTTCAAAAAAGTTAATCTTCACTGCATATAAGTTGACTGGACTTATTTATTCTGTTGTACAGTTCAAAGGCAGCATAGTTTTTTTTTAGGTTTTGCAACTTACAGCAGTCTTCTCATTCAGAGATATCCTAGAGGTAATGAATCGAAATTGGTCCAGTATTTATGGTGAGTCAAAATTCCTATTAACAACTTTGAAGCAGAAGGATAAGTCTTTCAGTTGCCTCTGACTTTGTAGACTATTAATGTTATAATAAAGGTACACATTGCTCATGTTTATAACATTTTCATTGTGCAGGTAGTTTAACAGGAACTTACAGAACTTGCATTCAATTTTTTTTTTAACAGCTAATTTGTTGATTTGTAAGTAATAGGGGAGAGTGGGGGAAATACATGCATGCGGGTAATCATACGCAGGCTGAATTACGCATTTTGAATGGCGTGGGCTTTGTCCAGTAGGTGCTAAACCCTTCTGGCAGGCATCACAACTACAGTGCCACCCACTCCAGACATTTTCTGATTGTGTTGTGGCGGTAGTAAAG
Organism: Vandiemenella viatica; assembly: GCA_031002005.1. NCBI lineage: Eukaryota > Metazoa > Arthropoda > Insecta > Orthoptera > Morabidae > Vandiemenella > Vandiemenella viatica. The sequence goes on along the minus strand of CM061921.1, from coordinate 92,123,590 downwards.
TGAGGTTTATTTTCAATGTGTTTGATGTAACTTTTGTCAGCTATATTTTGCAAGGTAAGTGCTACCATAAGTTGCTTTAATGCATTTTTTTTTTTTTTTTTTTTTTTTTTTTTTGCATATCAACTACTAGCCCTAGATGTAACCTTTCATTTAGTTGAAGATCTGTCTGCTATTTGAACTAAGACCTGAGTTCTGCTTAGGTTAGTCCTCGAACTCACTTTGGGGTATTGGCACATGGCTCTTCAAGTGCGTGGTATTCCCCCTTCATAATAAAACTAGTTGGTTATATTTTAAATTCCAACGATTTTTTTATACTTCAGATTACTAGATATTATAAAACAAAAAACCAGAAAGTAAAATGGACTCAAGAGGAGCTTCATAAGGGTCTTGATGCCACAAAATCAGGAAGAAAAACAAGAGAAGAATGCGATCGTCGTAGCTACTCTGCGTACAAGAATGAAAAATACCAAGGGAAAGATGGAGAACTACGGTACTGATGTGTTTTGGGTATTAGGTAGAGCCATGAAGAATGTAATGGCTGGAACATTTCAAAACATTACAAGTGTGATGTTTGCTATACAAGAAAAAACACTCTTTTCATGACAACAAATAAAGTTTACAAATCATCATTATTCGTACACATGGATTAAGAATTCCATTGCCAGAATTGAATACAGAAAGTTGTTGGTAACGAAGGATTGGTCCCAAACAACACCGAGTTGGCATAATATGAGAGGAAAGCTATCACAATATCATTCTACCATCTAACTTGTACCTTGAAGAGAATCAGTTTCCAACATATTTCTGTCACCATTCGATAATTTCTTAAAATATTGTGACTACAACTGTTTATCATGTCCTGTGCCTTTCCTACAGATTGTCTTGTGAAATTCCATCAATATCGGTATAGCCATTCAGTTGTCAAACCGTAACAGAAAGACAGAGACTTACTTCTGCATTTATAGTACTATAATCGCAGATCACACATACACACACACTGACTGTGAACAACCCCTGAGGGATCATTAAAACGTAAAAAAGTGTTCACCTACAGCATTGCAAGACTGCCTACAATTTGCCTCGCATTGAACCCCTAAATTTGTGATATCTACAGTTTAACATTCAATCCGAATAACCGACGGTCCAGGCGTGACTCTTACGATCAAAAACAATTTTTAAAAATCTTTGCCTCCACGGAGATTTGAACTAGAGACCACGATCCAAACAGCAGTAAGCAAGCGTTTTAACCACCAAGCTACCAGACCACTAGATGGAAAGGCAGTACAGAGACCTACACATCTGTTTATAGCCATCAGTAATTTTTCAAAATTATAGGACAACATGTATTATTTATACAGATAATTTTTCAACCAAATGTAGACAGTATTTTTCTCCTTGTTTCAAAGGATAAGTGTGCAAACTTTCATAGAAATTGGATGAAAACTGTGTATTTGTACGAAGAACAAACAAACAAACATACGTTCATCTTTTTATATATATACAGGGTGATTCAAAATGATTGTCGGTGTTTCAAAAAATTCCTACACTGAGCACAATTGAGATACGAATTTGAATCTTATTTTGATGTGTAAAGAAACTCATCAAGTTCTTTTACATCCATTACAAATGTTCGATATGTCCGCCCTGTGTCATTCTGCACACATCTATACGATAGTCCATTTCATCCCAAAGGTGACGCAGCATGTCATCAGAAATGTTTAGAAAGGCGGCCCTGATCTGTTCTCACAGTTGCGGGATAGTCGCAGGTAGAGGAGGAAGATAAACTTGATCCTTGACGTAACCCCACACAAAAAAAAATCCGCGTCCTATCCATCGCTGCGGCAATTGTTCGTTGAGAAATTTTCTGACCACCCGATGGAAATGAGGTACTGAGTGTGGTGGTGTAATGGATAGCGTTCTGGCCTCACATTTGGGAGGACGGCGGTTCGAATCCCCGTCCGGACATCCAGATTTGGGTTTTCCATGGTTTCCCAAATCACTCCAGGCAAATACCGGGATGCTTCCTTAAAAAGGCCATGGCCGAATTCCTTCCCATTCCTTGCCCTCATCCTTTCCCATCTCTAAAGACCTCGCTGTTGAGAGACGTAAAGCAGTTAAAAAAAAAAGAAAAAGGTAATTAGGTGGAGCACCATTTTGTTGGAATATGAAATCATCCACCTCTTTCAGCTGAGGCAGCAACCACTCAGAGACCATTTCGAGGTAAGTTAGTCCTGTTACTGTCTGTTCATTGAAGAAGAACGGGCCGTACACTTTCGCCTTGGAAACAGCAGCGAACACACACACTTTTGGAGAATCACGCTGGTGTTCAATAAAAGCACTGGGATATTCTGTCCCCCAAATCCGCACATTATGCTTGTTAACTTTCCCGCACAAGTGAAAGTTCGCTTCATCACTAAAAATGAATTTTTTTACAAAACCAATCTTCTTCCATTTTTTCTTGCATAATGTTGCAAAATGTGAGACGTTTGCGATGGTCGTCAGATGTTAAAGCCTGAAGCAGCCCTAGGCAATAGTCTTTTATTTTTAGGCATTTTCGTAGCACGCACCAAACTGTGGTTTGCGGAATGTTCAGTTCTCTGCTGCCTATTCTTGTTGATTTCCGCGGGCTATGTTGATAAGCTTCTCTGACATGGTTCACGTCGACTTTTGATACAGAAGGACGCCCACTGCTTTTCCCTTTGCATAAGCAGCCCTTCTTCATGAACTGCTCATACCACCTCCGAATGGAATTGTCTGAAGGTGCATCCTTCATAAATTTTGTTCGAAAGTGCCATTGGACAATGGTAACTGACTGACACACGTGAAAAATCTACATTGCAAAAAGCCTTCACTATAGCGTTTGCTACCATATTGCAAACACTGACATCTGGAACAAAACGTAACTACAAGATTAGCGGCTGCTACAAAACAAAACTTTGAGAGTTTGTCTATTCATCTATTTAAAGATAATACTTGTATGTTTAGTACACAGCCGGTAAAAAATTCATGAAACCCCGACAATCATTTTGAATCACCTTGTAGATTGCGGCGAGCTATGCCAGGTTCAAGTTCAAGAAGATTGTATGAAGGAAATAAGCTTACTAGCGAAGAGCTTTTACAGCTCAGGTTTAGCACATTACGTGAGAAGATATTGCTGAATATAGCAGCCTGTGTCACGCTCGTATCTACGCTACAGTTAAAAGGTGAGAGGATTTCTGTTTTTCACGCTATTACTGGCCGACTCGTTGGTGCCGAATTTTGGGTGTTGCGGTCGACGGGGGTGAGGAAGAAAAATCGCTCATCAATTAATGCTCTCCCCCCTTGAAAGTTCTTAGGACTTTCAAAAAATAAATTGCCCCCACACTAACAGATATTCTAAGATGTATCATTAAACGTAAACTAACCTGCTGGAAGCCACTATTTATATGTGACTTTTCCAAATAGATTAACCAGAACTATTAAATATACTAAGGTCATTCCGTGCCATGGTTGAAGGAATATCAACATCATTACATCATTTATGTTTAATAAATCTGCAGAATTGGTATCAGATTTCAGATATTTTACTATTTTCTCCAGATAACTCAGTCAAATTTTTACAGTCAGACCTTAATTTGCTGCTGGCAGTATATCTGTACTGGTTTTTCTCCTTTTTTGTAATTTCTGTGAGCTGTTTTCTTTTATTTGGTTTTATATATCAGCTCGATAGAAAACCAAGGCAGATAGTCAGTATTTTTCTTATAGAGCAATGGGACACCCTGAGTAGTTCCTCAGAAGACTATCTCATTGAACCAGTTTGTCATCAGTATTGTCCAGTTTATGCAGATCAATCTAAATGACACCCAGGAAGTGGATATCCAACACCGCAAAATCAGCACTTCTGGAGGCATAAGTAGCTGCATCATTCTGTTTCGAATTTATTTTGAATTTGAGTAGCGCAGCTAATGCAGAGGGATATTTGTCCGGAAATGAATTCTTCACAGGAGTTCAGCCGGATAGCATCGTAAAATGACAATGTTTTGACAAATGGCTCATTTGTCTTCGTTAGGTCTATTATTTCAGATATTATTACATGAAATCACAAACTAGACTTCAAACTTAATCTATGGCACCATAGATTAAGTTCGCCAGCACATCCGCCTACCAGTTAAGCAACATTGGGTGTGGTGAGTACTTGGATGGGTGACGAAGTATGGCTCCATACGCAGTCCACAATATCGATACCCTCAGTTGGAAGATTGTGCATTCCAGTTCTGTCGTGCACTGATTGGGCATCCTGGCAATCATCTGTAGACGGAGTTAGATTTTAGCCGGCTGCTAAGCCAGTGTAGTTTGTGATTTCAGTTAATAATTTCTGAAGTAATAGACCTGATGAAGAATAACGAGCCATTTGTCAAAACATTGTCATTTTATGATGCTATCTGGCTGATATCCTGTGATGAATTCATTTGATCAATATGCCAGGAAAGTCTCCATTCACATATTGGATATATTTTCCTGATCGGTTATATATAAATGTCTTATCAAATAGCTGAAACTTAAGACTGGTATCTGACTGTGACCATTGTTGATGTTATTAAGCTGGAGGCATACAGAAAGAAGAAACTTCTCATTCAGCATTGTTTCACGCTCCACTTGTGGTAAGATACTATGAATGTTACAATGAACAGTTATCATAAGTACAATGTGGATACTTATTTTTGATGTATGGATAACTAGAGTATATATCAATATGATACTGTGGCAGAGTGTAATCACACCTGACAATAATGTCAACACTGTTACCTTTCATTCTGATGAAAATGTGCTCCAAATAGTCATAATTTATTGCAATTGTTTGTACAGTGCTTGACAGCAATAAAGGCTCTTCCACCATTCTCATTAGTGCTAGTAATTAATCTCTGTCTATCCTGCAAATAGAATAAATATTGTCAGTTACTTCACTATTCACAATAGACAAATGAAGCCATGACTCTGTGATACATAATAACTGATCCTGACAAATGCCTTAGTAATGATACTAAGGAAATGGGTTTTTGGCAATCTAAATAACAGAGAAGAGGGGAAACAATGCATCACTCAATTAAGTTGAAAGCTGTGACAAGTAAACAAATACAGTATTTCATATCTGGATGTTGTGGATCATTTTCCTCAATTCCTGATAGTGTTGGTAAATAAATGATGCCAAAGCAAGTGAATGTTTGAGTGTTTATTGGACTCCCGAATGTGTTTGACTTCTTTTGCAGAAGCATCTTCAGTGGGTTCCCCTGGTAATTATATACAAATGTTATAAATTGGGTTTTGTTGTTGTGTTTTGTACAGTGGAATTATTATCTAAATTATTTATTAATTTATTTTTTTACTTGTTTACGGACTTTGGGTCAATTTGTGCAACTTTAAAAATTCACAATGATTGGCATACACTGCTTTTAATATCATACAAAACAATTTAATAAAGAAAAATGGCTTATAGTCTACTTTTACTAGAATAATACACTTTTACAATATACTAAAACTACCAAGTAAAAAAAAATTAATTAAAATTTACTGTTACTTGTTCATTCATATCTTAAGATACAAGAGTGTAACAAACTGTCTTGGTTTAATCATTAAATGAGTACACCTGCTCTCTATACCTTTTATAGAGTATTTCGATAAAAGTTTCTTACTTGATTGTGTAAATGGAATACTTTTGCATTTTAATGGATACAAATGTAAGACATTATCTTTACACCAGTTATTGAGAGCACTGCAACAGTTCTAAAGATCACATATGTCATTAATTGACTCTATACTTTTAAATAATTTTAGGTGATCAGCAAAAGATAAAACTGTACATTTTTCAAAATTTACATATGTCATTTATAAAAATGATAAACAGAAGTGGATCGACATGGGAACCTTGTGGGACACCGGATAGTACTAAATTATAACCTATTTACATTTTTCGGTCTATTCCATTTGCTTATGCTCTACTCTCAGCATCAGTGATTTGTTTTCCAGATGGTTTTTAAATTGGTGATTATTATAACACAGACACGGAAAGCAAAGTAATTGAGTATCACAAACACTGCACTGCATTGAACTGAACTGTACGTTTCTAACGAATGGTCGATCAGTTTTGTTTACTATCGACTTTATGTCGGTATGTGGTGCTGTTTTTATTTTTTATTTTATTATTTTAGTCTTCTACTTGTTAGGTGCTATTTTGAATGTAAATGACTGTCATTAATTTTTTATTATAGTTTTGTGTATCTTTGTTTAATGTTGTTTTGCCTGTGTTGATGTGTTTATTTTAGTTTCAGTGCTGTGTATAGTGTAGGGTGTGTCAAGTTTGTGTATTCATTAATTATTTGTTTGCTTTGGATTAGTGTTATTGTTTTGTTTATTTTTGTATGTGGTAGTTCTCTTGGAATGTTAGTATTTTTGGTTTGTTGTTAATGGTGAGTATTTGCATGTCTGTGTCAATAGTTGTTGGATGGTGGTTGTGTTCCTGTAAGTGTTCAGCAAATGTTGAATGGTTACTATATTTTAGAGCTCTTATGTGTTCCTTGTATCTCGTTTCGATTTTTCTACATGTTTGTCCTATGTACTGTGCTTGACATTTATTAGATGTTTAGCCTGTATATTCCAGAGTTGTGATATTTATTGGTTTGTGTGTTATTTTTTATATTTTTTTGTACTGTTGTCTGTTCTGAATGCTTTTTTTGATCCCTCTTTTTTTAAATATATTTTCAATTTTGTTCCTGTCTTTGTTGATGTACTTCATCACATACCATTTCTTTCTATTTTGGTGTGGTTGTGGTGTCTTGTCTGGAGTTGATTGGCTGTGGTTGGATGTCTTTTGTATTGATGGGGTTCTATTGTCTGCAGTTTTCTTTATTTGTCTTATGATTTTGTTGTTTAGCTGGTGTACCCTGCTTTCTTTGTGTCCATTTCTATATTGGCTATATAGATGATTGTGTTAAGTTCTGGTGTGTAGTTATAATTATTGAGTGGAGTATGTGCCTTATGGCAGCTTCTTTATGAGTTTGTGGGTGGTTTGATTCAGTTCCTATTATCGTGTTTGTGATGGTGGGTTTTCTGTAAATCTGGAAGGATGTTGTTGTTTTTGTCTTGTTACTGTTATGTCAAGGAATTTTAGTTTACCATTTGTTTCTTTCTCCATTGTGAATTTGGTGTTTTTATATATTGCGTTGATGCCAGCATGCAATTCTTGTATCCTCTGTTGAGGTTCATTGACCAGGCAGATAACGTCATCAACAAATATTTGCCAATAGATAATGTTGTCGCCTTTGTTTTTGACAATGTTTTCGAATATTTCATTTTCCACATGGTTCATAAATATATCTGCAATTATTCATGATATTGGTGACCCCATTGGTAGGCCATCATTTTGTGTGTAGTACTGGTTGTTGAATTGGAAGTAGTTCTGTGAAGCCAGGAGTATATCTATAGCCCATTAAATGTGTGTGTTATGAATTAGGTTCTGATGTCTAAAGTTTTTGTTTATAATTTCTAAACTTTGTTTGATTGGAATGTTTGTGTACATGTTCTGTCAAAGGATAATAGTGTTGCTGAATTTGGTGTGTCTATGTCTTTAATCTTTTCAATGAGGTGTGGGGTGTTTCCTATGGTTTTGTCATTGTGAGGAGTGTAGTATTGTATAAGAAATTTCTGCATGTGTTTGGCAACATAATATGTTGGTGCTTTTCTCAAATTTATCACTGGGTGTATAGGTATTCCAGGTTTTTGGACTTTGGGCTGACTTCTTAATGTGGAAGCTCTGGGGTTTGTTTGTGCCATGTGTTGTTTTGATTCAGTTCCTATTATCATGGCTGTGATGGTGGGTTTTAATGCATCTTGGCATAATTATAACTGATACTATGCATTAACAGTTAAAATATATTTTATCCCGAAAAACAATGAGTGATGAAAGTTAAGTGTTTCTGAAATTGCACGACACAAAAACTGCCACATGGACTTGAATACTACTTGGCATGCTTATAACCAATACTATGGATTACCATTTAGAATACATTTTATCCTGAAAAACGATAATGTTCATGAGAGATAAGTGATAATAATTAAGGACCTTTGAAGCACATCATGCTGAAACAACCAGATGCATTTATAAGCATCTTGACATGGTTATAACTAATATTATGGGTTAACATTTAAAATACTTTTTATCCAGAAAATGACAAGTTTCCTGTGGGATAGATGATGATATTTATAGTATAAACATAGATTGTAATGCTAATAGTAACGTGCGCTGGATAGAATGCACATGGCAGGTATATCATAGAGTTTCACGTGTGGGCCACTCTACATGCACAAGCATACGCAAGATGCATTCTTTTACCTGAGAAAATTTGGGCACCCAGACCTATTCATTACATTTATAATCAATCCAAAATGGACAGCGATAACCCAAGAACTCTTTCAATGACACGCTTCTCACTATAGGCATGATATTGTTGCTATAATATTCCATCTAAATTTCTTGCTGAGGAGAGTGTATTTGGTGCTTCACTTTGATTTAAGTACAGTATAGAATGGTAGAAGAGGGGTTTGCCACATGCACATATTCTTTTAAGGCTGCAGGAAAAGATGTCTCTTAACAACATCAATAGCATAATAAGCACAGAAATTCCTGATCCTTCTCTGTATGCTACCATAAAGAGACATATGTTTGCACGGCCCTTGTGGCACCATTAAATTCTAACTCACCTGCATTCGAGATTGCCACTGTACAAAGAGATTTCTGAAAATACCGGTCAGGCAAATGATAACAGGTGAGAATGGTTATCCATCATATCATTGATATTTACCTATACATGGTGGTTTCACTGCTGAAATAAGACTGCATGGTTATCAGGTAGTTCTGGATAACATAAGTAGTACTTTACTCCTCAACGCTAACAAAAACTTTTGGAGCTCACATGAAACTCGAAATGTGTAACAGTGTTCAATAAATCAAGTACATATGAAAATATATGAACAAAGGTAGCGACCAAGCAACCACTGCACTGATAAACAAACTGGAGATGAGGTCACTCAATATCAATCTGGCCGATACATTAGCTCATCAGAAGCTGTTTGTGTATTTTTATTTTTCTGATACAGGAGAGGCATCTGCCATTCCCAAAGCCCGAAGTTCACTTGGAGGGTGAGTAACACATATATTTTGATCCTGATAATGTAGGGGAGCGTTTGACAATCCAAGACATACTACCTTCCTGGCCTTTTTCCAGTTAAGTGTGAGCCCACTACACCCTCAAACAAGTATCATTTAGTAGCCCAGGAGAAATGTTGCAGTAGAGGGTGGTCCAAGTGTTTTTAGAGAATATAACTCAGGAAGAGTTTATTTGGAATATATAAATAATATGGAGCTGTATTATTTGTGGTTGCTTTTGCATATGGTACATGGCCCAACTTCAGAACAGTTGATGATGTTGAGCAACTCATCTGTTTGGCCATTTTCCGAGCTTGACATTTGCTTGATGATGACCAGCACTGGGACAATACACTGGCTGAGGTTTGCGTTATCGCCAGTTCACGCCGCTTGCCCATTTGTTTTCCATGATGTTGGTATTATGTGGATTGTCACCTAGTTGTGGCAAGAGTTCTTAGATTTGTTATACAAAATCGGTAACAATACCTTTCCGAAAGAAGAAGGGAAAGTTAGTCTTCTGCCTAGCTTATGTGTAGCCATTCCTTCTTTCGAGGAATTATTTATATCAGTTTACGGTGAAACAGAGAAAGCAACTAATAGAAAGAACTCTTGGCTCCGCAAGCAAGCTATATTGATGTCTCCCAACGATCAAGCTGCCTTTATTAATAACACCATATAAACTTGCATAGAGTGAGCAAATATTTCCTGTAACTCCATCAATAGGGTTGTGGTACAAGGCGAGGCCACCAGCTATCCTATCAAGCTCTTAAATTCTTTAGCTCTGTACCAGGACTTTCGTCGCACGTATTAAATTTAAAGGTTGGCATGACTTTTATCCTGTTGTGAAATTTATGTTACGGGACCCCACTTAAGGTGACCACTTTGCAGTGAACTTAATAGAAGCAGAGATTTTGATGGGATGTCTTGGCAGGGAACAAGTTTTATTTATACCAAATAATTTCCCATTCCACGTCAAGCACATACAATTTCCGGTAAGTGTCTGCTTTGCTATGAAAATAAATAAAGCACAAGGGCAGATGTTGTTGACCATGGGCATGAACTTCACCACCAGCTGCTTCATCCATGGAAAACAATACGTCATTCTGTACAGAGTAAGCGTTTCCACCAATATGTTTGTTATGCTTTTGACCGTGTAAGCTATACTAATACTATAAATGTGGAAGTAATTCTATCTGTCTCTCTGTCTGTTTGCTATATTTTCAGTGCTAAACGGCTAATCCAATCTTGATAAAATTTGACAAGGAGATACTATTTGCCATTAGGAAGGACATAGTTAACTTTTTGTATAAGTAATACATATTGTCATGGAATTTTGAAAAACTAACTGAATGGTGATAGACACATATCATGCGTAAGTCTCTGAAATGCTTTCTGGTATAGTGGGCTGGTAGCTCAATAGTTAAGAAACTTGCTATCTAAAGTTCCGAGTGTGGTCTGCAGTTCAAGTCCCGGATGGAGCAAACAATTTTAAGAATTTTTTTTGATCATATGAGCCATGCCTGAATGTTCTGTTGTTCAGATTTCATGTTAAACGGTAGGTCCCACAAATTCATGGGTGAAATGCATGGCAAATTCTATGCATTTACTTTTTAACACTATATGGGTCCCTCAGGCTTTGTTTCTCTCACAGTCAGTTTGTTTGTGATTGACACTAATCTATACTAATATAGTAAATGGGAAAGTAACTCTATTTCTCTCTATCTATTTGTTACATTTTCAGGTCTAAACAGCTAATCTGATCTTGATGAAATTTGACAAAGACATCTATTTGCCATTAGGAAGAATATATGGAATTTTGCAAAACTAACTGAATGGTGATAGACAGATGCATAACATGTGTAAGCCTCTGAAATACTTTCCAGCATAGCAGGCTGATAGCTCAGAGTTTGAGACGCTTGCTTTCTAAAGTTTTGAATGTAGTCTGTGATTCAAATACCGGACAGAGCAAACAGTTATAAGATTTTCTTTTTGATTGTATGAGCCACACCTGGATATTCCATTGTTCCGATTTAATGTTCACACAAATTCAGGCATGGAATGCATGGAAAATTGTACACGGTTACTTTTTTGTGCTATATTGTTCCCTCAGGCTTTTTTTCTCTCACAGTCAGTTTGTGCATTTTCTACACTAATAGTGTTACAACTGCAAAAGTACATCTCTGTCATGCGCTTTTAGCAGGCATGATATTAATAAAATATTCCACTTACTTTTTTCAGGGATCGCACTGCTTTGATTGATGGATTAGTACCGACGTTTCGGTGCCCAACCTGGTGCCTTCATCAGGGCTTCCAGAATCGAAATATCACTCAGCGACGGAGTTGTGTGAAAACCATCACAAGTGATATTTCGATTCTGGAAACCCTGATGAAGGCGTCAGGTTGGGTGCCAAAACGTCGGTACTAATCCATCAATCAAAGCAGTGCGATCCCTGAAAAAAGTAGAATAAGTCTCTGTCTCTCTGTTACATTTTGACGAATAAATAGCCATACCCATATTGATGGAATTTGACAAAGTAATACTTTGCATCTTTATAAAGGATGCAGGATACTTTCTTCAGTATTAATAACAGATTTATCATGAATTTTTAATAAATTATTGAACGGTGACAGACCAACGGATGCATGTGTAAGTCTGTAATGTTTCATCGGTCACTCAGGTTGTGCTTCTCTCATAGTCAGTTGGTGTATGATCTTTTAATAAATTTCATCTACAGACATTATTATTTAGTATAGATATCAATTTTCACTGCACCGTACTAGTAATTCGTATCTACCTAAAAGTTTCTGGCATCAGTCTTTTTTGTCTTCTTTTTTGACATGTGCGGTGGTCATAAACCAAATCTAAGGTATAGCTCTAGCAGAGCACGTGCAGCTATAGTTATTAGAACCCAAGAATCTGATGCTCATGCTGATAAAAGAAGAGAAGAACAAGCTGACATTGAAGCTGCCCTCAGTTAAACCCATCCACCTCTTCGCACCTTGTTTTTATTTTTAAACATGTCATGAGATAAGTTCGACGGTTGAATGGTATAGTGATGGCTTTCCCGTCATATTATGCCAATTCGGTGTTGTTTGGAACAAATCTTATGTAACTTAGCTTTCTATATCCAATTCTAGCAATGAAATTCTAAGTCCACACATACGAAGTTGTGGTTACCAACTAGTAAGTAAATAAATTTGGAAGAAATTTGTTTAAGTATCACTTGTTAAATGATAACAATGATACTAATACTACTACTACTGTTACTGCTAATAATAATAATGAGTGATGGGTCAACTGGTAGAATTTTATCAGTGGTTGAGGTCAGGTGGGTGTCTGATATTCAGGACATTTTGGTATGCAAGTTCCCATCTCCGAAGTTCTGATGTGGCGCTGGTTTCAGTGAAAACTCTGATTGCTCTCATCATGAAGCAGTCATTGAGGTTGTTACAATCATGGTAGTTAGCATGTTCATTGGAAGGTATAAGTTGTGTGTGTGGAATGTTTGTCTGTGGCCATTCATTCTGACTGATAGTTGCTGTGTAGTGATGCCTAGTTAGGATCTGGTGCAGTGGTGGCTGGTTAGCTGGTATGTTATATGTGTTGTGGAGCATGTGTCAAACTCAAAGATGGTGAAGGTTTCCCCTGTAGTAGGGTTTGAATATGTTGTAGTGGGTGGATGCATGCTGCAGGTTTTTCAGCGAGGTCTGTTGCATTTGAAAGCTCTATAATGGCTTTTATTTTCCCCTAGAGTATTTGTGAACCTAGATGTTTTTGAGATTAGATGGTCTGCTAAAACATGTACTGGGGAGTAGTTGATAGAAGAGTGCACATTTCTGGAAAGGACTGGAAAGGAGCAAAGGAAGTCATGCCCCTGTTGTAAGATTCGATTGATGGACTTGAGGCCAGGAGAGAACTGGTTGGCAAAGGCTGTGGTTGGTTTTTAGAGGTGCTGGGCAGGAGTTATTATGTGAAGGGTTGGTGATTGCATGGGAGATTTGCTTATGTGAAAGATCTGCAGGGTAATAACGAGAAATAAGGGCTTGCGATTCGTTCTGGAAGTACTGGGAGAGAGATTCAGCATGAGAACAGTTTCTTCTACCATGGATGGGATGGCCGTAAGGGAGAGAATGTTTGGTATGGAATGGGTGGCAACTGTCAAAGTGTAGATATTGCTGCAAATTAGTGTGTTTAATGTGGACAAAGGTGTGAAGGGCACCATGCCTAAGCATAATGTCCACAATGTGAAGAGTGTGCAGGAGTAGGTCCAGATGAAAATAATGGAATGACTATTGTTTAGGGAATGGAGAAATTATAGGAGCTGGTTGTCACTCTGGGTCCAGATCATAAATATATCATCTATGCATCTGAACCACACAGTGGGTTTAGAGGGGGTGAGGATGAGGAAACATTCTTCAGACAACCGAGAGAAAAACTGGCATAGGATGGGGCCATACGGAGGCCCATAACAATGCCGCAGTTGTGGTGATATACTTTGAAATTGAAGGTGAAGCAGTTTTTGGAGAGAATTAAATGAGCTAAGGATGAAAGGATTTATGTACTTGATGGCTGCGGGAGGGTTGCAGATCTAGGAAGTGTTCCACTGCACTAAGGTGCTGACTGTGGGGAATGTTTGTATATGAGGGATGCTTCATCAGTGGAGACAAGGAGTGTGGGGGTAGAGGAGTGGACTGTTGATAGACATTCAAGGATATGTTGGGTGTCTTTGACATAGGAGTGAAGACTCTGTACAAAGGGTTGGAGATGTTGATCCACCAAAGCTGAAATCCGTCCAACGGGTGACCCATACACCACAACTATAGGTCACCCTGGATTTCCCACCTTGTGGATCTTGAGAAGAAGGTACAGGGTGGGTATAGAGGGATTCTGGGGAGTTAGGAGGGAAATGGACTGAGGAGAGAGGCATTGTAAAGGGCCCTGCATGTCCAGGAAAGTTTTTATTTTATGGAACATGGGGGTGTTGCGATGTGTAGAGTGTGTAAGGTAGGTGTTGGTGTCAGACAGCTAGGTCAGGGCTTCAGCCTCATAATCATTGTGGTCTGTCACCACAGTGGTTGAGCCCTTGTTGGCAGGAAGGACGATAATGTTATGGTTTCTTGACAGTTCTCTCTTGGCTCGAGTTCCATGATGCTGAGTTTTTTGGAATGTGAAATGGGGTTTAGGAAAGAGGGTGAGGACAGAGTGGAGGTGAGGAACTCCTGGAATAGAATAAGTGGATGGTTTGCCTTTTTTTGTAACAACAGCATTAATCTACACCTATGCTCCACTTTTTCCCTGTAACTGTAATTAAATAATAATAATTTTGTGTGGTTTTAATGACCAAATTGCAGAGTTTTTTACCAGCTGTTCAAGCAACTTCTGTCTTAGCCATCACACCATGTAATGAGGACCTACAGTTTATGTTGCATCCCAACTAAAAATCATGGTAATAGAAAAACTATTATCAATCCTAAAAAATATAATTTCAGTTCCAAATAACACAATTGCATTTCTACATATCACCGTAAACATTTCAACTGTGAGAAGTAACCAAACTTTCAGTGGATACTAATTTCCATAGACTTTTAAGTTATTTCGCAGCTGTGTGGTGTCACGTTAAAATGAAACATCCTTATTTTATTCGTGGACTACATTGTTAGAAACACAATCGAAATATGGCCAGTAATTTTCCCATTAATAATGTTTAAAAAAACATGGAAACTTACTTGTGTGTACTTTTATCTCAATTTCTTGGATTTTTGGTGTTGCATTAAAATGAAACATATCCTATTTTTCACTTGGGACCACAGGCTGTACAATGCCGAACCCCATCTAAATGTGATAAGTAGTTTTTGTGTGATTTTTTTTTTTTTTAAAAAAAACTATTATTACCTTTTCTATAGGTCAGTAACAGTTCCCCAAATTCAGTTTTCAAAAATATCTTGAATGTACAGACTTTCTTCTAGCTATAGTGGTATTATAATTTCGTCCAGTCACCCAGTATGTGATTGCTTGTGGATTAATACACATCCGTATTACAACCAGGGTTGTTAGCCCTAAAGGCTGCTTTGCCAGTAGGAGGAAAGTTTGTGGTGCCGTATCTTTGCAAAGTGTGTAACTTCATGTTCTGTATGATAAGTGTATATTTTTGAAATATGTAGTTAATGAGAGGGAAATTTCGGACTGCCCCAGCATTCGCCTTGTTAATTGCAGGAAACCAACTAAAAGCTGCAGTCAGGATGGCTGGTACATGGGAGCCTAGGCTTATACCCAGTCCTGTTGTAACTCCCCTATCCAGTGTGCAATGAACTGAGTCCAGGGCCGGCGTTAGGGAGGGTTAAGCGGGGCTAAAGTACCCGGGGCCCGGGCCACCAAAGAGGGGCCCGCCAGCCTGGGTGCCTAAATAAATAGAAATCAAACACAAATTTTAAAATCTGCATGAATAATTTTGAAAATTTTTATATTAAAATGTTCTGAATTTATCAAAAAAAAGTGTTAAGTAAAAATATCTTCAAGGGGGGGGGGGTAGAGGGTCTAAGATCGCTTACCCGGGGCCCGAGAATCCTAACGCCGGCCCTGACTGAGTCACACTGGCAGATGTATAGTATTATTATATTTATTGTTCTGGTTTATAATTTTTCACCTAATCTTTCTTATGAAACATTAAGTTTAATTGTAACTATGTAACTTTTATTATTTATTCAGGCTTTTTCAGTGGTATACTTGGCCTCACCTGTTTTTCTTCCTGTCCTCATTCCCAAATTGAATTATCACTCAACCATGGAGTGATAATTCAAATTAGGACCAAAGAGAGAAAGAAAAACTATTGCGGGTTAGTATAGCAGAGAAACTGTTTGCGTATTTATCTAAGCTCAGTAATTAAAACACCCACACCTGAAAACTCATGGTTTACGATTTGCAACCTGGCTCAGCCAGGAATTTTAAGAGCATTTATTTGCACTTCACCTCTAGCAATGCTTTGCCTTTGTAGTGCCCTATTTGTGTATCTCATAAAAATCTATCATTCAATTTGCTTCCTTTACGTGAAGCGTGCTAGTATGCTCTACGATCCAGCCATGATGGAGGCCAAATGTGCAACACTTTCAGTTATTTATTGTAGGTTAGAGGTTGCTGGTATTAACCAAATGGATACTGATTGCAGATGCACAATGGAAGAAATCATTAATACCAAATAAAAGGTTGAAGGTTATGAAACCATAAAAGGTGGTTTTGCCATAAAGAAGGTGAACAGTATAGACAAAAATATGCCAAAGCCAATTATCAGGCTGCTTCTAATGAACTGTATGTGCACAATCACCAAAAAATGAATTCAGTATTTTTGATAAATTGTTCATCAGTTCTCTTGGTAATTTATTCCAATCCATCACTCCCTTAGCTACAAAAGAAAGTTTCCTCCCACTCCCTTACACCTGAAAATGAGTGGCAGCATGTAGCCATAGTCATCTCTTCTCTTTCATGTACTACTCTTAATTCTTCTATGATCCTTGCATCATCATAATATGTCTTTTACCATATAAACACTGTCTTCACCCTCCTTGGGTCTTCCACTGACACCCAATCCAGCTCCTTTCCATATCAGTTACTGATTGTGTTTTATGGCAATTTCCACATATAAATCCACTGCCCTCATTTGCACCTCTTCCAACCCATGTATTTGATGCCCAAAATGTGGGTCCCGTGCTACACCACAATACTAAAGCAATGCCCTGGCCAAAGTTTTATAACCCAATTCCATCACTTCTCTGGTATATTGCCTTAACATAATCCCCAGTAAATGAAGGATTTTGAGATCTCTCCTACCACTAGCCCAACATACCCTGTCCAGTTGAGTTTGTAATCGAATGTTGTGGCAAGATATTTATACTTCAGATCTTCAGCGAACAATTCTTTCCCAACCCTGTAATCATTGAAAATCTTTAGCTTTTCATCTGTGTACCTAATAAGCTGAATCGTCTTGACATTTTTGTTAGTTCTATATTGACCTACAGTCAGAAATATGGTTCAGATCCCCCTGTAGCTGTTCACAGTTCTATCCAATTTTAATCCTATTATAAAATTTGTGAAAATCTAACTTCCAACTTCAAGCTGTCAACACAATCAGTGCACAGCAGTGGTCCCAATACACTACCCTGCATAGACGACAAATTACATATAACAAATTATAGGGCCAGAGTCTTGGCTAATTGGAGAAGTGGTCATGATCATATGGCTGGGTTGATCACAGGTGCTGGTTGGAGCCAAAGCTTGTGTTTCATCTTCACAAGGATGACTAAGTTTTATAAATAAAACACCATCTATAAACATTTGTTGTGGTGAATGTTATTTGGCTGAAACAAATAACTAAGAACTCTAATATTGAGTTTTTTGTGTTTGGTAGTGTCTTCTTCTCTGGAGCCCTTCTTTCTTCAGCTTTAGGAAGTACTGGATATTTTTTATTGTTCCTTTTCACATTAATATGGTAACCATTATTTAATTGATTGTGTGGTGTAACAAACCAAATTATATTTTGCAACCAGTAATATGTATTTGTTATTGATAATTGATAAGAGTTATCTTTTTTGGTCTGTGCTATGCTCACATTCATCTTCACCATCATTATCTGTACAACATTTACACTTTCAAGGGTTGTTCGGCACAGCCTCTTCCAAATGCTGTGCATATTTTCAAAGCAACACTCCTATTGCTATGCTTGTCATAGTGTTGTTGGCAGAAGCGGATATGTTTTCACATGTCTATGAATTGTGTAACTTGTGTTGTCTGATTAGTGTATTTTTGTCTGTGAAGGATGTAGCTTATGTGGCAGAGATTGGGGACTGTGTCAGCTCTCACCTAGCCGATTGTGGTAAACCACCTAAACAATGCAATCAAGATGACCTGCCTGGGATATCACCCTGAGCCCACTATACCTCCCTGGCCCAGTGTAGTTGCACTTTAATACATGCAGCCACACTGGTGGGTTGTATGTATGCATTACACAGCAATATACAAATGTATATGGAACATTTCAAATAAGGAAGGGAAGTAATGGGTTGTTAGCTCCAAGTGAAAACAATTAATATTCAAAGATTAACATCTGGTGAATAAATGAACTAATGTCTAAACAAGTGTCACAATCAAGTTGAATTAAAAAATAGTAATAGTATTAACTAAAGGTAGTTTACAATTTGTGATAGAGAACTATATATGCACAGATATAAATATTTATGTAGAAACCATCTCATTTTTTTTAGGTAGATGTGTACAGAATGTCTTGGTCCTTCAAAAGAAGGTAATTAGGATTATGTCAAACTCTGAAAAATCTGCCCATTGTAGACCACTGTTTATTGAATTAAAAATGTTAAGAGTAATAAACTTGTACATTTACACTGTTCTCCTGTACACAAAAAATAACCAAGCTGAATACCTTCTTAGACAAGATTTACACTGTCACAGTACGAGAAATAATAGGCACATTGACATACCTTACTGTAGATTATCGAAATCATTGAACAGTTATGAAGTGTTGGGTATGAAAATGTTTAACAAACTACCTCTAGAATGGGTTGAAGCCCCATTCAATCTATTTAAGCAGACATTGTATAGCTGGTTAGTCACTAATCCATTTTATTCAGTTATTGAATTCTATGAATGTGGTAATATGAAATAATTGTGTGTGGAGTGTGCAATTTAAATTGTTTTTAATTATGAATTTTGTCTTGTTTGTATTTTCATATTTGTATTCTTGACGTTGTCTATTGCTATGACAGTTTAATAACAATAAAATTTTTATTATTATTATTATAAGTTTTTGACTTATGAAATGCCTCTACCACAAATGCCCACTATCTGATTGAAGAGTGTTTAAGATGGAACTATTGGAGGCTGTCAATATATTTCCAGGTAGCATAATGTGAGCATGTATAAGAAATTGTAAGTCATCTACCAACTGACCTGCAACAGTATTGTATGAACTAACCATTTAGACGAATGGTCATTGATAGATAGTGTCGTTAGTTCCATTCACAGCCAATGGCATTAGAAAGATCAGCTGTAATGTTTAATGTTCCTCCTAATGCAGATAGTATTAAGCTGGGCTGTTAATGAATCCTGGGTATCAGAAAATTATAAAGTCTGAAATCATCTGCCTTTGCTTATTCCTATAATTTTTTGTAATTTTTATGCTCACTAATCTAAATAAATAAGTTGATCATGCCTGCTGTAAGCTATCTGTTAAATTTTGTAACTGCGTAGCAAAATTTTGTTCTCAGAACCACGAGTTAGAGTGGATAGAATATTATTGCATTTCATTTTTAAAGTTAGTTTTTATGTTAGTTCAAATTAGAAAGCAGTTTTACAGTTTTAAGATAGTATTTTCAATATTTTTAATTTCAACATTCTTCGGCATTCGCCTGGAGTGGGAAAGTTCGTATCTAAATTATTTATTTTCAGCTAAATTACTAAAGCTAGAATATTTTGTGTAATAACTAAAGTTAATATTTATTTAAAGATCTAGCGATTTGTAAAGTTTCAAGGAGATCGAATTATTTTTATTGCCAATGTAAGGACTTCAGACGTGCGATTTCATATCTGAGCAGCCACCCCTGAGAAAGAGGAAAAAGATTTGTTCCCACGCTTCGCGTGAGAAGCCGCTAGGAATATTCGAGAAGCAGGAAGTGCTATGTGAATATAGAACCGTGCGTGCAGTTGTTCGCCGTCAGTCTGCCAGGAACCGCGATAGCATATAGCTCTGTAGGCCGGAAAGTTTTATATCAAACACATCAGTGATAGTTTTATTTTGGAATAATGCCACTTCTTTTATTCAAGTTAACCATAATGTCGTGTTAAAATAGTATTTCTCCAAGTGAGGCCTCGGGATTGTTTGATTTTACTAAGCTGTTGAACAATGGGAGCGTGTGATTCTCTTTTGTTAAATTACTACAACTAGAAGTTTGAACTATTGGGGTGTGATCTGGCTCGACTGGTTAATCGAACTTGTAAAACATTACTTTGGAAAATTCGTCTGATTGCCTGTACAGTTTTTGGCTTTGTGAATTTTGGAAGAATATACTTATTTAAATGGCAATGAACTATTTATTGAACTTTACCTTTTCATAGTTTTCTGGTTAAAAACCTATGTGTATGTGGCGGCCGTATCATCTATTTAAGTCAAAACTGTTACATCCAAGGCTACACACGGTCAGAGTTAAGATTCAAGTTTATGCCCCATCCCACCATAAGCTTGTTGCCTTACAGCATATTTCTCTTTGAGTATATTCTACTTTTTTTCCCCTACTTATATATCCTCACCCTCACATTATTTCCTTGTTTCTGCCTTTGAATCCTCATTTGGCAAAAAAACAAAATCTTTATAATTTCATCAAACGTGACAGCTTGTTAATTATGACAACTTTGCATTTGTTGTGATTTATCAAAGTGATCACAAAATATATCAATAGACATATGCCTTCCCTCTCCAAAAATAGAGAAAAAGAGTTCCTTGTTGAGTGTGGTATCAATGAAAATGTAATCAGTGTTGTTTCAGTACATTTTTGTTTAGTATTGTGTTTCGTAAGATATGAGCTCTCAAAGTCATTAAAAATGTTTATGTCCCCAAATTTATCAACTGTACAACTTTCGGCTCTGAGATCTCGACAGTTAATGAATTTTCAAAAGGCAAACAGCGCAAAGAGTTATGGAAAGGTCAATGCTAGTTTTCACTAGAAAAGACAAGAAGAGATCAGCCGACACTAGAGCAGTTTAAAAGGTCACAGATGTATTGCGGAAACCAACCTGCAACCACATTGTTCAGAGAAATGATGAAGGATTGACAAAGACGGTGTCAGAGTGGAGCCAAAGAGGAAAACCACCAGACCGATGGGACAATGGAGTTAGAAGTCTGTTCTGCCAGGAGAAGACTGTTGAAATCCTAATTGGACTCATAAGGCTTACATCATTTCATAATTGATTTGGTTGAGCTTGATAATTGTAAACTCTTTTAAAAAAATCAAGATAATGCTACTTGACAAGAATCTTAAATGAAAAATTGTTTGATAAGTTTATTTATGTATGTATTTAATTTTTGGATTTTTGCATTATTGTATTACCAGTAAACTTAATTTTGTTTTTCATTAAAGATTTCTTGCATCTAACCAATAAAGTTTATTTGCTTAAATCAGCAGTATGGTGCAAATTCAGGGCCCATGTGACATTGGGGTTGTAAAGTTCTGTCATTAGCTATATCCGTGGATGGAATGCGATAACCTAATACCTATTAAAGTTTGTGCATGGTTCTCAATCTCCTTGTGTTATTACACCACAAGAGATAATGATTGAAAATAGTGCATAGAAGTAAAAGCCACTGCTGAAGAAACATTCAATATATTTATCAAACTCTTGGAAGTTAAACTGGTATCAGATTACATTAGCATTTTGTAGAATAATAAATCAGACTCCAAAATGTAAAAAAGATTGCAGGTTATTCTACGAATAAACATACACTGACATAAAGCATTCACTCTTGCAATATTAAACTAAATTGCAACCCTATTACAGCAAGCTTGAAATAACTGTTTGACACTTTGAGGATTTTTGACACTTTGAGAATTTCGGTTCTATTCGGTTGCTAAAAGTTTTTGAATATTCTGAAAGCTACATGATTCGATTTTTTTAAAGTTCTTGCTGCTTCCCTATCACA
Organism: Vandiemenella viatica; assembly: GCA_031002005.1. Taxonomy (NCBI): domain Eukaryota; kingdom Metazoa; phylum Arthropoda; class Insecta; order Orthoptera; family Morabidae; genus Vandiemenella; species Vandiemenella viatica. The sequence goes on along the minus strand of CM061921.1, from coordinate 92,101,717 downwards.
AAACAAAGTGTCATTTACCATCTTCTTTGATTGACTAGCATAATGTTGAAAAATGATCAGAGTATTTATACCCTTGTGGTCGGAAAGTATTTTGTTCTCTTTCCATAGCAATATATTTTATTCTGATTTTTCTGAAACTTTTCTGTTATGTTGAATAGATTATTCTGAATACTTTTGCGTATGAAAAATTATCTCCTAGACCTCTTTGTTTAGCTGTTATTAATTTCTAAAACATAAGGGATGATTATTATAGATATATCTCTCTGTTTCTTCAAAAGCATTTAATTCCTTGCCAATGTACTTACATCACCTGATTCCTTTTAATTTTCACTCTGATTTGTCATATGTTTCAGTTCTGTAACTATCTTTATTTGGCTTTAATATATCATTTACAGAAATTACATTTGAACTACAGAAAATCCTATCTACCTTATTTCTTTATGGTTTTAAATGAAATTTATACTATTATTCTTGGGATTTAATGCTTTACTCAATTATTCATGTCTTGTCTCTGACAGATTCCTATTTCTGTTTGACACGCATCAAGTCACCTTCAAAGTTGAACACCAAAAATCCAGTTTTTCACCCTTTAAACTTAAATTTAGTTCTAAACTGTTACTGCATTTTTCTTTGTTTAACTTTAGCTATCATTTGGTAATATTTTCAGTCTTCTATTAATTTTATTTCCAGAGTTGTATTTATTTATCTCTCTCAAAAAGCTTCCGAGGAGTCACTTACGAGTTCTAATTTCTGTGAGGAAGTATTCTGAGGTGCTGACAATACATTGTCATTGTTGAATTCTGTTTATCTATTTTAATAAAAGCCATTTTTTTATCTCCCCAAAAGTTGCTCCTTGCAGTTGCATGACCTTGTTGATTGTGTCACAAGCACATGGCAAATAAACTTCCAGATTCGTTTATAATCCCAAATAAAATTTTCCAATCATACAGTTAAAATGCTTGTTTTTCCTGTACTACTTATTAAAATGTTTGTGACATTTCCCCTCTGATTTAATTTTACAGCTTCACTTTTATTTACTCACTCAATACTGGTCTGATTTTAACCTGAAGCATCCTTTAATCTTAAGTTTATGTTTTTCTATTTTATTTACAATTCTAAAACTTTAAATTATCTTTTTCTATGCCCTTTGTGAAACTTATTCCTATGTTGCATGTGATCTACCCAGCAATTTTCTCATATTCATAAACAATGTTTTCCTTTGCTATGATACTGTAGATAGGTTCCATATTAAACTGCAGGTCCAGCCAAGGCATAGATGGAATGTGAATCAAGTTCGATCTCTGTCTCTAGGGCCACACCAACTAACATCAAGGGAGCACATATTGCTTGTATCATGACTATAGAGATCCCATCTGCAGTAGTCTATACGTCCCCAACACATCCTTAACAATTTTTGTTTTTATCTTCCAAAAGCCTGTTTCTGTTCACTGGCAACCTCTTAAAGTCCTGACATCTTTTTCTGATAAATCTAAAATATCAATTTTTGTTAACACATTGTAGCAGCCCTCAAACCTAGGCTTTAGATGGAATTGTATTTTATGAAGCATTTGTAACAAGCTAGGGGTTGAGTGAATATGATTTTGTATGTTAGTCTTGCAATTTACTGTAAATAGGTGTAAATGGAATTTGTTTTATGAAAAGAAATTATATAAATGCCATTTAATATGTTTAAGGACAGAACTATGCAAGAGAATTGATTAAAAGTTTGTATTACAAGTATTTAGGTGAACTACGATGTTTAAAGGACAATTTACGACAGTTTAAAATGTGGATAATTTTGTGTTTAAATATCTTTAATTTTCATTTCTCAGCATTTTGTAATGATTGTAAATGATTATGTATTGATTTTGATTGTTTTTAATTGTTTAAGAATTGTTAAATTTTGAGAAATATCTGTCGGAAGCCTTTGTAATGTTCTGGATCTTTCTATGAAACATATATAAACGAGCGGTAGAGACAGTTGAAACAGTTTTGAGCGAACAGTTTTATGTATACTGTGAGAATGTATGGCAGTATTTCTTTGGAAGCAGTATTGAATGTAATCACTGTAGTTTGTGTTTACATGTGACCAGTATCTTTGACGTTCGGTGCTTTACAAGAAATAAAAACAAGTTAAATTGAAAGGTGTGTATGGAACTAATTATTTCTTATATAATTAACTATGAGACACCTAATAGCATGTTAAGATTGTATTGCTATAAATATGGCTACTCAGCTTTTTTTTTTTTTTTTTTTTTTTTTTTTTTTTTTTTTTTTTTTTTTTTTTTTTTCTCCAGGATGTGCCTCATCCATACGGTTGACGTGTGGCTGCCATACTGCATGTTATGATTCGTAATACATGTTTATCAGGTGAGCATAAAATCTGGATTTTCAATGTTTGCTGTCAGCTTGATATAGTTGAATGGATGAAAGAAAATTATGTCAAAATTCAGAATTGAAAGTGTATTTTCAGTTAGCACTGAAATGATGGAGGGCATGTGCAAGCATTTCAATGGTTCAGCTGAGTAGAGATGAAGATTTTGATCGAACAAAATATGTTTATGGCATAAAAGAAAGAAGGACATGTCAGTAATTAAGTATCAATCAACTTTAATTTTCCTGTGAGTATAGGATATATGTAAAATTAATTATTCAGGTTTGAATCCGTATTGATCTTTTTCTAGATTTGGTTCAACTATTTGCTTTACCTTCATAAATCTTGAGACCATGGAAGAGAAATATTATACCTCTATACGTTAACCATTTTTTTTCATATCCCCTTTTTTCGGAATAATTGATCCCATTTTCCAGTTGGCTGATACACTGCTCTCATTACTTTGCACATGCAGTGTATTCCAAGTGGTTTAAACATATCAATGCTCACTACCTGCTGAACAACTAATCTTGTAGCTGAAATCAAAAGGGACAATATTAAAAATATCTTTGTTATTTGAGAATAAAGAAAACTGCATTATCTCTTTTAATTTGAGACAGTTTAAAGGGTGAGACTAAGTGATCAAGAGTTGTTTCCCCAGGTGGCTGAGAAGAAGAACTTATTTTTACAATCAACATATAAATAAATATTTCAATAGAGAAACAACATAAGAAAGGTAAGAAATCCAATACCTGGAAATTGCAGTGATGGCCTCAAGCTATCATGATGCCACCCGAGCCTTTGAGTAGATCTGCCATTCCGGCCTGATTTGGAAGCTTTATGAAGTGAGGCTGTCCTGGTGGACCTTCTGTGTCAGTTACAAGAGGCGTTCTCGACATGGCAGCAGGTGTCTCCATGCTCAATGGCACTCAACCCCGTGCCGTACCATGTTCTGACAATGGCAAATGTGAACACAGCATCAGACGAAGACAACAGAGCATTCTTCATGTCGAGCCAAAGCCGAGCCTCTGTAGTGTGATGACTGCAAGAAGCCCTGCGACAAATTGAATCCCAGAACTAGCTGTGGTCGATATCCACCAGCTCTGACAAAACAAAGGCAGTCCTACCAAAATGATGCCAAGGGTGCCGTGGATAGTCATTGAACAGTCTGTGGCTGCAGGTAGACAGTTCGACAATCTTGTGCAGGATATAAACCATGTATGCCATTATGTAAGTGGTTCATTAGCAAGTGATACTGTTCACTCTCATTAAAGCTACTACAATGAGTGGTTTGTGAAATATCCAATACAGTAAAAGTTGATAAGTGTTTGCAAACTGGCAGTAACTGCATATTACATCCACACAGTGAACTGTGCTCTGCGTGCCTGCCTGAGTGATGAATCTGAGAACTGCTGATCTAAGAATAGTGCCTTCTGTGCCTTACACTGGGCTAAAATTCACCAAGACTGAAAAACAAATAATACAAAGACTATGGTATCCTCAGAACTCAACGACCATTGAAATACGTGCTGTTCCTGGAACAATATCTTTTGAAATCTCTCGAACTATTATCCTTATGGTGCTAACAGATTGCATCACTATATTTGAAGCTAAATATTATTTTTTAATCATAACACATATACAACATCTACACATCCAAACACTAAAATTGATAAATATATATATGTAATAACAATGAGCGGGAAAATGCTTTAAGGCAATAAAATTAAGGATGGATAGGGAAATATGACCCACACAGATAAAGTAGGCTGGGACGATGAACACAAAAACAAAAACAAACAAGGAAACACAAGAGAAGCGCAATACTTCGCCATTCAGCCATATTTGTGCAGAAGTGAGACACCAGGCAGTCAGATGTATACACAGCGACAGCCATCTGGTGAATGGTGTTACCAGTGCAGATGGTAGTGTGGGAGGGGGGGGGGGGAAGCTCAAATATTGGATCGATAATCGATACTTTTGATGGTATATTATCATTGAAAGTGGTAGACCAAAATCTGAGGGTGCTTATATAAATCAAATTCTGAAAAACTATTAGTTAAAAATAAAATATCAGAAATATAAGAATATAAATATCAGAAATAATAAGTGCTGGGTCTGGTAGGAGAAATTTATTGGAGATTGAGGTCTGGAAGATGTCTGGTGTCCAGGATATTTTGATAGATTAGTTCCCATTGTCAGGTATCTGTTAAATTTTGTAACGCAGTGACAAAATTTTGTTCTTAGAACCACGAGTTAGATTGGATAAAATATTATTGCATTTCATTTTTAAAGTTAGTTTTTGCGTTTATTCAAGTTAGAAAGGAGTTTTACAGTTTTTAAGATAGTATTTTCAATTTCAACATAGTCCATCATTCGCCTGGAGTGGGAAAGTTCATACTTAAATTATTTATTTTCAGCTAAATTATTAAAGTTAGGATATTTTTAATAATAACTAAAGTTAACATTTATTTAAAGATCTAGCGATTTGTAAAGTTTCAAGGAGATAGAATTATTTTTAAAGTCGAGGTCAAATGAGATGATGAAACCTTCAGATGTGAGATGAGAAACTGATCAGTTATCGGGGAGATTCTCATGGGAAGTGCAGCCGCTAGGTTTTCCCACGCTCCGCGAGTACCAGAACTTTCCTGGTTAGTAGCCACGGCGAGCAAGTCAGTCAGCTAGGAACATTGCGAGTCTTCAAGTAGCAATCGGCGCGACACCACGATTAGTTTCAGTAGTCGGTGAAAGTTTTATTTTGGAATAATGCCACTTGTTTTATTCAAGTTAACCATAATGTCGTGTTAAAATAGTATTTCTCCAAGTGAGGCCTTGGGATTGTCTAAATTAACTAAACTTTTGAACAATGGGAGCGCGTGACGTACTTTTATTGGCTTTCTTCAACTAGAGATTTAATTCTTTGAACTATTGGGGTGTGGTTTGGCTCGACTGGTTAATCGAACTTGTAAAACATTACTTTGGAAAAGTCATTTGATTGCCTGTACAGTTTTTGGCTTTGTGAAATTTGGAAGAATATAATTGTTTAAATGGCAATGAACTTATCATTATTGAACTTTACCTTTTCATAGTTTTCTGGTTAAAATCTATGTGGCGGCCGTATTATCTATTTAACTAAGCCAAAACTGTTACATCCAAGGCTACACACGGTCAGAGTTAAGATTCAAGTGTTTATGCACCAACCCCAGTGCACATCTAGGTCTTACACCATCTATGTAGTACAGAGGAGGTTGTGTTGGCAGGGAAAACTGTGGTCACCCTAACTAAGAAGCAGAGGTTAAAATTATTCAGCCTGTGGGAACCTGCATGTTTTGCAACTGGGTGGGCCTCATTGTTAGTATATACTGTCTGCCTGTGGCCATTAATTCTGATAGCAAGTGGGTTAGTAGTGAGGCCTATATCACCTATGGTAGGCCTGGAGTAAGTGGTAGTGGCTGGATGCATGCTGCATGTTTTACAATGAGGTCTGTTACACCGGAATGATCCCTGTGGTAGTTTAGAGGAATTACTTCATTTCCCACTCCAACAACCTCAGTACTATTGAAACCCATGCCATGAGAGAACTATCTAAGAATAGGGCCATCAACATTCTCCAA